>OX369283.1:6468215-7670542 GCA_947284805.1 Coleophora flavipennella | reverse complement strand
AATAATAGTAGTATTTTTTGTTCATTATTGTTTTCAGCTTATATTAAGAATTATTTTTCACTTTTTTGTTTGATGTGCTTTAAAACCTTGTTTTTTAGTTTTTTAAACTATATTTATTTTAAAAGAAAATAAGTATTAGTAAATCTAAATGTGTTTTCAAAATCACACTTAATTTTTTTAAGCATAAAGATTCAAAGTTACGTAGATACTTCGATTTTTTTATTTTTTGTAACCAAACAGTAGTCACTTTAAAAAAAAATTCGTTTGCCTTTGATAGCCCTTACTAAAAAAACGGCCAAGTGCGACTCGGGGTCACAAAAACAGGGTTCCGCACCAATACTTTAACTACCAACAGCCAGACCTGGTAGGATATGATTTGTAATAAAAGTTTTGCTTATTATATCGTGTGACATATTAAATGGAAGAACTTTTTGTAAGAATCTCAATTATATTTTTTTTATAATTTTAAAATAATTAGTTTTGAAGTTATTTAATAAATTGGCGAAAATTTATCATTTCCACCCCATCCAGTCCAACTACAGAATCTAAAATTTTTAAAATTCACAGTAGGCATATGAGGTCGAATGAATAGATTGTAACGCGGCACGCTATATTATGAAAGAATATATATATAATATATTCTTTCATTCCATCTATTTCTTTTCCACGCTTGCGCTGTCATCCATCTGTCAATATCATTTTAACAATCAAAATTCTACCTATCTTCAATATTTTCAAATCATAAATATGAAATAAAATATTATCTAATAAACTGTGAAGCTGAATCTTGCTAAGACCCATCTCGGGTAAGATTATTTATGTTTCTTTGTGATTTGTATTTTAAATTTAAATGTTATTATGTTTTGACTATTTTTAAATTTTCTTGCTAGGTCGTATTTTCATAATTAAATATTAACTACGTGTCCACGATGGAGTTTTAACCCACGCCCTTATATCTACATACTCCTACACAAGATTACAGCAAAATCTAACGCTGTTAACATAATATATTTGGTGGCAAGACCATATAAGGTGGTGGGTGGTAGCTAGCCAGGTGGGCTTAGAAAATGCCCTTTCACCAACAAAATCAAGTGTTAAAATGTTGAACTTCGCCGGGAGTAAAACCTGTGACTCCTGATGGAAGCTAATGGACTAACCATTACGATATGGAAGCGATTAAAATAAGGTAAATAAATAGATATGTACGTATAAACAAAGGCCAACAAATCAAATGGTAAAAAGTTGTACTTTGCCGGGAATCGAACACTGGCTATACACAGGAGCTCGCGGGTTCGATTCCCGGCGAGGTCAATTGTAAGACTCTGTTTGATTGGTGGAAGGGCATTTTCTAAGCCCGCCTGGCTACCTACCACCATCTTATCTAAGTCTTGCCGCCAAATATCAATGTTGATATCATTGGTGTGTTCCGGCATAAAGATAAGATAGCCAGTTCCCCATTGCGTTGGGGAATCTTGGAGAGCCCGCTTCCATCTTCGGCAACATCGTCACTCACCACCAGGTGAGATGTTGTGAAGATATACCACTCTAATCTAATATATAAAAATGAATCGCAAAATGTGTTGGTAAGCGCATAACTCGAGAACGGCTGGACCGATTTCGTTAATTATTTTTTTGTCGAGTTCGTATTGTCAGGAGAAGGTTCTTTTGTAGGGTAGGGTAGGGTAGGGTAGGGTAGGGTAGGATAGTGTAGTGTAGTGTAGTGTAGGGTAGGGTAGGGTAGGGTAGTGTAGGGTAGGGTAGGGTAGTGTAGGGTAGGGTAGGGTAGTGTAGTGTAGGGTAGTTTAGTGTAGTGTAGGGTAATGTAGTGTAGTGTATGTAGGGTAGGGTAGGGTAGTGTAGGGTAGGGTAGAGTAGTGTAGGGTAGAGTAGTGTAGTTTAGGGTAGGAAAGTATAGGGTAGGGTAGTGTAGGGTAGGGTAGTGTAGGGTAGGGTTGGGTAGTGTAGTGTAGGGTAGTGTAGTGTAGTGTATGTAGGGTAGAGTAGTGTAGGGTAGGGTAGTGTAGTGTAGGGTAGGGTAGTGTAGTGTAGTGTAGGGTAGGGTAGGGTAGGGCAGTGTAATGTAATGTAAGGCGGTACGTAGTTCGCCGGGACAGCTAGTAATATAACTCGAGAACGGCTGAACCGATTTGGCTAATTCTTTTTTTGTCGAGTTCGTATTGTCAGGAGAAGGTTCTTATGTAGGTTAGGGTAGGGTAGGGTAGGGTAGTGTGGTGTAGTGTAGGGTAGGGTAGGCTAGTGTAGGGTAGGGTAGGGTAGGGTAGGGTAGGGTAGTGTAGTGTAGGGTAGTGTAGTGTAGGGTAGTGTAGTGTTGGGTAGTGTAGGGTAGTGTAGTGTATGTAGGGTAGGGTAGTGTAGGGTAGGGTAATGTAGGGTAGGGTAGGGTAGTGTAGTGTAGGGTAGAGTAGATTAGTGTATGTAGGGTAGAGTAGTGTAGGGTAGGGTAGTGTAGTGTAGGGTAGGGTAGTGTAGTGTAGTGTAGTGTAGGGTAGGGTAGGGTAGGGCAGTGTAATGTAATGTAAGGCGGTACGTAGTTCGCCGGGACAGCTAGTAATATATAAAAATGTATCGCAAAATGTGTTGGTAAGCGCATAACTCGAGAACGGCTGAACCGATTTGGATAATTCTTTTTTTGTCGAGTTCGTATTGTCAGGAGAAGGTTCTTATTTAGGGTAGGGTAGGGTAGGGTAGGGTAGTGTAGTGTAGTGTAGGGTAGGGTAGTGTAGGGTAGGGTAGGCTAGTGTAGGGTAGGTAAGGCTAGTGTAGGGTAGGGTAGGGTAGGGTAATGTAGGGTAGGGTAGGGTAGTGTAGTGTAGGGTAGTGTAGTGTAGGGTAGTGTAGTGTTGGGTAGTGTAGGGTAGTATAGTGTATGTAGGGTAGGGTAGGGTAGTGTAGGGTATGGTAATGTAGGGTAGGGTAGTGTAGTGTAGTGTAGTGTAGTGTAGTGTAGTGTAGGGTAGGGTAGTATAGAGTAGGGTAGGGTAGTGTAGGGTAGGGTAGGGTAGTGTAGGTTAGGGTAGGACAGTGTAGGGTAGGGTAGGGTAGTGTAGTGTAGGGTAGTGTAGTGTAGTGTAGTGTAGTGTAGGGTAGTGTAGTGTAGTGTATGTAGGTAAGGGTAGGGTAGTGTAGGGTAAGGTAGTGTAGGGTAGGGTAGTGTAGTGTAGGGTAGAGTAGTGTAGGGTAGGGTAGTGTAGTGTAGTGTAGGGTAGAGTAGTGTAGGGTAGGGTAGGGTAGTGTAGTGTAGGGTAGGGTAGTGTAGTGTAGTGTAGGGTAGGGTAGGGTAGGGCAGTGTAATGTAATGTAAGGCGGTACGTAGTTCGCCGGGACAGCTATTGTGAATAAAAAAATCAATAAATAAAGTAAATAAGTATCAGCTCATATACGTCCTCGAGCCTACCCTGAATTAGGGCGATCGGGCCTTAGTAGGCCACGCGGGCCCAGTGCGGGTTGGTCGACTTCACATACAACCTTCGAGTTTCTTCGCAAACGTGTGCAGGTTTCCTCACGATGTTTTCCTTCCCCGTTAAAGCAATCGGTAAGCATTTTTATATATATACGAGTAGATAGATTACTAAAAAAAGCGTCGGTATCTAAACCGGTAATGACTCGGTCCTTCTAACCAGAGGCACCGGGTTCAAATCGTAGTGTAGTGTAGGGTAGGGTAGTGTAGTGCAGGGTAGGGTAGTGTAGGGTAGGGTAATGTAGTGTAGGTTAGGGTAGTGTAGTGTAGTGTAAGGTGGAACGAAGTTTGCCGGGACAGCTAGTAATATATAATAATAAGTAGATATGTACGTATAAACAAAGGCTTGGGGGCTGTTTCGCTGCACTGGAGCCGCCTTGTCTGGGCCGGCTGGCCCCAGCACAGCAATCTTATTCGTGTAAATGAACCCCTATTTCTTCTGGTCATCGCATTACGCGTGAACGGCTGGACCGATTTCGCTAATTCTTTTTTTGTTGAGTTCGTTATCAGGAGAAGGTTCTTAGGTATGTAGGGTAGGGTAGGGTGGTGTAGTGTTGTGTAGTGTAGGGTACGGTAGTGTAGTGTAAGGTGGTACGAAGTTCTTCGGGATAGCTAGTACTTTATAAATACGATATACAAAAAAAATTTTTAGCCTCTAAACAAATAGATATTGTATCTGTATTGTAATCTACGGGTAGGTACTTAGAACAGAGGTAGCCTAGACTAGCCTGTAAGGATGCCAATAAATCGTGTCGGGGCGGCGTCGGCGTACCCTCCGCTACGTGCCGCTACGCCAAAACACGCACAATTGGAAGATTGAATTGGAGGGAAGGTCAGGGTTCTTGTTTAAAATGTATAAATCCACCAAAACATATATATTTAAAATTGGTTATAAAAATAAAAATGAAAAATATGGAAATTGAAAGTAAAAAGGTATCGATGATCCGGATAGGAAACGGAATGACAGAATAGCAATGACAATTTCAAAAAATAAACGAATAACATTAGGTAAAAATAGACAAAAAGATGATATAAAATCAGGTTGAACATAATAAAAAAACATAAAGATTGACTTCGTCACATAGGTATATAGGTTAGGTAATATTTTTACCGCCTCTGTAGCGTAATGGTTAGTCCATTCGCTTCACACCAGGTCGCGGGTTCGATTCCCGGTGAGGTCAACTTGAAAGACTCGGTTTGGTTGGTGGTAGGGCATTTTATAAGCCCACCTGGCTAGCTACCACCATCTTATCTAAGTCTTGCCGCCAAACATTAGTTTTAGTAACATTGATGTGTTCCTGCTTGAAGATAAGATAGCCAGTTCCCCATTGCATTGGGGAATCTTGGTTAGCCCACTTCCGCTTCCATCTTCGGCATCATCGTCACTTACCATCAGGTGAGATGATGCCAAGGGCTTACCAATTATGAACAAAAAAAAAGGTTACCTAAGTATACCTTAAAAAGATACACTGCACTGTATCGGTTCATTGTAGGTCATTGTTACTTTCTGTACGATTTTGTGGGATCATAGTCGTATTCTTTTGATGACTAATTTGGGTCCTGAATTAAACAATATTCTCTCTTTTCCTTTTTCAACCGACTTCCGAAAAGGAGGAGGTTCCCAATTCGACTGTATGTTTTTTTATGTGTGTTACCTCAGAACTTTTGACTGGGTGAACTGATTTTTATAATTCTTTTTTTATTTGAAAGCTAGTGCTTCCCGTGTAGTCCCGTATAAATTTTATCAAAATCGGTGTAGTACTTTATTAGAAAAATTAACAAAAACCAAAAAATAATAATGCAAAATTGTACTAAGTTGTTGCGATAGAAGTCAGTTCTTTAACGTGTTTAGCGTTAAAGATTCAAGATTCATGATATTTATTTAAATAGTTGCAAATTACAATCTCTCTGATAGTCATAAAATAGTGATTACATAATTGCATTTGTAATAAATCAAGAAATAAACAATCATTAGTTAATAACGTCAAAATCTAGTCCTTGATATAACAAATTATGTCCTATGAACATTAAAACAATATGACATGAGAAGTTATACATTAAGTCATTGAATGTCATGAATGCCGTTGACAAGTGTAGGCCAGTTCACACGGACAGCACCCGGTCACGAGTATAACGCGAGAGTCAGCCATCGCTCCTCTCAACCATATTAGAGGGAAAGACTGACTGACTCGTTGGCTCAGTGGTTACTGCTCTTGACTGCTGATCCTAGAGTTGTGGGTTCGATCCCCACCCAGGGCAAGCATTTGTGTGATGAACAAAGTTGTTTGCTCTGTGTCTGGGTGTTAAATATCTATAAATGTATGTATTTAAACGTATAAAAGTATTTATATCAGTCTCTGGTTCCCATAACACAGGGAATCCTACTTTGGGGCCAGATGACCATGTGTGATTTGTCCCAGAATATTCATTTATTTATTTATTTAAAGGAACAAAGTTTTTCTTTTGTTTTTGGAGTAAAAACACACAAGTCGCTTACTTTGGGGGCTCGTCGCCACGTGTAGCGTCTTAGGGTCCTTTCGTCTCTGAGGCACACAGAAAATGCACTTATATTTAAATTCTAATGCACACGATAAACCAACGACCACTCGCTGGCCCCACAGATTTATAAAATAGGTATAATAAGTTCCCCCTCGCTACTTGCGTGCGGACGTGCGCGCATCTCGCGTTACTTTAATTCATGACGTCACAATTGGCAATTTTTGTCGATGACTTAATTATTTTTTATCAAAGTTACTAGTGAGTTATGACTTTGCCAATATTTTCTCCTTGGAAGACCTTGATGCCTTGGAAGCGCCAGTTATAATTTAATATAGTAATACTAGCTGTTGCCCGCGGCTTTTCCCGCGCAGATCCCGTTTTTTGCCGTTCCCTTGATGGGAATCAATCAAAATCCTTTCTTAGCTGATGCTCACGTTATAACGTTATGCTATCTTTATGCGAAATTTTAACCCCATCTGTCCAGTTGGTTTGAGCAGTGCGTTGATATATCAGTGAGTTAGTCACGCGGTTTTCTTTTATGTATTATTTTCCTTTTTTGTTTATTTAAAATGTATGTATGTATCTGCCTACGAAAGAAAATTTTGTTACATTAATTAATGCATGCATAGAATATATGACCATCGTCATCATAACAGCCGAAAAACGTCCACTGCTGGACAAAGGCCTCCCCCAAGGATTTCCACGACGACCGGTCCCGCGCTGCCCGCATCCATCGGCTTCCCGCGATCATGACCATAATATTTATTAATCATATGTCATGCTATCAAAATAAATTAAGTAGTGTTGATACTATGACGCATCAACGTATCGTCAGGGGGTAGTAGCTCTGAGGTACCATAAAATAAAATACGTAAACAAGAGATAGAGATTTCTTTATTCACTTCGTAATATTATATACTATGTCAGCTAACTGATTATTGGATTGCGAATTATGCGAGCTAGCTAAATTATATCCTTGTCGTGGAAAACACATTCAAAAGGGACCTCTGCCCTGGCTCGCGGTCACAAAAGAATTTACTTTGGATAAAGGACCTCTGTCCTGACTCGCGGTCACAAATGGAATCTCAACTGTTTCGGAAAGCTTTCGAACGACCTACTAGTTTGAATTTAAACTTAACTTTTTAAAACGATCCGCGCTGGCAATAATATTACTTTTTTTATTATTATTCACCCTTGGCATCATCTCACCTGATGGTAAGTGACGATGATGCCGAAGATGCAAGCGGGCTTACCAAGGAAGAAAAAAAAAGGAGTCGTGAATGCGCAAATGTAAAACTACACTATATTTACTATTCTTACGATTTTTTGCATTAAAGATAGAATGCAAGCCTAAACTTATAAAAATTGTCAAACTCGCGCAATATTGCGTTGGTTTACGCGCACTAAGGGGCTGGTTTCCCCAAAAACTAATTTTCATCTTCGGCGCCATTTATACAAATAGATTAAAGGTGGCTATTGCTGTTGTCGTATTTCTACGTACATAACTATGTAGAAAATACTACTAGAACCCACAAGGTATCGCTAGTTTCTAAACAATCAGACTTTGGAAATTTCATTTTCCCTGTAAGAACGGAAGGACTATAGATTTTCTCATAGATTTTCTGTGATCTATGCATTTAACTTCATAGTGATTTAAAAAAAAAATTAGGCCCAATAGTTTCGGAGATAAAGGAAAATTCAAAATATTTATCTTAAAAATTTAAAAAAAGAAATTTAGATTTTCATAATAAGCCCTATAATTTGATGTATCACGCAATAGAGTTTGCATTTTTTGATATTGTTTAATTTCCCCCCCCCCCCTAAAGTGTTTAAAATTGATTAATTTGGGTTACATGTCCGTCTTTGGGTCACCGACTTACATATAAATTTTAACTCAATCGGTCCAGTAGTTTAGACGGACAGACAGACACACAAGTGATCTTATTAGGGTTTCGTTTTTTCCTTTAAATATACGGAACCCTAAAAATGAAGCAGACAACCAACTTCGTGCATCACCTTGAATTTTACTTATTACGGATGCAGACAGTTTCTCGATAACTACTCCTCCCGTCCTGCCGCGTCGCCCGCACTCGCCTAGGTCAAAGTATATATAAGCATATTTAGTAATCTGTGATATAAGGTTCTAACAAAATTAGCTGAAACTATTTTAACTGGTGTTTCTAACTGAACAACTTTCCCCATTAAACCCATAGTCAAATCTTGAAAAAAAATTTGAAATTCCGATTACTAAGTTGGCTGATCAGCTGATCGAGTTAGTATGGGAGAGCCATTTTTTTTTTGCGTATTTTTATGGGTTCCATGGGGAGAGTTGTCCAGTTTCATGAGTAGAAGCACCAGTTAAAATAGTTTCAGCTAATTTTGTTAGACCTTATAAATGTATACTTTGACCTAGGCGAGCGCGGGCGAGGCGGAAACTGTCTGCATCCGTAATAAGTACAATTCAAGGTGATGCACGAAGTTGGTTGTCAGGTTGATTTTTAGGGTTCCGTACATTTAAAGGAAAAACCGAAACCCTAATAAGATCACTCGTGTCTCTGTCTGTCCATCTGTCACAGCCAATTTGCTCAGAAACTAATGGGCCGATTGAGTTGAAATTTATATGTAAGTCGGTGACCCAAAACCGGACATCTAACTTAAATAAAATAGTTTCAGCTAATTTTGTTAGACCTTATACTATTAGTACTAACATACCTAGGTACCGATTGACGACTATCGAGATGGAACCAAACAGAGATATTTTGTTACCATAGATGGGTTATGCATAGGGTTGCTATAAGTCGGGACATTTACAATAGGGATGACAAATGCTAGTCATCTGATTTACTTTTTATCACCTGTCAATAACGACATTTTGTTCTAAAAATGTTTGAAATACCTAGGCGTGACGTCATAGTTTTGCAGCGTCATGTATTTACTAATTTTTTGATTTTGGTGAATTAAAAATCGAAGACTTGATGGAAAAAAAAACGAGTAAGGTTTTTCCGAAGTTTAAGTAGGAGAGCAATTTAGTGATCAAGATTTCGTAATTTATTTTTGATGCTGTCGTCACCCCTATTTGGGGTCCTTTTTTTTAATATTTACTGTATTCGTTGGTGCGCGGGAGTTTCATATACCTCATCATATCAGCCGAAGGAAGTCCACTGCTGGACATAGGCCTCCCCAAGGATCTCCACGACGACCGGTTCTGCGCTTCCCGCATCCAGCGGCTTCCCGCGACCTTCACCAGGTCATCGGTCCACCGAGTGGGAGGCCTATACCTAATCAAGGGTATTAGCAAAGCCATCGTATCGCAAATTAAAAAAAGAATCTTTAAAACAAAACCATTGGGGATTATTTATATTCATTTATTATTGGAGGATTGTGCTTTATCAATTTTTAAAAACTTGTAGCTTTGCGTTTGACTATGTTTGTAGGCACATTTTATAGCTTGACGGGACGTATCGGGACGAATGTTGTTTATTAGTTTAACTTAACATTTGAAAATCGAACCCATTTACACACACAGTATTATAGGTAGTTGTTCGCTTCCGTTGCACCGAGTTCTACTAAGAAAATATAGATGCCAATTGGCACCATTTTATTTGCTTCACTTTTTGGACGTATGTAACCTATCTACCTTCCTTATATATAGCGTATCTCTGGAACCAAACGCAAATTTAAAAACATATTGGGATAGCGCCAGTGACTTATATATTACTGGCGTAAGGACCCGGCCAACGCGCGCAACTAATGGTCCCAGCGAATTGGTGCGAAAATCGAAAGTAAAGGCTAAGAAGAAACATGGGATGTTGTATCATCGTTATATAACCTTACATTGTATTTTTTCTTGTAAACAAATTAAATAAACGAATTTTAAAGCGACAATTCTACCAAGGTTCTTTTAACGCGGCACTGACGTCAACTCTCGCCCACGCTAGTTCGAACGAGTTATGTTAGATGGCGCTACTTTTTGTTTGTATCAAGAAAATCTGAGTCAAATATGGAGACGGGCGGATCCTTCTATTCAAATCTGTGGATAGCGCGGTTTCCGTTCCATACCTCAAAAGGAAAAAATGGAACCCTTATAGGATCACTTCTGTGGCTCTCTGTCCATCCGTCTGTCCGTCTACTGGACCGATTGACCGATAAAACCTGTAAGTACAACAGCTATTAATATTATAGTAGATGGGTATGATTTTATTGATTCGATCACTAAACACAAAATTTTGAATTCCCCAATCAGTATAGTTTATACTCAAAACTTTAGATATGTCGCCAAAGTCCAGTCAATAAAAAACACCAAAATACTTAAAAGGATAAGATTTATTACCAAAACAATAAATAAATATTTGCAAAATGAGCAAGTTGCTTCTGTCTTTGCTCTCTACCTAACCACATAAAATAACCGAACCTAACCACATAAAATATTTTGGAGAAGGTTGTATATGATAGTCTAAAATCCACCACGCAACGATTCAAATATTGTTTTCGTTCGATCAAAAATAAAGTCACGTCCTCGTAATAAACTATAAAGATTGTTTTTATTAGCAGCGTGCTATATAAATCTCTAAGAAAATAACCAAACGTAACCTAAACTTACCTAACATAACCTTTTTTTATTTACGTGGTTAATCCTACAAGGATAACCGCCCGCTAAGCAGGCGGTTAAGCCGGACTTCCACCGACTAAACCCCACGACACCCGCTTCGCCTGGGTGGCAGGAGACTGGGAAACCGGCAGAGCCTTTACTCCAGTCCCCCACCGGCGACCGCCCACCTTTCGGCAGGCCCAGGCAGGACCGCGGAGGGCAGGGAGAGAGGCGCATCGTAATACCAACACTCCTTTCCCCCCACGGTCCTGCCTCCAACTCCTCAACCCTCAAACCAGCTCGGCTGCAGAGGATATGAAGAGCGGCGCATCGCAATACCGAAACTCCTCTACCCCCGCAGTCCCACCTTTTCCGTGAGAGGAGGGCAAACCTCTCCTCTCACGGCCCGTAATGGTTTTTTATAGAAGTTGTCTCCTCGCAGCCCGGCCAATTAAGGCAAGGCCCCCGCCCCCGAAGGATTACGGTATACTTCCACGCTACGCCAGCACTCTAAAACTAGAGCGAGGCGTGCGCCCGTATGCGTGTCTGTGACTTAACCCAGAACACGCATACCTCCCGCTTGTCGGGTATTCGCCGCGAGTCAATTATGTCCCACAAGGAGATATAATTGACAAGCGCCCAGGATGCACCGGCCAGAAGATGCTGCTGTTCCCTCCAGATGTATCAAGGTAAAGGGACAAGCAGCAGTTGGCACACGAGGAGGAACCCGAATTGCATCCCAAAATAACCTTAAAACCCCACGGCACTCCCGCATCGCCCGAGTGGCAGAGGACTGGGAAACCGGCAGAGCCTTTACGTCCAACGGCAGGCCTTTCACGCCCCTCCGCACAGGGAGGGGCCCGGGAATGACCGTGAGATCCCAAAATAACCTAATCTAACCTTACCTAACCTAACCTAACCACATAAAATATTTTGGAGAATGATATATGATAATATATGATCCACACGTCACCTGGCAACGAATCAAATATTGTTTGTGTCCGATCAAAAATAAAGTCATGTCCTCGTAATAAATTATAAAAATTGGTTTTATTAGCTGCGTGATATATAAATCTCTAAGAAAATAAACCTAAAGTAACCTAAACCTAACCACATAAAAAAACCTAACCTCACCTAAACTTACCATAAACCCCGAGTTGACCTTCATATTGACCCAAATTTTATTTGAAGACAGATCTATCAAATTGATGACAGATCTATCAGTTTGAGAACGAAAATATTGAATACAGATGAATCTATTTCATTGAGGACGAAAAATATACTTCCCATAGTAAATTGGACGTATGTACAGAGGCCAGCACATCAAGCTAGACACTCCGGACTTTGTACTGCTCTTATGCCGTGTTTGGGCTGTTGCTACCCAGCACACCTTTACTGCTGGTGAAATGATACAACTGTATTTTTCATTGTTATTTTCTTGATAGTGAGTAGGTACGCGGGCGCTGTACGGCGACCGAACGTATACTAATTGATATTACCCTTAATAAATGAAGTTAGCGTAAACCGCTGACGGCGCGATGTGCGGTCGCAGACCGTACATGCTGCCGGGCGAGAGAAGAGGAGATTTAGATGATGATAAAGTAACTTAAATAACATTGATATGCTTATAGATAATAAAACTTAAATAACATTGATATGATTATAGATAATGAAACTTAAATAACATTGTTATGCTTATAGATAACTAAGTTTAAAATTCACTAGTCACAAACATTTTTTCGTAAGGCATAGGTGACGTAGACTTATGATTCACGTTTAGTACATGTAGTTCATTTAATTGTCCGTTGATCTGATCACCGCTGGTGCTTTTTGCTCCGCCGCTGACCTTCTCGTTGGCCGTGGGGGTCGTGGGGGCGTCGTGAGTCGTAGGGAGCGACGCAAGTAGCGTCACGCTGGCCTGCCGCCGCGTGCTCCTGGCCCGCCGCAACGCGTATAAGGCTGCCGCTGCTAAAATTCCCGCCAAAATGAAATAGATGGCCGTGTAGTGGTGGACGTCGTGATAAGATATTTCATCTGACAGTGGCGTCTCTGATTTCATTTGTTCTATTTGGCGGCTTATTTTCTCAAATGATTGGTGATTATCGATGATGCTGGTGTTTATCTCAGTCAGTGGTATGGTAAAGTTTAAGATGTGATTTATCGGAGCTATCTGCGGTATGTGCACATTTGCTTGAGTCTTCATTTCACTTTTTTGATATTTACGAGAGTACACTGAGAATTCTTCTCCTTTGATAATACAATCCGGGCTCAGTGTTATTAACCCGGCGCTGATAAGCCGCGCGACGGTAACCTGATCTTCACATATGATACGGAGTCGGCACTCGTCGCAACAAAAATATAGGTATGTATTTGTTTGACTGAGTTCTATCCACTCATTTTTGCATGTATGAATAGTCATTAGACATTTATTTGATTTTGTTTCCTTGATGCATAGATTTTCATCTGCGTTCAACTGATAAACGGGACGCTGCGAATGACAGTAGTAGGTCTGTGAGTCCCGCTGGAGACACTGCTGCACGTCGTTATCAGTCATTGATACGAAGGTGTCCTTGCGTAAGTTTATTGCTGCGTGACTTGTAATAGGCGTTAGGGTGACCATGTCTTCTTCGTGTTTGCTTGGAACAGAAAATATTCTGTACAGGTCGAAAGTCTCTCTGCTTATAAGTGGAATTTTGATTTCAAAGATTAGGTATTCTTTTGTTAGTTTTGCCTTTATGGCCAAGAGATGATAGATTTGAGATAAACCTGTTTGAATATTCTGTATTGGTAGAGATAAATCTCGTGAGAGCTGTCCGGATATGATGTTGAGCTCGTCTTGTAACTGCTGAGGGTATAGAAGATGAAAATTGAATTTTCCATGATGAATATCTGTTATTGTGTCCAAAAGAGTTTCTTGTATAGTTTTCAAGTTTAGAAGCATGCTATTAGTGATAATACTTGAAATGGCAAACTCGTTTAGAAGTTCCATGTCCAGTACTTCGAGAGTCAAGCCGTTGTTTGCCTTATCCAAATTATTGAGATGTTCATTAACGATTTTATGCTGTTTATTGATGGCTTCTTCGGTTCTCTTCAGCAAATTATACTGGGCTTCAGCCACTGAGGTCTGATTTTTCCATAAGTTTGCTAAATGTTTTTGATTTTTCCTGATAATATCAATGTCCTTTTGATATTGATTTGCAAAGTTGTCATCCAAGATCCCGAAGAGGCTGTTAGCAATATTGCCAACTCCATTGATTAGGCCGCGGCGCTTCCGTGCACACGCTTGATTTTGCTGACCGAGCAGTAGGCGATTATTATAGTCTAGCTCGGAGTGGGCGTGATTTAACTGTGATAGAACCATGTCGCAATGAGTTTTTCTCTGCGTTTTTGAACAGATGTTTTCCAAATATTTTGAATATTTCACGAATGCTGTGAGTCCAGCCCAGTATGGATTCATATCGTAATAGATGATTAATTTCCACTCGTCTCTGATAAGTTGCATGTTTGCTATTCTGTCGAAATACATGGCTTTCGAGATTTTTGTCGTGTTGAATGCTGCCAATGATGACGTAGCCAAGGTCATGAAGAGTAGGAATGAGATGACCATCGAGGCTAAGATTCCTTTTTTCTGCCGGCATGATCTGATAGGCCTTGTTTTCTGGGGCTCGGCGGTGTCATTTTGTGATTTTGTCATATTTTCTGCTGATTTTGTTGGCAACACTGATAATTTTACTAATGGCCTTTTGATAGTGCCGTTTTTTGTTTTTAATGATACTACACGGACTAATCCGTCTTTCCCAGGATGAAGCTCAATAACTCTTCCCATGGCCCACCTTCCATGTGGTACGTTGGCGTCGTGTATCAGTACGACATCGTCAACCTTAATGTTAGGCTGTGACCTTTGCCATTTGCTTCTTGCTGATAACTGAGCTAGATACTCAGTCTTCCATCTCTTCCAGATATCTTGATATATTTTTTGTGTCATGTGCCATCTCGTTCGTTCATCCCTTTCCGTTTCAACGATTGATAGTATAGGACCGCTGGCGAGGAAGTGTGAAGGCGTGAGATAGTCAAGGTCATCAGGGTCTTCCGTTAAGACATTCAATGGTCTGCTGTTGAGGGACGATTCCAGTTGAGAAACCAGGGTTGAGTATTCCTCAAAGGTAAGCTTCTGATCTCCAACGACACGTCTTAAATGATACTTTAGGCTCTTGACCGCGGCTTCCCACAATCCGCCTGCGCTTGGCCATGAGGGGCAGTTGAAGTGCCATTTGATCTCCATTTCTTCCAGTTCCGAGAAGAAATTATCTGTTTGTATTTGTTTTAAGTCGAAACAAGCTTCCTGTAGGACTCTGTTAGCGCCGACAAAATTAGTACCACAATCACTGTACATGTGATGTGGCTTTCCGCGGCGGGATGACATCCTTCTGAGGGCTGCTAGGAATGCTGAAGTGCTCAGGTCTGAGACCAGCTCAAGGTGGACTGCTTTTGTCACCATACATATGAATACCGCGATGTATCCTTTTGTTGTTTTTGCTCCACGTCCTTTGTTCATCTTGATATCCACGTAACCTGTGTAATCCACGCCGGTATGGTAAAATGGGCGAGTTTGATTTACCCTTGCTTCAGGGAGGTCTCCCATAAGTTGATTTTGCATAATAGGGTTCCACTTCCGGCATGTTACACAACGACGGATATGGCTTTTCACCGCACGAGTGCCTCCAATTATCCAATATTGTTTTCTTATGTATGATAGTGTTATGCGCGCTCCTCCATGGAACGTCATTTTGTGAGCGTGCTCTATGATAAGAGAAGTCAAGTGACTGTTATGTGGTATGATAAGAGGGTGCTTCATGTTTTCGTCAATATTTGCATGTTGTATTCTCCCTCTGATTCTTAATAGGCCGGTTGTGTCCAAAAATGGCGTAAGACTCAAAATTTTGCTTTTTGAGCTAAGTTCTTCTCCATTTTTTAGATTTTGTATTTCTTTCGAAAATTCTTCTCTTTGTATAGTTTTGATAATCATATTCTTTGATTTTCTCATTTCTTTGATAGTTAAATATGATGTTAAATTGCTTCCACGTGTAGTTATGCGCAAAATCCACGCCAATACACGTACCGCGCGGGTGAAACTGCTTTGCTTGCAAATAACTTGTAGTATGATACTGCTATTGTCGTCACATCGTTGCATCGCTACATTGGTTTGCTTCGTATTTTTTAATTCCTCGTTTGTGCTATATACAGGTTGCTTCTTTTGTTCTTGATATTTAGATATGAGGAAATCGGGACCGTGCCACCATAAAGGATGCTGCTGTAGTTGATGTGCTAATATTCCTCGGCTGGCACAGTCTGATGGATTTTCTTCTGATTTTACGTAACGCCAACATCTAGGGGGCATTATTTCCTGTATATGCGCGACCCTGTTGGCTACGAATGGTTTCCATTTGATTGCATCACCATGTATCCAACCCAGTACTGCGGTAGAGTCAGTCCAACCGTACATGGTTATGTTATGTTTTGATAGGGCTTGATAGACTTTTCTCATCAGATCTGATAATAGGTATGCTCCCGTGGATTTTTTAATGATTCAAGGTAATCGTTATGCGTGTCCGTATCCAATTTTTGTGCCAGAATGTGTACAACCATAGGGTCCCATGTAGAGGTGTCTGCGCCGAGATTTTGAATAGCATGTAGACACTCGTTTGCTGTGTCATGGATTCTCTTGATTTGTACTGATGATTGATACTGCATTGTAGGTATGTTTAGCAGTATGTTGATATGCGACGTAAATATCATTTTTTTGTTATTATACCTATGGTTAAGTATATCCCAGCATATCTGATAGTTATCAGAACTAATCGATAAGTGCTGTACCAATTTCTCTGCTTCTCCTTTGATTTTTGTTTTCAAAAATTGCATTTTCTGCGCATTTGATAGTGATGGGTTCGAATGTATGGTTTCGATAAATAAATCTTTGAATGATGTCCAGTTTTGATAGCTTCCAGAGAACACTGGTATCTCCATTTGTGGAGTGGATTTTTCTTTATGCGAAACTGACCACATCTTTGAGTTAAGTGCTTTTTTGATTTGCTTGAAGTAATTTTCATACTTGTTAAATTCTTGGTCATATTCCTTGTTTCCACCGCTGAGCTCACTGTCAATTTCCCAGTGGAGGCTGTCTATTGCGGACCATCTAGCTTGCAAGGTTTTGAGATTGTCTTCAAATTCCCATTTTTCGCTGATAGATTCCACATCAATGCTGGTGGCAGTTCTATGGAACGCCTTGAAATTGCTTGTTTGCTTGCGGAGCAGCTCTTCCGACTTGCTGGAAGAACCTTTGTCGGTAGAGGAGTTTGTAACTGCTGATGCTCCTTCCGCCGCTTTTAAAAATGGGGGTGCTGGATCGAGTTTCAAGACCGGTGGCTTCAGAACTGGTGTTGCTGGCCGTGGTTCAGTGGAAATAGGTGGATTGACGCAGTGTTGCTGAATGTACGTACATACACCATTATAAAATAGTTTTGTCTGCATGTACTGATTTTCCACAAAATATTTATGAGTTTGGTCTTCATACCTTAACAGGGTCTGATGGTTTGTTTCGAATTCTTGCCAATAGGCTGCTAGTACCTCCAGTCTGCTCTTGATGTTCACGTCAGTTCTCCGAGAAGGACCATCCTTTTTGAAGTTGATTAACTCGGTGTTGATTGATGCTATGATCTTGCTCTGAGTTTCAATCAAAGCTTCCATTGTGAAATTATGATTTTTTCACGGCTTGAATGATGATTTGATAAAGATGACAGGTTTGCTGGTGCTGCTTGCTAGGTCAATCGGTATCTCTATGTGTCCCTGATGCAAAATAGGCGAAGACTCAACTCGAACTGGTGAGACCCGCTGGTGGGAGGCCAGCCGAGCCGTTCGCTATCACACCGAAAACACACAGGAAGCTCGAGAGACCAAAAATATTTTGATTTGATTTGACCAAAAAGGTCTCCACAGGTTGCTGATTGTTCTTCACGGCTCGAAGGACCAAAAAGATGTTTGGGCTTTCTACAGTGATATCTTCAATATTCCAAAATCGATGTATGTTTTCGATATTATTGATGACGACATTACATTGCAATGTCTGAACTCTGCCACAGAGAATCCAGCCTAAACGCGTCTGCTGTGCGATAGGTTGAGTTTTCTCAGTTTTGATAATTCCACCAGAATCGCACTACAAGTGTCTAACTTGATGTGCTGGCCTCTGCACAATCAATATATATATATATATATATATATATATATATATATATATATATATATATATATATATATCTTTATATCCCTATCCACATTTGATCGGCTTATTAATGTTTCTGGCGGTAATTATGTAGACAACCTGATATATCATTCGCGACTTATTGTGTAGTGAGTTATTTGAGCCAGTTTAACCTTCAAGCGGTCGCGCGGGGTCGAATCGACCGCACTAAACACATTTCGGGTCACAAAATCGTACATTCTCAGTACATGTGTTTCACATCTGTAATAGCCTGTCTTAGGTTCATTACGTACACAAAAAAACTATACCTACCTACCTGACCTTTCTACTCGCCACCTATTGTTTAAAAATATATTTCGTTTTAGTCACGGCCAAAATATATAGGGTCTTAACAAAGGTACACACTTTTTTTTAACTGGAGCTTGTTCTCATGAAACTGAACAATTTTCCCCAAGAAACCCATGGGCAATTCGTATTTATTATTTTTAATTAAATTATCAACTGCTCAGAATACAACTCCTAGCTGGTATCAGCGTATTGACAAATTTCAATGAGCGCGCCGACCCGCCACACCGCCGCCACCGCCGCGGCGTATTCTGGCGTATCCCGCGCAATTTAATAATTTTAATTAAAAAAACAAAAGTGAATTGACCATGGGTTTCTTGGGGAAAGTTGTTCAGTTTCATGAGTACCAGTATCATTATGTCCAGTTAAAAAGTGTGTACCTTTGTTAAAACCCTGTATATTATATTAGTACTAACATACAGTATGGATACTCCCTGCCGCTTTCTAGATTCCGAACTCACCCCCTCGTCACCCGGACTGACGCAGATTGGTTATAGTTTGGTTCTCTAACGTATAGGATTTCGCCGTGATTTTGTTTGCTCGGTCATTTGTTTTTAGAAATGTCATTTCTCGACCGTAGTATGCAGTGTCCGGGGTATGTCACGGCGAAAGCGTCGATTAGTTTACGCGCGCCTGACGTCAAAAATTTACGCGCAAAACTCTTCTAACTACAAGCACAAAACAAGGGTACAAAACGTCAAGAACAAAACAAGGGTACTAGATTTGTACAAGCCTGTAATTTATTTATAAGTAATGATGTAATTTATTTATAAGTAATGATGTCATTTATTTATAAGTAATGATGTCATTGAGGATCTTGCCTTAGAAATATTTGCCGGGCCCACACAACTTTACTTTGCAATGAATTTTACAATGACAAAGAAAATGATGCCGAGGAAAACTAAACATAAAACAGATTCCATTTAGATTTAAGTGAAATTTTGGTACCAAATTGTTTCCTTGAACAAAAATTATGTGTTTTAGTTTTAGATATAAATGATTGTTTTATTAATTTGTTTTTTATTTGCAAAAATCTGTTTAATACTTAGGTCGAAAAGGTTACGCGCGACCGCTGCCGTTATAAATGACCGCGCGCCCGCTTGAAGGTTAAAACGTAACTACGTTTGTATGGAAACTCGAGCCTCCTGGGGTCCCTTTAATCTATATACATATAATAAAACTGTAATGGGGCCGTGTCTGTACATGAAATATTTTTGGAAAATAATAACTGTGGTGAACATTACTTACGATATAGAGGCAAAAACAAAAAAAAATGGAATTTTTGTCTGTCTGTCTGTGTGTCTGTCTATCTGTCTGTCTATCTGTCTGTCTGTCTGTATGGTCGCGCATCCCGCAAAAACAACCAGGCAGATTTTAATGATTTTTTTATGATCGTTCTTTATAGCTCGGGGTTAATAGAATACTTTTTATCCCGGAAAATTCAAGGTTTCCCGTGGGAAAATCAAAAGTATGCATTTCTAGAATGGCTCACCACGGAAATGGTGCAAGACCTATTTCAATTTGTAGGAACGGATGTGCTCCTACATGGCGAGCACAAAGGGAGATATCTCCGCCAGGCGAGGTGTTGTGCCTGGGGTCCGGCCGTGGACCAACCATGAATGGTTGGTGCTTGTATATATGCTTAGCGCTGAAGAAATTCTAATAGCGCGTTCTAGATGCCATCTATCGAGATGAAGATGTAATTCCATATAGTATGATCGATGGTTCAGTCTTGAGTTGACGTTATGTAGTTGTATGTGGCGGGTACTGCAGATGTCGCCACATTACTCCCCCTCCGAGACCGGAGGTCGATATCCATATTGAGTTGGCAGTCCAATGTTGCGGGTGCGGCGGAGCGACGATACGCGTCGCGATGCGGCGTCTGCGGTGAGTCGAGACGCCAGGCCAATGTTGCTCTACTCGAGTCCACGGTGAGTCGGGACGAGGAGGTGGTTCAGGCATACGGTGCAAGGGAAGCAGGTTACGTGGAGCGCGTGCTCTACAGCGTGAGCTGCCGACAACTTGCTGCCTGAAGAGTGAAGCTGCAGGTCCGTGGAGTTTTGATGCTGCGTCGATGGCTGCGAACCTGATGAGGCTTCGGGTTGAAGTACACAGGGCCAGGAAGCTCGATATGACGGCTGCGATGGTCCTGGTAAACTTCGCATTGGACTGCTATGCTGCTGTTGGCTTGCTTTACC
Source organism: Coleophora flavipennella (assembly GCA_947284805.1). Lineage (NCBI taxonomy): Eukaryota > Metazoa > Arthropoda > Insecta > Lepidoptera > Coleophoridae > Coleophora > Coleophora flavipennella. Next base: position 7,650,179 of record OX369283.1, on the reverse strand, counting down.
GGCTGGAGGTCTGTTGAGGAGTTGTTGCCGAAGGTGCTTCAATGTTCATCGTCGGGTCACCAATGTAGGGACGGTGTTGCTGGCTGAAGGTGCGTCGATGTTCTGCGTCGGGGTCACCAATGTAGGAACGGATGTGCTCCTACATGGCGAGCACAAAGGGAGATATCTCCGCCAGGCGAGGTGTTGTGCCTGGGGTCCGGCCGTGGACCAACCATGAATGGTTGGTGCTTGTATATATGCTTAGCGCTGAAGAAATTCTAATAGCGCGTTCTAGATGCCATCTATCGAGATGAAGATGTAATTCCATATAGTATGATCGATGGTTCAGTCTTGAGTTGACGTTATGTAGTTGTATGTGGCGGGTACTGCAGATGTCGCCACAAATTAAATTTTACACGTTGATACATTATATCGCGAACTAAAACTGGGACATTGTGAAACCCAAAAAATTTAAGAATTCCTGTATGAATGCAAAAAAAATAGTATCATATGAAACCTTTACATTGTGATGACGTGTTTTGACCATCATTACATAGTTGGGTATTCTTTGTTTCGGAAAACTAAAGAGGTCCCGTGGGAAATTAGATCTATCTATACATTACAACGTAACGTAATTATAACGTAACCTTAGGATATCATAAACTTTTTTTTTCTATTTTATTGTTGCTAAGAACTTTTTTTATAAGGTCTCTTTTTTTTCTTCATGTTTTTTGTACTATTATTTTTCACATTACCGTTGTACTGATACTGTTCGAAACTGTATCCATATGGCGTACGTTAAGCTAGCTTATCTCTAACCTAAAGGCGAAAACTTTTCAATGTTCCTTAACTATTTGATGTTTGTTCATATAATGTAACCTAGTTTTCCTTAAAAAAAACATATAATGAAATCGATTTAAAACGCGCTTACCTACTTTTTGGGGTTACGTACCCAAACGTCTATCTGTCAACATGCTGTGTTTCATGAACCGTGATAGCTAGACAGTTAAAATTTTCACAGATGATGTATGTCTGTTGCCGCTATAACAACAAATACTAAAAATTGGAAAAAGTGAAAGTCGCCATACAAGAAACTGGTTTTTTTTTAAACGTGAAGAAACTAGCGCCATTTAGTATGATGGTACGAAACCCTAGGTGTGCGGTTCTGACTCGCACTTGGCCGGTTTTTTCTCCTATACATATCAAAGACATTATGATCAAAGCAACAGACTGCCAATAGATGGCGCTGCGGGGATAATAAAACGCGCTTAAGTTTGCGGCTCGCAAACTGCCTTACCTAATCAATAGAAATCATGGACTTCCCCTGCCCGGTGAAGTTGTAAAGGTTCCAACGACCAACAACAAGCTTGTACTTTCGAAAAAAAAAAAAAAAAAATCATGGACTTCATTCCTTTTAAATCTGAACTGCCAAAAGATGGTGCTGCAGGTATCACAAATGCGCTTATGTTTGCGGCGCATGCAGGGATAATAAAACGCGCTTAAGTTTGCGGCTCGCAAACTGCCTTACTTAATCAATCGAAATCATGGACTTAATTCCTTTTAGATCTGAACTGCCAAAAGATGGCGCTGCAGGTATCACAAATGCGCTTATGTTTGCGGCGCACAAACTGACTTACCTAATTGATCGAAAGCATGGACTTAATTCCTCTTGGATCTAAATCATTGTTATTTCGATCTAGGAAACCAATAAAATTTGTTGGATTTGATACTAATGCGAACGACTGCTCTTTCCTACGGATTACCGATTTTTGCTCTGTGACTAGGTTTCTTTGATTATTTGTAAGAAACTAAATAAATTATATTTAATATTTATTTCTGTTTTCTTTTCCCTATTTTATTATCGTGTAAACACCGTTAATTAAAACCTTCACGCGGACGAAGTCACGGGCACGGCTAGCATTAAATAAAATTATGAAATCTAATATGAGTCCATCCGGCCATTCTATCCAACCGTGTTGCCAATTATTTTTTTTAGATGAAAGTTATTTATGCGCAGATTTGTCACCTTACTTAAAGTGTGTGGTTTTATGAAACCACGGTAAAAGTGAAATTTTACAGAGGACGAAACGATCATACCGTCAGACGAAAGCGACATGCAACACACAGACGAAAAAATTTGAGACGATGTAATAAAAGTTTCACTTCAAATCATTTAACTTTCGCCTTTCTCAAATAAATAAATTAAAAAATATGAAATACATTTCGAGTCCGTCTTGCCGTATGGTTCCCGGCTAAGAATAGGACCATCCCATCTAATCCAATGGGGGTCGTAAGAGTCGACTAAGGGACTTAAAACCGGAGGATGGGCAGCAGCGTCCTTTCCGTGCATTGCAACACACCTGCAACCACACTGCGATCGCCAACCCGCGTGCCAAGCGTGGCGATTACGGCAAACCCCCCCCCCCCCCCCCCCCAAATTGGGCGAGGCCTTTGTCCAGCAGTGGACGATTTTCGGCTGATATGACGATGATGACTGTTTTAAAAAAAAAACGTAACTCACTCACTTACAGATCAGTAAAAAGAAAGGTGTGTCTGGTTGAAATTTGGCATGGAGATAAGTAAATGGGAGTTTATAAAGGAAAAGTTTGAAAACAGCTAATATTCACCCCTAGTTTGATTTTTTGTATAGAAATCCATTATTTTCAAGATACTTGAAATTTCACGCTTCTAACATGGTAAAAAAATAATAAAAAAAATGAAAAAATAATAATAACAATAAAAAAGTGTCAAAGGAATGAAAATGGAAAATTCCTAACAAAAAGGAATGAGATCCCATCAAAAATATTTTTATGTAAAAATTCGCTAAGTCTTGTGGGTGTCCCCTAAAACTAGACATGCGCGCCGGGCAAAAATTTCGCGGCGGCGGCGCACCAACACATCACGCGTAGTGAAGCCGCACCGGCATGGCCCTATTTTTTCCATTAAAAAAATCATTTAAAATAAATTAGTAATAATTAAAACATAGAGCTGGTTATGCATCCAAATTTAATTTCAGCATTCTTGATAGGTTTCATTAAACTCATCATCATCGTCATATCAGCCGAAAGAAGTCCACTGCTAGACAAAGGCTTCCCCCAAGGATTTCCACGACGACCGGTCCTGCGCTGTCCCCATTCAGCGCCTTCCTGCGAGCTGCATCAGGTCGTTGGTCCATCGCGTGGGAGGCCTACCCTCGTTACATCTTCCGGTGCGCGGTCACCACTCGACAACTTTACTGCCCCACCAGCCATCTGTTCTATGAGCTATGTCGGTTATTTTGGTTCTCCTACGGAACTCCTGATTTCTTACCCATAGCATAGTTAAAGGAAATAATTAGTACGTTATCTTCATACAATGGTACTTCGTTAGGTTTGTATGTGTGCGCATCTCAGTAGGCACGGACACACACTACAATAAATAACCTTGCAGTAATCTTAAATCCATCTTAAATCATTGTTATTTTTGTAGTGTGCGTGCGTGCCTACTAACGCGCACACATACAAATCGCGCAATGAACCATGTATGAATATAACCTACTAATTATTTCCTTTTACTATGCCCATAGTAAGATAACATGTACGTCATCACTGGCAACACACATTGGTCAAAGACCTTAGTATTGAGACACTGCGGTATTTAGGACGTAAAGATATTGCAAAGCTTTCTGGACGCTGCCCAGCCGAGTTGTATTCGTTGCCTGATCTCTTTCTTGAAGTTGGACATATCTAGATAGACTGTTTGTCCATAATCGTCAACAACTTCGAGTGTAGAGTCTCCGACTTAAAGGAGTGGGTGCGACACGGACACTTAACATTATTTTCATCTTGTCCATGTTCATTTTAAGACCCACTTGTTGAGAGACGTTACTGAGGCCATCGAGCATTATGCTTAGGTCCTCCACAGTCTCAGCCATGACCACGATATCGTCAGCGAATCGGAGGTAGGTGATGTACTCGTCGTTGATATTGATGCCGAGTCCACCCCAATCCAGAAGCTTGAAAGCATCCTCCAGGGTGGCGGTAAACTGTTTCGGAGATATAACGTCTTCCTGTCTCACCCCTTGCTGCAGCTGGATAGGTTTCGAGTTCTGACCTTGGAGGCAAACTGACATGGTGGCGTTTTCATACAAACACTTCAACACCTCGATATATCAATAGTCAATTCGGCAGACTGTAGCACAGCACAGTTTCGAATGAATCAAAGGCTTTTTCATATTCCACAAACGCCAAGCATAGTGGCTGATTGTACTATTCAGTCTTCTGTATAATCTGCCGTAGCATATGTATGTTTTCTATGGTACTAAAGCCTCTTCGAAAGCCGTCGAACCTGCGTGAGACGATTCGTAATTACTGTCGAAAACAGTTTGTAGACGTCTCAGTTCAGTAAGTCATCACTGGCAACACATAATGATCAAAGACCTTAGTCTTGAGACACTGTGGTATTTGGGAAGAGAGACTATGGAAGACTTAAGCACAATGCTCGATGGCCTCAGTAAAGTCTAAAAAGGCATGGACAAGACGAGACGAAAATAATGTTAAATGTCCGTGTCGCACCCACCCCTCTAAATGTTGGAGACTCTACACTGGAAGTTGTTGACGAATATGTGTACCTGGGACAAAATGTCCAGCTTGGTAGGTCCAACTTCAAAAAAGAGATCCATCGACGAAATCAACTCGGCTGGGCTGCGTTCGAAAAGCTTTGCAATATATTCACGTCCCAAATTTTTGTTTCAATTTTTTTTTCAATATGTAATCCTTTTCAAATGTATATATGACTAACTTTGGAGTATACCCTTTCCAACAAAAAAAGAATTATCAAAATCGGACTAACTAATACTCGTGAATATCCTAAATTATGCCTGTCACTACTTATTTACACACGATACTTAGATAATTTTATGTAACAGGAAGTCAAATACACTATGTGTAAAAGAAAATTATATGTCACTTAGATAAGGTATCGTTTTTAGGGTTTCATACCCCAAACCATAAGCAACGAGACCTATTACTAAGCCTCAGCTGTCCATCCGTTCGTCCGTCTGTCTGTCTGTCAGCGGGCTGTATTTTATTAACCGTAATAGATAGACAGTAAGACAGTTGAAATTTACACAGAGTGTGTTTGTCTAATGCCACTATTAAAAAGAAATAATAAAAAAATTGATCTAGCTTTGTCGTAAAAATATTTATACATATAAGCATGAAACTAGGTTTGTTTTTTTTAATTAAAAATTTGAGTGTGTGACTACATCTCAACTGATGATAAGTGACGATGAAGTCGAGGATGGTACACGCAAACTCAATTATTGCCTATTCACTCTCGGCTGTATTAATGTACTAATCCTTAAAATAACCAACAAAAACAGGCCAAGTGTGAGTCGTACTAAAAATTAAAAAAAAAAAACGTTGTCGCTCGTGTTGATGTCTTTGGTTTGTAAACATTACAAACAAAAGACATATATTCACAGAATAGCTATGATTGTCATAGTTTTGTGAAGAGGTGTGGTGGTACGAAACCCTCAGAGTGCGAGTCCAACTCACACTTGGCCGTCTCATCCATATTCATATTTTTCAGTTCATAACGTTTCCTTTTAAAACACTTTTTAGACATTCATACATAAGGCTAGAATGTTGACTGGGGTGGCAAGTTAAAGAATACAAAAAATATAATGTTTGTATTTGTAACGTGGTTTCTGTTTGTTGTTGCAGACGTCACTTGCTATCCGTCCAATAACAAGTTTGTTCAAGTAAACAGATTTGTTGTTGGCAACGAACGTTACACAGAAATCAATCAATTCCAGCAATTTAAGACGTTGCTGATTGAAAATTTCATCAAAGCGAGTGACGATTTAAAGTTAATATTGAATTATGAAGATTACACAGATCAATTCTATGATGGGTATAACGATGAAAGAGATTTTTATGATCTTAGTTACGATGATAGTAGTGAAAATTTCTATGTAAAATACCATGACAGAAGAGACATCCCAAAAGATGATGATCAAGATGGAAAGAATAATGAAAAGAGAAATATGCCAGAAAAGAACTATAACGACAAGCAAGAAATGAGTTACACTAAAAAAGATAACATAGAATTAGATCATAATAAAAGAAGTGCTAAAGATGGGCTCAATACAGGGAAGGTTGGAGAAAAAGAAGCTTACAAAAGACGTATTACTAAAAGACAAACATTACCTGGAGCAGAGGGAGGTGGAAACAGTCAGGTAGTTCTTGGTACCTTTCAGGCGATCATGAGGCCGATGAGTATGAGGGATATGCCGTGACTTGGCAGCTCAATGAGCTCAAACTCCATGAAAACTGAAAACGAACAATCGGCTCAAGAAGTAAGCGAGTAAAAAGTGGAGAAAATAATTTTAAGTCATAGATGGTAAACGGTGCTTGGGTTATATATACTTATTTCAGTAAGTTGACCTATTTTAAGATTTGAGACTATTTTGGTATTTGAGGAAACGCGGTCTAAAAAATAGGAATTTGAATAAAATGTTACTGTGTCCCTCGCCCAAGCCTCTCTGTATACAGCAAGAATAAACAGAAATATAATACCAATTCTGAATTTTAAAAAACCGGCCAAGTGCGTGTCGGGCCACGCGCAATGTAGCATGCGTAGTTGCCATTATTGCGTCCTTAACTAATTTTCAAATTTCCAAATAAGCCTATTTTTTCAAAACCGGAACCCTAAATTACAAAATGGTCTAAGAAGACTCAGAACTATTTTTAAGCTTTAATCAACGATACCCCACACGACTGGGTCGAGAAAAAAAAACATCCCTATTTTACTTGTAGGGAGCTTCCCTAAAAAAAGTTTTATCGTTCTCTCCGCGTTGTTATTATGTATATCTTTGCCAAATTTCAGCTCTTTACTACTAATAGCCTAGGAGCTAGGCCGCGGACAGACAGACGGATAGACAGACATGACGAAACTATAAGGGTTCTTTGTTGTACTACGGAACCCTAAAAAAGAAAGAAAGGGAGCGCATACCGATAACAGGTACTAAAATTGACCATAACAGCATTTCGTAGTTCCCTATTTCCTCCTCTAAAGCTTGACCAATAATAATTATATTTTTTCAAAAATAATTACTTACTCTTTCCCGGGTTTGCTGGAAGAAATTTCTCATTAGAAATAAGTAATACCTATTGTATAATTTTATTTTCTCCCTGTAATGTAATCTTTATTGTACACAATAAACTTTTAAATAAATAATTTAAAAAACCTTTTACCTATGCCTCTATGTTTTCGTTTTATTGTCAACTAGCAGTACCGGCTAACTCGTTCTACCTTACACTACCCTACACTACCCTAACCTACCCTACACTACACAACACTACACTACCTACCCTAAAACCTCCTCCTGAGAATAACGAAACTAAAATAAAAAATTTGCGAAATCGGTCCAGCCGTTCTTGAGTTACAACTGGTGTAACTAACACGACTTTCTTTTATACCAAATTTTTTTTTCTTTGTTTTTTAAAGCTCCTACTTCCTATTATCATTACAATATGGGAAAAAAACAAAACATAGTGGCATGTTTATGGTAGACATAGGTTTTATGGAAAAAACATTTTTGCTATATTGCCATTATCCAGGGAGGAAACAGGGGACTACGTTTGTATGGAAAATACGCCCTCGTTTCCTCTTATGAGCGTATTTACAAAATCGTTTTCTATACAAACTTAAAATTACTACTTAATGAAAATGGATAGGCCGATTCCAATGAAACTTTATACTTTATTTTAAAAAGGATTAGCAAATTTTAAATATACTATGCGAACCGCGACCCCTCACCGGAAAACGTAGCGTAGACAGGCCTCTCACGCGGTGGACCGACGACCTGGTGAAGATCGCGGGAAGCCACTGGATGCGGGCAGCGCAGGGCCGGTCGTCGTGGAAATGCTTGGGGGAGGCCTTTGTCTAGCTGTGGACGTTTTTCGGCTGATATGATGATGAGACCTTTAAACTGTTATTTAGTGACAACACATTTTTTTTAAAGTAATCTATCCACAAACTAGAATCTCGTGACTTGCCTATGTGTTTAAAGTTTTATTAAAATCGGCCCATCCATTTTCAAGAAGTAGTAATTTATTAACGATTTTGTGAATACGCTTTTAAGGCGAGGTATTGATTGGAACAGTGGTCTCTGTCTTTTTCTGTACGTGTATAGAGTAAAAAAAATAACCACACTTTTTCAGTTTTTCAATGGTTTTTCGTTTCAATCAAAAACTACAATAAAAGTATTAAAAAATAATAACATTACTCACTTTGTATTATCATAACAAATATTGTTGTATATTTTTTAAATTTATATTTCAATATATTGGTCGTAACTAGAGTTGAAAGTAACGGTGTAGGTCGGATAGGTTGGGATTTTTTTTCTATTTAGCCAAAACTGTTTAATCGTGTTTCTAATAGCCTTTGACTTTAAGGAACATTATCAGCAATAAGGGTATTTTTTTTCAACCTTGCGTTTTCTATCGTTTAGGAGTAATTGACGTCAAAAATAACGAAAATCTGTTATATTACAGCCTTAAGCGTTCGTAACGGAAACATTTTACTTTTCCAATAACTTCGCTGGTTTCCATTTTAGACAGGTGATCAGATTCTAAGCATTACTATGTTAGTACTTATATATACAGGGTGTAACAAAATTAGTGTAGGTCATGTTAGCTGGGATACTGATAGCTGGGAACAACTTATCAAGCGACTTCCAAAAAGGAGGAGGTTCTCAATTCGACTGTATGTTTTTTTATGGTTGTTACCTCAGAACTTTTTGTTCTATGACTGCTGAAAACGTAAAAAATTTTTTTACTCTTCATACAAATCGATTAGCTGATCGATTGATTTCGTGCATTTTAGTATGGAGGGTCCAATTTTTGTTTTTAGAATTGACTATGGATTCCTTGGGGAAAGTTGTTCAGTATGACGAGTAGAACCTCCAGTTAACGGGACCTACACTAATTTTGTTATAGCATGTATACTGTGGCATTACTTTCAATTAAATGCCTGCATTAAATTTGTAATGTTATTTTGTTGAGTGTTAATGTATTTTTTATTCATATAAAAAGAAAGGCTATAATAAATGTATAATACCTATCTAGAACCTACCTATATATATGTGTATTGATGAGCTCAACCCACGAATAAATCTACTTTGTCCCTTGTCACTTGAACAGCTGCAATTTACGTGTAGAACCCAGGAACAGAATGAACTTCCTTGAAATTAAAGACTGATTATTGTCTAAACTTTACCACAGTAGAAAATTAAAGTACTTTATCTTAACTTAAGTCACACCCTGGACACTTCATACAACGGGCCAGAAATGACATTTCAAAAAACAAATGACGGAACAAACAAAATGGCGGCGAAATCCCATACGTTCGATAACCAAACTGTAACCAATCTAAATCAAGGTGAGGTCGGAATATAGAGAGCGGCAGGGAGGGTCCATACTGTATGTTAGCACTAATATATATACTTTACTTAAGTTATGAGAATGCTAAAGAAAAGTTCATAAGCATGCTCGGGAATGTTAACATTGCTTTCAACGTAAAACCGCCAAGTGCGAGTCGGACTTGTGCATCGAGGTTTCTGTACTACCATACCTCTCCACATAAGGGCTTATCCATCAATCACGTGATGTTTTTTAGCAATATATTAACTCCCCCCCTCCCCCCCGGTTATACGTGGCGAGGAAAACCTCTAAAAAGACTAACACCTCCCCCGACCCAAAATCACGTGTATTTTTCTGATATTTTTCAAGGAGAGCCGGGCCGGGCGGTTGCCACGGCAGGCGGGGAAATCGGAAACGGCGAGACAAGGTCACGTGCCGCTTTTCGGTTTAGTAATCGCGCGTTCAACAAAAAAATAAATGCACGTGATATCTCGCTTCAACCCCCTTCCCCCTTGTGATAATTCGTGATTTTTTCCGAGCCCCCTTCCACCCAATCGAGCCTCACGTGATTAATGAACGATCCCTAAGTACCTATAACAATTGACCCTCTCAATGGGACAGTTTGGCAGCAGAACGGCCAGAATGGCGCAGGATTGTGAATAGGAAAGTGCGCGAGTACGAGGATCAGTGTAAAGCTGACCTTGATACTAAACGCGACCAGTTAAAGGCCCGACCACCTGCGACCATTTCATACAATTACGAGGGTGGCATACTTAAATGCCCTTATTACGCGAGGAGTTTCGCTACGAAGATTGGCTACATAAGTCATCTTTGAGCGCACGCGCGGCAAACCGACTAGGAGTCGAAGTGGTCGCCATTGATCATCTTATGTTTCTATTAGTGAGGACTTTTGAGTGGCTTTCTGTTTTTTGTTTGATTTTAATAATGTTACATTAGCTGTAAGTCTTCCTTTTAAATAAATAAATAACCGAAATCGGTCGGATAGATCATTCATTCATTTCATAACAATGATATCTTTGTATTTTAGACAGAAGATCCATCCAGCGGTTTGAGCTGTGCGTTGGAAGTCAATCAGGACAAACGATTTTATAAGTACAGAATTATCATCATCATCATCATCATATCAGCCGAAAGACATCCACTGCTGGAGACAGGCCTCCCTCAAGGATTTCCACGAAGACCGGTCCCGCGTTGCTGGCATCCAGCGGCTTCCAGCGAACTTCTCCAGGTTTTCGGTCCACCGTGTAGGAAGCCTGACGTAGCGTGTGCGGTCACCACTCGAGAACTTTACTGCCCCAGCCGCGGAAGGTGAGCGCGCTTACAGCTCCGGGACCTACCTGGACAGTAGGTAGTGGTTCTCTTCCACGAGGCACTCGCCTTGCAGAGTACCCGGACAAGCGTCTTGGCGGCAAGACCTACCGTAACTGGTCCTTGTCTTTGCCTTATAGTGTTGGCAGGAATGGCGGCCCCCACTGTTATGCCCTAGGGTAGGTAAGTGGGGACGCTGTATCATAAACCTGGAAGTCTAGCGTATCTGGTAGATATACGAGAGGGGATGCCCCAACGGCCATCTGTTCTACGAGATCACAGTGTAGGAAAGAGCCGAAAAATCAAAAATGTTCTATTCATTTAATTTTTGAATAGGCTTTATAATTATAAATACACGAATAGAACGCACGAATAAAAATGCACGTTCTATATAGTTTAGGAGAAAACCGTTGGCATATATCTGTATTTTTTTGCTGTTCATTTAGTTTAAAAAACGTCAAGAGCGTCGGTGGCGTAACAGTTATGGCCGCTACCTCCTGCCCGGGAGGCCGTGGTTCGAATCCTGCCACGTATGTGTTTTCGAATTTCGATTTTATATGTACGTTTATCCGACGCTCTTACGGTGAAGGAAACGTCGTGAGGAAACCTGCACATACCTGCAAAGAAACTCGTAGATTGTGTGTGAAGTCGACCAACCCGCACTGGGCCCGCGTGGTCGACTAAGGCCCGATCACCCTAATTCAGGGTAGGCTCGAGCCCCTCAGTGGCGACTTATATGAGCTGATATGACGTAGTAAAAAAAATACTCTGTTAAAATCGCTGTTTCCTCGTGGTCATACTAGTAGATTAAACTTATGTTTTGTATTTTTTTTTATTAGATAAATCATTAATAACGGCTTCTTGCCAACTTTAAAGCAACATTAATAAGTCAATAAATAATGAGATTTTTTTTCTTATTTCTAGACATTTTTTTTCTTCCAAGCTTTGGTGTAGTAGCATCTCTTTATATTGTTATTAATAATTGCTTGTCTACTATACAGGCAAAAAAAATTTACACTACATCCGTGGAACTTTGAAGAAATAATTTAAAAACTTTATTGTGCATTAGGGTTGTCACTAGTCGTGATCTATAAAACATATTTGGAGATAAAATAAATATTTAAGAATATATAATAACTAACTGTTTCCCGCGGCTTAACCCGGGTGGACAAAGAGTCTATGACTTTTTGAGGGTGCGCAGTGCGCGAGCCGCAAGCGGCTCGCGAGCGTGAAAAAATGTATCCTATGTATTAATCCAGATCCTAATCTGTCTACCTACAAAATTTTTAGTCAGATCCGTTCCGTAGTTTTTGCGTGAAAGAGTAACAAACATACATCCCTACATCCATACATTCTTACAAACTTTCGCGTTTATAATATTAGTAGGATATAGATTGTATTATAGGTAACTGTTAGGTCCCTTCCTCCCCGATTCTAGATCACCATTGTAAATGATTCTACAAACTTGATTTATGTATAAGAGCTCAAAGATTATCAGTCTCGGTTTTCCGTGGCATTTCAATATTAGGTATTTTAAATTTATCATAATCGTTACTATATTCAACCCTGCTGCTCCGCAATACGTCCGTGAAAGTTTTAACTTCTGTACGGCTATATACCTAGAACCGTTTGCGCTCTAGCAAGAACCTCACTCTCGCGATTCCCACCCACATTACCGACACTTACACTAAGTCGTTCACGGTGCACGCAGCCCACCTCTGGAACAGCCTACCAGCTGACATTAGAAGTCTTCTACCTTTGCCGCCTTCAAGGCCTGTCTAAATGACAATGACAATCTTCCCATTCGTCTTGAGCTTATGTATATTTATTTTATCTAATATATATCATTTATATATTATGTTTCATATGTATTTAGAGCTTCGGTGGCATAACGGCTAGGGCCGCCGCCTCCTGTCCGAGAGGTCGTGGTTCGAATCCTGCCACGTACCAATGTGATTTCGAATTTAGATTTCATATGTACGTTTATCCGACGCTCTTACGGTGAAGGTAAACATCGTGAGGAAACCTTCACACGCCTGCGAAGAAACTCGAAGGTTATGTGTGAAGTCGACCAACTGGGCCCGAGTGTATATTTATTTTATATCATGTACATATTATGTTTAAATTATGTTTCATATTTAATTGTATGATAGATTTAATTAATTGAGTTTCTATTTATTAAAATTAGGTTACTTAAGTTTAAATGTAATATTGGTAGTATGAATGTTATTTTATTGGTTTGCACTTAATTAAGTGTTTCTTTGTTTTATGTAAGTCCTCTGTATATTATTGCAAAGGTTGACTGGAAGATATGCCTCTAAGGGATAAGTCCGCCTTTGTACATACGCTTATTTTTAGTGTATATTTTGTACAATAAGGAGTATACAAACAAACAAACTATTTTTTCCAGTGTTTTTTTTTGTTTTGTCAGTATCAACCCTAGACCTAATTTCGAAGACCCTGTTTTTCGGAAGTTCCATAGATTTGGAGTACGATTTTTTTTGTCTGTTATGTGGACAAGCAACTATTTAAAATAAGATCAATTAATTTTAAGGTGCTACTACGTCATAACTTTGAAGAAAAAATTTAATCTAGAAATACGAAAACAATACTTCATATACTTACATTGACTTTTCATGTTACTTTAAAGTTTGCAAGGAGCCTTTATTAATGTTCTAACTGGTAAAAAGTACATTATGTTATTACAAGCTATGTATGTATGTTTGTTCGGGTGGAATCTTGCAAGTTAAATTTAACCCACTTCCCGGTTTCCGATTGAGCTGAAATTTTGCATGCATATGGATATCACGTGACAATGTAATATTAAAAGCTTGTACCTAAAAGTTTTTAGGTTTTTCGAAAATTATTTCAATCAGTTTTAACAGAATAATATTTTTTTTTTACTAAATGTACCGCAAAAAATACAGATTTTTGCCAACGGTTTTCTCGTAAACTATATCGTGTGTGCACCTGGGACTTTTACTCTTGTGTTTATATTTATAAAGCCTATTGAAAAATTTAATAAATATACAATTGTCGATTTTTAGGCTCTTTCGTACACTGTGGAGCTGTGTGATATGCCCACGTAAACGTTTTTTTTCTGTTTAAAAGAGAAATCCTTTTTGTTTTTTTGGTGTTCGTCGCAATTAAACCTATAAATTATCTTAGCATTACTCATCATATCAGCCGAAGAACGTCCACTGCTGGACATAGGCCTCCCCCAAGGATCTCCACGACGACCGGTTCTGCGCTGCCCGCATCCAGCGGCTTCCCGCGACCTTCACCAGGTCATCGGTCTACCGAGTGGGAGGCCTGCCTATACTACACTTTCCGGTGCGTGGTCGCCACTCGAGAACTTTACTGCCCCAACGGCGATCTGTTCTACGTGCAATGGTAAAATTAGCTTAAATGGTAAAATTAGTAATGCTAGTTTTACCATTTACGCATTTACGCAAAGATTCTCATTTGGTCGTAATTAAGTAGCTATTTTAATGATTATGAAAAAACAATCGGGTCGTATCGCGCTATCGTCCTCGTTATTTTCACATTATGTCTTTGTCGTCCCGTTAAAGTCAACAAGTACCTAACTATAATGTGTTTGCTTGCGCCGCCGCCGGCGTACGTCATCCATCGTACTTAACGTAGGTCACGATCAGAAATTATGTTTACAAAACATTAAATCTAAGATTATTTTTTTGAGGGCAAATAAAAATAAGGAAATGAAAGAAAGCAATAAGTTAAACTGGATGAGACATTGTGTAGAAGTAGCGGTCCCTTTGCGCACTGCATTCCTCCCATCTCTCCTAGCCATTTTCCAAGGTGTGTAACGCGGCTCGCTGTTATGCGTTCTTTGTTCATATGACCTTTTTTCATTCCATCTATTTCTTTTTTACGCATGCGCTGACATTTCTTTTCAAAAATCCATTATATTCATCCTATCCTCACGATCGTATTTTAAAAATAAAATAAATTTAACTCGAACTAATTCTCTCTTATAAAGATCCATTTTGGGTAGGTTTAATTTGTGTTTTTCTATAATTCGTGATATAAATTTAACGTGTGTAATCCTATCATATATTTTTATAATTTTCTTACTAGGTCTTATTTTTCATCAATAAAAATTTATTACGTGTCCACGAAATTCATTTGAAACCCACGCCCACTACCGTATCTACCTATGAAGTCGTGTCACAGGTGCTATACCGCGCGTAACGTAAAAAGAACGCTGACCGTTGGACGCGCGCAATCAATTTTAACTCTAATGTACAACGCTTTAAGATGCAACAACCCTCTCCCCACCACCGCGCCCAGCGTTCTTTTTACAATACTCGAAGTATACTTTAGGAGCCCCCTGTACCGCATGCCTAACACAAACACACACATTCACATAATTCAGTAGATTAGATTTATTTATTTTATAATAACTGTTGCCGGCATGGATATTGATGGTGCGCGTTGGGCAAGCCGCAAGCGGCTCGTTGCTTCTTAGGGTTCCGTACCCAAAGGGTAAAACGGGCCCCTATTACTAAGACTCCGCTGTCCGTCTGTCTGTCCATCCGTCACTAGGCTGTATTTTATGAACCGTGATAGCTAGACAGTTGAAATTTTCACAGATGATGTATTTCTGTTGCCGCTATGACAAAAAATACTTAAAAATTTGAAAAGGTGAAAGTTTCCATCCAAAAAACCTGTTTTTTTTTAAAACGTGAAGAAACTAGTGCCATCTAGTATGATGGTACGGAACCCTTTGTGCGCGGTTCTGACTCTCACTTTACCGGTTTTTAATATTAAAAAGCTAAGTTTACAGTAATAATAAAAATTTCAAAGTGGGTATAATAAATAGGATCGTCAAAACAAAGCAATTTATACAGGGTGTAACATAAAGGTGCGGTGATAATTTAAGGTGGGATTATACTCATAAAACTGATTTTTTTTTATGTTACAACTTTGCTAGAACAGATGGCCGTTGGGGCAGTAAAGTTCTCGAGTGGAGACCGCGCACCGGCAAACGTAGCGTAGGTAGGCCTCCCACTCGGTGGACCGATGACCTGGTGAAGGTCGCGGGAAGCCGCTGAACCGGTCGTCATGAAAATCCTTGGGAGAGGCCTATGTTCAGCAGTGGACGTCCGTCGGTGATGATGATGAACTTTGCTAAAATCGCGTTTCTTTTTTTTTATTTTAATACAAATAAGTAAGCTGATTGAACCCAAAAAAATTCGGGATTCAACCACCTCCGTAGCTCAGAGGCAAAGTTCACTGGCATTACACAGGAGGTCGCGGGTTCGATTCCCGGCGGGGTCAATTGTAAGACTCGGTTTGGTTGGTGGTAGGGCATTTTCTAAGCCCGCCTGGCTAGCTACCACCATCTTATCTAAGTCTTGCCGCCAAATATCAATGTTGATATCATTGGTGTGTTCCGGCATAAAGATAAGATAGCCAGTTCCCCATTGCGTTGGGGAATCTTGGTATGCCCGCTTCCATCTACGGCAACGTCGTCACTTACCACCAGGTGAGATGTTGTCAAGGGTTTACCAATTGTTAATAAAAAAAAAACATTAAAATCGTAAAACAAAAGTGGTTCAGTTCGATGAGTACAAGCCCACCTTAAAGTATCACTGCACCTCTATGGTACAGCCACGCTGCGCATACTTTCTCGCGAAGCCCTCACCGTCTGTCGTAGTCAGGCATACACAAATCAACAATGAACATTACAATTCAACGCACGTAAAAAGCGCTCCGAGCGACCTACCTGCGCAGTGAATGAATTGCGGGCCAAATTGGTGGTAAGGGGTGAGGCGCGACGGGGGAAACACGCGTCTCTCTTGTTTGCTGTCGCGTGATTGGTTCGCCAGTTGTCATTTGTTTCCCGCCTGCGCAAACACATTCCCACCACTTGACCACTGGAGCTCTTTTTACGTGCGTTGAATTGTACACTTACTTAGTAGCAAATAATAAAGCTAGGTACGAGTATATCACACTTGATGAAAAATTTACAAATGATTTGGGAATGTATGGGAGGTAGGTAGGTAGCATACTCAGAGTTTTCCTGGAATAATGAAGTATCCAGTTCAGTAAGAATTCTTAAATCTTAATTATTCATACAGTTTCATTAAAATCGTTACAGTCATTTTTTAAAGAAAAAATAAAAAACAACCTGGATTTGTATGGAAGATATCTTATTTCGATTTTTCTTGGACGATAACGGAATACCGCGAACTGTAGAATATATATACAGTTACTAGCTGTTACCCGCGGCTTCACCCGCGTGGACAACGTTTCTATGACTTTTCGAGGATGCGCCGTGCGCGACCCGCAAGCGGCTCGCGAGCGGGGAAAAAAGTATGTGTGCCTATGTGTTAATCCAGGTCCTAATCTGTCTACTTACCAAATTGTAGCCAGATCCATTCAATAGTTTTTGCGTGAAAGAGTAACAAATATACATTCTTACAAACTTTCGCGTTTATTAATAGCTTTTTCCCGCGGCTTCGCCCGCGTGGACATCATTTTTATGAGTATCTTTAAGGGTTAGTAAATTATGTCGTTTCCCACCTACTCAACCTTCTCTGTGCAAAAAATCACAACAATCGGTATTTTTTTAGTTCCCTCAGGAACTGCATCAGATTATGCCAATTTTTTTTTGTCCTTCCCCGTGACACAGGCTACCTGCATGCCAAATTCAATAAAGATTGGTCAAGGGTTGAAGCGTGAAAACGTAAAAAACAAACAAACAAATTTTCACATTTATAATATTAGTAAGGATAGTAACATACCGAGTTTCATCATAATCGTTAAAGCTATATTTGAATAAAAAAATTGAATTTTTCCCTACGGTAGCAACCCTAAAAAATCCAGATTGACAACTTTTAAATACAGGCAACTTTGAAAAAATGCCCGGAGATATAAAAATATTATTGTCTTAACCCAAATTTCACCTCAACCCGTCCAGTATTTTGGTAACTAGAGTACCGGACGGATGTACAGACACACACACACATACATAACATATACAAACACACACATAATTTATTTTTGTTTTTATCACTCTTTTTTAGTCTCTACTAGTGTAAGACAATCGATCTCCATCAAAATTTTAACTTCGATTTTTGCCATCACAATACATTCTTCTCTCCTTCGTCGCTCGTAAATAAAAAACTTGAGATCTATCCAGTGACATATATGTGGATCTATCACAATACTTACCGTGTCATAGCTTGATCAATTTAAGGCGGTAATATTACAGTTTTTCGTAATTTTTGACGTCGACTACACCTAAACGATGGAAAGTCAAAGGTTGATAAAAAAATGCCCTTAATAGCTATTAGAAACACGATGGAGCAGTTTTGGCTCGATAGAAAAAATCCCAAAGATAGGTTTAAACCGTTACTTTCAACTCTAGTTATGACTAATATTTTGAAGTTTAACTTAAAAAATATACAACAATATTTGTTATGATCATACAAAGTGAGTAATGTTAATATTTTTTATACTTTCATTGCAGTTTTTGATTGAAACGAAAAACCATTGAAAAAGTGAAAAAATGTGGATATTTTCTTTACTCTTTACACGTACAGAAGTACGTTGGAGGTCTGCCTAAGCTACGTTTTCCGGTGCACGGTCGCCACTCTATAACTTTACTGCCCCATCGGTCATCATGACATGGTCGCTTACTACGGGCCTCATAAGAAGGCTCAAGGTCACCCAAAGGGCAATGGTAGTAACTAATTAGTAATCTGTGGTGCTACGCTCGGAGTTTCTCTGCGTGATCGAATCAGAAACGAGGAGATCCGCAGGAGAACAAAAGTAACCGACATAGCTCACAGAATCGCCAAACTGAAGTGGCAGTGGGCAGGGCGCATAGCTCGAAGTCTTTCCAGTAAATAAAGGAAATTAATATGAATTAACTAATAATTGAGAACGCTGAACACATTAAAAAAAGCGATTTCTATCGCAACAACTTAGTACAATTTTAATTTTTTTTTTTTGTATTGTATGCTTGCGATAGTAGGTTCTTGATGGAACACTGAAATGAACATTTTAATGTTTTTCCTTGCAATTACATAAAAATACAATTAATATAAATAAAACAGATGATTTCTTCTACTGCAAATCAATCTGTCCGCTTCCATCTTCGGCAACATCGTCACTTACCACCAGGTGAGATGTTGTCAAGGGTTTACCAATTGTGAATAAAAAAAAATCTACTACTCAGAGGGGGCTCGCTTCGCGAGGCTCTTTGACTGTTTATTCAATCAAACCTGATCTGACTCGCTCATTTATTTATTGTTATTCACTTCGCTTAATGTTATTGTAATGTCACTAGTGAGATTATAATGACACTAGTAAAATTGTAAGCAATGTTACGTTTGACAATCTTTCGACAGTTCACAATCTCGCGAGATAGATCCCGTTAGATTATAAACTAACGGTATTTAGAATTTTACGGTGACATAAATAAATTTGTGTTTTATTTATATTATTTGTTGAATAGTGCAAGGAAAAATATATAAATGATTATTATTTTTGGTTTTTGTTAGTTTTCTAAAAAGTACTACACCGATTTGGATAAAATTTATATGGGACCAATGTGGAAGCATACCCTACCAAATTAAAAAAATAATCACAAAAGTCGAATTGAAAACCTCCTCCTTTTTGGAATTCGGTTAAAAATATTTTTCAAAAAACCTAATAACTTTTAGGTGCAAGCTTTTAATATTGCATTGTCGCGCGACATACATATGCAGGCAAAATTTCAGCTCAATCGTAAACCGGGAAGTGGGTCAAATTTAAATTGCCAGATTCCACCCGAACAAACATACATACTCGTACATTGCAAGTCAAATACAAGCTTGTAAAAATAATAGGGCTGGTCAGTCCGTTTTAGGGTATTCTTGACGGGCACAGGCTGGCACTTCCTCGATGTCTAGTGGTGGTAACGAAGACCCAAAGGCATTGACGGTGTTATAAGAAAAGTAGAGCAGTTCGGCAGCTGCACACATGATTTTAGGTCCTGATCACAAAAGCTTATCCAAGACTCGATCTTTAATCCCAAAGGTTGATATTATATATGTGTTTGATTGAACCCAAAACGGGGATTACTAGTACAATATAATTTGGCCAATTTTATACCATTTGCAAAATTAAATTAGGTAGAAAGTCACGATTTTAGAGTGACGAGAACGATAGATAGTGGTTTTGTTGAACCACAACAGCTGATGTGAATTACTGGGTGAGATTCTGGAGCGGAAATGAGTCAGAGACCGGTATCCGTTCCAAAAAGGGATGAGTGAGAGCTTGTCGATGAAGGCAAAAGTTATTTTGTAACAGGTACAAAAAGATATGTTTTATTAACGTTATAACGCTACATTTGGGGCAATAAAGTTCTTGAGACAGACAGGCCTCTGATGACTTGGTTAACCGCTTCCATAGCGTAATGGTTAGTCCATTCGCTTCACACCAGGAGGTCGCGGATTCGATTCCCGGTGGGGTCAACTTGTAAGACTCGGTTTGGTTGGTGGTAGGGCATTTTCTTAGCCCGCCTAGCTAGAGCTACCACCATCTTATCTAAGTCTTGCATTGATGTGTTCCGGCTTGAAGATAAGATAGCCAGTTCTCCATTGCGTCGGGGAATCTTGGTAAGCCCGCTTCCATCTTCGGCATCATCGTCACTTACCATCAGGGGATATGATGCCAATGGCTTACAAATTGTAAATAAATTTTAAAAAAGGCTTCTGAGGACTTGAAGAAGGTCGCGAGAAGTCTTTGGATGGATTCAGCGCAGGACGAGTCGTTGTGGAAAAACCTTGGGGTAGGCCTTTGTTCAGCAGTGACATCGTTCGCTAATATGATGATGATAAACTTTGCATTATATAAACAAAAAATGTATCACTAAAAGCATTCAAAGAATGAATGAATTAATTAAAAATTAAAACTCTAACTGCATAAAAACAACCCCTCTTTGATGGCCAGTCGGTTGAAATATCCGACGTCTTTTTTTCTTATTAAAAATTTGACTATATCTCACCTGATGGTAAGTGACGTGATGTAGTCGAGGATGGTACACGCAAACTCAAATTATGCCTACTCACTCTTGCCTTGAAGATCCCCAAATTGTAGGAGTCGGGAAACACAGACGCAGGCAAGGAGTTCCACGGAGTCACAGACGGGATCAAGACGAATCTAACGACACCTCGCAATACAAAATACATCAAGGCGTTTAAGCTACAGCGCGTGCCAAAGAAATGTAACTACATACATACATACATAACGTGACCATACGTCCCGCTTTCAGGCTGTCTGTCCCTCTGTCCCCACCGAGGGCAAAAACGTCCTGCTTTTGCAAACAGACCAACCGATAAAGTGTAAACCTATTATTTTTGCACTCCAAAACAACTGCTTATACATTAGAAGTCATGTGATTAAGGCTTAGTAACTCTAACTCAACTAAAGAGTAAATGATATGTATCTACTAAAAGAAAACTATTTATTATTCAGTGTTCATCATATCAGCTCATATTATTAAGATTATTATACATCCCCACCAAGGGGCTCAAGCCTATCCTTAATTGGGGCGATCGTGTTTTAGTCGACCACGCAGGCCCAGTTATTCATTTTCCAATAAACACTAGTAAAATATTATAAAAGTTTTTTTTACATAATTCCGCTGGTGTCCCGATTTTGAGGAAAAAAATAAATGGTCACGTTATACATACACTCCAAAAACATAACCCTATTATGTTACAGTCAGGTTAATATGTACACAAATTTTTGTATATATACTGATTTTAAAAACGACTTCGACATGAGTAGGTCAATTCACAAGAACAGCGATCAATTACAAGTAATTAGGTAATGATAATCAATTTGGTATAAGGGAGTCAATAACCCGTATTATTTACGAACTTTACTAAGGAAAAGCTTCGAACTTACGACATGACAAATGAACCGACAAGCCTATCCAGCGCAACGGTGTTTAAATCATTGGCTGCGACCCAAGTAAATAAAAAACTATGATCAATACTGTGATTAAGTGTTTAGATTGATGTGTTAGGGAACTTCCTGATAGTAAATTCATTACCTTAACTGATTTTGTTTCAGCTTAAGTGTGTTTTGAATGTATTTCCGAAAAAGTTACAATAGAGAGTGGACTGCTTACGACGAACGCAACAGAGATACCATAATTTGGAATTTGCTGACAGGGTAGGTGCGTATTACAAAAGCGGGATCCGGTTATTGCAATTAGACTGTTTTCGTAGTAACAGTAGATTGCTGACGACGAACGCAACAGAGATAAAGAAGTAAATAGCTGACAGGCTACGTATTAGAGACCAGGAGCCGATTTTTGCATTTAGACTGTTTTCAGTATAAAAGTGGATTGCTAACGACGAACGCAACAGAGACAAAGGAAGTAAGTTTCTGACAGGGTACGTATTACAAAAGCAGGATCCGGTTTTTGCAATTATGTAGATTGTTTTCGTTGTAACAGTGGATTGCTAACGACGAACACAGTAGAGATAAAGGAAGTAAATTGCTGACAGACTACGTATTAGAGAGCAGGATCCGGTTTTTGCATTTAGACTATTTTTAGTATAAGAGTGGATTGCTAACGACGAACGCAACAGAGACAAAGGAAGTAAATTTCTGACAGGGTACGTATTACGAAAGCGGGATCCGGTTTTTGCAATAAGACTGTTTTCGTTCTAACATTGGGTTGCTAACGACGAACGCAACAGAGATAAAGAAGTAAATTGCTGACAGGCTACGTATTAGAGAGCAGGATCCGGTTTTTACATTTAGACTATTTTCAGTATAAGATAGGAGTGGACAACAGAGACAAAGGAAGTAAATTTTTGACAGGGTGTGTATTACCAGAGCGGGATCCGGTTTTTGCAATTAAATAGTTTTCATTATAACAATGGATTGTTAACGACGAACGCAACAGAGATAAAAGAAGATTTAAGATTCAAGATATTTATTCAAAATAGGTACAAATTACACTCTTTCTGATAGTCATAAAATAGTGATTACATGATTTCATTTGCAAAAAAATCAAGAAATAAACAATCATTAGTTAATAACGTCGAAATCCAATCCGTGATATAAAAAAACAAATGATGTCATTAGAACATAAAAACAATATGACACGAGAAGTTATACATTTAAATTATTGAATGTCATGAACGCCTTTGACAAGTGTAGGCCAGTTCACACGGGCAGCACCAGGCCACGAGTATAACGCGAGAGTCAGCCATCGCTCCTCTCAACCATATTAGAGGGAAAGGAACGACCCGGCTCCTGATGCGCCACCATCCGCACGAACATTAAAGCAAGCATACACCACTCATGTCAATGCTAAGATAAAAATATTAATTAAAAGAAGTACTACTTATACTTGTCATATCTTGTCACTTCCACGTCAATTCTTAGTTTGATCTTCATTTTATTACAATTTAGCAGGATTAGTAGCGTTGATAGAAGAAACACTATCTACCCATTCATTTTTGTCATTTAAATATTCGGATGTCTTATAATAACCTTTTTTACAATTTCTTTTGACACAATTTAAACTGTTTTTCTGACAAATTTAAGACATCAACGGGTAATTTGTTATACATGAGTGTGCATTGACCCACAAAGGACTTATTTATTTTGCTAAGTCTGGTATAAGTTACTTGAAGTTATACCTATTCCGAAGATTACGACTGCGCCTGTCACTATTCAGTGAAAAGAGATGCAGATTTTTACGAACATACATTATATTTTCAGTAACGTACTGACAGGGGAAATTCAATATATTGATATCTTTGAACTAATCTCGGAGCGACTCACGAGAACGCATTCCAGAAATCGCGCGAACCGCTCTTTTTTGCAGAACAAAAATGGTATTTATATCAGCTTCATGTCCCCACAAAAGTATCCCATACGACATAATACTATGGAAGTAGCTGAAATTTACCAGTCTTGCGGTGTCTATATCTGTAAGGAGCCTGATTTTTTTTAACTGCGTATGTGGCTAAGCTAAGCCTGCCTGCTAGCGTTTCTATATGCGGGCCCCATTGAAGGTTTGAATCAACAGTTAAACCTAAAAACACGATTTGATTTACAAATTCTAATATATTACCAGCTAAGGATACATTGTTGTTTACTTCAATAACATTAGGTAATGTGAATTTAATACATTTGGTCTTTTTTGCGTTTAAGACTAAGTTATTTATAGTAAACCAATTGTATACTTTTGAAAGAGTGTCGTTTACTTCGTCAGACATATCAGTTTTTCTGTCAACCTTAAAAACTAGTGATGTATCATCCGCAAACAACACAACTTTCGACAGTGATTTAACCATGAATGGTAGATCATTAATATAAACAAAAAAGGAAAGTTCCAAAAATAGAACCTTGAGGCACACCCATCTTAAGGAAGTAAATTGCTGACAGGCTACGTATTAGAGAGCGAGATCCGCTTTTTGAAATTAGTTATTTTCAGTATAAGAATGAATTGCTAACGACGAACGCATCAGAGACAAAGGAAGTAAATTTCTGACAGGGTACGTATTACAAAAGCGGGATGTACTATACACTATTTTCGGCATAAGAATGGATTCCTAACGACAAACGCAACGAAGGAAAGGAAATGAAGTAGATTTCTGGCAGGGTACGTATTAGAGAGCAGGTTCCGGTTTTTGCTTTTAGACTATTTTCGGTAAAGTCCAACTGTATTAATAAATACCTTTCCTTACAGAAGTCGAGTCCTAAAATGTACTGACCTCAGAGTACAAAACCACCATAAAGCTAGAGACAAAACAGCAACAGATATTAAAAGTTATTTGAGATTATTCCAACTGAAGTGTGGAACAATGATACCAATTCATCCGGTTTGGAGCAAGAAGAAAGTCCATTCGAAGAGCTTCAACTTAGGTATGTATCATATGAGTATAGATTCTTATGTTATCATCACCAGTATCACCATTAAAGTTCCGCTGCTATCATAATTTGGGACTAGCCAACCTCCACTTTAATTTCCACAGACATTAGATATTTCTAAATGATTTCGAACAATATAAGAAATCGCGATTTCGAGATCTCGAACCTGGCTCGTACGACCAGGGCGGCTGGTTCTGTTGCTTAGTGGAATGTCGTCTTATACTTACGATACTTACTTTTTCTTCTCCTTCGCGGTTGAGTCTAGAGGGACGTGATACGCAGAGTCTAAAGACTTCGTGCGTGAGATGGGGCAGCATCTGAAGAATAATTCAAATCCCCGCGCCAAATCGGATTTGGACCTTGGTGCAATGTTGGCAACGGGTACGACCGGTCCTGCGCTGGCCTCATCCAGTGGCTTCCCGCGACCATCACCAGGTCGTCGGTCCATGGTGTAGGAAATCCGTAGAAGAACCAAAGTAACCGACATACCATACAGAATCGCTAAACTTAAATGGCAGTGGGCAGGGCACATAGCTCGTAGAACAGATGGCTGTTGGGGTTAACGATCTCGAGTGGCGATCGCGCGCCGGAAGACGTAGCGTAGGCAGGCCTCCCACGCGGTGGACCGACGACCTGGTGAAGACCACCTGACATGTGAATACAAAAGGACATCAAATGGTGTTGTTACATATTGGAACCTGTTGGACTTTGGCGACGACAAACGACAATGTAATAAAAATTTAATAGAAAAAGTATATTGTGCCCTTGAATTATCTATTATTTATAGAAGAAAAAAAGGAAATTGTGTCCAAACTATTCCTTCCTTTTTCAGACAAAACTATAGCCTTCAGAAAACTGCAGGACACTTCCGACACAGGCCTGACATGGGGAGCGCTGGCCTTTACTTTGCGTATTTCGCGGTTCTTTGGCATAGCGCCGTCTAGTTTCGAACGCACGCGCAACTGCTGGCGCATCGGTGTGTCACCCGCCATGTGTATCTATAGCTACGTGTTTATCGTCGTGATCAGTAAGTTTAATCTAATAATAATACCTTGAAACGAGCAATTCTATATCTACACTAATAATATTATAAAGAGGAAAGAATTGATTGTTTGTTTGTTTGTGTGTCTTGAATAGGCTCCGAAACTACAGGACCGATTTAAAAAAATATTTCACCGTTGGGAAGCTACACTATCCACGGTTGCTATAGGCTATATAAAATTTTAAAAAAATTGAGAATCCTTACTAAAACTCAAATAATAAATGAATGTCATGTAACGCAAGGTGTAAAAAGTGACTTAAAAGTTCCTGCAATATCTTCAAAAAGTAGTGTAGTGTAAGTGTAGTGGTAGGTAGTGGTAGTGTAGTGGTAGTGTAGTGGTAGTGTAGTGGTAGTGTAGTGGTAGTGTAGTGGTAGTGTAGTGGTAGTGTAGTGGTAGTGTATTGGTAGTGTAGTGGTATTGTGGTGGTAGCGTAGTGGCAGTGTAGTGGTAGTGAAACTTTAATAAATTCTTAACGGCGAAAATCTGCCTTTTAGTAATTTAACTTTAAATTATTTAGTGTTTTGTGTGTTTGTGTGTAATACCAACCCAAGGTTAAGAGTAATTCTATTTTCATAATTTTATTTGTGGTATATTCGAAATTTATAAAAAATTAGTCAATTTAAATTTTTATAAATAAATCTTATGTTCATAGATATAGTTACGTTTAAAACGATATTCCTGATATGTAATTTCACGGTCTTCCTTTTTTTTAAATCAATTTACCCTTTGTTTTTATTAAATATTAAATATTCCATTTTACCCCAGAAATATTTTTTCTTAAAACTCCTTTTAGGCCCGATTCTATTAAATTTTACGTATCGTGTAGCAAACCCGTAACTGAGTATTTAAAACCAGTTTCTTTTATTTTTGCTACAATACATACAAACATTGCAAGTTAAAAGCTTTAAAAAAGCGTCTCTGGCTCAACGGTAACGACTGTTCTCCTCCTAACCAGAGAACCCGGGTTCGAACCCCGGACAGCGAATGCACCAATAAGTTTTTTGAAACTTACGTGTTACTTACCGATTGCTTGAACGGTGAAGGAAAACATCGTGAGGAAACCTACATATCTGATTTCAAAATGTGTATGAAGGTCGCGTTGCAAATGTTCGTAGGTGTAAATCTAAATGTCCTACACGCGACGGCAGGTGATGATAAGTGCAACACCAGGCAACCGCCGTCTGTCCCTTGGACAGCACGGTTAGTTATGCCACACAATAAGGGAGAGAGTCATTTGCGCAGCAAACCGTTAAGGGAGGGCTCTACTCATAAACCTGAACAACTTTCCCCAAGGAGCCCATACTGGATTCGCAATTATTTTTTTGAACTTTTCATAGAAATAGATCGTTCCGATTAGCCAACTTTATAAACAACACCCTGTATAGTTAGATGTTGCCTTCCATTTGCCCAAAATACTCAATGATTTCGATTAAAGTCCATAAGAATGATTAAAGTATTTATTTGTCTTAACGCATCGAAAAACCCTTAAGCGTTGATATTTTTTTCCTTACCAACTGAGACCGGTTTCAATCTCCTTAAGTTTTAATTCGTCCTTTTTCAGATATTCTCATATTTAGCGGGGTAGTCAGAGACGCAAGTGTGCCAGCTTCAGAGTCCTTACATATGACCTCTGAGGTCAAAACTGTCGTGTGGATAGTAGATGTGGTCCTAGTGACCATAATATCGGTCTACGGGATCTTGAGTGGACCGTTCCAGATGAAGCACCTTATAGTATACTTGAATCACATTAATATGGTAAATGCATTTTTAATAGCTCTTCTTTTTCGTATTACTGTTGAGGATCTGACTTCTAATTTATCAGCTGTGTCATATAAATGTTCCTGCTAAGATATAAAGGATCTCCAGGAGGCTCGAGTTTCCAAACAAACGTAATTCCGCTTTAATTCAAAATCTATATGCCGGATTCGATATACTAATATAAAACGGGAAAAAATAAGAGCAGTTTCAAACTTTCAGTACAAAGCCTTCATTTAGTTATGTTTCAATTTACTACGATGAAAACTAACTACAGACATCGATATGTGTCTACTCAATATATTTGCAAAGTTTGGATTCAATCCTGCACGTTGTTTTTGTATTAAAGCGGAACTACGTTTGTATGGAAACCTGAGCCTCTTGGGGACCCTTAAGAAGTAAAAATTTACAATGTATTGAAATCAAATCTTAACCACCACCATGGCGTAGTGGTTAAGTAAATTAGCTTCACACCAGGAGGTCGCGGGTTCGATTCTCGGCGGAGTCTTACTTAGTAAGACTCGGTTTGGTTGGTGGAAAGGTATTTCCTAAACCCTCCTAACTAGCTATCATCTTATCTAAGTCTTGCTACCAAATATCAATGTTAACATTGATGTATTCCGGCTCGAAGATAAGATAGTCAGTTCCCCATAGCGGTGGGTAATCTTGGTAAGCCCGCTTCCATCTTTCGGCATCATTGTCACTTACCATCAGGTGAGATAACGCCCATGGGCTTACAAATCTTAAATTAAAAAAAAGTTATGATTATTTTTAGATTAGGTGTTTTATCGGGAGTTCCTGTTCGTATTTTACTTACATGTTTCAGATACTTTCAGACCTAAATTACGAGCATATTATTGTGAAAAAAAATGAAAAGCCGAAATGCTGTGCAATAGTTTTATATATTTTGGGAGCTACTGGCTTGTGCGTAGCAGATATAGTGGGCTTTACATACGATGCTATGAATAGCAAAGAGTTAAGTGAGTATAACTGGGTTTTACAATTTTGTGCACAGTAATAATAATAACGGACAAATATTGAACGCTTTTGGTGGTTTTATACTGTTTTTAAAACGCACACTAGCTTCACATTTAATTTTGTTCACGCCACCTTTCTGCCTTGTGCATTGTGCCTAAACTAAGATGCTTGCTGGGCCCGTGAGTTTTGTTTCTTAAGTCTCTGGTGGAGGTGTGAACTCGGCCGCAGTTCGCAGCGCTGGGGAGGGTTCAGTACTTAAGGCTAACTAGCTGTGGTAGAATTTACCATAACTCAAACAAGCTAAGCCCTTTAACGCGGTTGTTTGGTGACACAAATGTCCATTATCAAAAACGGACACTCGACCATTGGGAGGTTAAAGTACAGCCTTAAGTACTGAAACTTTGTTTGTACCTAGCTACAGCCCCCGAGGACCAACAACAAGTAGGTAAAATACAAACTGCTTATAACTAATCTAACATGCAATACGGAACCCTATAACTGGTTAAGGAAAATAAAGACACTATAGCTTATGAATATCACTCGCCCAAAACGAAGCGATGCGACTCCTTGGTTGTTTGTTAGTGACTATAAAAGTGTTAAATGTATGTGTAATGCGTGTACGAGTTATGCATTGTGAAGGCAGTATCACTCGACCATCCGTTCGCTGTCGGCGGGGCAGCAGGCGAAGTAGAAGCGCCTATAGGTCTACTTGACGTATTCACACGGTCACTCGTTCAGTCAACTCGCTCGTAGGTACAAATTTAATTTAAAATGCGGTCAGCTGTTAATACTGACACGATTCGCAGTTAAATACAGTTCGATAAAAACACAAACGCGTCCAGCATACAGTATAATTAAGTCGGCCTTTAAATAGGTACTTACGCTGGAAGTCCAGTTCGCGGTTTTTCTACACTCTAATTCACGATTATCGCGATGGTTTCTAATCTAAACTTACACAATTATACAGCTACTAGTTGTAGGTATATGCTCACAGTTGCATATCACAAATATCACGACGCCTAAAAATAATTCACTTAAATGAGTAGTGACGGTAGGTTCCCATTAAAAAATATTACTCTAGCACTCATCTCGCAATGCGGCACACGGTTCGTGTTCTAAGCCCGTTGACGAGTTATTGGAATACACCATAATGATGTATACTAGTCCCGGGTGCTTTTAGTGCACGCTGACATTAGAGCCACGAAAATTGGGTGTGAGGTCATGGCTCCGCGGCGCGCGCGTGCCTCCTTCCTGCGGCGGGCTGCTCGTACATGACACTGCTTGGGCGCGGCGGGATATTTTGATTAGCAGTCTGTGTCACTTTCCATCCTCTCAAGCAATTCTATACAAAAAAATACTTCAATCCATTGCTCCGTTGCAATGCCGACATGCGGGAGTGTGGAAATGAGGTTTCCCCAGATTCTTCGGGAACTATATCAGGATATGCTATTAGTAAATTATGTCATTTCCCGCCTCCTCATACATCTCTGTGCAAAAAATCACTAAAATCTATTGTTCCGTTACGATGTTAAAGAAATTTACCAAAAAAACAGTATTTTTTCAGTTCCCTAGAAACTGCATCGAACTATGCTGTTTTCAAGGGATAAAAAGTAGCGTATGTCCTTCCTAGTGACACAAGCTACCAGCATGCCAAATTTTATAAAGATAAGTCTAGGTGTTAAAGCGTGAATAGGTAACAAACAAACAAAGAAATAAACTAATTTTCACATTTATAATATTAGTATCCACGTGCGACCCACGATGGTCACGTCACTCAGCCATGAGAATACGACAAAGAAGAAGAATATTAGTAAAAGAATTTGTTTAGCCGCTAGGAAAAGCTTAACGGACGGACCAACCGATGGACGGTCGTTTATGGAAAACATGTTTTTAACATTGAAAATATCTTTTTTACTCTCTCCTAGGGGTACCTTTTTTCAGTAAAAGTGAAAAAACTCGAAAAACACCTGAAGGTGTTTGATATAATGCATTTTAAGGCTTCAAGATGCCTCAATCCGAGCAGGTTGATACGTGTAAAAATAATATCGAACGTCTATTCATTTTAAGTTCAAATCAATGCGGGCTTCAATGCGGTTACGTTGAAACCAAACGCCCAATTCTCGATTTTTACATGTTTTTATTACTTTTCTATAGTTTCAAATAAGTTTAAAAAAATTGTGTTCAATTTAAATAAAAGGTCTTAAAGTCACCGATTTTTGTGTGTTGGTTTCATTCAAAAGTGGTAACATTACTAAAATTGTATCCAATTAAATCGTTTTTTTAATAATTTAAGTATATTATATATTTTTTCCATAGTGATAACTTTACACATTATTTCAATAATTTGAATTAAATATAGTCATATATATGGATATAAACTGTTTGTGCGGTGCAGTTCAAACGATGACACATTTAACATCGTGGCCTGCGTGCCCCTACATCTGCACGCAGGAAGACCTCATGACAGCGGCTGATAATGCTGTTAATGTGGCCAAATTCTGGGCTGCTACAGTGTAGTGTCTGCCATCGACACGCTAAGAAGAAGAAGATTGTCATTAGACCTATCTTAAGACCTTAAATGCATTAAAAAACGGTTGTCTGTAAAGTCGGTTTACTGACGATAGTTGAACGTGACAACGTCATAAGAAAATACTGATGGAATGGTTTCATAATATCGAAAACGGAACGCCTCACGGAACGCCACAGAGCGAGGTAACGACGGAACGCCTCAGAGCGAGGTAACGACGCATGGTAACGACGCATTTTTTCGTGCGTGCAGCCGGCTCCATCGAATTATAAGACGTTATCACGTCAAAATGAAATTGGTTAATAAATAAAGGTGCGTAGCGTACATTATGTAGAGCGCGCGGACATTCGTCGCCGCAGTTCGTAAGTATCGGACTCGATTTATTTAAGCAGCAAATGACTTTTTATATTTGTATTTAACATTTGGAAAAACACAAATTCCTGAGAAATGATTCAGCATACACGAAGGTGATGTGATGCATAGGATTTTTTAACACGCTTATATTAGCTTCACCTGTATGCATGTATGTTTGTATGTTCGAGCAACTTACACAATATTTTTATATTTCCACAATAATACTAGTATTTTTCATTCATTATTGTTTATAGTGCATCTTCTATTAAGAATTATTTTTCACTTTTTAGTTTTATGTGCTTTAAAAGCATATTTTTTAGTTTTTTTAAAGTATATTTATTGTTTATGCTAGTGATATTGAACACATTTTGGGTAAAATTACAGCTACAATAATTTATTTTGCTCCCTCACTGCGCTCGTTCGCTTGACAGTAAAAATGGGCTTATCTAATTATTATTTTTTGCAGTGACAACGTTAGGGTTGGTCACGTGGTACTACGTCGAAGCGCTGATCGTGTGCCTGCTGCCCCTTCAGTTCTTCCAAGGCGCCATGTTGTCTCACACTGCCCTTCAATGCCTCAACGAACAGCTCACTACTCTGATCGACGATATTGACTTAAAAAGTACTTACATCATCTACATTTTGTCACGGCTTAATTACGTGTATAATAAAGCACTAAACATCATTCCATTATGTTATAGCTATGACTCGAAATAGAACTGACATTTCGGCATCTATATCTACTTTATCTTTTAACCGCCTCCGTGGCGTTATGGTTAGTCCATTCGCTTCACACCAGGAGGTCGCGGGTTCGATTCCCGGCGGGGTCAACTTTGTAAAACTCTGTTTGGTTGGTGGTAAGGCATTTTCATAGCCCGCCTGGCTAGCTACAAACATCATTGTTAACAGCATTGATGTGTTGCGGCTTGAAGATAAGATAGCCAGATCCCCATTGCGTTGGTGAATATTGGTAAGCCCGCTTCCATCTTTGGCATCATCGTCAGTTACCATCAGGTGAGATGATGCCAAGGGCTTATCAATGGTGTATAAAAAAAGATAGCTGAACTGTTAAACAACGTTTATGCAGTTAGACAGCTTTGTCGTGTTGTAGCTATTACATTGTAGTTCTATAAATTAGCGTACCTATTGCAGCTCTGTTATCTTGTTCTAGTTATTTTTGAGGGATATTATAAAGGAAAAATTATATTGGTACCTGTGGACTGCTGATTTGTTTTTCTGTAGTCTTCGTTGCGCTGGTAGTCCCTCAAGGTAGAATACGTTTTCGATTGATTACAGTTTCACAGTCACAAACCACACCAATTAGCACCCGGGTGGCAGTTCGTATTAGATTTTTTTGAAATTAATTTGAGTCGCGAGTGTTTTGCGTGCATTTGAAGACCGCCATTATTGTCCAAGGACTGAGGAGAGAGAGGGGAAGAGGTGCGGGGAAGCGAGGTTAAGGAAACGGATATGAATTGTATGATTATATGTTAGTGTTGCTCTATATAATTTTATATCGGCGCAGACAAGCCTGGCCGCCTAGAGGTTTTATGTAAACATTAGAAAAAAAAGAAGTAATTCTAAAATTAAACTAAAACTAACAAAACATAAATTAATTGGTTGCATACATATTAATTAAACTTAACTTTTAATTATTGAAGGGGTAAGGGTCAATCCTTAATAACTGGTCTTATGTAGCATCCAGTGGTGGTTCGTACTTTAACTGCCCGAACAACATTATCTTTCCCAGAATATATTGCTTCTATTACTCCTAAGGGCCAAAAAAATGGATGTGCATTTTGCTCCTTAATTTTCTTCTGTATACCTGTATACAGTTTTTTTAAGGGTCAGTATGGGGAAATTTAAAACTTTAGGAGATAGAGAAAAACGATAATGGTAGTATCGTCCGCAAAAAGTATACAATCCTCCGAAGACGAATTTGGCAGGTCATTTATGTAGAGAAGAAAAAGAACGGACCTAGAATACTGCCCTGGGAAACCCCATTTTTATTGAAAACAAAATCAGATCTATAAACATTCTTAGTTAATTTACGGTGGACTTCTGAGAGTCTTGTTATTTCTCTACATTTATGCCGATTAGTCAAGTAACTTTGTAGCCAATCGTACGCTTTACCTCTTACACCATAATTTTCCTATTTTTGAAATAAATTTGAATGGTTTACAAAATTAAAAGATTTGCTCATATCTAGGAAGACGGACACTACGTTGGACTTTTTATATAATGATTCTGATACAAACTTTACAAGGAACAGGATAGGGCAGTTGAACTTTCTTTGCGGAAACCAAATTTATTGGGATTTAAAACTTCATGTTTGTCCAAAAAATCACTAAGCCGTTCAAGAAAAGCTTTGTCTGTTATTTTTGACAGAATTGGAATAATAGTCATCGCTCTATAGTTATTTGGATCTTCTTTAACTCCCTTTTTAAGGAGTAGCTTGACTATTAACAGTTGTAACTGCTCCGGGACCGTCTACAAAAGATATATTTATTTTATGCGCTAGAGAAAACTTATGTAATTTGCACACGACTTTAGAACTTTTATAGTAATATTCTATCATATCCACTAGTTTTTGTGTTTTTTAATAATAATTACAATTTTGAAAATGTCATGTCTAACTTAAATTTTAAAAGTTTTTATCTCTTGCCAGCTTGTTAAAATGTCAGAATCTTGCTTGTAAGCCGATTCTTGAAGCCACTCCTTAGGAGTCTTCGGGTGCAATTTTTTACTTTTAAAAATATTAGCATAGGGTCCCAATAATCGGTCGGTATATTCGAGGCTGTGCAAGCATTTATTTTACTGTAGGTACCTTCTTTTGTACAAAACATCTTTTCATTAAAGAAGACACGATAAGTCGTTTATTTCCATACCGCTGCTTGAGTATACTCCATGCCTGATGGTAGTTTGTTTCCGTAGCTTGTATGTGTTTTAAAAAAACTTCTGCTTCACCCCCAACACTATACTTCAAATATTGTCATTTCCGAACCTGACTCAATGTTGCATTTCCGTGCACCAGCGAAGTGAATAGGTCGTGAAATGTTAAATATTCGTCGTAATTACCGGAAAACTAGGGAATCTCTATGCTTAGTAACCGAACTTGTGGTTGTGCATCACATACTCCCATTGTATTTGTTTCCATCTTTAGAGGAGTAAGTTTCGATAGCATGCCTTTCAGATTGCCGTAAAACCGTAGGTTACAACTCTTCTACGACAAAGTATTCTTCATTTACGAAATAAGAAATTTCTCCCCTTTAAACCTGTTGGGTTTTAATCCGTTTGAATGCGTGAGTACATGTTAAGCGTTCATAGTTTGATGCATGATCGGGATCAAGTCTATTTTTAGCCCAGACCCGCGTAAACAAGATAGTTGAGCGGAGAAAGTCCAACTGACAGGCTGCCACTTGCTTTGTTATCGAGCCAATAACTGGTATCAAGCGGATATTGGCGCGGCGGCCTGCGTCTGCGACTGCGCTTTGGAACGCCCGGCCGCTAAACAGTAACTTAGAGTCACTCGAACGTGCGACACGGGTTTGCGAGACACTAATTAGGACGCGATTAACGGAGCAGCGTTTTTTGATTTAAGACACGCCTGTGTGGACAGGCTGGGTCAGAGGTTTTTGGCGCGAATGAAGCCTGCGGAAGCTCGGGTGGCGAGCCTATTGAGGAACACGCACATGAGAGCTGTGGTAAGGGCCACCACGCGGTGTGTAGATTAACGCGTGGAGCTGCTTACTCCCAACTCAAATTTATTTAGGTATTTACATAAGTGTAGGAGCTCAGTTAGACTATGAAGGTTCTTTTAATTTTTCGCTTTTCAGTTCCTTTCTTTTTTTATTGTTTTAATTTTTTTGTAAAATGTTTTTTTTATTATTATAACGTATTATCGCCCATTGTCCATCATTATCCGCAGTTTTTTTTTGGTTTTAAATACTATTTTTTTATTCGAAATATAAAAGTTGGGAAAAGTATCTAAATTTCATTTTGAGGAAATCTACTGTTTTGATGGTATAAGTATGGTAAATCCTGATACTACGTTTTATTTTATTTATATTCATACTTTTCAACATCTTTACGGTTGTTTCCAGCAACAACAAATTACAAAAGAATAACGATGTTGGACAATGGGATATTCTCAAGAAAATTTGGTGACTCCTCCATTTACATTCAACCTAGTGCTGTCAACGTAATCATTGATTCTGTTGCGATGATGAAAACATATAGGTATATTGGTACGTGTTACGTTTACATCTACTAAATGTATTTGTTAGAATCATATAATTTATAGGTATTTCATTCTGTTGTGGTAAATGGTGCCGAGAATAAGAAAACGATACTATACTTACAAAACTAAGAAGTCCTTTCCAGTTTTTCTTGGCTGGTAATTTTCTTCTTCTACAAAAATTTCTTAACTTAAATGTTGCAAAGGCCAAGAAGTAAATACAGACCGCAAACCCATAAATGTAGGCGCATTTTCCATCGTGAAGACGGACAAGTTTTTCTACCGTAGATCCGTTCTGCACGAGTTTAGGGGCATCAACCATCTTGTCCAAGCCCAAATAAAAGCAGCATGGGCGAAACGGAGAGAAGTAGTTCACAGCCGAGATGTTGGTGAAGTTGAAGGGCCGTTTGTATGAGTACATCACCCAACCAGTACTCGAACGAGAGTCGTGACCACTTCATTGGAAGACACGTCCAGCAACTTCACGTCGCGGAGATGAAGATACTGCGCTGCGGTGGATATGCGGCGTTAAGGTGCGTACGCGTGAGAGGCATCCTCAGGGTGAACGGGTTCGCCACGTACGGCTCGCGCTTAGTTTGCTTAGCTAGAGATAGAGGTGACCCGCCGCATCATTCCTCGCGCCGCTTTCTGGCGTTCCTCGGCCTGAGGCGCGTCCACGTTGGAGTAAATGTACAGAGGCAGCTAATACGTATGAACCTTTACAAAAGAACACGTAACGAGTACAGACAGTAGCCTCGGCGTCTGATACGTAGCGTAGAAACTGCAGGAAAGTCATATATTATTGGTCATATAAGCCACCGGAGTATGTCAGTAACAGATGCCTTGACTTGATTATAGATCCTGCGGAAGACCCAAGAAGTGCTGGCTGGACGTCGTTAGGACGGACATGAGAGAGAACGATCTAACAAAGGAAATTGCCAAAGATAAGGCTAAACGAAAAAGATTAAGTTGGAAAGCGGACCCTGACTCGGGCCGGAATAACGCTAGTTAGAAGAAAAAAAATTGGAAAAGGTCAGTCCGTTCCACGGGCTGAGAAGATGCAACACCTAAGACTGTAAATTAATTGTAAGAGTTACTATAACATGGCTCTGTATAAAGGATTGACAGGTCACTGGTGTAATGCTCGTAAAGTAAACTTTAAATGAAATGACAGTTCCATAGTCTTACATGATGGAATCTATTAGTTCCTAAATTCTGCCGTATTTACAAAGGGATGTCTCTCTTTCTCTCTCTCTCACACACACACACACACACACTTATGTCGTGTGGTATACTAGATTGTACTACAAAGGGCTCTAAAACATTATAGTAAAGTTCTTCTAAAACCCTTTTCAATCCTTTCTTTAAACGGAAAATACTCGAAACATAAAACCAAGAAATGAGGTATTTTCAAAGATCTAGCAAACGCGTATGATTTCTTGACTTGTGTTCAGGTTCTGTCACGTAAAGAGAACGCTAGGCAATAAATAGTAAGGGATGTATGCTGCATTCATAAGACTACGACATAAGGGTCAAAATAGATTGCACGCGGCCAACGTCTAGTGCTCTTTTTACGTGATGGGTGGGAACCTGTAAAAGAATCAGCATAAGATATTTTTTTTACAGGTTCAGCATCGCAGAGCTGCTGCGAGAAGATTCGCCATCTCTCTCTCGCATACAGCGCTATATGCGACTCGGTGAGACAGATAGACAAATCCAATGGACTGCTAGTTCTGTTGCTGTTGTTTTCATTTCTGGTTCATTTGGTGGTGACTCCGTATAATCTCATCACTTATCTGTGTATGTGTATTAGCAATTAAATATTATCGCAATTAATTAAAATATCGCTGCCAACTATGTCACTTTAGTATAACATAAAGGAAACTAGTATAAATAAATCCAAATATATAATTGACGTCAAAAATAATGCAAAACTGTAATATTACCGCCTTAAACTTAGATCAAGGTTCTTGATCTGAGTTCTTAAAACAAAATTGTTTCAATTTCGCAGTCAGAAGACGATGGGAGTGTCTAATGCAACTGTTTTGGGGTATACTCCACACATCCAAGCTGGTAATGATAGTTGAGCCAGGCCATCAGATGCAGCAGGAGGTAATGAAATAAGTAATAACAAAAAAAAACATTACAAAAGTATTGTTTTAGTTAGATACTCGTGCACTACCAGTTTTTATGCTTTTGTCTCCAAATACCGGGTTGTTCAAGAAATCGCTTTAAGCTATAAGACCGCCCAAATTGTACCACTATAGTACCTACGTAAGATTTTGTTTTTATGTTGTGTTTCTTTTTTTAAGAGCGTGCAAAAAACTTTTAATGTATGTATGTTTGTTCGGGTGATATCTTGCAAGTTAAATTTGACCCACTTCTCGGTTTCCGATTAAGCTGAAATTTTGCATGCATATGTATATGTTTTTCGAAAATTATTTTACTTGTAACTGTACCACTATAGCACTTTCTTTTTATGTTGTGTTTCTTTTTTTAAGTGTGTGCAATAAATTGTATTTTATCTTATCTTATTTTACTATCTGTATACTGACAGTGATCATAATCGCTTATCCTGCGTTATTGATGTGAAAAGAGTGATCCCATCGAACTAAAGAACTTTAAAGAAAAAGAAAGTGTGTGTGTCAGCTCTGACGCAAGACAGTTTAGTCATTTATCATGACACTTATCGTGGCAGCTGCCTCTAGCAACTTTACACATATTATCATAAACGTGGTCTCCACTCCAGAATTCGTTTCAGATATGTTTGGATACCTTTCAGATATGTTTGGATACCTTTCAGATAACCAAAACCCAAATGCTACTGGGCCACCTGATGAACCGTGCCTCGTCGCCAAGAGACGCACTGATGGATGAACTGAACATATTCCAGAAGCAGATAACTCTAAATCCGGTGGTCTTCTCTCCTCTGGGTGTCTGCACACTGAGTCGACCCCTCATTGCTTCGGTAATTTTCATTGTAGCCAATTGTTTTTTTTTTTTGTACATATGTCGAAATTGAAATTATTGTCCTTTATTAACTTCAATGGTCGTAGCTGAGTGTGACTTGCGTGGTTGGGTTGATCACGCAGGTTAACTGACCTGAATCATGGACATTAACAGGATGGTTTTCACTTTTAATGGCTTTTTTTCGACTATTCAAAACCAACTATGAAATAAATAAAAATGTAGGTATGTAAATGTTAACCTTCTGTACCTAAACCATCCGAGTCGAATTTGCTTCGAATTCCCGAGGTCTTTTTTATCCACAAATCATCACCATTATCATCATCATTATCATCCTTGATGGTAATAATGGTTTATTATCTTACCTGATGGTAAGTGACGATGATGCAGAAGATGGAAGCGAGCTTACCAAGATTCCTCAACGCAATGGGGAACTGGCTATCTTATCTTCAAGCCGGAACACAACAATGCTGTTAATACTGATGCTTGGCGGCAAGGCTTAGATAAGATGATGGTAGCTAGCAAGACGGACTTAGAAAATACCCTTCCACCAAACAAACCGAGTCGTATAAAGTTAGACTCCGCTGGAAATCGAACTAGCGACCTCCTGATGTGAAGTTAATGGACTTAACCATTACGCCACGGAAGCGGTTATAAAGCCTATCTCGTTCCCGCCTTGATTTAGGTTCTGCCGATAACTACAATTTAAAAACACGATATCTACCAAACGTAATGATTTTTATTTTTAACTGACTTCAAAAAAGGAGGAGGTTTTTAAATGACTTCAAAGTAAAGGAGGAGGTTTCTTAATTCGGCCGTATATATTTTTTATTTTTTTTTATGTGTGTCCGCGGATAACTTCGTCATTTATGAACCGATTTTGATGATTCTTTTTTTGTTGGAAAAGAGATATACCACTAGTGGTACAATGATAAGGAAACAAGGATCTGATGATGGCATCCTAGAGAAATCGAAGGGAACCTTAGTTTTCTGTTTGAAGTCGGGTTTTTTTTGTTCAAAATTATCTTTTATATCGATATTATAAACAGCTGACTGACGGCGGCCATCGTGATTCATCCATTACTGCCGATGCCGGCTCCCGGTGTCTATTTTGTGTAGGCGGCGCCGGCTGCGGGAGCACTTCCCATCTATCTTCAATCTAAATATATATAACTCAAAGGTGACTGACTGACTGACTGACATATTGATCTATCAACGCACAGCCCAAACCACTGGACGGATCGGGCTGAAATTTGACAAGCAGGTAGATGTTATGACGTAGGCATCCGCTAAGAAAGGATTTTGGGAAATTCCCACGGGAACCGCAAAAATCGGGATCTGTGCGGGCGAAGCTGCGGGCATCCACTAGTTCATTCATAAATCAGCTCATATACGTCCCCACCGAGGGGCTCGAGCCTACCCTGAATTAGGGCGATCGGGCCTTAGTAGACCACGCGGGCCCAGTGCGGGTTGGTCGACTTCACACACAACCTTAGAGTTTCTTCACAGGTGTGTGCAGGTTTCCTCACGATGGTTTCCTTCACCGTAAGAGCGTCGGATAAACGTACATATGAAATCTAAATTCAAAATCACATTGGTACGTGGCAGGTTCGAACCACGACCTCCCGGACAGGACGCGGCGGCCCTAGCCATTACGCCACCGACGCTGTCCATCAATAATACCCATCAAACAGCAAGCGTAGTACATAATAACTCGATGTCATCATATAGGTAATGATTACAACCTAATCCTGACTGTATTTTGTAATTATTTCAGATATTTGGTGCAATAACAACTTACCTAGTCATTCTAGTTCAATTTCAAGATAACTAAGCTCTAGTAGATTTTAAATAATATTTATCATGTGCTTTATATTTATGAATTATTAACTTTAACGTCATTAAATGACTTTGTCTAATTATCTATCCGTGGAAATATGTAAGGACTAATATGTATTTTATATCATACTATTTGTTTCATAATTTGTCTTAGAATAGCTGTTTAATTTCCCGAACTGTGCAATAAAAAAATAAATAAAATAAGTGTTTTGAAGTAGTGCTTATTATCTTGTCTTGTCTTATTTAAACCGTGGAACCCTTATTAATAATTTATATGCAATAGTTCGTTTATTGTTGTTTTGTTTACATTCACGTCGCAACGGACCAACAGATCAACGTGTTTTTAGCACAGTGATTGTTGACTGTGGCGTGGGATTGGGAAGTGACAATAATTAGTTTAGCGAAAATAAAAAATCAATAGATTTCTAATGGCAGCTATGGATTCGCCACATAACATAATAACAATAAATGCTCATAATATTTATTTATTTATCATTTTATTTTCAGGCTTCATAGACCCATAATTGTGTTAATAAAAATACAAAAACCTTAAATAAACTATTGTTAGTAGGGTAAACAACTAAACTAAAGAATAATAATAAAACAAAGTAATTAAATTAAGTGTCAGTCTTACGATGGGAAGCGGTAGATACTACCTCACTGTGTGAAGGTGTATCCACCGCTCCAGCATCGGACTGTCCCACCTGTCAGCGACTAAGCCCTGGATACTGTTTGTACTGGCACGCACACGCCACAGCATGGAGGAACAGCGTTTCCTAATGATTGCGTAAAAACCATCTATTTGTGCCGCCGCAAACATGCCGGAAGCGCTGCAAAAGCGCGGCAGACCCAACAGCACCCTGAATGCATTGTTATACTGGATACGCAGAGCCTCGTATGCACTCTGCGTATACTTGACCCATAGGCTGCACGTGTAGAAAGACTGACAGTGTGCTTGAAAGACAGCGCGCAAACCTACGGGCCAGCATGTTACTGGCCGTTGATATTATTCTATACATTATAGTAACTATAATATACATATACAGGATGTAAAAAGACCACTCCCGAAAACTAAATTTCGACCTTTCATACAAATCAGCCAACTAATCTGCCAATTTTGTATGGGAAGTCAAAATTTTTTTTTCAAGATTTCAGTATGGGTTCCTTGGAGAAAGCTGTTCAGTGTGATGAGTAGAAGCCGCAGTTTAAGTTTCCGGGAGTGGTCTTTTTACACCCTGTATATAAATAAATACATAATAATACATATTAAAATTATTAA
Organism: Coleophora flavipennella; assembly: GCA_947284805.1. Taxonomy (NCBI): domain Eukaryota; kingdom Metazoa; phylum Arthropoda; class Insecta; order Lepidoptera; family Coleophoridae; genus Coleophora; species Coleophora flavipennella. Next base: position 7,608,568 of record OX369283.1, on the reverse strand, counting down.
AATAATAATTACAAAATAAAGAAAGGATGGAACAGAATTAAAAAGATAGAAAATAAAGTTTTATTTGATTTTTAAAGATAGGAAGTGATAGAGAGCGTTGTATATAGTCTCTGGAAGGGAATTCCAGAAGTGGATGGCACGCAGAGTGAATGAGTTGAAGTAAAAATTAGTATAGTGTACATGCAATCGGAGCGATGTCGCTGAACGGAGTGTTCGGTTTGTGTAGAGGACAAGTAATGAATAGAGGTTTAAAGATAAGGGGGAGATTTATGGCCAAATAATAAGGAATATACAGGGTGATTTCAGGGTCGTGATCCCAACCATTTTTTTCTGACTCAGTAAATGATTGCAATGCTACCTGTATTTATTTTAATTGAAACAAAGATGATTCGTTATTTACGTATTTTTATTTAAAAATTATTATTGACTCAAAATGCGTGGTCACCCTACTTTTAATTACAACTTTTTATTAATTTTTATTAATAGTAGGGTGACCATGATCTCTAATTATCGCAGTTTTTTTTTGCTGATTAAAAGTAAAAGTTGCTGGTGTACTGTTAGTCCTAACCTATCGTGATCCTTAGGAGAAAGTAAGTTAAATGCTTCTTTCTTGCTCCACGACCCCGTAATCACACTGTATAGAAGAGATATAACGTGTGCGTCTCTACAACGGCGAACAGATAGCCACTTTATATATTCTTTCCGATACTGAGAGACGTGATCATATTTTCTTAGGTAATAAATAAATGGAATCGCCAGGGTCTGCATACCTACGCTCTAATTTACTTAGAAGACTTTTAACCGCCTCCGTAGCCCAGAGGCAAAGTTCACTGGGTTTACACAGGAGGTCGCGGGTTCGATTCCTGGCGGGGTCATTTGTAAGACTCGGTTTGGTCGGTGGTAGGGCGTTTTCTAAGCCCGCCTGGCTAGCTACCAACATATTATCTAAGTCTTGCCGCCAAATATCAATGTTGATATCATTGGTGTGTTCCGGCATGAAGATATTATAGCCAGTTCCCCATTGCGTTGGGGAATCTTGGTAAGCCCGCTTCCATCTTCGGCAACATCGTCACTTACCACCAGGTGAGATGTTGTCAAGGGTTTACCAATTGTGAATAAAAAAAAAAGAAGATCGACATTAAGAGGAAGCGCGGTCTAAAGAATAAAATAAAATGTTGCTGTCTCCCTTCCCCAAACCTCTCCCTATACAGCAAGAAAGGGAGAACTGCAGCGCAGACCGATAATAGGAACTAAAATTTACCAAAACAGCATATTGTAGTCCCCTATTTCTTCCTCCAAAACTTGAGCAATATTTATTTTTTCAAATATAATTTTAAAAAACGCTTTACCTATGCCTCTATGTTTTAATTTTATTGTTAATATTCATATTATTTTTTGGTCTGAAAATGGCAATTTTCTCAGTTTTTTAAGGCTCCTACTTCGTATTATAATTAGAATATGGGAAAAAACAGAACATAGAGGCATGGCCATGGTAGATATAAGTTTGATGAAAAAACTCATTTTTTCTCTATTTTCATTATTAAGGGGGGAAACATGGGACTACGTTTGTATGGAAAATATGGCGCCCGCGTTTCCTCTTAAGGTCAGGATATCAGGAGTCAGCATAATAATATCTTTTGGCCCTTAATAAGTTTTATACATTTTACTATATTTTGATCTTAAGAGTCGTCGCGTAACTAAATGTATGAAAATTGAAGGGCCAGAATATATTATTTTCTACTTTTTAGTGGTTTTTTGTCGAAGATTTTTTAATTTAAGTTTTTTTCTTGCTTTTTAAACTTTACGCAACCCAAACACAATACCTCTGCTGTAAGTTCGTATCCTGCCGAAACCAGGAGATGCTGCATCAGGTCAAAATTACCATATTCTATCTAACACCTATTCATTAAGACTATTCCAATGTATCCAAACACGATACCTCTGCTGTAAGTTGGGAGGAGTTGGGTAATTTAGGTATCCTGCAGATTCCAGGAGATGCTACAACATCAGGTCAAAGTTACCATATTCTATCTAACACCTATTCATTGAGACTATTCCAATGTATCCAAACACGATACCTCTGCTGTAAGTTGGGAGGAGTTGGGTAATTTAGGTATCCTGTAGATTCCGGTTTATACATGTCAATAAAGTTATATAACCGATTGCCAAGTGACATAAGACACTCTCCATGCAAAACTTTTTAAATGGCTTTTAGAAAAATGCTTTTACTAAATTAAAGAATTTTTTGACCATAATGCTTAATTTGAAGACAAGATGTATTTTAATTTAATTAAAGGTATATAATAGTAACAAACATGATAAAATATGATGACATCGAAATATTAATATGACATTTTTTATATTATTATTAGTATTTTAACTTTTGTGTAAATTTTTGCATGCTTTGACAAAAGCGAATCATGTGATACTATATTGTTATATCTTTATTCCCACTCAATTTAATACCATGTATTCGAGCAAATAAATATTATTCATTCATTCATTCATTCAGGAGATGCTACAACATCAGGTCAAAGTTACCATATTCTATCTAACACCTATTCATTGAGACTATTCCAATGCATCAAAACACGATACCTCTGCTGTAAGTTGGTGGGGAGTTGGGTATCCTGCAGATTTCAGAAGATGCTGCAGCATCAGAAGTTTACCATCATCATATCAGCCACAAATCGTCCACTGCTGGACAAAGGCCTCCCCCAAGGATTTCCACGACGACCGGTCCTGCGCTGCCCGCATCCATCGGCTTCCCGCGACCTTCACCAGGTCATCGGTTTTCCGGTGCGCGGTCGCCACTCGAGAACTTTACTGCCCCATCAGCCATCTGTTTTACGAGCTATGTTTTTTTGAATCGAAACTGCTTTATGTTGTCCACGTCCCTTTATCACCTAGATAAGAGCTGATGATCTCCAAACGGCTAAACAGATCTTCATAAATTATAGCTAAGAACCACCTCGATCACGTCGCAAAATAAACCGCATTAAAATCGGTCCTTTCGTTTAAGAATTACGATGCCGCAGACAGACACACAGATACACACGATAAACTTATACCACCCCTATTTTTGCGTCGAGGGTTAAAAATTTGCATAGCGCGAGTAGTTTCCGAGGATTCTGACAAAGCTCATTGTTACTCGCGAGCCGCTTACCATACACTCTCAAAGACAGTCATTAAAGCGATAACCACGCGGGCGAAGCCTAGTAGCCTCGTAGGTAATAATTTTTAAAGGCGCATATATTTCATATATTGTATGGTTTTTTAAAAGGTTTATAACCCCTTTTTAGGGTTCCGTAGCTAAACTAGGAACTATTGTAGGTTTGCAATGTCTGTCTGTCTGTTTGTCGGTATGTCACAGCCGTTTTTCTCAAAGACTATCAAAGTTTTAAAGCTGAATTTTTTGTATGGTTATATCCCCGGGATGTTGTCAAAACCGCGATATTACAAGCTCACTACACTAAATTCAATTAGATTATAATTTGACGGTAAATTCAAATAAAACCAATGATTTCTTCTTCTGCGAAGCATTCTGCTACCCAGCTCTTTGACTGTTTAATCAATCAAACCTGACCGAACCTAACATCGCTCGCTTCGCTCGCTTATTAATTTAAAAGACTATCAAAGCTTTGAAGCTGAAATTTGTTTATGGTTATGTCGCGGGATATTGTCAAAACCGCGATATTACAAGCTCACTACACTAAATTCAGTTAGATTATAATTTGACGGTAAATTGTCAATCGGCTAACAATTTCACGGCCCATCCGAATAAAACCGATGATTTCTTCTTCTGCGAAGCATTCTGCTACCCAGCTCTTTGACTGTTTAATCAATTAAACCTGACCGAACCTAACATCGCTCGCTTCGCTCACTCATTTATTTAATGTTATTTACTTCGCTTAGTGTTATTGTAATGTCACTAGTGAGATTACAATGACACTAGTGAAAATGTAAGCAGTATGTTACGCTTCACAATCTTTCGAAAATTCACAATCTCGCGACATAGATCCCGTTAGATTATAATCTAACGGTTTTTTCAATTTTACGGTGACAGTTATACAAAGATGTGACTCCTAAAAAGATTTGGAATATAATCTGTGTTTACTCACGTAAGGAAGGATCTCCATAGAAACGCACACAATACACTGTTATATTTATTTAACTCACACTTATATACAGGACTGATGTTTACTAACTGTACTGAACTTAAAGAAGTATCCATTTCCTCTAGGACAAGGCGGTCGGCCGAAACAAAACTATAGCGCGTTTTATTATTCTACTAGTGACATCTATTTGTGATTTACACATTCCGCCCACCAAGGACTTGTTCTTTAAATAACACTAAATTACACAACAATACTTTAAGAAAACACAAAGTTGAATATAAAGTTGAACAAAAATGAAATGCATCCGCCCACCGTGACAAAAAGAAAATACACGTAAAAAGATAACCTGGTACAAATAAAAAATATAATTACTTAGTTAAGACGCATACTTTACTAATAGCCCGTTTGAAACAACCAGTTTTACATTTAATAGTAACAACTCTCGTTATATTATCAGGGCCTACATGTTTATCTACAATTTTACCCAAAATCCACTTGGCTGGCGGTACAATATCATCTCTAACAACTACCACATCTCCAATGTCCGGTTCACACTTTTTAGTGCTCCATTTATATCTTTGATTTAAATTTACTAAATATTCTTTTGACCAACGTTTCCAAAAGTGACTAACCATTCTTTGAACTAACTTCCATCTGTCTAACCCAATTACATTCTTAGTACTATAATCCTGTTCAACTACGTTTATCAACGGTTCACCAACTAGAAAATGGCCTGGCGTCAATGGGAGCGGGTCATCAGGATCATCACTTAATACTGTCAAAGGACGAGAATTAAGGCACGCTTCCACCTGAGTCAGCGCGGTTGATAATTCCTCATACGTGAGAGTGCTGTTGCCAATAATTTTCCGCAAATGATTTTTAGTACATCGAATACCTGCTTCCCACAGGCCACCGAAGTTTGGAGCCTGAGGAGGTATAAAGTGCCATGTAGTTTTCTCCAGTGTAAGCATTTCGGCAATTTCATTGGGCAGTTCTGATTTAGCACTATCAAACATCTCTCGCAACTGTCTATCTGCCCCAACGAAATTAGTGCCATTGACACTGAACAAATCTTTGCAGTGACCTCTTCTTGATGTGAATCGACGAAAAGCAGCAATAAAGCCTTTAGATGTTAAATCGGTTACTGCTTCTAAACGTATTGCGCGGGTAACCATACAGATAAATAAGCATATATACCCTTTGTATGATTTTGCACCTCTACCGGGCGAAAATCTGATATTTAGGGGACCCGCATAATCAACACCCGTTGATTTGAATGGCTTACTTGGTTTGAGTCTCACCTCAGGGATTTGGCCCATAAGTTGTGTGTTAACTGTTTTTGAATATCTCCGACAGACCACACATTCTCTGTAGTACTTTTTTACTTGATCTCTTGCTCTTACAATCCAGTATTTTGATCTCAAATAGTTCAGCATGATTTGTGGGCCGCTGTGTAAAGTTCTGCTATGAGCATCCGAAATAATTAATTTGCTTAGATGGTTTTTAGCTGGAAGAATAACAGGATGTCTCTTATCAAAACTTGCGACTGCTTGATCTATGCGACCACCGACTCGTAATATCCCGTTCTCATCCAATATAGGATAAAGGGTGTGTAATATACTCTTCTTTGGTATAGAACCTTTAGTCTTCAACTGCTTTATCTCTTCTACAAATTCATTAGCTTGAACCTGTTTGATACACATCTGTAATGTTTGATTCGTTTCTTCTGTAGTTACATAATTCGGAAAACTTTTACGTTTGTCTTTTGGCTGTTTGTAATTCAGAATTCTTTTGCAAAACGATATTACTCTTAACTTTTTCTTAAGATTTGAAAACTTTTCCCAAACATATTCTTTGGGTTCTTTCTCTTGTACAGCAAAAGTCTTGATTTTTTCCTCCTCATGTGTATCATCGATGGTAGTCTTCTCAGTATTAATTTCGCCTGAAGCTGACAACCACTCTGGACCAGACCACCAGAGCAAGTTATTAATTAGTTCAGCTGGTGTGCATCCTCTTGAGGCGCAATCCGCTGGATTCGAATGGGTTGATACATGTCCCCAATGATCATAGTCTAGAACATTAAGAATGTTTGACACTCTGTTGCTCACAAAAGTTGTCCAACGACTCGGCGTTCCCTTAAGCCATGCGAGTACCACGGTTGAGTCTGTCCAAGCATATTGATTCTCTTTAGATATGCGCATCACTTGCGCCACTTCAGACAATAGCTTAGCAGTTAAAGCTGCTCCACAAAGTTCCAATCGTGGAATTGATATTTCCTTCTCAATAGGGGTTACCTTGGTCTTCGCTGTTACCAGATTGACGTAAATGTTATTCTCGGTGTCAATGACTCGCAGATATATAGCGGCAGCATATGCTGCTCTCGAGGCATCTGAAAAGGCGTGCAACTTAAGTCGGGAATCTGACGAAGAATGATACCACCTTGGGATCAGAATGTTCTTGATTTGACTCAAATCTTCTCTATACTTCATCCATAGACCAAGCAACTCCTGATTCAGTTCATCATCCCACTCTAGGTGTTCCTTCCATAGTTTTTGCATAAATCCTTTTGCTGTTATCACAACTGGCGCTATCCATCCCATCGGATCATATAGACGGGCGATATCGGACAAAACTTGACGTTTTGTGATTGGACTTCTTGTTTCAGGTAGATTGACTGTATACTCAAAATTATCTGTCTTTCGATTCCAGGATATTCCCAAAACCTTTACTGTATTGTCCACCTTTATAGGCACAGACTTATTAGAGTTACTTTTGTCTTTACCGATATGTTCCAGCAGAACGTCATTGTTACTACTCCATTTTTGCATTTGAAAACCACCGGATGCCATGAGTTGACTCATTTCTTCAAATATCTGAATAGCTTCATCCTCAGTTTCACATCCTGACATTAAATCATCAACGTAATAGTCTCTCTTAGTGATTTCAGCCGCTACAGGAAATCTAGTGTGTTCTTCTTCAGCTAATCTCTGCAGCGTTTTTACAGCAAGGTACGGCGCGCATGCTGTACCAAAGGTAAGTGTCAACATTTTGTAGTGTTGTATAGCTTCCTTCAAACTTTCTCTCTATACGATTCTTTGAAAATTTGTATCCTTTTCATCAACCAGAACCTGTCTGTACATTTTGACAAGGTCAGAAATTATACATATTCTATGATGACGCCATCTCATCAAGAGATGTCGTAAGTCTTGCTGCAACTTTGGACCTACTAGAAGATTGTCGTTAAGGGCTACATTATTCACACCCTTGCATGAAGCATTAAATACGACACGAACTTTCGTCGTATCTCTTTCCTCTCGCACGACTGCGTGATGAGGCAAATAGACTGCTTTCGGATTGTCAATTTCCTCTTTGTCCACTAACTTCATATGATTCAACGTCTTGTACTCTTCCATTACTTTTCTATATTCACCATACAGTAGATCTTTGGACAATCTTTTCTCTAAAAAGCGCAATCTTTTTTCAGATATAGTTCGCGTTTGACCATACTGACATTCTGGATCGTCACTATCAAAAGGAAGTCGTACAATAAACCTTCCTTCCTCATTCCTGACTGTTGTTTTAGCATAAAGCTCCTCACATTTTTGTTCATTCTTTGTTAGTTTCCTTTCGATGCTGTCTGGTTCATTTTCCATCTCCCAAAATTGCTTTATAATATCATCCTCTCTTAATTGAACGTGCATGCCTATAACTTTCTCATTTATTGAATGAGCCTCTCGCGAAACTTTACCAGATATAATCCACCCAAGGATTGTATTTTGCGCTACTAAATTCCCTGCTGGATTTTTGATTATGCCGCTTAGTAATATTTCTCCATAAACTTCGGCTCCTAGTAAAACATCAATTTTACTTGGTGATGTGAATTCTGGATCAGCTAGTGGAATTTCTTCCAACTCTAGCCATTCAGGTGATAGTTGACTCGTAGGTAGCATTGACGTCAGCGAACTCAACACATATGCGGTTACTAAGATTGACTTTTCTGGACGATGGCGGGATTCCACTTTGAGTGAAACCATGTATTTGACTCTAGTTTGACCATCTCCCAGACCTGACACCATACCATTAACTGGTAGGCGTTTAAGACCTAGTAATTGAACTGTTGCTTCCGTCACAAAAGAAGCTTGCGATCCCTGATCAATTAACGCTCTTATAATGTAGTTGCTACCATTTTTTGATTTTGCTGTGACCGTGGCTGTCGCCAACAAAACCTTGTAGGATTGCATTTCTCCCTTTGAAAAGTTTGATACGATTCTCGTTTCTGCTGAAGTTCTATTTGTCCTGCATTGATTGTTGTCTTCTCTTTGTTGTTCAGTGTGTGCGGTTTCAGTATTATTTGTGGATCCTTGATTATCTGATTTCTCGAAATGTAGCAGTGAATGGTGTCTTCTGCCACATATACGACAGCATGTTGATTGACGACATTTTCTCACCGAATGTGTAGGAGCAAGGCAATTAAAACACAAGCCCTTTGATTGTACAAAATCTTGTCTGTTTTGAACAGATTCTTGCCCAAATTGTTTACATTGGTATAACCAGTGTTGACAATTACACATTGTACAAAGGACATCAAAAGCCTTCTTCTCTTCTTGGATTTATGAATGGAATGTCTTGGGCTTAGCCACGTGTTTCTGAGCAGATTGGTTTAAATTGCTTGATCTTGCATTTTGTTTGTTTGCATCAATCATCTCTAAGCTTCTAAACCTCGATTCTAAGAATTCACCAAGCTGATGCCATGTTGGCAGATCATCTGTTTTACTTTGGTGAGATTCCCATTGTTTATGTGACTCTGAATCGAGTTTAGAGATCACATGGTAGACGATAATAGCATCCCAAGATTCCGTTGAAACTCCGATATTATCCAGCGCTTTCAGAGAAGACGACGTAATGTCGAACAATCGTTTGATATCGTTAGCTGATTCTGTATTGATTGGTTTTAAGGCAAATAGTGTTTTCATGATAGCGTTGCAATTATATTTCTTATTGTTGTACCTCCTTATTAGTTGTTGCCATGCTTCTAAATAGTTTAATTCTGTGGTTGGAAAGTTACGGACGAAATTCGCTGGCTCGCATGACAAGCTACTTTTGAGATAATGAAGTTTTTGAACTGATGTCAAACTCCTGTTTTCATGAATCAGTGAAACAAACATATCATAAAATGTTTGCCATTCGTTGTATTTTCCCGTAAATGTGGGCAGCTGAATTCTTGGCAACTTCACTTCACAAGCATTCGATGTTGATGTGGATGGGCCTGCAGCAGCAAGCGAAGGATCTGGTATGATGTCGATAGGTTTAAAAAACTTTTGAAGAGCTTCCTTGAGTGCACATTTGTGAGAAATATAAAACTCTTCAAATGAATTATAGATATCATCTGTAAAATATTCCAGTTCCTTTTTCTCTGCTTTCGTAGTCTTTGAAATTATTTCTTTATGATTAGTTTTAAAATCTTTCCACAGCTCATCAATTGATTCTATTCTTGTTTCTAAATAAAATTTAGTGATTCTTTCTTTAGGTGACTTTTTGTAATTTATTTCAGCTTTCTTTAAATTCTCAAAAATATCTATCTGTTCTTCTACTTTCTCCATGTTGAATTCATACAAGAAGCGTTTTAAAAAAGACAACATCAACCAACAGTTTATGATTATTACGTAAAATACGCAGACTGTTTTTAGCTTGAAAATTTTCTAAGTCTTTTTAACACCAAATTTTTCTAAGTGTTTTACGATTCACAAGTCAGCTAAGTCTTTTTTTTGTTTGAAATTTTTCTAAGTGTTTGGCGATACATTAATCGGTTAAGTCTTTTTTTTGTTTGAATTTTTTTCTAAGTTCTAGTTCACTCGCGATTAGTCTAAGTCCACTGAATAAAGTTCTTGGAATTTTCAAAGTCTTTTTAGTACTGAATTTTTCAAGTTATTTTCACTGAATTTAGAGTTCAAAGTCGCTTACCAATTGTTCCCGGTCGTTTCGGCACCATAATGTTTACTCACGTAAGGAAGGATCTCCATAGAAACGCACACAATACACTGTTATATTTATTTATTTAACTCACACATATATACAGGACTGATGTTTACTAACTGTACTGAACTTAAAGAAGTATCCATTTCCTCTAGGACAAGGCGGTCGGCCGAAACAAAACTATAGCGCGTTTTATTATTCTACTAGTGACATCTATTTGTGATTTACACAATCTGGAAAAAAACCTACCCTACACATGTGATACAACAGGATTTTTTGATGTTGCCATCTTTCCTCTCGCTTGTCTACAATCTGTGGGAGTGATTTCGTGAAAAGGGACGGAAGTGTGTAACAGGAAATTGTTTTTATTCAGTCACGAAGGCTAAGGAAACATGGCCAATCCGCTTTATTTTTTTCAGTCACAAAGGCTAAGGAAACATAGCTATGCCGCCTAATGCGAGCCCGGAGGCCACAGAACGGTACGATTTTTATTCATGTCAGATGTTCACTACTACTACGTTAGGTTACTAGGAAAGTTTTGAAATACGAAAAAAGTTTTGGCTTGTGAGTATTTTTTTTTACAGCTCCTCAAAATACTCTCCATTAGTCTTTATACAACGATTCATTAATCTAAACCAAGATTTATAGTACTGGCGGTACTTTTCCTTCGGGAGGCCCTCAACCGCTGCTATGAAAGTATTCCGAGCATCCTCAGGGCTATGAAAATGAACACCACGGAGTCCAATCTTCACTTTTGGGAAAAGAAAGAAGTCGCACGGAGCTAGATCGGGGCTGTAAGGCGGGTGGCTCATTTGTTGAATTTCTGAGGTCTTCAAAAACTCTTGGGTAATTTTGGCTTTGTGCGGTGCTGCATTGTCATGATGCAAAAAAGCCCTCGCGACCCTGTTTTTGATGCTTTTTCCGTGACGCGTCAAACACAATTGGTAAACACACTTCGCTGTACCATTGAGCATAAAAAGTTTTTTTGATTTTCTAAAGAAATTGTTGCTACATGACCACTCACACTAAAACATGTTGCCACCATTTTCTTTCCCACGCTGCGTCCTCGTTTGACTTTCCGTGGAGGCTCTTCGTCCGGAAAGACCCAAACCGTCGCATCGACTGCCGCTTAGTGAGCGGGTCATATTGGTAGATCCAACTCTCGTCTTCAGTAATAATATTAATATTACGTCCCTCTCCATTTTCAAATTTTTGAAGCATTTCCCGGCACCAGGTCACGAGAGCTTGTTTTTGTTCGGCTGTCAAAGCATGACGAATCCATCGCGAACAAAGCTTCCTTACTTGAAGATGAGAATTTAAAATTTCATTGATTACCGGCTATGAAATCTGTAGAGTTTCTTCTATGTGCTGGTAGGTTGTATTCGGGTCTTCAAACAAAATTTTCCTAACCGCTTCGACGTTTTGTTTAATTACAGAAGTAGCAGGACGGCCACTTCTGTCATCATCTTTTAAATAAAGTTTTCCCTGTTTAAATTGTGAAAACCATCTAAAAATTGTTGCACAGGATGGTGCAAGGTCGCCAAATGCAGACAAAAGTCTATTTTGAAACTCAGTTTCACTCAAACCAACTTTAAAATCATACATAATTTCACGAAAATGTTCACGTTCGAATTCCATTGTTGATAGAAAAAACGGGGGAATCGCGAATAAAGAAAGTGACATTTTTATTTTTTAATATTTTGTCAAATGACTTATTGCATTCGATTCGATTAAATAAATGAGGATTTTAAAAAGGTGCAATTCGTGTAGGTTCTATTTTTAAAATCGACGTACTTATCTCAAAACTTTCATAGTTACCCACGTACTACAAACAACGACTTCTACAAAGCTCGCTCGTTTTTTTTTGGTCCACTTACCCTTTATTGTGGGATATCATTGAATAGGTCTTTCAAAACTGAGGGTTTGCTTAGATCATTTTTCTGATGATATAAATGATAAATGATGATGAATGGTAACAGTTAAGTTTTTTTTAATTGAAATTAAAATTGTTCATTTCAGATAACTGCGATCCATATTACGTTACTAAAACTTATAGTAGATTTACAACAAAAATAATACAGAAACATTAAGGAAGAAGAACGATCCAGGAAATGAGTCACTAGTTTCCGTGATCACCCTCCGCTCAGGGCACGTCCATAGCGGCGAAGTGCACCTAATAGCTCAAGTCTACACGTATTCTGCGGATCAGGGATACAGTTTTCTTGCAGATGACGGCTGCAAAGCCAATCAGTTTGGTAGTTTTAAAGTAGTAATTATTGTAGTAGTTATTTTTGAGCGTCGGTGGTGTAATGACTAGGGCCGCTGCTTCCAGTCCGGGAGGTCATGGTTCGAATCCTGCCTCTTATACCAATGTGTTTTCGAATTTCGATTTCATATGTACGTTTATCCTACGCTCTTATACGGTGAAGAAAAACATCGTGAGGAAACCTGCACATACCTGCGAAGAAGCTCGAAGGTTGTGTGTGAAGTCGACCACCCCGCACTATGCCCGCGTGGTCGACTAAGGCCCGATCGCCCTAATTCAGGGTAGGCTCGAGCCCCTCGGTAGGGACGTATACAAACTGATATGAATGAATGAATGAGTTCTTGTTAGAGTTGCATGTCCCCTTCCCACTGCCAACTAAATCTGAACAGTATTGACAATATTAGGGCATCATATATAATTATATAGCATGATAGGAGTAAAGAGGGGGGATAGAATAAGAAATATCAACATTAGGAAAAAGACCAAGATACAGGACGTAACCCTTAAAATAAAAAGGTTAAAATGGAAATGGTCGGGACACATGGTCAGAGGAAAGGACAAATGGAGCAAAATAATTACACATTGGTACCCAAGGGAAGGTAAAAGGAAAAGGGGCAGACAACAAAAAAGATGGGACGATGATATCAGACAGGTTGCAGGCATAACATGGAACAGAGTAGCCAGAGAGAGATCAGAATGGAGTAGGTTGGAGGAGGCCTTTGCCAGTTGGCAAACGGACTAACAGAAAATAAAGAAGCACCAAATATGCGAATATTTTTAACATTTTCAATAGTGTAAAATACATATATACATACAAATAAATAACAACATACATATAAATACATATATAACAGTATAAGAAACAAAACTGTATATCTGTTGTCCGAATCATCATCATCATCATCATATCAGCCACAAATCGTCCACTGCTGGACAAAGGCCTCCCCCAAGGATTTCCACGACGACCGGTCCTGCGCTGTTGTCCGAATAAAAGTCTTTTATTATTATTTATTATCAATTTAGAAGGAAAATCTAATGACTTCGTAGGCTTACTTAGTTTAGGAGTAATAGCCTTCATGGGCCCGCTGGAGTTCATAAATCCCATACAAACGTAGTCATAGTATTCATTTTTTAACCAAAGAACCGATTTTGAAATAATTTTATATCGATAATCGGATGACACACATCTGTGTCTGTACCGCATTACTTTTTTGAAAAACGAAACAGGAATCCATTACTAATCAATAAACTTTTTTTTAAGGTAAAAAACGGAAAACAAGTTTATTGGTATTAAATGGATTCTTGTTTAAAAAAATAATGCGGTACAGACACAGACGTGTGTCATCCGATTATCGATATAAAAATATTTCAAAATCGATTCTTTGGTTAACAAATAAATCAAAGACTACGTTTGTATGGGATTTATTAACTCCAGCGGGCTCTTAAGATGTGCAGTTGGATTTGTAACAAGTTCATATATTTTTCTATAACAAATGATGTAATCCAACTACGAATTTTTTTTTTTTTTTAAAACATATTTTTTTAATACTACTGAAAGAGCCCACTGGAGTTCATAAATCTCATACAAACGTAGTCTTTGATTCATTTGTTAACCAAATAACCGATTTTGAAATGATTTTATATCGATAATCGGATGACACACATCTGTGTCTGTACCGCATTTCTTTTTTGAAAAACGATAAACTTGTTTTTAAGGTAAAAAACGGGAAACAAGTTCAACAAACAACAACAACAAACAATATGGTCACTATAAGATGTTGTTACGTTAGCTAATTACGTAATAACTTAAGACAGAAGGTCCCATTAAGTAGGGACTGAATAAATTAACCGACTTGGTATTACATGGGATCTCACAACTTTTTACAGTACTAGAACTGAGTTGCGAGACTTATTTTTTTAAAAGATGTGTTTTTGATGGCATTAATTCTACTAACCTCACTAACCTAAATATAATTTGTTTGTTCAGGGCTTAACAATGACGAGTAACGATCAGAAATTATGTTTACGAAACATCAAATCCAAATTTAATGTTTCGTGAGCAAACACTTACCTTATACGTAAATAAAGAAACAAAAGAAAATGATGATATTATTTAATAGGATAAACTAATATCATCATATCAGCTCATATATGTCCCCACCGAGGGGCTCGAGCCTACCCTGAATTAGGGCGATCGGGCCTTAGTCGACCACGCGGGCCCAGTGCGGGTTGGTCGACTTCACACACAACCTTCGAGTTTTTCGCAGGTGTGTGCAGGTTTCCTCACGATGTTATCCTTCACCGTGAAAGAGCGTCGGATAAAAAAACATATAAATTCGAAAACACATTGGTACGTGGCAGGATCGAACCACGACCTCCCGTGCAGGAGGTAGCGGCCCTTGCCATGACGCCACCGACGCTTTCTTGCCATTACGCCACCGACGCTTTAAATGTAATGTAATATAATATAAACTTTTTGATTTTTGATTGAGCTGAAATTTGGCATACACGTTAAGTCTGAATGACAATGCATGTTTAGCTAACATTGAACTATTATTACTAGCGTAAAGTTATAGTAGTTCAATGTTATCTAAGTGATGTCGTTCTGAATGCAATAAGGCGTACCACTCCCAAATAACGCGGACCAGTATATTTTTTTTGCACCCACATGATATTGGTATCAAATTAAAGGGTTTGCTGAGAATACTAAATAATTAAAATTATTTTGAAACTCAAGCTTGTACCTAAAAGATTTTAAGTTATCCGCTTACAACTTCGGCATCATCGTCACTCACCATCAGGTAGGACGATTTGGCATACACGTTAAGTCTAAATGACAATGCGTGGTTAGCCAACATTAAACTATTATTACTAGAGTAAAGTAATAGTAGTTCAATGTTAGCTAAGTAATGATATTCAAAATGCAATATTGCGTATTCCCAAGTTCAATGTTAGCTAAGTAATGATATTCAAAATGCAATAAGGCGGACCAGTATTTTTTTGCACCCACATGATATAGGTACAAATTAAAGAATTTGCTAAGAAGACTACTAAATTATTTTATTTTTTTAATATAAGCTGGTACCTAAAATATTTTAGGTTTTCCGCTTCCATCATCGTCACTTACCATCAAGTGGGATAATGCCAAGTGTTTACCAATTCTGCTTATAAAATGTACTATATTTGCTACATTCCTCTCCCCAAGGAACCCTCTACCGATTCCTTTTAGAAACCAATTTCAAAAAGTAGAAATACGAAAGTCAAAGTAGGAACTGTGACCGTCTATCTGTCTGTGCGGCTGTATGTCACAGCCCTTTCTCTCAAAGAAAGCTGTGAAGCTGAAATTTTATATGTTAATAGAAATTTGTGACACCCTATAAATATTATTTAAGAAAATCTGTAAAAAAATTAGGGTACTTCCTCTACATGTAAAGGGGGGGTGGAAGATTTTGCTCACTTTCCCTGTCGTATGGGGTATTAATAATAATCCCTACTTCCCTTCCCTACTATATATATATAATATTATAAATGTGAAAGTAACTCTGTCTGTCTGTTACGCTTTCCCGCAAAAACTACTGAACGGATTTGGCTGAAATTTGGTAGGTAGACAGATTAGGACCTGGATTCAGACATAGGCTACTTTTTACCACGCTCGCGAGCCGCTTGCGGCTCGCGCACTGCGCACCCTCGAAAAGTCGTAGAAACGTTGTCCACGCGAGTGAAACCGCGGGAAACAGCTAGTATAATATAATAATAATAATATTCTGGGACAAATCACACATGGTCATCTGGCCCCAAAGTAGGATTCCCTGTGTTATGGGTTACCAGAGACTGATATACATACTTATATACGTTTAAATACATACATATATAGATATTTAACACCCAGACACAGAGCAAACAAATCTGCTCATCACACAAATGCTTGCCCTGGGTGGGGATCGAACCCACAACTCTCGGATCAGTAGTCAAGGGCACTAACCACTGAGCCACCGAGTCAGTCAAATAGGTAAATAGGTCTTTCAAAATTGCTGTAAGTTTGCTAATATTAATTAATTCTAATAATTCTATTTACCTTACGAGCTAAACCGTTGTTTTAGGAAAGCTTAAAAGTATTAGAAATAATAGGAAATATGTAATCAATTTACAACAAAAATTATCACGGCCAAGCACACTTTCTTAGTTTAGTTAGACATTAGAAAAATTCTTATATAAAAATATATAAGACACACCGATTATACAAGATGTAAAAAAACAACAAAAAACAAAACTGAGAAGAAACATTGACCAACGAATATTACTTATTGACAATCTTAAGATATGTAGTTGGATTTTTTTAAATTTCATTCATTTTCTATACACAATTTTCTGTACCAACTGCAAAAATTACTTTTTTTTAAAAACATACATTTTTTTTTATACTACGGAACCCTATTTTGCGCGTGGTTCGACATGCACTTTGTCATTTTTAGGGTTACCCTATTACTAAGACTTCACTGTCTGTCCGTCCGTCTGTCTGTCTGTCCTCTGTCTGTCTGTCCGTCTGTCATCAGGCTGTATTTCATGAACCGTGATAGCTAGACAGTTGAAATTTTCACAGATGATGTATTTCTGTTGCCGCTATAAGAGCAAATACTAAAAATTAGAAAAATTTAAATAAGGGGGGGGTCTTTTTACAAATAAACGTATTTTTTGTAAACGTGAAGAAACTAGCGCCATCTAGTATGATAGTACGGAACCCTTTGTGTGGGGTGCTGAGTCGCACTTACTCGGTTTTTCATTTTTGAACTCCAACCACACTAAGTTCGAAGCTTTTTTGTACCTATTATATTTTTTTTAAATACAGAAGAAAAAAAACAAATTTCTTGTATGAGGTGAGAATGCCTCTTTATTTATTTCATTTATTCATAAACAATAATATTATTGTATTTGAATGTAACATAAGGGAGTTTTAATAAAAGACGTAACATAAAACATTGATTCAAGCAAGAGAAATCCAAAATATAAAACAAATCTAACATAAAAAATTAGATCGTCAAAAATAAAATGTCGTTAAAAATTAAAATATCGACCGTGAAATTGTCACACAATACGTATGTCACATTGTAACACAATACGTATGCGGAAACTTCAACCAGCTACCCAATAGGTAATTTTTTACTTTAACCAAAAGCTCGGACGGACGGAAAACTGCTGCGGAGCAAGGGAATTAATACGTTGCAGAAGGTTACGTTGGCACCCTTGGGTACGCAACCATAAAAAACATTATCAGAAACTCATAAAAAGTTAAGGAAAAAAGAACTCTTCTTACTAATGGCAAAATAATTTGGTGCTGAGGAAAAAGTTGTAAAAATGAATTACTAGTAATAAGTGAAGAATATGCTCTTCGAATTTTTATGAGCGTCGGTGGCGTAATGGCAAGGGCCGCTACCTCCTGCCCTAAAGGTCGTGGTTCGAATCCTGCCACGTACCAATGTGTTTTCGAATTTCCATTTCATATGTACGTTTATCCGACGTTCTTACGGTAAAGGAAAACATCGTGAATAAACTTGCACACGCCTGGGAAGAAACTCGCAGGTGGTGTGTGAAGTCGACCAACCCGCACTGGGCCCGATCGCCCTAATGCAGGGTAGGCTCGAGCCCCTTGGTGGGGATGTATATGAGCTGCTATGATGATTATGATGAAATGACCCCATAAACGAGGACAGCATTACTTTTTACGGAATTCCTGTAACTGAGGTCCATCTTCATCATCAAATATTTGACACTTCTTTCTTACCCATTATTGTTAACCTTTGGCATCATCTGACTTGATGGTAGGTAAGTGATGATAATGCCAAGAAAGGAAGAGTTCACCACGACAATTCAAATGGGCTCGATCAATTGAGATACTTTTTACTGTTGAGGAGTCACTTTTACCAGGGTCCATCCAACTCTGCCCTCAGATCAGCTACAAAAGAGTACAAAATTATAACGTCATCGGATTTCGTGAGTCTGCAAAGTTTCAAGTCAGTTTCCTTTTTCTAGAAATAGTCAAAAAGTATAGGTATGTCATCAAGAAGTAAGTAACAACAGATTTTTTTTTACTTTTTAAGGGTTCCGCACACCAAAAGGGTGACCAACGGCCTCCGCTGTTTGTCTGTCTGTCTGCCTGTCAGCGGGCTGTATTTTATGAACAGTTATAGGTTAATAGTTGAAATTTTCTCAAATCTGCTTTAACAACAATTTCATAATAAAAATTTGAAAAACTGAAAATTTAAGGAGGTACATAAACGCCATACAAAAAACGTGATTTTTTTCGAGGTGTTATTTTTTAAAAAGGTAATACACACAAGCATGAAACTTGGTGTGATTATAGGTCTCATTCTGAAATAAAACAACAAACGATAAAAACCGGCCAAGTGCGAGTCGGACTAGCACTCCGAGGGCTCCGTACCACCACATCCCTCCAAACAACTATATAGTATAATTACAATGATACTATTATTATCACTATTGACATTACAAACAAAATACATCAACGCGAGTGACAAAAATATGCGTTATCTATTTTATTCTAGTCACCTGGAATACGGTTTCATACCAAATTTCAGCTCAATCGGACCCCTGGAAATCGCTCTAAAATCGATCGCAAGATCGAAGACTGTACATACTCTTACGATCATTGTAAATAAAATCCTAACAAAACATAAATGTGAAATGGGGCCATATCGATATAAAAAAAATTACAGCGATCTAAATGGGTAGGTACCAATTCCAAGCATATATATGAGTACTAACATACAGTATGGTCACTCCCTGGATTGCAACCTCACTCCCTGGTCACCCAGATTGATACAGATTGGTTACAGTTTGGTTGTAGAACGTATCGGATTTAGCCGCCATTTTGTTTATTCCGTCATTCCTTTTTTGATATGTCATTTCTGATTTCTGGCTCGTTGTATGAAGTGTCAAGGATGTGACCAAGTTCTATAGTGGATCCTAAATCAAAGCTTTACGGAACTTCAAATAAAAATATTTATTTAGGTCTTCTCCGAATAATAGAAAAAGTACTAATAACTAATACTAATTTCCTATCCTTATTCAACTCTCAAGCGGTGCCAAATTGACCATCGATACATCGAAGTGTTGAAGTGTCGGTTCGCCTCCAGGACCAGAACTCGAAACCTATTCAGTTGCAGCGAGGAGTGAGACAGGGAGACGTTATATCTCCGAAACTGTTCACCGACGCCCTGAAGGATGTTTTCAAGCTTCTGGACTGGGATGGACTCGGCATCATTATCAACGGCGAGTACATAATCCACCTCCGATTTGCTGACGATATCATGGTCATGGCTGAGACTATGGAAGACCTAAGCACAATGCTCGATGGCCTCAGTAAAGTCTCTCAACAAGTGGGTCTTAAAATGAACATGGACAAGACGAAAATAATATTAAATGTCCGTGTCGCACCCACCCCTCTAAAGATTGGAGACTCTACACTAGAAGTTGTTGACAAATAGTTTACCTGGGACAAACAGTCCACCTAGGTAGGTCCATCTTCAAGAAAGAGATCAATTGACGTATCCAACTTGGCTGGGCAGCGTTCGGGAAGCTTCGCTATATCTTCACATCCCAAATACCACAGTGTCTCAAGACTAAGGTCTTTGACCAGTGTGTTGCCAGTGATGGCTTACGGAACTGAGACATGGTCGCTTACTGTGGGCCTCATAAGAAGGCTCAAGGTCACCCAAAGGGCAATAGAGCGTGGTATGGTCGGAGTTTCTCTGCGTGATTGAAACAGAAACGAGGAAATCCACAGGAGAACCAAAGTAACCGACGTAGCTCACAGAATCGCTTAACTGAAGTGGCAGTGGGCAGGCCACATAGCTCATAGAACAGACGGCCGTTGGGGCAGTAAAGTTCTTGAGTGGCGACCGCACACCGGAAAACGTAGCGTAGACAGGCCTTCATGCGGTAGACCGACTACCTTCTGAAGATCGCGGGAAGCCGATGGATTAGGGCAGCGCAGGACCAGTCGTCGTAGAAAACTTTGGGGGAGGCCTTTGTCCAGCATTGGACGTTTTTTGGCTGATATAATGATTCTTATTCAAGTAATAGATAATCATATAAGATATGCATCATCACTTACCATCAGGTGAGTTGCAGTCAAACGCACTCAATTTTTTAATTAAATAATAATAATAAAATATTTTCCCTCGGTGCGCAAGCCAAAGTCGCCTTAGCCAGTTTTTTTTATTATTATTTAATACATCCAATAAAGCCATTGCGATTCCAAATCACCTGAAAGTGGTCCATATAGTTATTCCAATGAGGAGTTGGTACGGAACCCAAATTTTGTGAATCCGACTCGCACTTGGTCAGTTTTTCTGTTTCCTTTGTATGCGCCTATTAACCTCCATAATGCCAAATCAGTTTCTAAGTCCCCTGAAAATAGTCTTTAATTTTGATAAATAGTAGTAGTAAGGAACCCTAACTTCGCAAGTACAACTCGTACTTGGCCAGTTTTCGTTTTTTTTTCTTTGTATATGCCTAATAACTTATCTCGATGGCAAATTTTAAGTTTATTAGTTATCTGGAAGTGGTCTATATATTTCGCTGAGTAGTGGTGATATGGAACCCTTAGTGCACGAGTACAACTTACACTTAGCCGTTTTTCAATTTTTTTCTTTGTATACGTCCAATAACCTACTCCGGTGCCAAATTTCTAGTTCATAAGTTACCTGGAAGTGATACGGAAACTTCAGTGCTCGAGTCCAGTTCTTTTTTTTTTTTCATTTACAATTGGTAAGCATATTCAATTCAAAAGGCAACTTAAACAGTGAGGGCAACTTGCGTTATACAACAATCCTATAGGCATCCATTAAATTGCTATGGTATCTGGCAAAGACCCTGTGATATGCTTTAGGCTTTCGGTGAAATTCGATAAAATCCGGTTGGATTAAATGCGATCTGGTAAAGTTAAATGGTATCCAAAGAAAACCCCTTTGATCACATTGGGGTCCGGTAGAATTAGATGGGATCCGGTAGGATCTCATGGATATGTCATGGAAATCAATTGCATCGCACAGCGTTATGTACTAATGAAATTTACCGATTTCCACCACATTCCCAATAAATCAGATCCCACATTGAACTCCACAGGATTTCTATTAAATTCCACAGGATTCCACTGAGATCTCGTTAATTCCATCGCCTCATACAGGGTTTCCATTGGACTCCACTAAATTTCACAGGTTTCTAATAAAGTTCCACTCCGACTTAATTTAATTGCATTGTAGAACAATGATACGATTCTGCCGGTTTGAAGAAACTCCATTCAAGGAGTTTTAAATAAGGTATGATAGATTTAATATAAGTGAGCCTTTAAATTCATCATCATCATATTACTTCCTCTGAGATCATCAATGATCATTACTATTTTAGACTAGCCAACCTTAACTTGCGACAGATATTAAATATTTCTGATTTCGCACATAAAAGCAATTTTGCAAGTCTCCACCTGGCTCGCACGACCCGCGCTGTCCAGAAACACAAGACATAAGTGTGCCTCGAGGGAAGGTCATCATCCACTTTAAGGTGAAGGCAAGTAGGATGTGGTGGGTGGAGGTTATGGGTTTAGTGCGGGAGCTGTGGTGGCATCTTAACCACCTCCGTGGAGTAGCTTCACATCAGGAGGTCGTGGGTAAACGTAGTGACTTATATTCTCTTTGGTCGTGGGTTCTATTTCTGACGGAGTCTAACTTTGTAAGACTTGGTTTGGTTCGTGAAAGGGCATTTTCTAAGCCCGACTGGCTAGCTACCACCATCTTATCTAAGTCATACCGCCAAAAATTCGTTGCCGACTCGTAGTCACACCAGATATTATTGTTTACAACATTGATGTGTTCCGGCTTGAAGATAAGATAGCCAGTTCCCCATTGCGTTGGGGACTGTTGGTAAGCCCGCTTCTATCTTCAGCATCATTGTCGCCTACCATCAGGCGAGGTGATGCCAAGGGCTTACCAATCGTGGATAAAAACAACTGAAGAACAATGTTAAGCAAGAACATTTCTATAAAGTACGATTCAATGTGAACTCTTTGATTAGGGATCTGTATTTAGATCTTATTGTTTGTATATATCCTCGTAAGAACCAAGCCGAAAATCAAAATAAGAAAACTATCATCCATTGTTTTCAGCTGGTGACTTATTTGTTTTAGATTTTTTTGTTATACATTACACAGTTATATTCAAATATAATTTCAGGTGATGTCAGTGCATCAGGGTGTAATTAATGCTTGGATGGTGTTTACATAAGTGATTACGCGTTCACTGGGCGGTAATGTCATACGGTGCAATTAATGCTTAGGTGGTAACTACTAAAGTTGTTTATGCGTTCACATGATATCATGAGGGCCTTACGAAGCTTTTTGCTAGTTCCTACTAATTTAGACAATCTTAAAGAGAACAAGGTGTCTACGGAAGTTACATGATGCTGTATATACCACCTTGTTATCGTACAGTAGTACTTAATTACTTTTGAGTCTGAAGTTGATCGGAGACGCACATACATAGCAAACAAAATACAATCAAATCCTTTAATGATAACAATAATCAACCATGATGATGGAAAACCAACCCTAACGGGTTAATTTGCTATGTAAGTACCCTAATGGGTTTTTAATGATGTTTGCTTCTTTGTGGCACTAAACACTTTCAGTCTGTCTTAGAGGGTGTCGTTGGTAGTGCACTTTTTACTGTGTTAGTCTAAGACTGACAGCGTCCCTAAAAAATCTTACACAGGAACTAAATTATGGAATTGCGTAATGTCATTCCTTTTTCAGAAAAAAACATAGCGTTCAGAAGACTACAGTACACCTCCGACTCAGGCTTGGTATGGGGAGCGCTGGCTGTCACATTACGTATTTCGCGGTTTTTCGGCACTGCGCCGTTGAGATTACAGCGCACGCGCAACTGCTGGCGCATCGGTGTGTCACCAGCCATGTGTGCGTATAGCTACGTGTTCATCGTCCTGCTCAGTAAGTTTAAAAAAGAGCACTACTCCAAATTCCATAAACTTCTTGACATTTAATATTCTCGAATATTTGAGATCGTTCGAAGAATTTGGCCTTCTGTAGCAATGTAATTTCTTCTTGATTTTCTTGATGGAGTTTTCCCCACATCAACCCAGGTAGAAGTGGACTCCAGTTTGCAGTTGAACTCCAATCTATACAGCATGCACTTTCAACTATTGACTACGCTCACTAACTCTGCATGTAACGAGTATTTTTAGCAAAAACTCCTTACAAACATGGAGAAAATGCTAGCTGCAGACACAATATTCTAGGCTCAATTTTAACATAATTCTTTGCCTAGATTGACTGACGTGGATTGGAATCAAGTCATTTCGACAGAGCTTTGTGTCATTTCGTTTATTTCGTAGTCTTCTGCTCCGTCTTGGCCCGCCTCAGATTTTTCATTGTGACCATAACATTAACGCTTTTAGTGCATTAAGGTATTTCCAACCAAATGTAGCTATGTCCACTTTGATATGGGGACATTCCGTACCCGGGTATAAACTAAGACTTAATAAGGGTATATATATGTCGGCGCGAGATCATCCGATGCGTGAGATCATCCGATGCGCGCAACACGTGCAACGGTAGACGTAAACAACACCTGCGTGCCCCACTCCATGAATCAGGCGAAGAAGCGGTCGGCCGGCTGGTATTTAAGCAGCGCTCGGATGGGAACGAGTCTCTTTACCAAAGTTTTACTAGCGCAGAAGAAGAAAGTCGTGGATTCGCCATACGGACAGTGAAACCTACCTGCGTACGGAGTCACCCAACATTTTCGCCAACTACCCTCACTATTTTTTATAGTGCGGGTAGTCGCGCCCGCGTACTTCGCGCGGAGGGGATCGCCACCTAAGTCGCAGCTGAGGGGCCGGGACTGCCTGGACATCCGGAACCCTGAGTTTTCCTCACAAGTCTACTCAGGGCGAAGGTTGATCGGGTATGTAACGCCCCTCTTGACTCGCGCACCCCGTATCCCCGCCCGCTGCCCGCGAGTCGCCGTTGCACATGGCTCCGCCAACGTGCAAGTAGCCTCAGCCGCGCCGCCGCAAGATGCCGCGCCACCTTAGCGAGTCGGCCTCCGAGCTCGACTCGGACGACGACGCCGTCACCCAAGAAGCCCCGGCGGAGGACCCCGCCTCCAAGGAGAGTGCGAACGCGCGCCCACCGAAGCCCCTCTCGCCCAGGTCGACGTTGGACGTCGACACCGTGGTCGTCGCACGTATGTGCCGATCACGGATCGGGTCGGAGGAGCTCCTGAGGGCGATGGCGACGCACCTCATGGAGCGCGAGCGCCACCTAGTGGAGACCCCCGCCGAGCCACCGCCGTTCGCCGAACAAACATTCGCCGCCACCTACCTCCATGCAGCGTGCTCAGAGTTGCAGCACATGCCTCTGGATCTGGAGGCCTGCACTGCAGTCGTTCAAGACACAGTGCCAGGCTTCCAACTGAAGCCCACCAGAAGACTCAGAAGCCCTGGACAAGATGACTCTCCCGAGCAGCTGGCGAAGCGCCGCTGCGGGGAGTTCGGAGACCCCATGCCGCCGTGGTCGCAGCGCGACCCGCGCATGCAGTCCCGCCAGCCGCCACCCGCACCGGCCCCAAGGCGCTCCATCACCCCGATCGACGCCGTGCCAGCTGCTCGGCCCACGTATGCGGACCGAGCCAGGACGCCGCCCCTCCCGGCCCCACCCACCGCTGCCGCCGCGCCGCTCAGCGCTGCCACCGCGCCGCTCAGCGCCGCCGCACCGCCGCGCGCCACCGCGCCGCCGCGCGCTCCCGCGCCCGCTGCCGCGACCCCGCGCGCCCCCGCGCCCGCTGCGGCGCCCCCGCGCGCCCCCGCGCCTGCCGCCGCGCCCCCGCGCGCCCCCGCGCCCGCCGCCGCGCCCCCGCGCGCCCCCGCGCCCCCGCGCGCCCCAGCCCCCGCCACCGCGGGGCCCTCCGCCGCCGCCGCCGCCCCTGCTGCTGCAGTCGGCCAGCCCAGGAAGGCCCGCTACCCTCCTTTGGTAGTGGAGTCCCTTCCAGACTGGCCGATACACTTCAAGAACATCGCCGAGGAGCTCGGGCGAGCTCCCAACGCCCGCCCCTACGGGAAGGGAATCCGCTTTATCCCCGAAGACAGCGCGGAGTACCGCACGGTGCAGCGGTACCTGTCTGCGCAGCCGGGGTTAAAGTGGTTCTCATACTCGCTGCCGGCCGAGAAGCCCCTCAAGGTCGCCATCCGCGGCCTCCCATCAACCACAGAGCCCGCCGAGATCTCCTCCGCCTTAGCCGAGCACGGCTTCGAGGCGGAGCATGTGAAGGCCATCCGGGCGCGCGCAGGACGCCCCGGGTGCATATTCTTCGCGCAGATCCGGCGGACCTCCAACATGACTGCCATCTACGACGTCACGGAGCTCCTCTTCATGCCGGGCATCACCATTGAGGCCTGGCGTGGAAAGCGGGGGCCCGCGCAATGCCACCGGTGCCAGGGATTCAGGCACTCCTCTCACGGCTGCCACCTCCCGCTAGCCTGCGTCCGCTGCGGCGAGCCACACGCCGCGAAGGACTGCCCACGGCCGCGAGAGGACCCCGCGACCTGCGCCAACTGCGCGGGCCCGCACCCTGCCAACCACGTATCGTGCCCGGCGTTCCGTAGGGAGCTCCGGAACAGGAAAGCCGGCACGGTCGCCCGGACTACCGCTTCCCGCCCGGCAGCACCCGCCGCCACTGCGGAGCGCGCCGCACCGGCTGCGCCCGCCGTGTTGAGCGGCTCGGCTGCTGCGCCCGCGCCAATGCACAGGAAAGGAAGAACCCGCCGGAGGAGGAAGAGGCCCCTTGCCCCCGCTTCCGCCGCCGCCCCCACCGATGCCGACACCACCACGATGCCCTCCAGAAGCGACCTCCTGCGCGCTCTGGAGGTCATACAACAGCTTCTCGCCCCAGCCGGGGCTCGAGAGGCTGCCACGGGCCCTGCGCCCCCCCCCAGGACCCGCACATCGTAATGGGCGGCGGAAGATGCCACGATGAGGAGGCTCAGCCTCGATATCGTTTCCCCGTCGCCCCCTCCGGGGGCAACGAGAAGAAAACCACGGAACGAGTCTCTTTGACTTTGGCAGCCGCCCCGGTCACACCTCTGTGCGATACGGAAGCCTGAATCATAAATAGTTTTAGTGCTGAACAAATTAATTGTGATTTGCGGAGAAGACCATAGCCCTAAGTCACCAATCCTTGGGTTGAAGCGCCCTCACTCCGATATCAGAAGTGGGATGAGCCTTGGCTCGTCCGCTGCCGCCCTCTCTCAAACGGTCGTGATTGAGATTGAGGGACAGGGGCCCTCTCTCAAACGGTCGTGATTGAGATTGGACAGGGGCCCTCTCTCAATGAATTTTGTTTGAGATTGAGGGACAGGGGCCCTCTCTCAGATAGTGTTTGTTTGAGATTGAGGGACAGGGGCCCTCTCTCAATGAATTTGTTTGAAATGGCCTGCCCAGAGCTTTGTTACTTTAAAGAATGTTTTGGTCGTGGGCGACCATGTTTTTCAGAATGGCCGTGTCGGCGCGAGATCATCCGATGCGTGAGATCATCCGATGCGCGCAACACGTGCAACGGTAGACGTAAACAACACCTGCGTGCCCCACTCCATGAATCAGGCGAAGAAGCGGTCGGCCGGCTGGTATTTAAGCAGCGCTCGGATGGGAACGAGTCTCTTTGACTTTGGCAGCCGCCCCGGTCACACCTCTGTGCGATACGGAAGCCTGAATCATAAATAGTTTTAGTGCTGAACAAATTAATTGTGATTTGCGGAGAAGACCATAGCCCTAAGTCACCAATCCTTGGGTTGAAGCGCCCTCACTCCGATATATATACTAAGACTCCGCTGTCCGTGCGTCTGTCTGTCTGTCTATCTGTCTATCACTAGGCTGTATTTCATGAACCGTGATAGCTAGACAATTTAAATTTTCACAGACGATGTATTTCTGTTGCCGCTATAACAACAAATACTAAAAATTAAAAAAAGTGAAAGTCTCCATACAAAATACGTGTTTTTTTGAAACGTGAAGCAACTAGCGCTATTTATTATGATGGTACGGAACCCTTTGTGCGCAGTTCTGACTCACACTTTACCGGTTTTTTTTTTTATTCATCCTTTTTCAGACATCGTCATATTTACCGCGCTGGTCAGGGACGCAAGTGTACCAGCTTCAGATTCCATACGTATGACCTCTCAAATCAAAATTGCTGTATGGATAGTAGATCTTATCATAGTGACCATAATATCGGTCTATGGGGTCTTGAGAGGACCGTTCCAGATGAAGCGCCTTATAATATACTTAAATCATATCAATATGGTGAGCGAATTTTTTTTATGTAAAAATTTGAAAGTATTCAGCTGCAAAAAAAAGTAAAAAGCAGTAAAAAGCGTCGGTGGCTCAACCGGTAACGACTCGGTCCATCTAACCAGAGGTACCGGGTTCAAATCTGGACGGCCAATGTACCAATGAACAAAAAACTTACGTACATACTTACCGATTGCTTTAACGGTGAAGGAAAAACATCGTGAGGAAACCTGCACAGGCCTGCGAAGAAACTCGAAGGTTGTGTGTGAAGTCGACCAACCCGCACTGGGCCCGCGTGGTCGACTAAGGCCTAATCGCCCTGATTCAGGGTAGGCTCGAGCCCCTCGGTGGGGACGTATATGAGCTGTAATGATGATTCAGCTGCAACTCACCTCATGGTAAATGCCGATGCAGCCGAGGATGTAACATGCTAGCTTAAATAGTGCTTATTTTCATTTACGTCTTGAATATCCCTTCTTTTTCGTATCACTTTTAAGAATGTGATATTAAATATTCAGTTGTATTAATACAATTGTTCCTAATAAAATGCTAAAATGCAAAATACCTGATAGTATATTTCTTGGCAAAACATCATAGTCGAAATAGAATTGATGAACCGCAACTTCTTTTTAAGCATATTAAAAAAACTGTAAGGTGGCCGTGTCTGTACATACAAAAATTTTTTAGAATAATAACCACCAGGACATATCTATCGATATTTACACAAAATAATTCTTTTTAGAATTTTTGTCTGTCTGTTCAAGCATAACGCAAAACTGAACCGATTAAATGAAAACTTTGAAAGATTATAATATCATATATTGCGAAGTAAAATATTTTATATACTTTCATTCTCAAAAGCCATTAGCCCTGACATAGATCTTTTTAAGTCTTGGCCAATTTCAAAAACAACTTTATTAAAAAATTTGTATGATATGGTTCCCTAACCATACATTTTGAATTTCTTTTTGAAGTAAAACTTCTTTACGCACGCTTGACTTGGGTAGTAAGGTGGTGGATGCGTGACCAGAGCGTTACGGAAGTGTGGTCGGGCGAGGCGAACGGAAGTTGAGAGGGATATATAAATTTGTGAAGATAGAAAGAGAGATACTATTTATTTTTGTTTGCCAACAATATCGGTAGCAAAGGCAACAATATCGGTTGTCAATACTATCAAAACAAACATATGAGATAAAAAAGATTTGACCATTTTCAGAGGATAATAAAACTCTTTTCATAAACTGTCTATACCTCCATATGACAAAAAAGAAAAGATTATTTTCTGAAAAAGGGTAATAAAATAGTAAATTTTATTAAATAAATTACATTACTATTTTTCAAAAAAAAAAACATTTACACATAATAAAATTATCAATAAAAGCTATGCAATAGCTTAAAAATCAAAGATCCCGCCCCGAATCGCACCAGATTCAAAAGTACCCATCACACCCGCAGCGTTACCGCGTTGGATTGCGATGGATACACGTTGTATCAGGTACGAACCCCCTGACGTAAACGAGAGGCTAAGTCGTTTATAAAAGCCCTGGCTTCCGATCCTCACGCACCAGAGGACTCAGCAGCGAACGGGACAAAAAGGTAATTGCCTTCTAAAGCGGCATACTTAGAATGCTTTTGAGCCGCCGCAAATTCCGCCGCGTAACCCGCCGTACGAGCAGTACCACTGAGGTAAGACGCTGCAAAAGTGCTCACACAGGTGGCATCCCACAAAAGGCAGCGCCCTCTCTGCCAAGGGACCAGAGTCAAACCATTGGCCTCTTATCATCTGTTCGAAACAAACCAGGCGGTTCCAAGATGCAAGGAATGTTAGCAGACACCAAGGCACGACGAATAATTGCGAGAAAAACGGCCAGCACATCTTACACAACTAAGACCATGGTGACCTAAAGACTCAACCATGGTGCCACAGATGCAACGATGAGGCTCACAAACCATACAACCTAGTCTTAGAGCCGCCGCAATTCTTAAGGAACCATTGTCCAAGAGAGTTCCCAAGTAGGGAGATGGAAGAGCATGAAGCCAGGCGCCTGACTCCGGCCTTGAAGCAGCTCTAAGTCGAGCAGAGGCTACCCCTTTAGAAACATATAAAAGAGTATCAAAAACCAGACGCGAATGGATCTCATCCCATTCTCTCTGAATATCTGGCCTCTCAGGAGAGTTCTGACCTTGGCAAAGGGTACCAGCCCAATCTCTTTTAACTTTGAAAATAGCAAGTCAATATCTTTAGCCACAATAGATGGGGCACCGCCAATCGTTCCATCATCTAAATACCAGATATTTAAAGGTGATTCCAAAGAAGCAATGCACTTATGAATGGCTAAACTAAAAATCAAAGGGCCCAATGGATCCCTCTGCTGTGCACCAACTTGAGAGGAAATAGAAAACTCCCTGAAAAATAGAGAGCTAGCGCTAGGGGAGGAATAAAATTGGTGTAAAATAAAAGTAAAATTAAAAATTTTAAAAACCCACCGACACAAAAAATGAATTCTAAAAACTAACAAATAATATTTTAAACCTATTATAATTACTATCGTCACATATATTATGTAAGTTCAAATATTTTATTTTCCAAGCGTTGTCGCGTCGGGGGACCGCTAAGTGAGAAAAACAGGTGTAGTGTACGATACGAGCGATCTTAAGTTTCATAGTTTCATATAATATAGTCTACGCTCTGCGCGCGAGCTCGGTGTGCGGTATGCGGCGCGGGGGTGGGCGTCACCAAGTGCGGCGACCCGAACGGGCAGACACGACACGTGTGGGCAGACGACGTTGACGGTGGTGTCGATTTTGCGAATTTTTCGGAGTAAATTCTTTTGTTGCAATCTGCGACTACACCTGTTTTTCTCACTTAGCGGTCCCCCGACGCGACAACGCTTGGAAAATAAAATATTTGAACTTACATAATATATGTGACGATAGTAATTATAATAGGTTTAAAATATTATTTGTTAGTTTTTAGAATTCATTTTTTGTGTCGGTGGGTTTTTAAAATTTTTAATTTTACTTTTATTTTGTCCTTTTTAAAGTAGGTATAAATATTAGGAAGGTATTTATAGTGATTAGTTAGTTGAGTTAGTAACTTAGTTAGGTACTAGGTATCATTATTAGTTTCAATTTACTAGATTAAGTTTTAACTACCTACTCTAAGGTTAGGTTAAAGATAAGGACCAGAGAAAGCTCTTCAAAAATCCGCATGACAGATCAGCTTTAGCAGAATTGATAAGACTAAGAAGTAATAATACACATACATAAGGCTCAATTCCCTGTGGGGCAGAGTCGAAGCGACGCAGCGACGTCAGATCATCAACTATTAAAGAGCTGATGATCTTCAAACGGCTGATCAGGTCATGGTTACCTTACCAATACTTTTAATACCATTGAAGTAACACGGTACTAAATTTCGAATCGATCGGACATAAGGAAGCTAGTCAGATCCCCTCATCAACTAGAAAGGAGCTGATGATCTTCAAACAGCTGATCAGGTCATGGTTACCTTACCAAATACTTTCAATATCATTAAAGTAGCACGGTACTAAATTTCGAATCGATCGGACATAAGGAAGTTAGTCAGATCCCCTCATCAACTAGAAAGGAGCTGATGATGTTCAAACGGCTGAACAGATTTTCATGAAACATGGCTAAGAACACTCGGGATAAAATTATCTATGACACAAAAAAAACTAAACGGAAATCGGTTCATCCGTTTGGGAGCTACGATACCACAGACAGACAGACACGTCAAACTTATAACACCCCTCTCTTTTGCGTCGGGGGTTAAAAAGGATACAGAGAAGGGATCTGCTCACTGACTTCAGTAAGAATAGCATCTCTTTGCACACTATTAAATGCATTTTGAATGTCCAACTTTAAAATCAACTTATCAGAGTCCACATTAGACAGTGCGAAAGAACGCGTCGCGTGAATGGCGGCCTCACACCCCAAGGCGGTCCCGAACCCGAGTTGGACAGGTTGTAAGTATGAAGACATTGATTCCTTAGCCGCAAAGCAGCCCAATTTAGCAACCAAACGGCGTATGGTAGTGCCTATGGCAATAGGTCTAATTCCACCATCTTTTTTAATAAGTGCACACAATGAAGCCCCATAAAGATAAGGGCAGATCTCTGGATTGAGCATTCCTTTTAGCAAAAAAATGCAGAGTCTAGTCAGCGCTTCTAAGAGACGTGGGCCATTATCTGCTGCAGATGATGACAACAGTTCTTTCAAGTGACCCGGGCGGACTCCGTCAAGCCCCGAAGCTGACCCACATTAAAAAGAGTTAACCGCGCTTAACATCCTCAGAGCCAACAGTAATAGAAAGGCATGACAAATCTGGAGCAGGTGGAAAGTTAAGAGAGCGAGAAGGCGACGGATGTTTCTCCTGCAACGCCTTTAAAGTATCCTGATTAGAAGGCGCAAGAGAGCCATCCGATGTGAGGAGACGCACTGCACCACGAAGATCGCCATCAAACACTTTTCTTTCAATTGCCTTTTAATCGCGGCTAGGAACTTTTAGAACCGTATAAGCAAAAGAAAGAACCCTCTACCAATCCTCTCAGCTGTTAGATCGTAAGCAGTCATCGATAATAGTGGTTAATCTTCCTGCCGCCAAGTTT
Source organism: Coleophora flavipennella (assembly GCA_947284805.1). Taxonomy (NCBI): domain Eukaryota; kingdom Metazoa; phylum Arthropoda; class Insecta; order Lepidoptera; family Coleophoridae; genus Coleophora; species Coleophora flavipennella. Next base: position 7,576,204 of record OX369283.1, on the reverse strand, counting down.
CTTGCTCCCTTGGGAATATGCTTCAAAACAGGCACTCGGCTCTTATGGTGTGATAAACTGTCCAATAAAACCGGAACAGTTTCAGACTGCACTGCCGATGCGGCAGTGGCACCAGCCGCACTGGAAACAACATTCTTTTTTTTTATTATTATTATTCACAATTGGTAAACCCTTTACAACATCTCACCTGGTGGTAAGAGCGAATCTCCTTGTGCTTGCGAGTGATATGAACGTTGAGGCCTCGAGTAGAACTAGAAGAACCAGGGCAATGTGGGCAACATACTCTGTCATTTTCACTTATATTGTACCTATCAATTATTATAATAAACAATTTAAAATTAAAAAATTAAACAATTAAAATTATCTGTTAGCATTAATAAATTAAATGATACAATGATATAATTTAAAAATAATAATAATACTATGATAACTGTGAAAAAATCACCTCGCTGTACTGTAGAATAATTCTTGCGGGATTCCAGAGCAGACGAGGTCCTTGGCCCAGTGGTACGACGGGTCGCCAGCGCCGAAGACCGTGTGGGCTAGGTCCCGGTTGATGATTGACCATATACCTATATCGCTTCTTCTTCTTGGCTTTGCCGTTATAGATGCGTATTAGTTTTCTATTATAAGTCAAAACAATTTTTCTTGACAACCAAAGACAAGGGATGTAGATAAAATTAGGTGTAATCACATATCATCACTTTTGAAATCGTTTTTAAATAAATTACGCACTACTCGTCGCTGAATTTTACTCCTAAATCAGGCCGTAACGTAATGGAATATTTTAAAATAAATTTAATAAAAATTTAAAGCAACTTTCATTTTAGCGGCCATTTTTTTTATTTGATATTATCGAGGGGTCTATCACGGAGCTTACATTCAGGTTTAGCTTTAAAAAATAATGGTTTTAATAATAATGAAAAAAATAAAAAACTAAGTATTTACTTTCAAACATTATCATATCAGCCACAAATCGTCCACTGCTGGACAAAGGCCTCCCCCAAGGATTTCCACGACGACCGGTCTTGCGCTGCCCGCATCCATCGGCTTCCCGCGACCTTCACCAGGTCATCGGTCCACCGCGTGGGAGGCCTGCCTACGCTACGTTTTCCGGTGCGCGGTCGCCACTCGAGAACTTTACTACCCCATCGGCCATCTGTTCTACGAGCTATGTGCCCTGCCCACTGCCACTTCAGTTTAGCGATTCTGTGAGCTATGTCGGTTACTTTAGTTCTCCTGCGGATCTCCTCGTTTCTGATTCGATCACGCAGAGAAACTCCGAGCATAGCACGCTCCATTGCCCTTTGGGTGTGTTGAAAGGAGTTTACACACCATGTGACACGAGACAAATGGCAGATAACTTTTTGGAAATTGTGAAAAGAAAAAAATAAGACAGATGTTGTTTTATCGATCTTAGGTCAAGCTGTCACATAATAAAACTTGAAAACATATATTAAAATTATAACTGTTTATTTACTTAATAAGAGGTTATGGGTTAATAAAGTGAATAAAAGTGATTAATAGTAAAAATGGCAGGTACGTCTTATCGTATTGAGAAACTGAACAGGAATAATTATGATACTTGGAAAATTCAAGCCCAAGCGGTTATGATAAAAGCAGGTTTGTGGAAATACGTTTTGAACCCGCAACCGCCCGCCAAGGAAAATGATGCCGATACAATCTCAAAATACAAAGAAGACGAGCTCCTTGCCAAGTCAGAATTAATTTTAATTATTTCTTCAGAAGAGATAAAAAATGTCAAAAAATGTGAAACAGCTAAAGAAATATGGCAAAAACTTGAGGATATGTATGAAAGCAAGCGACCTACAAAAAAGGCTTCTCTCCTTAAACATTTAATTGTATCGAAATACAAAGAAGGTGATGATTTACGTAAACATTTAGATAATTTGACGGATATCGTTGACAAACTCGCAAATATGGACGTCGAAATCAATAAAGATCTTTTATCTGTCATAATGCTTTACTCATTATCATCAAATTTTGAAAATTTTCGCATCGCGATAGAATCTCGAGATAGCCTACCATCACCAGAGGAGCTAAAAATAAAAATTCTTGAAGAAACCGAAGCTCGCAATTATTCAGAAGAAAATACAATCGATAATAATGCGATGTATTTGAAGAAAAATAATTATTCTCAAAGGATCAAACCAAATTTTTGCCAAATTTGTAAAAAACGAGGACACAAAACCCAAAATTGCAGATACCGTAACGACCGTAACAAACAAGAAAGATCTAATACCATAGTACAAAACATATGTCTAAGCACGGAACCTATAAAAAACACAAAAAGATGGTGCATTGACAGTGGTTGCACATCCCACATGTGCCAAAACATAAATGATTTCTCGTCAATTAAAAAACATGAAGGTTTACTCAAATTAGCAGCTGATGACAGCAGTGCTAAAATCGAAGGAAAAGGAAATGTTCAAATCGCAGTTGATAATAAGAATGTAAATCTAGAAGACACACTATACGTACCAAATCTTGCAACAAACCTATTATCCGTATCGAAAATTACCAAAAAAGGAAAGACAGTATTATTTAAAGAAAATATTGCTACAATAAAAGATAAGAAAACGAATAAAATTGAACTAACAGCAAGAAACGTAAATGGTCTCTATTATCTAATGAACAAAAAGGACATAAATGATTCTGATTATGAAGAAGAAACCACATTTAATGCTGAAATTGACGAATGGCACAGAAAACTTGGCCACTTAAATGAAGTAACATTGAAACAAGCTTTAAAAGATGAAGCAATGAATGGACTCAAGTTTGATATAAATCAAAAATTGAATGAATGCGAAATATGTGTCAAGGGAAAGATGAGCCGATTACCCTTTCCTAAAAACAAGGAGAACTCTAGAACTACACAACGCCTTGAAATAGTACATTCTGACGTTTGTGGACCAATGAATGTAGAATCTGTTGGCGGAGCAAAATACTTTGTAACATTCATTGATGAGTACTCAAGATACTCAAGAGTATATATAATTCAAAGAAAAAATGAAGTGTTGGATAAATTTAAACAATATAAAGAAGAAATGGAAAGATTTACTGGAAACAAAATAAAATTCCTTCAGACCGATAATGGGACGGAATATATTAATACAGAATTTGATGGATACTTAAAACAGTGTGGTATAAGTAGAAGGCTGAGCTGTGTATACACACCACAGCAAAATGGAACAGCTGAACGAAAAAATAGAAGCCTACAAGAAAGAGCAAGATGCTTATTACTTGATGGTAACATGCCAGAAAAATATTGGGCAGAAGCTGTATCAACCGCAAATTACCTACTAAACCGGACGCCATCAAAAGTCATACAAAGTAAAACACCATTTGAAATGTGGGTTGGACGAAAACCATCCATACAACACTTACAAATTTTTGGATCAAAAGCATTTGTACTAAACAAAAACAAAAAACAAAAGAGAAAGTTTACATCCAAAGCAACCGAAGGAATATTTCTTGGATATGCAGAGAATAGCAAAGCTTACAGAATCCTGGTACCTGACAAAAAAAAAGTGATTGTAAGCAGGGATGTGAAAGTAATGAAAGCCTTATACTACTCGGAAGAAAAAGTAGATATTAAAGACAACAAAAATGAAAAAAGATTTATTGAAATTGATTGTTTTCAGAAAAAAGAAAAAGAATATGAATTTGATCAACAAGAAGAGAGAAACGATGAAATATACGAACCAACAGAAGTTGATGAAAACAATACTGATTATATTCCAATAACAAATTCAGACATAGCTCAGAATGATGACAATTCAACTCTAGGAAGACCGCAGAGACATAGAGCACCGCCACTCTGGACGAAAGATTATGTATGTACAGTGTGCATGAGCAAAGAAGACAATTTAAAATGGAATGATGCAATAATTTCTGAAATAACAGCACATTTAAAAAATGAGACATGGTCCATAGTGAAGAAACCACCTTGTCGTAATATAATTGACAGCAAGTTGATTCTAACAGAAAAATTTGGACCAGATGGCAATGTTGAACGCAAAAAGGCTCGATTAGTAGCCCGAGGATTTTCACAAATACCAGGTGTTGACTACCAAGAAGTGTTCGCACCTGTGACTCGACTAAGTTCAATTAGACTACTAGTATCTCTAGCTATTCAGACAAACATGCATTTAAACCAAATAGATATTTGCACAGCATTCTTAAATGGTGATATCGAAGAGGAAATTTTTATGAAAAAGCCTAAGGATCTAGAAGAATATCTTGAAAAGATTATACAAAACACGAAAGATTCCGATATTAAGAAAAAAGCTACTGGAATGCTACAAAATTTGAACCAAGAAAAAGATAACGCAGTATGCAAATTAAACAAAGCAATTTATGGACTAAAACAAGCGGGAAGACAATGGTATAAGAAATTAGACGCTGAATTAAAATCCATTGGTTTTACGCCTACTAAAGTTGATCCATGCATGTACATTTATGCGAAAGGCGGAGATGACATTATTATTAGCATATATGTTGATGATATAATTATTGCATGTAAATCACAGGAAAAGATTAATAAAATAAAGAAATTGCTACTGAAAAAGTTTGAAATGCGTGACTTGGGAGAACTAAATTACTGCCTTGGAATAACTTTTGAACGAAATGCTGATCGAATGGTCCTGAAACAAAAGAAATACATAGAGACTGTATTAGAAAGATTTGGATGCAACGATTGCAAACCAGCATCTACTCCTATGGAGATAGGACTAAAGTTGGCAAAAGGAACTAGTCCTGTGAAAGAAAAGGATATACCATATCAAAATCTTATAGGTTCACTTATGTACCTAGCTGTTGCCACACGTCCTGATATAATGTTTGCAGTAAGTCATTTGAGCCAATTTAATAACTGCCACACATCTGAACATTTCAAAGCAGCAAAAAGGGTTCTGCGATACTTACAAGGAACAAAGGACTTGGGACTGACTTTCGTCAAAGGAAATATGAAGCTTGAAGGAACTGCCGACGCAGATTGGGCATCATGCGCCATTGATCGTCGATCAGTCACTGGATATATATTTACCTATGGCGGAACACCAATAAGCTGGGAAGCGAAAAAACAAAGAACTGTTGCACTGAGTACTGCTGAGGCGGAGTACATGGCTCTTACAGAGGCATCAAAAGAAGCCATATACCAGAAGAACCTGTTAAAGGAACTAAATATTGAGACAGGCATAATTGATATCTATAATGACAATCAAGCTGCTCAAAAACTGGTCAAGAACCCAATCATAAGCACAAAGTCAAAGCATATCAGCATCAGGGAACACTTCATTAGAGATGCTGTGAAAGATGGGCACATAGATGTCAAATACCGTCCAACAGAGGACATGGAAGCAGACCTTTTGACAAAGGCATTACCAGCACCAAAGTTTATGAAGTTAAGGACAGTCATGAACATAGTTGTATCTCGTGAGGCGGAGTGTTGAAAGGAGTTTACACACCATGTGACACGAGACAAATGGCAGATAACTTTTTGGAAATTGTGAAAAGAAAAAAATAAGACAGATGTTGTTTTATCGATCTTAGGTCAAGCTGTCACATAATAAAACTTGAAAACATATATTAAAATTATAACTGTTTATTTACTTAATAAGAGGGTGACCTTGAGCCCCGTCTAAAGTTTCAAACATTATTATTATATATTATAGATGGAGCTAAAGAAGTTTTACTTCAGTCGTGTGGTCTAAAGAACACTCCTATTTTTTTTTCTATGTGTATTTTTCGTGTGTTTTTCTTCAATTATCCTGCATAATGACAAGCAAGTTTTTCAAGCGACTTCCAAAAAGGAGGAGTTTCTCAATTCGTCTGTATGTTTTTTTATGTATGTTACCTCATAACTTTAGACGGGGTGAACCGATTTTTATGATTCTTTTTTATTTGAAAGCTAGTGCTTCCCGTGTAGTACCATATAAATTTTATCAAGATCGGTGTAGTACTTTATTAGAAAATTAACAAAATACAAAAGTAATAATGCAAAAATATACTAAGTTGTTGCGATGGAAGTCGCTTTTTTTAACGTGTTTAGCGTTTTCAATTATTACAGAGTTTCGTATAGTTAAACAGACAAGGCAGGTAGTTAATTGGCATTGTTTAGAAAAAATATGACTCAGTGGCTCAGTGGTTAGTGCCCTTGACTACTGATCCGAGAGTTGTGGGTTCGATCCCCACCCAGGGCAAGCATTTGTGTGATGAGCAGATTTGTTTGCTCTGTGTCTGGGTGTTAAAATATATCTATATATGTATGTATTTAAACGTATATAAGTATGTATATCAGTCTCTGGTAACCCATAACACAGGGAATCCTACTTTAGGGCCAGATGACCATGTGTGATTTGTCCCAGAATATTTATTTATTTATTTAAAGACTATTTCGAAACACTAATTTAAATATATTTATTTTTTGTTCAAAGGTTATTTTTTAATGATTTTTTATAATTTTATAAAGGTGATAATGTCACAGACCCAAATACTATGAAAAAAACGGTCCCAGTACTAATTTCAATTGAATTTAGGTATTTTGTAATATTAAATCGTCCGAGAGCGTCGGTGGCGTAATGGCAAAGGCCGCTAGCTCTTGTCCGGGAGGTCATGTTTCGAATCTTGCCACGTACCAATGTGTTTTCGAATTCCGATTTCATATACCTTTATCCGACGCTCTTACGGTGAAGGAAAAACATCGTGAGGACACCTACCTGCACACGCCTGCGAAGAAATTCGAAGGTTGTGAATGAAGTCGACCAACCCGCACTGGGCCCTCGTGGTCGACTAAGGCCCGATCGCCCTAATTCAGGGTAGGCTCGAGGCCCTCGGTGGGGACGTATATGAGCTGATATGATGATGATGATTAAATTACTTTTTTCACAGTATAAAATCGTTAGATCTCTAAATATTTTTTTTACATGCCTTGTATAAAACCTGAAGAATTCCAATTGTTAGTTAGATAGTCTTATAAATAGTAATAGAACTATTTTTTTTACGAGGAACACAAAATAAAATTTAATACACACATTGTTTTTTGTTTAAATGCGTATGATTTTGTTGACACCAGGATGTTTTATCGGAAGTTCAGCAAGGATCAAAAATGTTTCAGATATTTTCAAACCTAAATTACGAGCATAATATTATGAAAAAACCCGAAAAGCTGAAATCTTGTGCAATTGTTTTATATATATTGGGAGCTATTTGCGTGTGCGCAGCAGATATAGCGAACATTGAAAACGAAGTTATAAGGAGTGAAGAATCAAGTGAGTATTAAGTTACTGGCATTGACAAAATCTAAAGGTTTTTGTAGGTTTGTTGAATCTAAATTGCTCATAAAACGCACAATAAATTTTAGCCCATTTCACCTGAGTTAAAGTGACCATCTTTGTCGCGAGACTTAGGCCTTAGTTCTTTTAGTCATAGGATATCACTCTCACTGCTATGCAGTCGGACAGCGGTTCGTAACTTTTCAAGTAAGGCAGGCGGCCAGTGAATGAAAAATTTGCGCCAATTTACTTAAAAAATAATTATTTATTATTGAAACAATAATCGATACTGCCACGCCACACATTGCATCAAATTAGGCCGCCCCGGCCGCTCATGCGAGCTTGCAACAGGCGGTCTAACAACAGGCCACGCATACAAAAATGATATCAAATTGCGAGGTCGTAACGAACCGCAAGGACTGCTAATAAAAACAACCAGTGAGCCCGCCGGCCGCCTAAATAGCCTGTTGCACTCGTTAGTTTTTTCACATGGCTTGCTGAACTTGAAAATTTTATATACGGGTGACGGTTAGAGTGATATAATATGTATGTCGCAGAGGTGCTCAGGTTATGGATGGCCTTAAGGTTCATTTCCTCTATTTCGGCCGTGGGCGTCGAAATAACAATGCAACTTTACCACAGAGGTCCTCCTTCAATAGTCTTGATCATTCGGCAATCGAAATTGTACAGGATGCCTTGGATTACAATGGATGCAAACGTGGCTCCGTCAAAAAGTGTCTGACCCGAGACTGACGGCCAGCTAATATGGCTTCTCAACTCAGTGTTGCCACCTCAATCACAAACAGTCTACCGTTAATAGGTAATCTTTGCTACCACATACGAGCGGCTCACTAGTACAAAGGATTGCCACGCCACTACTTGTATCACCCAGGTACTAATACCTGACGTTTGATTCAAATAAAGTGTAACGATCTATGTAAACGTATCTCGAGCTGGTATTGGTCGCGTTTTCTTTCAATGACGCTCCGACATGTATGTATGTATGCATAAACACTTTACAATATGACTATGCAACTATTTAGTAATCTGTGACTATGCCTCGTGTCTGAGGAAACTGAAAATCGTTTGAAATATGTAGGGTGTAAGTCTACATTTAATGTAGTTGATGTATTGATAACTGATAATTTTGACTACTGAAAATGAGCCGTTCCGCGTCGATATGAATTTCAGACTGATTTAATTCAGGATAAAATGTAACAACTAACACACGTATACAAAACATGGCGGCAGTATAAGGATGCCCTACATATGTACCTACCTGATATCTGAACTAATTTAGTCAATACAAAATGTCACAAATTCATAACCGTAAACCCATAACATGTGCAATTAACGCGACTACGCAAGTTGCACTGAGCCACGCACGACCGCTTTATGAGACACATTATGGTAATGGACTCATCTAGATACCACCCGTTTTTTTTGCAGTGAAAACGTTCTGGTTGTACTCGTTTTACTACATCGAGGTGCTGATCCTGTGCCTGCTGGATCTGCAGTTCATCCAGAGTGCCATGTTGTCCCACACCGCCCTGCAATGCGTCAACGAAGAGCTCACTGCGTTGATAGCGGACATTGACTTGAAAAGTATGTATTTACTTCATCTTTCCACACGGCATTTCCGAAACATGGTAGACATACCATTATGGTGTTCTGTGAAACTAACATTTCAGCATCATTGTGACAAAAACATACTTTTTGGTTATTTTTAAATCTTTTTTTTTATAACTTTTTTTTAGTTTGTTTTTGTTATAATTTATAATATTTTCTTATTCGTTCTTCACCATTACGCTGTTCTATGAAACTAACATTTCAGCATCCTTTTGACAAAAACATACTTTTTGGTTAGTTTAAATCTGTTTTATATCATTTTCTTTTTAGTTTCTTTTTGTTATGTTTCCAAATATTTTCTTATTCATTCTCTACCATTACGGTGTTCTATGAAACCAACATTTCAGCATCCTTGTGACAAAAACATACTTTTTGGTTAGTTTTAAATCTGTTTTTATATCATTTTCTTTTTAGTTTCTTTTTGTTATGTATGTAAATATTTTCTTATTCATTCTCTACCATTACGGTGTTCTATGAAATTAACATTTCAGCGTCCTTGGAGGGGATTTCCACAGTTGCTATTCCCCGGGCATTTGCATCGGGCGCGTTTGGTGCAACTCCTCTGTAGCGTCCTGTAGAGTATCATCACATCAGAAACCAGGATTCCTCAGCCTTTGATGCCCGGAGCCCAAGAGCAGCGCGGCGAAAAGGAGTCACAAAACCAAGTCGCAATATTTACGCAAAGCCTAGGCCAACGCGGTAGCTGCGCGGACGCGCGGAGAGCAGCTTACTCCCCGCACACCTCACCCCCGCTTAAGGTTTCTTCGCTCATAAACTAACTAATTGCAATACGTTAATCCTAGACATAAGTAGCATAGTTTTTATAAAATAAACTCTTCTATTCCTACTGCGTTCTATCACTACGACTTTTATTATTAACCACCAACCTCTAAATCCTCCATTTCTTACTCACCCCGACCTTCCCTAAGGGTCCGATGAAGTCGCTCCGATGAAGGATTTTACAGAACTTGATTGTCCTAAATCCATGGGGGGAGTTTTAGTGGGTAGGTTCAGCCTTCTGCTGTGAGTCCCACATAACCAGTACAGCCGGGCTGTATTGGTGCGCATGATGCATCTCTCCCCCTCCTTCCGAATAAGGGAAAAAAATCAGCTCGCACACAAATTTCTTGGCCTACGCCGGCGCTTTGAATTTTTGTATTTAAAAATCACTGTGCTTTTATATAACGTTAACTTAAATGGAGTTTTATTTTTTGTAAGGAGGATTTGTAGCCATTAGTATAGTATATTCTTGTAATACGTTAATTTACAGTCATACTTTTCAACATCTATACGTTTGTTTAAAGCAACACCAAATTACAAAAGAGTGGCGATATTGGACACTGGGGTATTCTCAAGCAAATTTCATGACTCATTCGTCAACGTTCCGCCCTATGCTGTTAACATCATCATTGATTCCTTTGGGATGATGGATAAATATAAATATTCAGGTAAGTACTTGTCACATTACCTATGTTAGAATCATACAATTTGGCTTATTTCTATTCTGTGGTATCTTGTATATATACAGGATGAAATTTTTGAACGCCACCTGGAGGGAAAGCACTCTACATACTGGAGAACGACAATTTTACTCAAAGGAAACCTTCCTTTTTTTTTAAAAGAAACAGAACTGCATTCACAGATTTTCTAAAATTCGCTTGCCACACCCGAGAATCGAACCGGGTAAAATCCGAAAAAATAACACCCTGTACTTTTACGGCATCGATCGATAGGGTCAATCATAACGATCAAATCTCTCTAACAAACGTGGTAAATTAAATGAAAGGAAAACCATGAAATCTAAACTTGTAAATTCAATGGGATAAGATAAAGCACTTTTACTCAATGGTCCATCAGATTACTTATGTTAGTAATTATTAATTATCGTTGACGTCATTTATTTATTAAAATGACGAAGAACTATTTAGATAAGAAGATTGCATTTTGCACGGGTTTGTAATGCTGGCTGGACACAACATTTAAAAATGGAATATTTAAAAACAGAATGGTGAAATAGAACGCCCTGCATTAGTCTTTTGTTATTCACATTTTATTGTTTATACAAATTATTTCATATTTGTCAGCTTAATAATGGCTTATCAAGAACAATTTAGCAACTCGCTGTCCAAGTTCGCAGAGACAGCTAGTAACTTATAATTAGAAGAGATTTAGTCCGAATGATCAACGTCCACACAAGTGGACTGTCGAATCTATCGGCTAATGCATGCAAGATTGTGTCAGGGCTGTCGCGCAACCTGTGAAGTAGCTATTATCGTGGCTTTTTGCGCCAGTCGGCGTCGAACCCATCGGCGCGCACTTCCGCGAACATCAACGAGGCGCTGCAGAAGCGCGGTAGCTGCTACCGAGACCTGAATGAGTTATTGAACTGTACCCGCAAAGCATTGTTTGTAAACCTTCTGGGTATATCTGAGCCACAGGGCCCCCGAGCACTAAGCGAGATGACGAAAATTTAGCTAAATGGGGGAGGTTAAGTGGACTCTGTCTCGGGCCGGGATAACCGTATAGAGAAGAAAAAAGTTTGCAAAAGTCTTACAGTCCGGTCCAAGGGATGGGAAGGACCAACAAATGCACCTTGACCGCCTCCGTGGCGTAGTGGTTAAGTCCATTAGCTTCACATCAGGAGTTCGTGGGTTCGATTGAAGTCCAACTTTGTAAGACGAGGTTTGGTTGGTGGAAGGACATTTTCTAACCCCACCTGGCTAGCTGGCTGTTTATATTTTCGGCATCATAGTCACTTACCATGACCAAGGGCTTGCCAATTGTTAGATTGTGAGATGACCAAGGGCTTGCCAATTGTTCATTAAAAGAAAATATACTACTATAAATAAAATTTAAAAATTATAATATTAATTTCAGGCAATGTCCATAGTGTACACAGATACAAAAAAACTGGAAAAATATTGACGAAAAGCCTTAAAAACACAATGTAGCTCAAGTAGCTGTCAGCCAGTATATAAATATTTTAGACACTAGGGCTTTTTGATACAATTTTGACACAACGGTGTTCAAAGACCGCTGGAGGGAGAGAGGACATAAATGACGCAATCCTGTGTTTCACGATGGCATTTAATAATATGGCATATAATAGTAGGTGTTACCTTAGGCGTCCATTTATTAACAGGACATGGCTTTCTATTAATTTGGGTTTACAAGTCATGAGAGTGCCATTTGTGAACAAAGCCATGAAATGAGAATAGTGCCGTAATAAACTTTGGTGGATTTTTTTAGATCTAGAATTCCGCCATATTTATAGAGGGTTTTCTGTCTCTGTTTTGTCGTGTTGCACAAGTAACTGTGCTACAAGGGTAGATTCACGATAGTTACAATATCTATCAGTGATTCATTAATTCTTTAAAAGCCTTTTCAGACCTTTCTTCGAAAGAAAAATTCATAACAAAAGGAGAGAAGGTCTCCTCAAAGAACTTCTCAAAGAAAGAAGATCTTTTCAAAGAACTAGTTATGTACCTATAGTATATACGTATGACCAAGATAGGCATCGATAACACATATATCCAAAAAACAATATGTAAAAAAAATAAAGCAAAAGAATTGTTTTCATAGGTTCAACATCGCAAAGTTGGAGCGAGAAGATTCACCGTCTCTCTGTCGCATACAGCGCTATATGCGATGCAGTGAGACTGATCGACAAATCCAATGGACTGTTAGTTTTACTGCTGCTGTTCTCATTCCTAGTCCATTTGGTAGTGACTCCGTACTATCTCATCTCTTATATTTGTAAGTGTTTAATCAATTATACATACATACATAACATACAAATATACATAATAACATACATACATACATACTAATGCGTCGGTGGCGTAACGGCTAGGGCCACCGCCTCCTGTCCGGAAGGTCGTGGTTCGAACCCTACCACTTACCAATGTGATTTCGAATTTACATTTCATATGTTCGTTAATCCGACGCTCTTACGGTAAAGGAAAACATCGTGCAGAAACCTGCACACGCTTGCGGAGAAACTCGCAGGTTGTGTGTGAAGTCGACCAATCCGCATTGGTCCCGCGTGGTCGACTGATTCAGGGTAGGCTCAAGCCCCTTAGTGGGGACGTATATGAGCTGATATCATCATAAGCAAATATGCATATTTTCTGAAAAGAATAGTATTTAAACGCCACCAAAGTGTTCCTGTTTTTTGACTAAATTTCGAACAAATTTTACTAGTGAGTGTCTCAATCAAAAATTTTAATTACGCATCAAATACGAACACCAAAAGAAATCAAACTCAACATATACTATATGTAGGTGGCTATATATATGTAAATAGCAGCCATATATATTTCTAATTATTTTTTATGTAGTTGTTCAAGAAGAATATGTTTTCTATTGAATTAGCAGCAGTAATTCAAAATAGTCTCATTGTAAAGGTTACTTAATTTATCTGGTGATCCACACATAAAACTACCCCAAAACATTTGAGAAAAAAAAAACAAAAATGTTAAAAGAAAAAAAAATGCAAAAAATCCTTATTTTTTTTGAACGTACTGAAAAAAACTATGTTGTTTTTTTGGCCCTTAGTCGATAGATTTTAAGCTAAGCTACAAAACAGTACTAAATTATCTACCATTAACTAATTAGCCTCCATTCTGCAGACACATTGTAGCTCTCACTACAACCTGCTGTGTGGCCCGTCTGACCATTTCCAAGGCAAACAGCGAGGGTCACGTATTAACCACAAATTGGCACAATAAGTAAGAATGTAATGGTAAATAATTTGGTGCTTTTTTGTAGCTTAGCTCAAAATGTAAAAAAAAGAACACGTTAATGACCTCGTTTTTGCAGAAAGTTCAAATTTTTTTTTTTTTAATTTAAGAGATTTTTTTTATGAATAGCTACAAAAAAATAATTTTAAAATTAAAATGGCTGCCATTTAGAGGGGAGGAGCATGCGACCCCCTAATTTTTCATCGATGAAATGTGATGTATTACATACCCTTAAAATATATGTAGCTCTATCCGATACACATATGTACAGATTTACGAAATCGAGCAATCTTCGGTGTATAATACTGAAACTACTGTACCGATTTAATTGCAATTTGGCACACATGCTTTCAAGAAATTTAACGTTCACTATATTAAATTTAAAAATCGATGCCATTTTAGTAATTACATTAAGACATGTAATGTAATTAAAAAAATAATGAATTAATAAAAGGGTGCCTCAAATCCCATACTAATTATCCAACAATTTTCTATGGAAAAAATCAAGTTCGAACTTTTTGGATGAGCTTGTGAATCAAAGTAAGTTAATGATACTAGAGGGTCAGAGGTGTGTCAATTAATGCGAAAAACATGATAAATCTTAGAATTAAAAAAAAAACATAGAAATAATGTTTCTTTTAAATTTATGTGGGACTTGAAAGCACCCTTTTGACAGCAGTCATTGTTTTTGTTGCAACTAATTTTAATTTTTTTTATTTTTTTTGCTATGTTGGTAAGCTGATAAAATGAAGTTTAAACCGTATTTTGCACGTCAACTGTAGTTTTTTTTTTCATCACAAATTACTTAAATAAATGCGTTTTTCATACAAAATTTTAAAATTAAATGGGCTTTAACTTGAAAACTGCAGATTTCCGACCCCCTGTTAATAAAAAAAAAATTGTTGCAAATTAGATGCAGTTTATCCCCATAAAGGATTTAGGTCGACTTAACTTATAACTGCCTATTTCCTTGGTTATATAACTCATATAGGATTCAAGGCATCGAGGTGCGCACGTCGCAACCACTGGTATTGACAGAATAACATCGTTGTAGGGCTGTAAGTACACAATCCATAACATTTATGCTGAGTCAGCGCCTTTTCATTGGCAGTACTTCGTTTATTTGTTTTTAATTTTGTTTTATTTAACATGTCTTTTATTTTTAATCTTGTTTATTTTAATGTCGTTAAAACAAGCGAATCTGTTTGTACCTTATCACTTTGTTCCATGTAAATTGTCAATGAATAATTCAATTATCTGTCTATCTATCAACCTTCACTGCAAGAGCTTCGGATAAAGGTACATATGTAATCGAAATTTAAAAAAAACAACACATTGATACGTGGCAGTATTCGAACCACGACCTCCGGACCAAGAGGTTGCAACTCTCACGTTACGCCACCGACGCTAGACGAGACGACCATCATAATCATTGAAGCCAAGTAAATAGTTTCCCGAAACCAACGCAAGCATAGAGTAAAGAGCAAATTAAGAAAAATTATTAAAAAAATACGACTATCCTTGAATAAGAGCGAATAGACATTTGTAGTGTCTGCCCACCCCAGTGGCAAAAAAATACGCAAGTTTTAAAATAGGTACGCGTAGAAAAGACTTTGAAAAAAAAACGTTCATTAGCGCCAGTTACCTCTATTGAATTCTGAGCGTAGCGAGAGCTACAAAGGTACGTGACGCATAATAACTTTGCTGCCGAGCGAAACAGACAGTATCTTACTTAATTATAAATGTCCAGTATCACTATGGTGAATGAGAGTTGAGCAGTTGAGCAACAGCAGAGCAGTGGAGAGCACTAAGTTCAAACATACAATGCGATTACCCACTGCTCAACTGCGCAACTGGTTAATGAGCATTTAGTTGAGCAGTGGTGAAAAAGCAAGTTTTTCACCTCACAACAGCGAGGAAAATTTTTAGGTGTAAGAAAAGCAGCTTACCTGTTATTTGATTCTAATTTTAAAAACTCTTTCCACGCTAGCGGTTAAAACGCAATTTTGCGCGCTAAAATGGAATAACAACTCCTTTCTGAGCGTCTGAGGTGAAAAAAAAATTGTTTGTATGTGGGGTGATGTGTTTTGGGGACCAGAGGGAAGGGGGCTGTACAGGTGCGCACTCTAATTTGTAATTTATGTTATGACCAAGAATTTTTCCAAGACAAAAAGCCCAAGGCGTTATTAAAACATGACATTGTTTCAACTCCACAGTCAGAAAACGAGGGGACTTTCTACTGCAAGTGTTTTGGTGTTTGTTCCACATATCCAAGCTATTAATGATAGTTGAGCCTGGCCATCGGATGCAACTGGAGGTAACTTTAAACAAAACCTACATTTATACTGACAGTGCTCCTTAATCGCCTATCCTAAGTCACACCTTGGACACTTCATATAACGGGCCAGAATTGACATCTCAAAAAAGTAATGACGGAAAAAACAAAATGGCGGCGAAATCCTATACGTTCGACAACCAAACTGTAACCAATCTGTATCAATCTGGGTGAGGTCGGTTTCCAGAGAGCAGCAGGGAGTGTCCATACTGTATGTTAACACTAATATAAAATTATATACTTTGCCTGAGTGATCTGTGCGACAATACAATAAAAAATGCACTGACCAATGAACACAACAGATCTAAAGTAAAAAATGTATTATTTTCAACAATTAAATGTGCATTTTAAAAATAAAGCATTTTTGCATTTGGTGTAAAACAATTTGTACGGAAAACCTATAAACTTTTTACAAATATAACTGCACATAATTAGTTGGTCGACTATTACTCCTAAACTAAGAAAGCCTACTTGACCTTGATATTTTTTCTTATCATCATTACAGCTCATATACGTCCCCACCGAGGGGCTCGAACCTACCCTAAATCAGGGCGATTAGGCCTTAGTCGACCACGCGGGCCCAGTGCGGGTTGGTCGACTTCACACACAACCTTCGAGTTTCTTCGCAGGCGTGTGCAGGTTTCCTCACGATGTTTTCCTTCACCGTTAAAGCAATCGGTAAGTATGTACGTAAGTTTTTGAAAAACTCATTGGTACATTGGCCGTCCAGATTTGAACCCGATACCTCTGGTTAGATGGACCGAGTCGTTACCGGTTGAGCCACCGACGCCTTTTTTTCTTATAAATTGATTATATTTTACTATTCCCAATGTTTGTTTTTTTCAGATTTCCTGTAATAGCGGTTTAGCTTTCATTGGCTCTAACAAAAAATTTGTACTCCATAGCTTCATATTGCGCAAACAACCCCTGAATCAAAAAATGGTCTTATCCAACCCTCATTAGTTTTGAATTACCTATTCAACTATACCCCACATTAAACAAAAAATAAAAAAAAAACGAGACCTACAGTACTCGCATATGATGTGTAACATGTGACAAAATACTTATGAAATTAATTAATTATCGGGTCGTACATTCACGGGCCGACCCTTCGAATAGTAGTATGTCATCTTTGCCTTTGCCATCACACTAGGCGGCATGACTATGACAACCTTAGTTTTCGAGAATTAAAAAACTACACATTTCAGTCCCATTTCACGAAATCACTCCCACAAATTGCAGGAAAGCGAGAGCAAAGATGTTACACATCAAAAATAATCACCCTCTCTTTACATGTAGGGAGATACACTAAAAAAAAATTTTTTTTTAATTTATTTGTACCACTTTGTCGGTGTGATTAATTCATATAACTTTGTATAAGACTCAAACCTTCATTTAAAGATATTTGAAAATCATGCGATACAACTTGCTATAAACCCGTAACGGCCTACTAGAACGTAAAGCGACTTCATGCAGTCTCCTCCTGGCTGTTTGGGTGCTGACAGCCACCTGGAGTTGAGTTTGCAGCCTTTCAACCAGTTGCCGCGCCGTAGTTTTAGGCTCCGAATAAAGCGGTCCTGTCTCTCACTTGTAACACGTGATCTACCTTGGATGTCGTTCGGCCGTATTCCCGGTGAGTCGATAACGTTGCCATAATCTTCGAATTACCGACTGGTTGGAGTCGATGGCATCCGCAACTTGACGTTATGTACTTCCGGCTTCCAGCATGCCCACAGCGCGTAACCTTTCATCTTGAGTTAAATGATGGCGTGGCATTACCGCTTATAAGCCAATTCTTAATTTCAAATAAAAAATAAACCAATTTCCAACACAAAAAAATAAATTTTCAGTCAACAAACGAATAAACGATAACAAGATAAACCTTCTGCCGCCAATTTTATCGAAAATTTAAAAGAGAAGAATTATATTGTTGGAATTTTTATAATTGGAACCAGAGATATGCTATATATATAATTGGAACATTATTTATTGAGCTTTTATTTCGTTTAAAAATTTATAGGTGGCCAGTTTCTTTTTTCGAAGAGATTATACAAAAAAGTTAATTTTGATGTTTGAGTTTTAGACAAAGTTGACCAGTGTATTTATACCTTAGAGCATTCACCTTAGGTTGAATGCTCTAAGATTTATACCCATGGTAACTTCATGGTAAAGCACAGCTTTCTAGTACTAATAATCTTTGATCGTTTCTTGTTTACTTCGGTACCTTAAAAAAGATCATTACAGCACTGCTGTAAACAAAGCATGGAATTCCGTTGTATTCAATTTTACCCGCACTCAGGTAGAGCTACACAGAGTTGTGTATTATGCTTACATGTAAGAAGTGGTGTTAGCTCAGTGTGACTTTTGTGGTTGGGTCGATCACTCAGGTAACTGAACTGGAGCACGGTCAGTTAGTGGCATTTTTCTTGACCGTGTCCGCGCTTTGCGATATACGTGAAGCCGTGGTGGTTTTTGGCTAATGAAGCCTTGTGTTTTGTTTTTTCTTGTATATCTTGTTGATAAGATACGGGCATATGATCATGATAATGGGGATCACGAAGAGTATTTTTTATCAATGTTTTAATCACAATTATCAAAAAAAAAACATCGCTGTGTAGGTTTGTGGTTTTTATAATTAAATTTTAGTTTTATGTTTCGGAATAACACATAGGATAACTTTCATATAGTCAAAACCCATCAAAACCCAAGAACTATTTTCTTGCATACCGTGGTGTTGAGTTCTTTCACCGTAAGAGCGTCGGATAAACGTACATATGAAATCTAAATTCGAAATCACATTGGTATGTGGCAGGATTCGAACCACGACCTCCCAGACAAGAGGCGACGGCCGGAGCCGTTACGCCACCGACGCTCTAGTATTACCAAGTCACAATTACTACTACTATTACCAAATCATAATCACAAATACCTACCAAAAAGAAACATCGCTGCGTAGGTCTGTGGTTTTCACAATATATTTTAGTTGTATGTTTCGGAATAACACTTACAATGCCTTTCAGATAGTCACAACCCAAGTTCTATTGGGTCAGCTGATGAACCATGCCCCGTCGTCGCCAAGAGATGCATTGAGGGACGAACTAAACATATTCCAGAAGCAGATAACACTCAATCCGGTGGTTTTCTCTCCTCTGGGTGTCTGCATACTGAATCGATCTCTCATCGCCTCGGTAATTTTGATCTTTGCAATTTTTCTGTTAAGAGGATAGTGAACCTATGGTGAAAATCAGACATTCCATACAAATGTCGATAAACCTAGCATTTAATTGGACTGAGTCTATCAACATTTTTCGAAAAAAAACCTAAATACTTTTAGGTACAAGCTTTAATTTGAGAACAACTTTAATTACTTCGTATTCTTCTCAGCAATTACTTTCATTTAACACCCATATAATGGGAGTACCGAATATGTTTAACTGGGACCAACAGTCCAGTTAGGTAGGTCCAACTTCGAGAAAGAGATCAATCGTCGAATCCAACTCGGCTGGGCAGCGTTCGGGAAGCTTCGCAATATCTTTACGTCCCAGATACCACGGTGTCTTAAGACCAAGGTCTTCGACCAGTGTGTGTTGCCAGTGATGACATACGGAACTGAAACATGGTCGCTTACTATGGGCCTCATAAGAAGGCTCAAGGTCACCCAAAGGGCAATGGAGCGTGCTATGCTCGGAATTTCTCTGCGTGATCGAATCAGAAACGAGGAGATCCGTAATAAAACCAAAGTAACCGACGTAGCTCTCAGAATTGCTAGAATTAAGTGGCAGTGGGCGGGGCACATTGCTCGTAGAACAGATGGCCGTTGGGGCAGTAAAGTTCTCGAGTGGCGACCACGCACCGGAAAGCATAGTGTAGGCAGGCCTCCCACTCGGTGGACCGATGACCTGGTGAAGGTCGCGGAAAGCCGCTGGATGCGGGCAGCGCAGAACCGGTCGTCGTGGAGATCATTGGGGGAGGCCTATGTCCAGCAGTGGACGTCCTTCGGCTGATATGATGATAATGGGAGTGCGTAAATAAATAACTGATCCGCCATCTTTGGGAGACCGCCATATTGGATTTAAAATAACGTTACTTAGCTAACCATGCATTGTTTACCAAACTGAAAGTAATGCAAAATTTTAGCTCAGTCGGGAACCCGTTCTTATTAAGTTTCCAAGATTTGTTCCAAACTTACAGAGCTACAGACTAACTAACTATCTCGGCAAGCTAATATAAAGCTTGTAAAAATAAGTCAAAATCGGTTAACCTTTATGAGGTGAAAAAAAAATTCGTAGGTTCAGAATCCTCTTAACGGAATAGTTTTTTAAGGTGTCTTTCTCAAAGGGTACCAATAGTACCAATAGTACTTAGCCTACACCGTCCGTCAGTTTGTGTGTCTTTTGAACTGTAAAAGGTAGCGAGCTGAAATTTTTATAAGATGTGGTATTATGGCATAACAAGTAATAAAAATCTATAAAAAAAAACTAATTAATGAAAAATTAAAAACATGCTTGTAAAAACTTAACCCCTCTTTTTAGCCAGTCGGGTAAAAATGTATCTTATGTCACTCACGGGGTCAAGACGACTCTAACGACACCTCGCTCTCCAAAATCCATCAAGCCGTTTATGCTACAGAGCGTGCTAAAGAAATGTACATGCATATACACACATTCACACATACATACATAACCGCCTCCGTAGCTCAGAGGCAAAGTTCACTGGCTTTACACAGGAGGTCGCGGGTTCGATTCCCGGCGGGGTCAATTGTAAGACTCGGTTTGGTTGGTGGTAGGGCATTTTCTAAGCCCGCCTGGCTAGCTACCACCATCTTATCTAAGTCTTGCCGCCAAATATCAATATTGATATCATTGGTGTGTTCCGGCATGAAGATAAGATAGCCAGTTCCCCATTGCGTTGGGGAATCTTGGTAAGCCCGCTTCCATCTTCGGCAACATCGTCACTTACCACTAGGTGAGTTGTTGTCAAGGGTTTACCAATTGTGAATAAATAAAATAAAATAAAAACATACACTAAAAAACATAACCTTACTGGCGCAGTCGAGTAAAATAGGGGTCCTTATATAAAAAACATATATTTTTAAAGGCATTTTTTTGCTTTATCGTAAAAACGGTAAACATACAACTGTAAAACTTGGTGTATTTATAGTACAAACTGTAGCATTTCCTGCTACTTATTCGAGCTTTTTGCGCTTCGCTCTTCACAGTTCTCACATTCTCCTTATCAAAAATTGCTTTTGAATACTTTGCTAGACAGATAGGTTTTTTGTTTTTTTTTGAATCGCTGCTAAAAAGCGAAACAATAACCGGCGAATTCAACCACTTACCTTGAAAAAAATAACGTGAGGGTACCGTCCAAAGTTAAAACAGTTAAATCATTCAAAATGAGTAGTTCACAATTTTTAATTTATAAAGTTATTTTCATGATTTCAATAAATAACTGATGCAATGTCAATCTGATAAAAAAATAAAACACCCATCTGTCTAGCAAAATTTTCTAAAGTAATTTTTGACAAGGAGAATAACTGTTAAGAGCGAAGCGCAAAAAGATCAAATAAGGAGCAAAAAATGCTACGAATATCCGCAAACTCACAAAAAAAATATTTTTTGGACAACCCTATAAAAGATAGAAAGAAAAAAAACAAAATTAAACCTACATAAAAAAGAAACCTAAAGAATAAACAAATTAAACTACTAATGTTTACCAAAAGTAATATAATAATGTTAATGGAAGTAATCGACATTTATGTGCTCGAAGCTCCACACAACTACAAGAAAGTCTAACAAGAAAAGACAATATGAAGAAGCTAAAAAGGTCCAACAAGAAAGTACAAAACGAAAAAGCAAAGAAAGTGCAACAAGAAAAGACAAAACGAAAAAGCTAAGAAAAAGGAGACCACACCATTCAAAAGGCACGCAGATATCCCCAACGTAGAGAACCACAGTGTAGGTCAACACACACTACATTATAAGAGTAAGTTGGACCCGTCTCTCGATCGAAAGAATCTAAAGTCTGGCCATTTACACTCTTTTTTTTTTAGGAACAACAAGGAAATAGTTGGTGAGGGTAGTAAAGGGATATATTCAATAGAGTGATACTCGTAGAATAAGAAAAAGTTGAATGATCCCACTTGGGAAAAAAGTGGCAGACGGGAAATTTTAAAATTAGTAATAACGCCAAACGAAATTTATAAATTAAGTAGCAACCCCGGAAGTACGTGGCTCAAGTCCCTAATGAGTCCACGCCTAGCCACTTTTTTCCAAGTGAACTCATTCCCACTTGGACACCTTTTTATATTTTTATAATATGCGATGAAAATATTTTTTTTATATAATGTGTAATTCAACTTTTTCTTATTCTATCACTCTATTGAATATATCCCCTAACTATCCTCAGCAACTTTTTCCTTTTCCCATCTTACAACTTTTAGGCCGATGATTCTAAATTACTACGCGTTCTTGTGGCAAATGGGTTTCCATGTTTTTATTCTTAATTTAAACCCAATTTTTGCTACAAAACCTTAAAATTAAAAGGGTGCTAATAAACGCGCCATCTTTTTAATAGTACTTTTCGGAATAAAGAGTAGGTCCTTCGCTATGACATAGGCTACCTCCATGCCAAATTTTGTTAAGATTGGTTGAGGTATAGAAGCGTGAAAAGGTAACAAACAAACACATTTATGACACTGGTAAGAATATTATTCCGATATCTGTGGGTAGGGTGGACTCTTTCAATAGAGAGGCAGTTTAGCTTCCACCGTTAATAAGTACTAGTATAAGTTTTGTAATCGTTAATTAGCTTTAATGCTGTTAATGTTGATCTTTAATTTAATTTATAACAGGTACGACCTTCAAATACTAATTCAATGTTTACTTTTTTTATTGTTTCAGATACTCGGTGCAGTTACTACTTACCTAGTAATTATTATTCAATTTCAAGGCACCTGAACTAGAGTAGATTTCAATTTAAATTAAATATGTAAGTACTTTATAGATATTTAATTATTAAGTTAACGTCGTTCTTTAAATTACACATCCTTAATGCTATAAAATTTAGAGATTTCATTTAGTTTATATTTTTGTATTAGATTAAGTAGCTGTTTGATTTCCCAAACTGTAAAATAATCACCGAGCGAGCGAAACGAGCTAGTTTGGACTAGGTTAGTGTTAGGTTGGAGTATTTTCCATGTGTTTGTATGTAGTTATATTTCTCCGAGGATAACTTTTAAACGCATTATTTGATTGTTATAATATTTTAAGAGATGCTGAATAATAAATATATATATTTTTATGACAGAATGGTCGGTTGGTTTCTGTGCGTGAGGTCCAGTTTAGTGTTGTTGTAAAAGGTGTTGCAAAGTAAAACAATAATGTATAAAAGTTATTAACTTAGCTACAATTACGATTTTATAATTTGCATGCTGTTCTTTTATACATATAATTTTTGTGGGTACTATGTTTGTAAATAAATTTTATGAATTGGTTTACTTAATAGTCTAACAGTTAAACCGTATAACTAATTTATCATGTTGAAAAGCAAATATTTTAAGAGGATATTGAATTATTTTTACCATTTAACTGGATTAGCAATAACTATACTTAGTTTTATTTTTTTTCTCCTATTCTCTTTTTAAATGTATTATTATATTATGCTGATAACGCACCAAGTCTTATTGTCAACATCAAGTGTAATAAATAAGTTCTTTTGATAGGAAGGGACTAGTTTCTGTAACACAGGCGCTGCCTAGTACAGATACTAGGGTCTGCACACCCAGATGTTCCTAAATAATTTAAGACACTTATATGATAAGACTTCTTAAAGTGAATAAAATTATTATTATTATTATTATATTAAAGATTATTGGGTTTTAAAGCTTTTTATTAATTTTTATTTCATACCGTCTCTAAGTTATTGTGTCCCTAGTTTACTTTTATAGTTAAACTTAAAAATGTATTTATGTAATTTTCATACTTAAATCTTTTCACTATTATTTTTCTATAACATCAGTTCGATGATTATCGATTGTTCGACGTTTTCATCAGATATTAACTTAAACTGTTTTGTACAAGGTTTTGTAAATTCTTATTTTTTTAAAAAGCTTTTAATCAACTTGCAATCTATGTATGTATGTATGTTTGTTCGGGTGAAATCTTGCAAGTTAATTTTAACCCACTTCCCCGTTTCCGATTGAGCTGAAATTTTGCATGCATATGTATATCGCGTGACAATGCAATATTAAAATCTTGTACCTAAAAGTTTTTAGGTTTTTCGAAAATTATTTATCTTTGGGTTATAGAGATCATCATCAAAATTATTTTCATCCATATACGACTATATTCACTCAATGTTTCTATGCCATGCTGGTATTCTGCATGTTCTTCGTTCCTTTCGTGATTTCGTCATCAATTCTTTTCTTGTTTTCAGTTCACCGCTTTCTTCCGGAATTTCTAATTAAAAAGTTTTGTCTTTGTATTCAGCCTGCACCTTGTTAATAAGCAGTTGTATTCAAATAAAACCTGACTATATAATGTAAAGTTATGATACCTATGCTGTAAGTGTGCCTTATTTAATAATAAAAAAACTGAACTTATTCTTTTTTACTTCAGGCTTCTCTTTCAGCATTTGCAGTATGTGTTCAAAGACTCAATAGAATGTTTTTCAAAATAGTTGTATACTCTTCACTTGGATGTTCATGTTCATTTTTAGTATGTGTAAACACTCAATTGAATGTTTTTGAATACCCTTGCGTACTTATGACTTCGATGTTTATTTTCATTTTTAGTACTGTATGTGTTCAAACACTCAATAGAATGTTTTTGAAAACAGTTGTGTAATTATCACTTGGATGTTCAGGTTCATTAGCAGTATGTGTGCAAACCCTTAATGGTATGTTATTTAAAATAGTTGCGTACTTTTCACTTAAATGTTCATGTTTATTTGCAATATGTGTTCAAAGACTCAATGGTCTTACCGAATGACAGGAAAAGTACAGACCAGGGGCCATACATAAAATAGTTGCGTACTTTTCACTTAAATGTTCATGTTCATTTGCAATATGTGTTCAAAGACTCAATGGTTTTACTGTACGGCAGGAAAAGTGCACACCAGGGGCCATACATACAATATTTGCGTACTTTTCACTTGAACAATCATTTTCATGTGTAATATGTGTTCAAAGATTCAATGGTTTTACCGTACGACAGGAAAAGTGCATACCAGGGGCCATACATAAAATATTTGCGTACTTTTCACTTGAATGTTCATGTTCATGTGTAATATGTGTTCAAAGACTCAATGGTTTTACCGTACGACAGGAAAAGTGCAGACCAGGGGCCATACATAAAATATTTGCGTACTTTTCACTTGAATAATCATGTTCATGTGTAATATGTGTTCAAAGATTCAATGGTTTTACCGTACGACAGGAAAAGTGCATACCAGGGGCCATACATAAAATATTTGCGTACTTTTCACTTGAATGTTCATGTTCATGTGTAATATGTGTTCAAAGACTCAATGGTTTTACTGTACGGCAGAAAAAGTGCACACCAGGGGCCATACATAAAATATTTGCGTACTTTTCACTTGAATGTTCATTTTCATGAGTAATATGTGTTCAAAGATTCAATGGTTTTACCGTACGACAGGAAAAGTGCAGACCAGGGGCCATACATAAAATAGTTACGTACTTTTTACTTGAATGTTCATGTTCATTTGCAATATGTCTTCATAGACTCAATGGTTGTACTAGATAAGTACTGAATAAATAACCGACTTTGTTTTACATTAGATCTTATCACCACATTTTGCGGTAGAAAATTGCGATGCGAGACTTGCTTTTTTGTACATGTCAAGTTTTTGCTGGGGTCTTTATTTCTTTTTGTACGTTGTCTTCTTTTTTTCTTTTCGGGTTCTATTTCTCGTGCATCGGGTAAATGGTCTTACCGAACGACAGGAAAAGTGCAGACCAGGGGCCATACATAAAATAGTTGCATAGTTTTCACTTGTTCATGTGTAATATGTGTTCAAAGATTCAATGGATTTCCCGTACGACAGGAAAAGTGCAGACCAGGGGCCATACATAAAATAGTTGCATAGTTTTCACTTGAATGTTCATGTTCATTTGCAATATGTCTTCAAAGACTCAATGGTTTTACTGTACGGCAGGAAAAGTGCACACCAGGGGCCATACATAAAATATTTGCGTACTTTTCACTTGAATGTTCATGTTCATGTGTAATATGTGTTCAAAGATTCAATGGTTTTACCGTACGACAGGAAAAGTGCAGACCAGGGGCCATACATAAAATATTTGCATAGTTTTCACTTGAATGTTCATGTTCATGAGTAATATGTGTTCAAAGATTCAATGGTTTTACCGTACGACAGGAAAAGTGCAGACCAGGGGCCATACATAAAATAGTTACGTACTTTTTACTTGAATGTTCATGTTCATTTGCAATATGTCTTCAAAGACTCAATGGTTTTACCGTACGACAGGAAAAGTGCAGAGCAAAAGTAATACATAAAAACTAAGAAAGTATGCACAGCGTGGCTGTACAATTTATTTAATAAATCTTACCATGTTTTTTTTTCTAAAAAGCAATGAAATATTGCAAAAAATTATGACTACTGATTAAAGATTTTAAGTTGTTTATTCAAAATATGTGCAAATAACACTCTTGTACTAAAGTAGTACCTACATATACATAAAAAACATATATAAACATATGAAAAAGTCAAATTACAATCATTGATATAAAACAAATTATGTCATTAAAACATGAATACAATATGACACGAGAAGTTATACATTGAAATCATTGATTGTCATTAATGCCTTTGACAAGAGTAGGCCAGTTCACACGGACAGCACCCGGTCAAGAGTATAACGCGAGAGTCAGCTATCGCTTCCCTCAACCATATTAGAGGGAAAACAACGATCCGGCTACCGATGCGTCACATCCGAACGAACATTTAAGCGAGCATGCACCACTCGTGCCAATGCTAAAATTAAAATAATATGTTTTAAAAACATACTAGACTTATTGTCATGTCTTTTCGCATTCACGTCAATTCTTACATTGTCAATTTATGATTGTTAAACATGATTTGCGTTGATAGAAGAAACAATGTCTTTCTTTATACAAATACTAAATCGAACCAGATACTAACTTGACATTTTTATTCTTTCACTTGTTGCAGTAACAACTTACCTAGTAATTCTTCTACAATTTACCTAAGCTCTTGTAGGTTTATGAAGTAATACTTACCCTCACAATTAATCTAAGCTCTAGTAGATCTATAGAGTATTACTTACTCTAACAATTTACCTAAGCTCTAGTAGATTTACAAAGTAATACTTCCTTTAACAATTTACCTAAGCTCTAAAAGATTTCCAAAGTAATACTTCCTCTAACAATTTACCTAAGCTCTTGTAGTAGATTTATAAAGTAAAACTTACTCTTAAAATTGAACTGTAAAAATTTAGTATAATTTTCAACCGTCTTAAAAAAGGATTCAACTTCAACTCAATTCCATTATATGTTTTTTTTGTGTTTATTTTACGTGATTTCTACGCCAGTTGTGATCCAAAAATGGATAAAATTGTACTAAGCTGTTAGGTTTGAAGGCGTTTTTTTACGTTTTCTGCTTGGTCAATTATGAAAAACATATTTTCAATACCTTTTTTATTACTGTTTTATTTTAATGATTTTGATGATTTTTTTAACTAATAGTCTAAGATTATGTTTAAAGAAAATTATCAAAAAAATTGTACTAAGTTGTTGGGATTGAAGTCGTTTTTCAACGTGGTTAGCTTGGTCCATTGAGAGACACAACCTATTTTTATTACTGTTTTATTTTACACCATCCTCACATTGGGGTAATTATAAAGCTCCACTTCTAAAAATTTGTAATGATATCTATATAATGAAATTTTTATATTAATCTCTCTTCACTATTCTGTTTTTCTAACATCTGTTCAATGATTATCGATTGCTCGGCGATTTCATCAGATGTCAACATGTACAGTTTATTCTGCACAGGTTGTGTAATTTCTTCTTTTTTAATCTCGCTAACATCTTTGGGATCATTTTTATAAAAATCATCGTAAAGTTCATTTTCGTCCGTGTTCGACGTATCATGACTGTCAATGTTATCTTCTTCGCCTATGTCATGCTGGTATTCTTCATATTCTTTGTAATTTTCATTTTCTTCGTTGATTTCATCAACAGCTCTTCTCTTGAGCTTACCATCACCGCTTTCATCTAAAATTTCGGATTCAGCATTTTCTTCTTGATATTCAGCCTGTCTCTTGTTAAAAACTGAAATGTCATCTTTCTCCAGTACTTCGGGCTTCTCTTCAAGCATTTGCAATAGATGTTCAAAGACTAATGGTATGTTTTTGAAAACAGTTGCGTACTCTTCGCTTGGATGCTCATGCCCGAAATCATCACTGGAACCTTGAAAAAAATTTTTGTTTAATTATTAAAAGTTTTTTTTTTCAATATGTTTTTCACTTTGTAATGAAACAAATGACGGTGGCGGGAATCTCAAATTTTCTTAGTTTTGCCTCTATATATCTGAAATTCTGAAACTCATTCCTCGGCAGTCTAACTTTTTTTCTTCACAATTTAATATAAGTATAATTTAACTACCGAATGAAAAATCTAAAGAAAGACGAACGAAGCAGAATTAAAGAAATAAATAAAAAAATATATATAATAAATAAATGACAAAAACTTCAATAAATTAGAAAGCACCAAAGAAATATGAACCGATAATTATTTAGATCAGTATACCTACTGTAGCAAAAATGAATTAAAATTGATTTAAAATACCTGCTAAGGTTTCGCTACATAATACTATAATTTAGATTTAGGTCCCAATAGCGGATATATAAAAAGAAATTATTTGTAGGGGGGGGGCGTCGCACCGATGTAATTTTAAGGTGGCTACGCTGCCAAATTTCGCGAGGGGGTGTTTAGTGGGTAGTGTGGTCTTTGGGCCTGTGCATACGCATTCATACACCTTCCGAGTGTAACGGGGACGTATGCATATAGGCGCAGAGCTATGAGTCCCACATAACCAGCGGCAGCTTCGGCCTGCGGCCGAAGCTTCCCCTGGTATGCGTAAACGCATTCAACTCCGCTCTCCCTTAACAGGGGGGAAAAAAGGGGTAAATCGGAAATATATTTTAAAATAAATACATGGTAAAAAGGGCTATAAAAGGTGATGATCGTGATTAACAGGTCTAAGATTAAACATGCAACATAAAATTTATCTTAAGTAAAGCTGTCCGACTAAATAGGAACAAATTTAAAATCAACTAATTAATATAGATTTTGTTGAGGTCCGAATAAACAACAATCGTCGCTATAATCCAGATAATATCACCTACTAAATACAGATCACATCTTAAAAATAACTAGCGTTAGACGGAATTACCCCGAGGCAGTCTACACCCTACTTAAAACTTGTGGGTAAAAAGTAGCCTCGGGGGTGCCCTTATTTAATAACAGTTCCTTATTTAATTTAAAAGGGTCTTGTAATCACTGGCAAATGAATTGGAACGAAACTCCATGCTATGGTAACACCGGTCGGCGAAGGTAGTGGCGATAAGAACGTGCGGATGATAAAATGTGTATCAATTCCCTTATGGCGACTGGGACAGGATGGTGTCTTGCAGCACATGGAGGTCCAAAAGGAAAGCCGTCTGCCCGGCTGTGGTGTTCAACGACCGGTCTACAACCGGCGGCTAGGTGGCAGTAGCCCTAGCAGCGGTGAAAACTGGTGCTCTATGCCCTCTGGCAAACATTGAAGGCACTGCTCACAAATTTACATTTAAATTTAAATTTTACATTACATTAAATAACATTTTAAACCATAATTTGCCAAAAAATACAAAAACCATAAAAATAAACCACCGAAAATCACTTTTTCTCCTTCCTATCAAAATATGTCAGAAGCCGCTTTCAAAATTTTCCTCTTATTCTAAAAATATATGTCTAGCAGGAAACCGAACCAAACAGTTTTTATTTTGTGACGAGAAAAAAGTTTTCGTTACACTACCTAGTACCAACATAAAGACAGGGAATTTTCATTTTTTTTTCCACTAAATTTTGTTTGTGACTTTGCGGGTACTTACCAAACCTTAACACGAACATAAAGATAAAGAGAATGATACAAAAACCAATTTCGAACTGCCTCATTTCCATACTGAGCACAAAATCTAAAATTCATCCAAAAATAAAAATTAAATAATGCAAGCAGCACTTCACTTACTTAAACGAAAAAACACAAAAGACCCACACGAAGGTATCTTTTACAAATTGTTTGTGCCACTAAAACATACTGAGTGATAAGATAAGGTTCTGAATATTTTAACCCAACGGAATCTACTGAAAGTCGAATTCGTACATTGCATCGTTGACAAAAAAACAGACTCTACCAGACCAATATTGTGTACATCGTAGAAGAGCAAAATGATATAATGAATTACAAAAATGTTTAAAAAAAACCGGTAAAGTGTGAATTAGAACCGTGCACAAAGGGTTCCGTACCATCATACTAGATGGCGCTAGTTTCTTTACGTTTAGAAAAAAAAACGTTTTTTATATGGAGATTTTTACTTTTTCTAATCTGTGAAAATTTTAACTGTCTTTTTTGTATCGAGGCTTTCACTTTTTCTAATTTTTAGTATTTTTTGTTATAGCGGCAACAGAAATCGGTGAAAATTTCAACTGTCCAGCTATCACGGTTCATGAAATACAACCTGGTGACAGACGGACAGACAGACGGACGGACAGCGGAGTCTGAGTAATAGAGTGCCGTGTTTACCCTTTGTTTACGGAACTCTAAAATAAGTAGAAAGTAAAATAAATAATTAGAACGTGGACATATTAGATGACGTGGATAACCGAGCTTTGCTCCGTAGCGCCTTCTGTTGTTGACTAGATAAACTAAACAAAAAAAGTTATTATTATGGATATATATAATGGATTTCATCAGAGATGACGCCTATTTACTTATAAAATAAAACATAACCTAAATACAAAATTTCATACAAATTGTTTGAGCCATTATCACAGATTACTAATTAGTTACCCATTATCGAAAAATCAATTTTATAATAATAAACTATCGCCCGCGTGGATATCGTTTTTATGACTGTCTTCGAGAGTGCGTGGTGCGTTCCGGATCGCGAGCGTGGACATGAGTTGTCTCCAGATCCCTCAGGAACTATATCAGGCTATTCTGATTAGCAGCCTATGTCACTTCCCACCCCTTTAACAAAAAAAAGCACTTCAATCCAATGACATAAATATTACTGGCGCTTTAATCCGTTGCTCCGTTGCGACGTCAACGTGCGCGAGCGTGGAAATGAGTTTTTCCCAGATTCCTTGGAAACTATGTTAGTATCTGCTAATTAATTAGTAAATTATGTCATTTCTCACCTCCTCAACCATCACTAAGCAAAAAATCACAACAATCGATTGTAAAAGATTAAAAAAAAGACGTGTGGCACTCGGGGACTGCCGCGGTAAAGCTATTGCTCAATTTTTGTATCAACTTACGCAATTATAATTATTTATTTATTTTATTCATGCATTATTTCTTTTTCTTTGATATTAATTCAAGTTACACTTTTTGAGCGTGATGACCGATAAGAAAACAATTTTTTCTTTTATTAAATAAATAACAATATTTAGAAGTGATTATCGAATTTCGCGCGATGTACATTTATATAGATATAATATCATATATACTTTCTCTGCGCGGCATTCATGTGCATTATCTATACACCAAAAACAAAGGTACTGAATAGTACACGTGCTTGGTTTGATGGTTTCTGTTATATATATAATGAAGAATGAATTTATTTATTTATCGCTCATTTTAATATCAAAAATTTAGGTCACCTTTATAGCAGTATTATATTTTCAATTCAAAATTAATACTGCATTTGTGATAATAATAAAATGTATGTATATAGAGTACTCACTCATTTTCTTTCACTATTTTTTCGTGACTTTCTTCATTAATAATAAATGCACTTTGTTCATTCATATTTATTATTTATTTTCGCTTAACCGCGCTTTTATTACTTTCTTCATTAATAATAAATGCACTTTGTTCATTCATATTTATTATTTATTTTCGCTTAACCGCGCTTTTTTACATCTTTGTTTTTTTTAAAGCAATGGTAGTTGGAACTATACAGCCAAATATGGAATAAAATCTTTTTGTACTTTTTTTTTAAGCAATGGTAGTTGGAACTATACAGCCAAATATGGAATAAAATCTTTTTGTACCTATCTCTATAAATACAAACAGCTGTGTCTTAAATAAAATCTTTTTGCATTTGATAAATAAAAAATAATCAAATCTTTTTTGTCATATGGAGGTATATACAGTTTATGAAAAGAGTTTTATTATTCTCCAAAAATGATCAAATCTTCTTATATGTTTGTTTTGACAACCGATATTGTTGCCATGGCAACCGAGCGTCAGGTTTTTCTTCGTTACGGAATTTCTGGATTCGGTCCCCGCGCTCAAAGCCTGCGATAAAATCTATGCAATAGCTTAAAATATTACTTTCATTGTTCCGTTGCGATGTTAAAGAAATTAACCAAAAAAATTATTTTTGCATCGGACTATGCTGTTTTCACGGAATAAAAAGTAATCTATATCCTTGCCAGTGACACAGGCTACCTGCGTGCTAAATTTCATCAAAACTGGTCCATGTGTTAAAGGGTGAAAAGGTAACAAACAAACAAACACATTTTCACATTAATATTAAGTAAGGATACAAAAATGTCTTACCTTAATAGTATTTTTTTAGCAGATAACCAAAACTCGGTCCATCTAACCTGGTTCAAATCTGGACGGCCAATGTACCAATGAGTTTTTCAAAAACTTACGTACATATACTTACCGATTGCTTTAACGGTAAAGGAAAACATCGTGAGGAAACCTGCACACGCCTGCGAAGAAACTCGAAGGTTGTGTGTGAAGTCGACCAACCCGCACTGGGCCAGCGTGGTCGACTAAGGCCTAATCGCCCTGATTCAGGGTAGGCTCGAGCCCCTCGGTGGGGACGTATATGAGCTGTTATAATATAACCAAAAAAAAGCGTGATGCCTATTCGTATATGCAGATAAGAGTCGAGTGCCTACATAAAGGTTAACTCAGCGTGCATCGATAACCGTATTTTTTGTAGTTGTTAAAAATAATTTGGTTTTAATAGGTACCTTTTTGTTTATCGTACCTTATCTGTCCACAACTAAAATAAATTGATGAATTTGACTCCTTGCATTTATTCGATTAATTAAAAATTTAATTTAAAAATACAAATGTTCATTAATATGCATCCAAAAAAACGACTTTAATTTTCTTTCTTTTTTTAATTAATTTGGGATTTGCTAAAAATCAACGGAAAATTGTAACCGAAATGATTTTCAAAATATTTAAAAACGCTAAAGACTTGTTACTAACTTGAAGACAAAAGACTCCACAACGTGTTTTTCTGGCGATTAGTCCTTACCATACATTGAAAACTACTAAACCGCTTTTGATAAAACTTGTACTGTTCTTTATGTTGAAAGATACATAAAACAATAAAAAAATTATTTCAATAAAAGATTGGTTGCATTCCCATTTCTAGTTTCTGAGAAATACTTAGAAAAACATACAATAAATATATCTACATACATAAACTTATGAAATTAGTACGAACTTCTGTGGCATGGTGACAACAATATATCGATACATTTTTTTCGAAATTTTACGCACGCGTAACCTCCTATACATATTATACAGGTTGTCACAAAATTGGTGTAGTTCCCGTTAACTGGGGCTACTACTCATGATACTGAACAACTTTTGTTTTATAAAACAAAGTTATAACTTTGCTGAAATCTGATCGATCTATTTTGTGAGTTTTTGTAAGGATGATTATTTTTTTTGAGATTACGAGTTCCTTGGGGAAAGTTGTTTAGTATGATGGGTAGAATCCCCTGTTAATGGGTCCTAGTTCAAGTTCTAGTCATTTATTGTGCATAAGTTTATATAGATCGAACATATAGTATAAATAAATTACAGTTAAATTCTACCTGAATCAGCTGTAGACAATAAGTATTAATACATTAAGCTATTACAATGTCATACAGTATCCGAAAATAAATGAATTATTATCAATATGAAAAACAAAATAAGCACAAATAATAACAACAAAAATCTTACTAAATAAATAATGTAAATCATATTATATTAAAAATGTAATCATCATATTTCTTTATCACTTAAATACTCATCAATTGGATAATAACATTTGTTTAATAGCCACTCTGTAATTTTCAACTTAAATTTGTATGTAGACATTTTTTTCAACCTACTAGGAAGATTGTTATATATATCTAACCAATTTTATTACGTTAATGAATGCAAAAACAAACTGAAAACGTCATAGAGCGTCGGTGGCGTACCGGCTAGGGCTGCTACCTCCTGTGGACAGGAGGAAGAGAAGGTCGTGGTTCGAATCCTGCCACGTACCCAATGTGTTTTTGAACTTTTTGAATTTCGATTTCATATGTACGTTTATCCGACGCTCTTACGGTATAAGAAAACATCGTGAGGAAACCTACACACGTCTGCGAAAAAACTCGAAGGTTGTGTGTGAAGTCGACCTACCCGCACTGGGCCCGCGTGGTCGACTAAGGCCAGATCACCCTAATTCAGGGTAGATTCGACCCCTCGGTGGGGTCGTATATGAGCTGATATGATAATATGATCCCAGGAACGTGACGCTTTATGTCAAAATGTATTTATATTTTAGATTTTTATTTACAACCCTAATTTTCTATTAATGTTTAAGAGGAAACGCGGCCGCCATTTTTTCCATACAAACGTAGTCCCCTGTTTCCTCCCTGGATAATGACAATAAAGCAAAAATATTTATTCCCTAAAACCTATATTTACCATGGCTATGCCCCTATGTTTTGGTTTTTCCCATGTTCTGATTATAATAGGATGTAGGAGCCTTCAAAAACTGAAAAATTGCCCAATTGAAACGTCATTTTCAGACACCCACCAAAAAAATAATACACATATTAACAATAAAATTAAAACATAGAGGTTTAGGTAAAGCCTTTTTTAATTATTTTTGAAAAAAATATTATTATTGCTATAGTTTTGGAGGAGGAAATAGGGGACTACGAAATACTGTTTTGGTCAATTTTAGTGCCTATTATCTGTCTGCGCTGCAGTTCTCCCTTTCTTACTGTATACAGAGGGGTTTGGGGGAAGGAGACAGCAAAATTTTATTCAGATACCTATTGTTTAGACCGCATTTCCTATTAATTGTGTGCGAAAGAATTTAGGTATATTGTCACTGTGCCACGCTCCATACAAAAATGTTTCAATCCCTTTGGCATACCTTTTTAAATGGCTACATAACACCTACGAGTCGAATTGATAACCTCCATTTATGAAGTCGGTTAAAAATGCATGTAGGTAGATAAGTACTATGTTATTTTCACTTCGCGTGTTTTCTATCGCAGCTACATACGCAATTACTTTAAATGTTAACATTTAAGATATAATAATTAAAATTGAATAAATTAGGGTAAATGAATTTATCTTTAGGAAAAAATTAGTATAAAATACGAGGCTAACAGGGAGAAGGCACCATTTGCAAAATGTTCTCGCCGAAGATCTACTTCGTCTTGGCCATCGGCTTCATTGGTGAGTACTTGAAATTGTTTGTTCGTTTTTAGGGTTCTGTACGCCCAACCAAAGGGTGACCAACGGGACCCTATTACCAAAGTATATATATTAGTACTAACATACAGTATGGACACTCCCTACCGCTCTTTAGATTCCGACCTCACCCCCTCGTCTCCCAGATTGATACAGATTGGTCACAGTTTCGTTGTCGAACGTAGGATTTCGCCGCCATTTTATTTGTTCCGTCATTCCTTTTTTGAAATGTAATTTCTGGCCTGTTGTATGAAGTGTCCAGGGTGTGCTATTACTAAGTCTCCGCTGTCTGTCCTTCTGTCAGCGGGCTGTATTTCATTAACCATAGTAGGTAGACAGTTGAAATTTTCACAGAATATGTATTTCTGTTGCCGCTTTAACAAGAAATATTGAAATATTGAAAATTTAAAAAACAAAAAAGTTTTTTTATAGCTCTTTAGAAGCATTTTTGATTTAGCTCTATCGTAAAAACAGTAATACAGACAAGTATGAAACTTGGTGTGATTATAGTACTAACACTGAGATAAAACAACAAATACTTTAAACTCGCGCTAAGGAGTCCGAACTGGATGACAAAAAAAGTCAGAACCGCACACCTAGGGTTCCGTACCATTATACTAGATGGCGCTAGTTTCTTCACGTTTAGAAAAAAAACGTTTTTTATATGGAGATTTTTACTTTTTCTAATTTTTTGTATTTGTTGTTACAGCGGCAACAGAAAGACATCATCTGTGAAAATTTCAACTGTCTAGCTATCACGGTTCATGAAATACAGCCTGGTGACAGACGGACGGACAGCGAAGTCTTAGTAATAGCTTCCCGTTTTTACCCTTTGGGAACGGAACCCTAAAAATCTTTTGTTTGTAATGTGAATCAGGGATCATTGTCATTATTACTATGTAGTTGTGAGGAGAGGTGTGGTGGTCTCGGGAGTGCTAGGCTGACTCGCACTTGGACGGATTTTTATCTATGGTAGGTACTTGTGATAATCCCTACTCTTTGGTATGGTCGAAGTTCGTTTGTGAACTCTTTATTGTGTACAACTGACTTTCCAGTTATAGACACACAACAGGAATGACATGCACAAAGGCGGACTTATCATAAACAGGGATCTCTTCCAGTCAACCTTTTATCACTGAGAGGACTTAAGTAACGAACAAAGAAACAGTGTTAGTCATCATCATCATCATGTCAGCCGAAAAACGTCCACTTCTGGACAAAGGCCTCTCCCAAGGACTTCCACGACGACTGGTCCTGCGCTGTCCGCATCCAGCGGCTTCCCACGATCTTCACCAGGTCGACGGTCCACCGTGTGGGAGGCCTGCCCACGCTACGTTTTCCGGTGTGCGGTCGTCAATCGAGAACTTTACTACCCCAACGGTCATCTGTTCTACTATCTATTTACCCTGCCGCTACTTCAGTTAGCGATTCTGTGGGCTATGTCGGTTACTTTAATTCTCCTGTGGATATTCTTATTTCTGATTCGATCGCGTAGGGAAAATTCCGAGCATAGCTCGCTCCATTTCTCTTTGGGTGAACTTGAGCCTTCTTATGAGGCCCATAGTAAGCGACCATGCCTCAGTTCCATATGACACTGACAACACACACTGGTCAAAGACTTTAGTCTTGAGATACTGCGGTATTTGAGACGTGAAGATATTGCGAAGCTTCCCCAATGCTGCCCAGCCGAGTTGGATTCGTTGATTGATCTCTTTCTCGAAGTTGGACCTATCTAGCTGAACTGTATGTCCCAGGTTTACCGCTTCCATCTTCGGCATCATCGTCACTTACCATCAGGTGAGATGATACCAAGGGCTTACCAATTGTGAATTTAAAAAAAAAAGTCATTTTTTACGAAAAAAAAGTTTTTCAACCGGCGCCTAAATGTCTCGCCGCATGGTGGACAGTATTTGTTCGTAAATACTAGGCCCTGTGACACTCCGATTCCTCGTGGCCAGTTTAGTGCGTCGGGGCACACATTTCAATCACCAGTGTTTCTTTATCCGCCTCCGTGGCGCAATGGTTAGTCCATTAGCTTCACATTAGTCCTTTACGCACGAAGCGTTTTGCGTCTTCGTTCATCATGCGAACGGCCAAGGAGTGGAATTCCCTTCCGGCGTCTGTATTCCCCGATTCGTACAATTTAGGAATCTTCAAGACGAGAGTGAATAGGCACTATTTGAGCTTGCGTGTCACATCCTCGGCTGCATCGGCACTTACCATCAGGTGAGGTGCGGCCAAACGCACTCAAATTTTTAATAAAAAAAAAAAGGATGTCACGGAGTCTAGCTTTGTAGGACTCGGTTTGGTTGATGGAATAGCATTTTCTAAGCCCGCCTGGCCGCCTGGCTATCTACCGCCATCTTATCTAAGCATTGCCATCAAATCAATGTTATTGATATGTTCTGGTTTGAAGCTCAGATAGCCAGTTCATTGCGTTGGGGAATCTTGGTAAGCCCGCTTCCATCTTCGACATCATCGTCACTTACAATCAGGTGTGAGAATGCCAAGGGCTTACCAGCTGTGTATAAAAAGAAGTACCGGCCAAGTGCGAGTCGTTGTCACACAAACAGTGTTCCGCATTAAAAGTATTTACCAACAGAACAAGACATCTTAGTACATACTTTGCTCTAGGTAAATAGGGGTCTATTAATTCTAGACTTTGTAAATTTTATTTTTCCTGTGGGAACGGAAGGACTTTAGATTTTTTAATGGATTTTTCTGCAATCTATGCATTTGATCTTATATTCTGTGATTTTTTCAAGATTTTAGGCTTAGTAGTTTCGGAGATAAGGGGGAATGGTAAATTTTCGCCTATGTATTTTATTAAATAATTTCGAAATATTCATTTTTATATTATAAAAAAATATTTTTAAGATTTTCACAATTAGCCCTTTCATTTAATATGTCACACAATAATATTGTGTTATAATTTGTGTATACTTACTTCAATAATTTGTGTTACAATTAATATGTCACACAATAACATGGGGGCCATGTTAGGCCACAAGTAAAAAAATTGTAAAAAAAGTTTTGTAAAACATGTTATGTTTTACAAAACTTTTTTTACTTGTGGCCTAACGTGGCTCCCATGTTTGAAATTCATTTATTTACGTAAAGTCTTTGCGTCACCGAATTTCAACTTAATCGGTCCAGTAGTTTCAGAGAAAATTAGCTCTGACTTAAGGACAGACAGACACACGAGTGATCCTATAATGGTTCCTTTTTTCCTTTTAAAGTAGGGAACCCTAAAAACATAATTATACCTAAGTCATACTTGACATATGTATGATAAGATTGATAAGTTTCGAAAGTGATCGTGTTACGGTGTCAGATGTTTCTGAAATCGAAGTGAGACCACATATATCTGAAACCTTGTTGATGTATACATATTTTTTAATGCTTACTGTACCTACCTAATTTGCTATAAGTAGAAAACTGCTGACATTTGGTTCGACACTAGCACTAAACCTCCATCAACGCGGACTTGACCCGGTCATCACCCGTGGTACGTTTGGGTTGACCACGTGTTTGGATTATGGCCTGCTTTATTTTTTTCAATTTCATATTTTATTATCTAGTAGCCGCAAACTGCGCGCACTATCGCTTTGCGCGCTCGCCTGAAACCGTGGAGATGAACTCCGGCAACTACACCACGGACACACCAGCTAACCAGGAGAACATGACCGACGAGGAGGACTACTGGCACCAACATGAAGACAAGTACGAACAGAACCAGGACAACAGGTAAGTGACATTGTCGTACCTACTACTTAATATACAGTCTCTGACGTTCTAGTAAGTTACAATTAAAAATCAGGGAAATGTGATCGTTGAAGAGCGATACTGGAAACCATGTTGAAAAAAACCGGTAAAGTGCGAGTCAGAACCACGCACAAAGGGTTTCGTATCATCATACTAGATGGCGCTAGTTTCTTCACGTTTAAAAAAAAGACGTTTTTTGTACGGAGAATTTCACTTTTTCTAATTTTTAGTATTTGTTGTTATAGCGGCAACAGAAAGACATCATCTGTGAAAATTTCAACTGTCTAGCTATCACTGTTCATGAAATACAGCCAGGTGACAGACGGACAGACAGACAGACGGACGGACAGACAGACAGACAGACAGCGGAGTCTTAGTAATAGGGTCCCGTTTTCACCCTTTGGGTACGGAACCCTAAAAAGTAAAGAGTAAGGACAACCCGTGGGTTAATATTGTTGAGTTAAGTTAAGTCAGATTTTAAAAAAATTTTAGAATATAGCAAATATATGACAGGCTAGCTTTTGGCCGCGGCTTCGCTCGCGTGGGCATCTTTTTTATGACTGTTTCTGAGGGTGAGTGGTGCGCGATCCACAAGCGGCTCGCGAGCGTAGACAGGGATTTACTTCAGATCCACCGGAAACTATATCAGGCTATTCTGATTAGCAGTCTATGTCACTTCCCACCCCCTCGACTATTTCTATGCAAAAAATCGCGTCAATCGGTTGTTCCGTTACGACGCCGAAAACAGCGCGAGCCTGGAAATGATTTTTCCCTAGATCCCTCGGGAACTATCTCAGGCTATGCTAATTAGTAGTCTATGTCATTTATCATCCCCTCTCTGTACAAAATTTCACAACAACGCTTTGCTCCATTGCGATGATGAAGAAATTAACCAAAAAAAACGGAAAAGTGCGAGTCAGAACCGCGCACAAAGGGTTCTGTACCATCATACTAGATGGCGGTTCTTTCTTCACGTTTAAAAAAAAACGCGTTTTTTGTATGGAGACTTTCACTTTTTCTAATTTTTAGTATTTGTTGTTATAGCGGCAACAGAAATACATCATCTGTAAAAATTTCAACTGTCTAGCTATCACGGTTCATGAAATACAGCCTGGTGACACACGGACAGACAGCAGACAGCGGAGTCTTAGTAATAGGGTCCCGTTTTTACCCTTTGGGTTAGGAACCCTAAAAAGAAGCTTTTTTTTAGTTCACTCACGAACTGTACCGGACAATGCTATTTTCACGGGATAAAAAGTAGCCTATACCCTTCCCCTTAACACAGGCACGTGCATACCAAATTCCGTCAAGATGGTTGAGGTGTTGAAGCGTGAAAAGGTAACAAACAAACAAACAAAATACATCTTCACATTTATAACATTAGTAAGGATAAACTTTACAACCAGAAGAATATTATGAACAAGGGGGAGGAACATTATCAAAATTACGCAAAGCTTTATAACTTGATAGATTATTGTGATTTCGTGGTGACCGCGCACCGGAAAACGTAGCGTAGGCAGGCTTTCACGCGGTGGACTGAGGAGCTGGTGAAAATAGCGGGAAGTCGATGGATGCGGGCAGCGCAGGACCGGTAGTCGTGGAATTAATCCTTGGGGGAGGCCTTTGTCTAGCAGTGGACGTTTTTCGGCTGATATGATGATGACAGATTATACATAATATCAGCTCATATACGTCCCTACCGAGGGGCTCGAGCGTACCCTGAATAAGGGCGATAGGGTCTTAGTCAACCACGCGGGCCCAGTGCAAGTAACTTGTATCTCATCTGTGCCAGTGCGAGTTGGTCGACTTCACACACAACCTGCGAGTTTCTTCGCAGGCGTATGCAGGTTTCCTCACGATGTTTTCCTTCACCGTAAGAGCGTCGGATAAACGTACATATGAAATCTAAATTCGAAAACACATTGGTACGTGTCAGGATTCGAACCACGACCTCCCGGACAGGAGGCGGCGGCCCTAGCCGTTACGCCACCGATGCTCTTAAATGACAGACAGATTATACATGATGTGATAAAATTCAGTAATACAGATTTCGCTTTTCATAGAAACCCAAACAACGAACAGAACCAACAGCAATTCGACGAAGAAAAAAACTACCGCGAGCAACAAGAGAAAGAGAAAAACAATGAACAACAAGAAAATATGAATACCAACAAAGACAAGATAGAATCTGACCAGCAAGATAACGAAGACCATTACAATGAACATCGAGGCGACAACGGCATTGAAGATGAGCCTAACCACAGGAATGATGAAATGAACGAAGAGTATGGCTCCAAGGAAGACCGTTATGAAAGTAAAGGAAAGGAAGAGATGGAGAACAGAGATGAAAATATGCAGAATAGGGATCCACAGGGTGATGGTCCTTCTGTAAATTATTCTTAGAAATCAGGTGTGAGAAAAAGGCAACAGGCATGTTAACACGATGAGTGATTTATTATCATTATTAAATTATTGAATCATACTGTATTTAATCAAATTATTAAAATGTAATTAATAACCATTGAAATGCATTATATCAAGTTTTATTTCACACTAGCCGTCGGCCCGTGGCTACGCCCGCCTTGTTTTTGATTTTTCCGTGGGAATAAGACGTTTTCCTATTCCAGGACTTAAATTATAAGTGTGCAAAGTTTCATCCCGATCCGTCCAGTGATTGAAGCGTGAATGAGTAACAAACATTCATCAATACAAACAAACTTCACATTTATAATATTAAGTAGGATTACACTTTAGATTACTGGTACTGTCGCCACTCGAGAACTTTACTGCCCCAACGGCCATCTGCTCTTGAGTGGCCGCCGCGCACGGGAAACATAGCGTAGGCAAGCCTCCCACGCGGTGGACCTACGACCTGGTGAAGGTCTCGGGAAGCCGGTGGATGTGGGCAGCGCAGGACCGGTCGTCGTGGAAATCCTTGGGGGAAGCCTTTGTCCAGCGGTGGACGTCTTTTGGCTAAAATGATGACTGGTACTGTGCTTAACTACTCTTTTACTCGCTAGTTACTCGATAGACCACAGAAGACTGAATCTCGGTAGACCACAGAAGACTAAAATATTTTTTTAGTTACTCAGCTGCGGCGACCTGTCAGTATAAGGAGACGTAATAGGTATTGTTAAAAAAACACTCCAAGTGCGATTCGTGCTCGAGAACTGAGGATTCCGTACTACTAAATAATAGATTTCGATGTGTATTTACCAAAAAAACTTTTAAATCAGTTAGGGAGTATAACTCATATTTGGCCGAGATTTTTCACAGTGCCAACACTACAATCACACCAAGTTTGGAGCTTGCATGTATTGTTGTTCTCACGTAAAAAAAATCTTTAAAAACACGTTACTTATGTGATGTGGTAATTTTTTACTATTTGTCATTTTTTATATTTTTTAGAAAATCCATCTATAATAATCACACATCATCATCATCATCATTACAGCTCATATATGTCCCCACCGAGGGGCTTGAGCCTACCCTGA
This sequence comes from Coleophora flavipennella, assembly GCA_947284805.1. Lineage (NCBI taxonomy): Eukaryota > Metazoa > Arthropoda > Insecta > Lepidoptera > Coleophoridae > Coleophora > Coleophora flavipennella. The sequence goes on along the minus strand of OX369283.1, from coordinate 7,533,171 downwards.
ATCAGGGCGATTAGGCCTTAGTCGACCACGCGGGCCCAGTGCGGGTTGGTCGACTTCACAAACAACCTTCGAGTTTCTTCGCAGGCGTGTGCAGGTTTCCTCACGATGTTTTCCTTCACCGTTAATAATCACACATAAGTAGCAAATCTGTGAATAGCTACCTATTACGGTTTAAAAGATACAGCCTTTTAAACGTCAGACGGACGGACGGACGGACTGACAGCGTTAGCCTAACAATATGGCCGTGCCTTAGCCCTCTTTGGATAAGAAACTCTAAAAAACACTATACAGGGTGTAACAAAATTGGTGTAGGTCCCGTTAACAGGGGGTTCTACTCGTCATACTGAACAACTTTCTCCAATGAACCTATAGTCAATTCTGAAAACAAAATTTAGACCCTCCATACTAAAATGCACAAGATCAGCTGATCGATTTGTATGAAGAATAAAAAAAAATAGTTTTCTGCAAAGTCGTAGAACAAAGGGTTTTGTTTTGTTTTGTTTTCGTTGTTCAGTATGATGAGTAGAAGCCCCAGTTAACGGGACCTACACCAATTTTGTTACACCCCTATATATGTCGCAAATAAATTTGACAATTTGATTTTGACATAGATCATTTTAAATACGCTAGTAATGTAGTTCAATGTACTAAACATAAATCCTTTTTACGAGTACTAACTCAGATAAAATAAAACTAAGTGTCCTTAAAAAAAATTTTGTCTAGTTGAATTGTGCTCTGTGACTAAGACTAATGTTGCGCAAAAAGAAAAAAAAGAACAAATTTGAATTGTTTATTCAATAAAAAACGTTACAAGAACAAGCATAAGGGTAAAAATAAATCTATCAGTACTTAGGACAATATTTAATTAGAATATTTCAAAGTGTACGTACTATACAGCGTGTAAAAAAACTGAGCACTAATATTTTAAGGTAGGGGATCGTCCATTATTCACGTGAGCCTCGAAGGAGGGGAAAGGGGTTCAGAAAAAGTCACGAAATATCACAAGGGCGAGAAGGGTTGTTGCGAGATATCACGTGCGTTTATTTTTTCGCTAAACGCGCGATTTTTAAACCGAAAAATATTTTCCCGCCCGCCGCGACAAGCTCGGCTAGCCTTGAAATTTTTTAAGATACTTTGTACCAGAAAAATATACGTGATTCTAAATCTGGGGGAAGGGACTAGTCTAAAACCTCACCACGTATTACTAGAGGGGAGAGAAGAGTTAAATAGTTGCTAAAAAACAACACGTGATTAATGGCCGAGCCCTAGGCTCATAAAACTGAACTACTTTCCCTGAGGAACACAGTCTTTTTTTTAATGGCCTCTCCATACAAAATTGGTCAACCAGATGATCAAACAAATAATCCATTTGGTTGAATGAAAAAATCCAGTTCCAAAGTCGTAGAGCAAAAGTTGTTCAGTATAATGAGTAGATGGCTACATTTAAGAGTTAATGTCCAGTTTTATTACACGCTGTGTAAGTAAGTAGAACTAACTTGATCGTGTAAAAGACTAGCACACACAAATAGTTACTTAATATCTAGACACAATTAACTAACAGATCTTTGGGCATTTATAAACGATTAAAAGTTTTGCAATCAGCAGCGTTGCTTAGTAATATTGACTGTTTTTGTCGCCACCGATGAAACTCTGCCAAATTCCGGCCACCCAACCTCCCTGGGGCTCCCTGGGAAAGATGGAAAATTCGTAATTAGATTTCAAACGCCTAAGAAGAAACTTCGAAGGTTGTGTGTTGAGTAGTCGACCAACTGGGCCCGCGTGGTCGACTAAGGCCCGATTACCCTAATTCAGGGTAGGCTCGAGCCCCTCGGTGGAGACATATATGAGTTGATATGATGAACAAATGAAAAAGAATTTATTCAATGATGAGGAGAGATATTATGCACAGTTAGGTTACAAAAAACTCGTAAATAGGTTTGCGTGATCGTATACGAAACGAAGAGATCTGTAAAACTAAGTCACCGATACAAACAAAGAAGTTCCATCCACTTTTTTTTTATAATATGGTAACGTCTCATGGGTGGCTGCAAAATCCTTTTTGAGACAATACCCATTTAATTAATCTTCATTGGTTTTTTGATTTGTAATGTTAGTGCATTACAAATTTTCTCTGAAGTTCTTGACAGCATTTGCAGCAGCCTCGTTCTGAGGTAGTTGCAGTCATCATTACAGCTCATATACGTCCCCACCGAGGGGCTCGAGCCTACCCTGAATCAGGGCGATTAGGCCTTAGTCAACCACGCGGGCCCAGTGCGGGTTGGTCGACTTCACACACAACCTTCGAGTTTCTTCGCAGGCGTGTGCAGGTTTCCTCACGATGTTTTCCTTCACCGTTAAAGCAATCGGTAAGTATGTACGTAAGTTTTTGAAAAACTCATTGGTACATTGGCCGTCCAGATTTGAACCCGGTACCTCTGGTTAGTTAGATGGACCGAGTCGTTACCGGTTGAGCCACCGACGCTTTTTTGTTGCAGGAGGGCGTCTATAAAATTGCACCCAGTGTAAAATTGGGTTTTCACGTCCTGCTTCATTTTATTTTCTTGTTCTCCGCATTGTTCACGTGCACTACACGATTTTCTCCAAAATGCACTACTTCTTGAACAAAATCCTAGCAGAAAACAATGCAAAAACAAAAAAATAAAACTACGAATGCGTTAACTCAAACACTTAAAAACTCCTCCGCCATCCAATCATATCTCATTAGGGTTGCCAAATAGTATAGTTTTCAGTAAATTTATCTGTTAATAAACAAAAATTTTAAAAAAGACTTGACCAATTTTTTTTCCAACACATCTGGCAACCCTGCGCAGGTGATTGATAATAACTAAAAACCTCTTAACTTGTGATTCTACTCAGAAAACTAAGCCTGAAAAAAGGACGGCAAAGATACGGCAGACTAGGCTGTATGGTCATAGATACCTTTGCCTTTTCCGCGCTTTTAAAGCCTGAAAAAACGCGACTTCCTGTTACAATGGGACACATTTCCGTCCCATGGGACACATTTCCGTCCCATTTCACGAAATCACTCCCACAAATTGCAGGAAAGCGAGAGCAAAGATGTTACACATCAAAAAATATTACATGTTTAGTGAAGTTGTAGAACATCACTATTTAAGACGTTTGTAGTTATGTTGCGGTCACGTTGCATAATAAACAAATTAAAGTGGATATACAGTATGTAAAAGGACCCCTCCCGGATAGAACGTTTAACCAACGCTTTGATTAAACCAAATATTTATCAAAGATCATAAGTATGATCATCATCATCATCATATCAGCTGAAGGACGTCCACTGCTGGACATAGGCGTCCCCCAAGGATTTCCACGACGACCGGCTCTGCGCTACCCGTATCCAGCGGCTTTACGCGACCTTCACCAGGTCATCTTTTCACCGCGTTTGTTCTTGAAGCGTAGAAACGTTATCATCACTTCAGACGGACGGTCTAGGTTCAGCAGTGGATGTCTGATGTCTTAAATGATGGTGAAGTATAAGTATACAGGATTTAACATAAATGTGTGGTAATACTCTTAAGTGGGGCTTGTACTCATAAAATAGAACAACTTTTGTTCTACAATTTTGCTAAAGTTGCATTTTTGATGTGTAACATCTTTGCTCTCGCTTTCCTGCAATTTGTGGGAGTAATTTCGTGAAATGGGACGGAAATGTGTCCCATGTGTAACAGAAAGTCGCGTTTTTTCAGGCTTTAAAAGCGCGGAAAAGGCAAAGGTATCTATGACCATACAGCCTAGTCTGCCGTATCTTTGCCGTCCTTTTATAAAGTATTTTGTCACATGTTACACATCATATGCGAGTACTGTAGGTCTCGCTCGAATTTTTTTTTTTTTCATAAATAGGTCAGATAATTGGACGGTTTTGTGAAAGTTAACATTTTTTACGTGATAGCGTCTTATAAATTGATGACATGGGCTGCATGCACGAAAAAGTGTGACGTCATTATCCCGATACGTGACGCCATTGTCCCGTTATGCCAGTACGCTGAGCCAAACGTGCAAGCGAGAGTTGTACTTGTACTTGCTTAGGGCTTGGGGCTTGGGGCCTGTTAAGGTCAAGGTCAAGTTAAGTTAAAAGGATAGAAGTATCAGTGTTAATAACGTCGATGTGTTCCGGCTTGTAGATAAGATAGCCAGTTCTCCATTGCGTTGGGGATCATGGTAAGCCCGCTTCCATCTTCGACATCATCATCACTTACCATCAGGTGAGGCCAAGGGCTTACCAATTGTAAATTTAAAAAAATAATTAAAAAACTACTAGGCTTCCAGGATCTTACAAGAGGTATTCCAATTCGGTTCATTCTTTGTAAGGAAATGCCAAAGATTTAACTCACCCGACTATTTCCGGTATCTTACATCTCCTTAAACATGGAGCTGAAGAAGTTTTAATTCAGTCATGTGGTCTAAAGCACACAAGCGTTCGGCTTGTGACACGTTATCACGTAAAATTATCGTCCGTAAACCGACTTTACAGACAACATCGTGTTTTTTTGCGAATTGATCATGGGTATAAACCCACAAATAATAAAATACCAATAATGGAGAAAGCTGTTCAATTTGTATAGTGGAAGTTCCACCTTTAAGTATGACCACACCATAATGTTACACCCTGTATATGGTGTAGTGTGATCGCTTGCTTACTCTTTCTTGCAGCTGTACATGTTGTTAACCTTCTTGACGTCGCTGCGACTAAGACCTTCTCTCTGTCCTAGCTTCACACCACCAACCTGAAAGAATAGTATACAATTGGTTTACTGTGAATAACTTAGTTTTAAACGGAAAAAAGACCAAATGTATTAAATTCACATTTCCCCTATGTTATTGAAGTAAACAAAAATGCATCCTTAGCTGGTAATGTATTAGAATTTGTACATCAAAGCGTGTTTCTAGGATTAACTTTACTGTAGATTCAAGGCTTCAATGGGGCCGCCAAAATTTTGACAGCGGCATACGCAGTCAAAAAAATCAGGCTCCTGACAGACATAGACACCGCTAGACTGGTATATTTCAGCTACTTCCATAGTATTATGTCTTATGGGATACGACATGCAGCTGATATAAATACCATATTTGTTCTGCAAAAAAGAGCGGTTCTCGTGAGTCGCTCCGAGATAAGTTCAAAGATATTAATATAATGACTTTCCCCTGTCAGTACATTTATGAAAATATAATGTATGTACGTAAAACTCAGCATCTCTTTTCACTGAATAGTGACAGGCACAGTCGAAATCTTCGGGATAGGAATAAACTTCAAGTAACTTATACCAGACTTAGCAAAATCAATCCTTTGTGGGATAATGCTCACTCATGTATAACAAATTACCCGATCATGTCTTAAATTTTTCATAAAAACAGTTTGAAAATTTTATCAAAAGAACTCTTTGTAAAAAAGGTTAAAGGTTAATTCGAATATTGAAATGACAAAAATTTATGGGTAAAGTCAGTGTTTCTTCTATCAACACTACTAATCATGTTTAATAGTAAAAAAAAATTACCAACCTAAGAAATGACGTGGAATCGATAAGACATGACAAGTCTAGTACTTCTTATAATTAATATTTTTATCTTAGCGATGACATGAGTCGTGCATGCTCGCTTAAATGTTCGTGCGGATGGTGGCGCATCGGGAGCCGGGTCGTTCCTTTCCCTCTAGTATGGTTTATGGGAGCGATGGCTGACTCTCGCGTTATACTCGTGACCGCATACTGTCCGTGTGAACTGGCCTGCCCTTGTTAAAGGCATTAATGACAATCAATGATTTAAATGTATAACTTTTCGTCTTATATTGTGTTCATGTTCTAATGACATAATCTGGTTTATATCAAGGATTGAATTTTGACGTTATTAACTAGTTATTGTGTATTTCTTGATTCTTCACAAATTATTATTATTATTTTATGACTATCAGAAAGAATGTAATTTGCACCTATTTTGAATAAATATCATCATCATATCAGCCGAAGGACGTCCACTGCTGGACATAGGCCTCCCCCAAGGATTTCCACGCCGACCGGTTCTGCGCTGCCCGCATCCAGCGGCTTCCCGCGACCTTCACCAGGTCATCGGTCCACCGAGTGGGAGGCCTGTCTACACTACGTTGTCCGGTGCGTGGTCGCCACTCGAGAACTTTACTGGCCCAACGGCCATCCGTTCTACGAGCAATGTGCCCCGCCCACTGCCGCTTAAGTTTAGCAATTCTGAGAGCTATGTCGGTTACTTTGGTTCTCCTACGGATCTCCTCGTTTCTGATTCGATCACGCAGAGAAACTCCGAGCATAGCACGCTCCATTGCACTTTGGGTGACCTTGAGCCTTCTTATGAGGCCCATAGTAAGCAACCATGCCTCAGTTCCGTATGTCATCACTGTCAACACACTCTGGTCGAAGACCTTGGTCTTGAGACACTGCGGTATCTGGGACGTAAAGATATTGCGAAGCTTCCCATACGCTGCCCAGCCGAGTTGGATTCGACGATTGATCTCTTTCTCGAAGTTGGACCTACCTAACTGGACTGTTTGTCCCAGGTATACATATTCGATAACAACTTCGAGTGAAGAGCCTCTAACCTTCAGGGGAGTAGGTACGACACGGACGTTTAACATAATTTTCGTCTTGTCCATGTTCATTCTAAGACCCACTTCAATAAATATATTGAATTGAATTGGATTGAATAGACAAATTCGTCGGTAAACAGGTCGCTGGCCATAAAGAGTTCTGGAGTGGATATTTTAAGACTCCTTTGACGTCTTCTTAGGTAGCTACGCGTTATGTCAGTCATGTGTGTTGTGTACAGACTAACAGTGCTGTTAAGTTTTCCATCTGTCTGTCACCCACTCCCGAACCCGTTTAGTAATACACGCCGCGCGTCTAGACTATAGCGCGCAAAAAAATGAACACTAATACTTAAAAGTGGGCAACTATTCAGCAAACAAAACAACTTTTGTTCTACGACTGTGCTAAAATCCCAGAAAAAAAGGACTTTTCTACAAATCGATCAGGTGGTTGACCAATTTTGTGAGGACCCACTGCGCGTCTAGACTCTATATTGTGTAAAAAAAAGGAACACTAATACTTAGAAGTGGAAAACGATTAAGCAAACCAAACAACTTTGGTTCTACGACTTTGCTCAAATCCCAGAAAAAATAGGAATTTTCATACAAATTGATCAGCTGGTTGACAAATTTTGTAAGAATACGCACCGCGCGTCTAGACTCTATAGAGTATAAAAAAGGAACACTAATACTTAAAAGTGAGCAAATAATCAGCATACCCAACAACTTTTATTCTACGACTTTGCTAAAATCGCAGAAAAAAAGGACTTTTCATACAAATCTATCAGCTGGTTGACAAATTTTGTAAGGATACGCATCGCTCGTCTAGACTCTGTAGCGTGTAAAAAAAAGGAACACCAATACTTAAAAGAGGGCAACTATTCAGCAAACCAAACAACTTTTGTTCTACGACTTTGCTAAAATCCCAGAAAAAAAGGACTTTTCATACAAATCGATCAGCTGGTTGACAAATTTTGTAAGAATACGCACCGCGCGTCTAGACTCTATAGAGTATAAAAAAGGAACACTAATACTTAAAAGTGGGCAAGTAATCAGCATATCCAACAACTTTTGTTCTACGACTTTGCTAAAATCGCAGAAAAAAAGGACTTTTCATACAAATCGATCAGCTGGTTGACAAATTATGTAAGAATAATTATTATGAATTATGATACACGTCATCTGATGATCGATATAAAATTATTTCAAAATCGGTTCTTTGGTTAACAAATGAATCAAATACTACGTTTGTATGGGATTTATGAACTCCAGCGGGCTCTTAAATATTTTTTTTATAATTTGAAGGTAGTTTTGAAGTTTTTTTTAAAAAAAATAGGCGAAAATTTACCATTCTCTCCCCCCCTTATCTCCCAAACTACTGGGCCTGAAATATTGAATAAATTACACAATTTATTCGAGACTTTAGGCCCAGTAGTTTGGGAGATACGGCGGGGGCAGGGGAAATATCAGATAGATTACAGGAAAATCAATGAGAAATCTAAAAACTTTCAGGAAAAATGAAATTTCTAAAGTCCATACTAAGTAGAGCCCTATTTACCTAGCGCAAAGTATGTACTGAGAGGTCTTGTTCGTTAGTAGATAAAGTTTTGGTGCGCTAACTTAGTTGCAAACAATACGCACCGCGCGTCTAGACTCTATAGAGTATAAAAAAAGGAACACTAATTCTTAAAAGTGGGCAAGTAATCAGCATATCCAACAACTTTTATTCTACGACTGTGCTAAAATCCCAGAAAAAAAGGACTTTTCTACAAATCGATCAGCTGGTTGACAAATTATGTAAGAATACGCACCGCGCGTCTAGACTCTATAGTATAGAGTATAAAAAAAGGAACACTAATACTTAAAAGTGGGCAAGTAATCAGCATATCCAACAATTTTTGTTCTACGACTTTGCTAAAATCGCAGAAAAAAAGGACTTTTTATACAAATCGATCAGCTGGTTGACAAATTATGTAAGAATACGCACCGCGCGTCTAGACTCCATAGAGTATAAAAAAAGGAACACTAATACTTAAAAGTGGGCAAGTAATCAGCATATCCAACAACTTTTGTTCTACGACTTTGCTAAAATCGCAGAAAAAAAGGACTTTTCATACAAATCGATCAGCTAGTTGACAAATTATGTAAGAATACGCACCGCGCGTCTAGACTCTATAGAGTATAAAAAAAGGAACACTGATACTTAAAAGTGGGCAAGTAATCAGCATATCCAACAACTTTTGTTCTACGACTTTGCTAAAATCGCAGAAAAAAAGGACTTTTTATACAAATCGATCAGCTGGTTGACAAATTATGTTAGAATACGCACCGCGCGTCTAGACTCCATAGAGTATAAAAAAAGGAACACTAATACTTAAAAGTGGGCAAGTAATCAGCATATCCAACAACTTTTGTTCTACGACTTTGCTAAAATCGCAGAAAAAAAGGACTTTTCATACAAATCGATCAGCTAGTTGACAAATTATGTAAGAATACGCACCGCGCGTCTAGACTCTATAGAGTATAAAAAAAGGAACACTAATACTTAAAAGTGGGCAAGTAATCAGCATATCCAACAACTTTTGTTCTACGACTTTGCTAAAATCGCAGAAAAAAAGGACTTTTTATACAAATCGATCAGCTGGTTGACAAATTATGTTAGAATACGCACCGCGCGTCTAGACTCCATAGAGTATAAAAAAAGGAACACTAATTCTTAAAAGTGGGCAAGTAATCAGCATATCCAACAACTTTTGTTCTACGACTTTGCTAAAATCGCAGAAAAAAAGGACTTTTCATACAAATCGATCAGCTAGTTGACAAATTATGTAAGAATACGCACCGCGCGTCTAGACTCCATAGAGTATAAAAAAAGGAACACTAATACTTAAAAGTGGGCAAGTAATCAGCATATCCAACAACTTTTGTTCTACGACTTTGCTAAAATCCCAGAAAAAAAGGACTTTTTATACAAATCGATCAGCTGGTTGACAAATTATGTTAGAATACGCACCGCGCGTCTAGACTCCATAGAGTATAAAAAAAGGAACACTAATTCTTAAAAGTGGGCAAGTGGTCAGCATATCCAACAACTTTTGTTCTACGACTGTGCTAAAATCCCAGAAAAAAAGGACTTTTCTACAAATCGATCAGCTGGTTGACAAATTATGTAAGAATACGCACCGCGCGTCTAGACTCTATAGTATAGAGTATAAAAAAAGGAACACTAATACTTAAAAGTGGGCAAGTAATCAGCATATCCAACAACTTTTGTTCTACGACTTTGCTAAAATCGCAGAAAAAAAGGACTTTTTATACAAATCGATCAGCTGGTTGACAAATTATGTAAGAATACGCACCGCGCGTCTAGACTCCATAGAGTATAAAAAAAGGAACACTAATACTTAAAAGTGGGCAAGTAATCAGCATATCCAACAACTTTTGTTCTACGACTTTGCTAAAATCGCAGAAAAAAAGGACTTTTCATACAAATCGATCAGCTAGTTGACAAATTATGTAAGAATACGCACCGCGCGTCTAGACTCTATAGTATAGAGTATAAAAAAAGGAACACTAATACTTAAAAGTGGGCAAGTAATCAGCATATCCAACAACTTTTGTTCTACGACTTTGCTAAAATCGCAGAAAAAAAGGACTTTTCATACAAATCGATCAGCTGGTTGACAAATTATGTAAGAATACGCACCGCGCGTCTAGACTCTATAGTATAGAGTATAAAAAAAGGAACACTAATACTTAAAAGTGGGCAAGTAATCAGCATATCCAACAACTTTTGTTCTACGACTTTGCTAAAATCGCAGAAAAAAGGACTTTTCATACAAATCTATCAGCTGGTTGACAATTTTTGTAAGGATACGCATCGCTCGTCTAGACTCTGTAGCGTGTAAAAAAAGGAACACCAATACTTAACAGAGGGCAACTTTCTTACAAATCTATCAGCTGGTTGACAAATTTTGTAAGGATACGCATCGCTCGTCTAGACTCTGTAGCGTGTAAAAAAAGGAACACCAATACTTAACAGAGGGCAACTTTCTTACAAATCTATCAGCTGGTTGACAAATTTTGTAAGGATATGCATCGCTCGTCTAGACTCTGTAGCGTGTAAAAAAAGGAACACCAATACTTAACAGAGGGCAACTTTCTTACAAATCTATCAGCTGGTTGACAAATTTTGTAAGGATATGCATCGCTCGTCTAGACTCTGTAGCGTGTAAAAAAAGGAACACCAATACTTAACAGAGGGCAACTTTCTTACAAATCTATCAGCTGGTTGACAAATTTTGTAAGGATATGCATCGCTCGTCTAGACTCTGTAGCGTGTAAAAAAAGGAACACCAATACTTAACAGAGGGCAACTATTCAGCAAACCAAACAACTTTTGTTCTACGACTTTGCTAAAATCGCAGAACTTAAGGACTTTTCATACAAATCGATCAGCTGGTTGACCAATTTTGTAGAAAGAATTATCTATCTATATGTATGTCGGTGGCGTAACGGTTACGGCCGCTACCTCCTGTCCGGGAAGCCGTGATTCGAATCCTGCCACGAACCAATGTGTTTTCGAATTTCGATTTCATATATACGTTTATCCGACGCTCTTACGGTGAAGGAAAACATAGTGAGGAAACCTGCACACGCCTGCGAAGAAACTCGAAGGTTGTGTGTGAAGTCGACCAACGCGCAATGGGCCTGCGCGATTGACTGAGACCCGATCGCCCTAATTCAGGGTAGGCTCGAGACTCTCGATGGGGACGTATATGAGCTGATAAGAAGATGTACCTTAGGAAAAGTTGTTCAGTGTGATGAGTAGACAAAGAATTGCCTTAAAGTATTAGTGCTTAATTTTTAGACGCTGTATAATAGGTCATAGGCTTAAGCAAATACGACACGCCTACTTAATGTCTTCATACCTTCGAGACATAGGACCATCCCCAGGTCTTACGCTCTGTGCCTATTACTTATTAACACGCTTTTATTAGATTTACTTGTAACTAACTATGTATGTAAGAAAATCTTGGAATCTTAATTTGACCCACTTGCCGGTCTTCGATTAGGATAAATTTTGCACACGCTCTGAGTTAAGAAACGTCATTACAAATCCAATATGGCGGACTGGCTGTTTGAAATCCACCCCCATGATATGGGTATCAAATGAAAGGGTTTGCTGTCAGGAATACGAAAAAATAGTCACGTGACTTAAATCCAACATGGCGGACATCCAAGATAACTACTTAACGTGTTTACTAAAAGCGTGTTTTTTAGTTTTTTAAACTAATTGATGATTATTTTATTGTAATAATAACCTGGTCAAACAAGGTCAATAAAAATCATTAAATTATTATAATTTAATTTTAAAAAATTATGTATCCGATATTATGTATGTTAATAATTTATTATGTATGTCTTTTTTTTTATTCACAATTGGTTACCTGATGGTAAGAGACGATGTTGCCGAAGATGGAAGCGGGCTTACCAAGATTGCCCAACGCATGGAGAACGGGCTATCTTATGTCGTCGTGGAATTCCACGAGATTCATTTCCTTGGGGTACGCCTTTGTCCAGCAGTGGACGTTTTTCGACTGATATGATGATGTATCCGCTGTACATAGGTTTTATAAAATACAATACAATATTCTTTATTATACATAAAAAAAGAAATAACAATATTAAAGAAAGCCTATACAATATTTCTATAATCCGCGCAATGTCCTGGAGACAGCTAGAGCACGTGGCTGATGATCGGCAGGTGATGAAGGCATGTGACCAACTTTTATTGTGATGATGATGATGGTGGTGGTGATGCTGACGGCTATGATGTTGAACTAGCGACTTTGATCAACTAACCTTAGGCTCTATGGTCTTCTGGTTGTTCTTGGAGAACGCATACTCGGAGTAGTGCATGACGCTGTTGTAGTCGTACGGCACGCCGAAACCGTTCGTCGACTGTGGGTCCGACTTCCTGAAGTTGTTCTCGGTTCCTAGTACAAAAACAATTTTCTTAAGAAAGTACTTCATTCATATCGGCACATATATATCCCCACCGAGGGGCTCGAGCCTACCCTGAATTAGGGCGATCAGGCCTTAGTCGACCACGCGGGCCCAGTGCGGGTTGGTCGACTACACACACAACCTGCTAGTTTCTTCGCAGGTGTGTGCAGGTTTTTTTTCCTCACGATGTTTTTCTTCACCGTTAAAGCAATCTGTAAGTATATGTACGTAAATATTTGAAAAACTCATTGGCACATTGGCCGTCTAGATTTGAACCCGGTACCTCTGGTTAGAAGGACCGAGTCGTTACCGGTTGAGCCACCGACGCTTTTTTAAGCTTTTTTCTTAAGTTATTACTCATAAAGTAATGATTATAGTGATGTTATAAGGAACGAAGACATGGTCGCTTACTACGCGCCTCATAGGAAGTTTCAAGGTCACCCAAAAGGCAATAGAGCGTGCACGGAGTCTTCCTGCGTGATTGAATCAGAAAGGAGGAGATCGGTAGGAGAACCTAAGTAACCGACTTAGCTCTCAGAATCGCTAACTTAAGTGAACAGATTTTGATGACTCTTTTTATTTGGTAAGTTAAGTATGGGAACACCAAATAAATAACTTGAGTAAGTATATCTTTTACACTTTTTTGATAATTAACAAAAGCAAAAAAATGTAGCAAAATTTGTTGCGAGTGAAGTATTTTTTACGGGTTGTCAATTTTTTTAAATCACTATAGAGGATGGGTTCCAATACTAACCTCTCCTGATGTTATGGTAGTGCACGTCAATGAAGTCGTCTCTCTCAGGGCGACTCTGCTCGTGGAAGAAGCCGATAGCGTGAAGCAGCTCATGGATGACGGTGCCCTTCTTCGAGACACAGCCCGGGGCTTGCAGGTTAACCTCTTGCCGGCCGCCTGGTTGTAATAATAAATTGGTAAGTAAATGCGTTTCTAAAAAAACTGAGATTGACTTTTTGGAAGTTTTTTTAAAAAATTCTATAATGGCGAACGTAGGTATAAGAATTTCTTTTGTAAAATTGGTAATAATATCGTAATATGTAAAATCGCTTTTTAAGGGTTCCTTACCAGTACTATCAGGTAAGTAAAATCAGGTATCTGTCTGTCCGTCCGTCCGACCTTTAAAATCTTTTAAACTGTACTGCGTAGCCGGCAGATTTTATTTTACAGAATATTATGTATAAAAAAGTATGAATACTATCCGCACGTCAGATACGTCCACGACCAAGACCTCTGTAATAACAAAGGTTTTGGCTGCTAGTTTAATATTTTACAGTCAATTTTCATATTTTTTTGTCCAGAAAAAAAATCAGCAAAATCGGTCGAGCCGTTATCAAGTGATGATCTTTACAAGATAGATCAATTGATTTTTTTATACACGTAGATTGGAACAACTTGAACAAATATGTTTGTCTATGTACCTATCGCCTACGTGAGATTTTACAGCAAACTATCTTATATTCATTTTCGTAAGATAAGCAACAGGCGTTTCTTTTGTATGTCATCAGGCGCCAATAAGCATGAATAGGGGAAAAACTCATGTAGTTTTGTAATTTTTACAGGTATTTCTTGAGGTATTCTGATGAACATACTAAAAGTTACCAGTATTGGGGAGTGAGCCGACGGGTTTCTTAATGGAAAATCTGTAAAAGCTACAATCCAACTGCTGTCAAAGGCCATGTTAATCAGTTTATGCTAGTCTTGCATTGCCTTTCGAATAATTAGTCTTACACCGATCCGTCCCACCCTCGACCAATAACCAGCGTTATCACTAGGTATGGCAAGGTAGTCCCTCTGCCTGCTGTAAAGTAAAAATCGCAGGAAAGTCAGTACGTGGTAGTTCGCTACGGCCTTCCTGATATTATAGTCTTACCTATTCGGCCCACTATGGACTAAATCTATTGTTTTACCTTTGTATTGCTGAGTAGTCCATTTGGCCGCTATAGAACACGAATAACAGGCAAGACTAAATCTTCAAGTCTTTAGTCAGTCTGTGGAAGCCCGCTATGGCCTTTATATTATTGTCTCACCTATTCTTCCCACACCAGACCAACATCCGCTGTAGGGCACGAATTGCAGCCCAGTTAGTCTATTGTAGTCCGCTTTAGCCTTCCTGATATTACTATGGTCTCACCTTTCCGTCCTACACTGGACCAACATCCCGTGTTCTCACTCTGTATAGCTAGGTAGTCCCTTTGGCCGCTGCAGGGCACGAATCGCAGCCAGGTCAGCCTGCGCAATGCGCTTTAACCTTCCTGATATTACTATGGTCTCACCAATCCATCCTACACTGGACCAACATCCCGTGTTCTCGCTCTGTATAGCTAGGTTAGTCCCTTTGGCCGCTGTAGGGCACGAATCACAGGCAAGTTAGCCTGCATTATCCGCTATAACCATCCTGATATAACTATGATGTCACCAATCCATCCTACACTGGACCAACATCCCGTGTTTTCGCTCTGTATAGCTAGGTTAGTCCCTTTGGCCGCTGTAGGGCACGATGCACAGGCAAGTCAGCCTGCATTATCCGCTATAACCTTCCTGATATAACTATGATCTCACCAATCCGTCCTACACTGGACCAACATCCCGTGTTCTCGCTCTGTATAGCTAGGTAGTCCCTTTGGCCGCTGTATGGCACGAATCGCAGGCAGGTCAGCCTGTGGTACTCCTCTATGACTAAGTAGTATACTATGGTCTCACCAATCCGTCCTACACTGGACCAACACATCCCGTGTTCTCGCTCTATATAGCTAGGTAATCCATTTGGCCACTTTATGGCACGAACCGCAGGCAGGTTAGCCTGTGGTACTCCTCTATGACTTAGTAGTATACTATGGTCTCACCAATCCGTCCTACACTGGACCAACATCCCGTGTTCTCGCTCTGTATAGCTAAGTAGTCCCTTTGGCCGCTGTATGGCACAAATCGCAGGCAGGTCAGCCTGTGGTAGTCCGCTATGGCCTTCCTGATCAGGTCGCGTTGGTCTTGGCCTGTGAATTGTGGCTCGATTATTATAAGGTACAGTCAACCACATGCAAATACCTACTTACATAAGCAACAATGCCAAAGTTATCACAATAGATTCTTACGAAGCTAGATCTTCTCAGAGTCTTACTACTAAAGCGAGCAGTATTTCTATCTACTTACGTGCCTTCAGTAGTATAAAGAGCACATGGATAGTGTAAAGTGGGATACAGTCTTGAGGCGCCAATTTATTTTTGTTTTTATGACGCTTTTATTAGTTTTACCTGTATGTATTTATGTTTATATGTTTGTAACCGACTCCTTTGCTCTCGATTTTAACCCACTTTAAACGGACAGATTTAATTTAAACTTTGTACATTTATCAAGAATCAGTGACAATACAATTATTTCATAAGATTATCTCATTATCCTGAACTAAAAATTTAAAAATAAACATAGTTAAAAAAAATTAAAAAACACGCTTTAAAAGCACATCAAACTAAAAAGTGAAAAAAGTAAGTGTGTCGTTTTATGAAACCACGGTAAAAGTGAAACTTTACAGAGGACAAAACTATCATGATTCATGGCTGCTCTCGCTACGGTACAGAGGATGAAACGATCATACCGTCAGACGAAACCGACCGTCACGCGACATGCAACACACAGACGAAAAAATTTGAGACGATGTAATAAAAGTTTCACTTTAAAAATAATTCTTAATATTAGCTGAAAACAATACAATGAACGAAAAATATTAGTATTATTGTGAAATAAGCGTAGGGCCTACCATATAAGGTACAGTCAACCACATGCAAATACCTACTTACATAGCAACACTGCCAAAGTTATCGCAATAGATTCTTACGAAGCTCGAGCCCCTCGGTGGGGACGTATATGAGTTGTAATGATGAAGCGTAGGGCGCTTTGTGCCATATATTTCGTATACCGAGCAACCCAAGCTTGTTCACAATAATACTTTTTCACTTTTTAGTTTGTGTTTTTTTAGTTTTTTTAACTATGTTTTTTTTTTTCATTTGTAACCGGCTTGAGGTGCCGCCCCTATTCACTTCCCTACTGATTTTGACAATCACTTAAACAAAGCTTAAGCTTAAAAGCTAAAAAAGGCTTTTTAAGCTTAAGCTTTAAAAGCTGAGCTTAAGCCTCGCGAACTGTACGTAAAGCCATAGAGACACAAAACTTCATAGATGTATTTCTCAGAATTACTAAATTTAAGTGGCAGTGGGCGGGGCACATAGCTCGTAGAACAGATGTCCGTTGGGGTAGTAAAGTTCTCGAGTGGCGACAGCGCACCGGAAAACGAGCGTGGGCAGGCCTCCCACTCACCGATGACCTGGTCTTGGGAAGCCGCTGGATGCGAGCAGCGCAGAACCGGTCGTCGTGGATATCCTTGGGGGTATCAGTGGACGTCCTTCGGCTGATATAATAATGATTTATGATCTCTTATGTGCTTGGACTCAAACAGAACTTGAAGACTTGCAGAGCAATAATCTTATTAATGGTCAGATAAAACTTATTTCTTCATTACCATCCAAATTAATAATTTCAAATGGGAAATACCATTTTTGGACTCCCCTAAAACTACTTAAGTATACTTACTTCTGATGGTAAATTTTTTTTTGTTGGCAAGCATATACCGCAGTTACGGCCTGGCTACAAATGCCTGCATACGTGCGTCTTGCCGATTATTGTATTCTTGCATTAAAGATAATTATTTTATTAAGCCAGTTTCCCCATATCATTCAGGATATGTGCCATCTTAACATCTACATTTTGTTAGGTAAAATATTTAATCAAGAGTAAATATACTTAAGGGGCGTCGGAGGCATAACGGTTAGGGCCACTACCTCCTGTCTGGGAGGCTGTGGTTCGAATCCTGCCACGTACCAATGTGTTTTCGAATTTCGGTTTTATATGTACGGTTTATCCGGTGACGGAAAACATCATGAGAAAACATGCACACGCCTCGAAGGTTGTGCGTGAAGTCGACCAACCCGCACTGGTCCCGCGTGATCGACTAAGGCCCGATGGCCCCAATTGAGGGTAGGCTCGAGCCCCACGGTGGGTACGTATATGAGCTGATATGATGATTGGATGAAAGATACTTACTAAATTGACCCTCGATAGAGTAAGGTATAATTCCATTGGGCCATCTGGTAGACTCCCCAGCTATTCCGTTCCTAGAGTGCTGTATCGGAATCAGGATGTCTCCCTCGGCGTATTCTCCAAGCTCCTCAGGATTAACCAAGGACGACTCTGACCATTCAGATACTGCGACGCCTGATTGGATAAAAATATTATTTACCTATTTTAATAATAGGGATGACGAATGCTAGTCATCTGATTTACTTTTTATAATCTGTCAAAAACTATTTTGTTCTAAAAATGTTTGATATACCTAGGCGTGACGTCATAGTTTTGCAGCGTCATTTATGTACTCATTTTGTGATTTTGGTAAATTAAAATTCGAAGATTTGATGGAAATCCAAACGAGTAAGGTTTTCTGAAGTTTAAGTAGGAGGGCAATTCAGTGATCAAGAGTTCATAATTTATTTCTGATGCTGTCGTCATCCCTATTATTTTTTTACATTAAGTCCTAGTGATACTAATATCCCTACTTAATATTATAAATGCGAAAGTAACTCTGTCTGTCTGTTACGCTTTCCCGCAAAAACTACTGAACGGATTTGGCTGAAATTTGGTAGGTAGACAGATTAGGACCTGGATTAAGACATAGGCTACTATTTACCACGCTCGCGAGCCGCTTGCGGCTCGCGCACTGCGCACCCTCGAAAAGTCATAGAAACGTGGTCCACGCGGGTGAAGCCGCGGGAAACAGCTAGTTATACATAATTTCCGCCTTTTTTGTACACGAGTCATTTTTATATTTTTTAAGAAATACTTTTTCTGTAAGTAAATAAAGAGTTTACTTAGAATTGCAAAACTTAAGTGGTAGTGGGTAGAGCACATAGCTAGTAACTAATTAGTAATCTGTGACATAGCTCGTGCACAGAGATTACTAATTAGTTTGGCTCGTGGGACAGATGGCCGTTAGGGCAGTAAAGTTCTCGAGTGGTGACCGCGCACCGGAAGACTTCCACTTCGTAGACGAACAACCTAGTGAAGGTCGCAAGAAGCCGCTGTATGCGGGCAGTGCAGGACTAGTCATTGTGGAAATCCTTGAGGGAGGTGTTTGTCCAGCAGTGGACATCTTTCGGCTATTTATGATGATGAAAGAGTTTACAAAAAAACGTTTTTTAAGTACCTACCTACCTACATTAAACACCTTCAGCCGATAAAAATATAAAATGTAAAGTTAAAATATACAGATATAAAATATACTACTTAGTTTATTAATTAGCTTAGCTAAGCGAGACCTAAGACCTTTATAGCGCGGACAGCAAGGGCTGCTTTGCGTAGCCTTTGAATTTTGTTTAAATAAAGTTACTTGACGCTTACTATGGGCCTCATAAGAAGGCTCAAGGTCACCCAAAGGGCAATGGAGCGAGCTATGCTCGGAATTTCCCTAAGCGATCGAATCAGAAATGAGGAGATCCGCAGGAGAACCAAAGTAACTGTCGTAGCTCACAGATCGCTAAACTGAAGTGGCAGTGAGCAGGGCACATAGCTCGTAGAATAGATGGCCGTTGGGGCAATACAGTTTTCGAGTGGCGACCGCGCACCGGAAAACGTAGTTTAGGCAAGCCTCCCACGCGGTGGACTGACGACCTGGTAAAGATCGCGGGAAGCCTGGATGCGGGCAGCACAGGACTGGTCGTCGTGGAAATCCTTGGCCTTTGTCTAGTAGTGGACGTTTTTCGGCTGATATGATGATGAAGAAAGTTACTTATACAAGGTGTTGCAAAATTGGTGTATGTCCCGTTAACTGGGAGTTCTACTTGTCATACTGAACAACTTTCTCCAAGGAACCCATAGTCAATTCTTAAGAAAAAATTCGGACCCTCCATACTAAAATGCACAAAATCGGTCGATCAGCTGATCGATTTGTATGAAGAGTAAAAAAAAATATTACGTTTTCAGCAAAGTCGTAGAAAAAAAGTTGTTCAGTATGATGAGTAAAAGCCCCAGTTAACAAGACCTACACCAATTTTGTTACACCCTGTATATAGTTTCGGTCATTGTTGAGGAAAATAACAGATGCGCAATATGTAGTAATATTATCGGACGATCCGGCCAAGGATTAAGTTTTAAGTGGGGTACCTTTAACAGAGCTACAAGCAATACAATTGCAATTAAATTGACTAACGCCTCCAAATTAATTTCGTAAAATAACATTTGCAATTTCTCAGACGTATTTAGGTTGGTCGTAAATTTAGCGACTACATTTGCTAATTAATGTAAAACAGAGGAAACGCTCATCACACGAAGACTTGAGCCATTTTTAAATGCCTTTATCGTGGAGTAATGACAAATGGCATGGTGTTAAAACTTGATAAAATAAAAATGACACATCCTTACTTATGGTACTCTGCTAATTTTAAAACTGTAACATAAGTAGCTCGTAGAACAGATGGCCGTTGGGATAGTAAAGTTCGCGAGTGGTGGCCGCGCACCGGAAAACTTAGTGTGGGCAGGCCGCCCAAACGTTGGAACGACGACCTGATGAAGGTCACGGGAAGCAGCTGGATGCGGGCAGCGCAGAACCGGTCGTCTTGTAAATCCTTGGAGGAGGCCTTTGTCCAGCTGTGGTCGTCTTTCGGCTGATATGAATATAAGTAGGTTGTTGTTAACAAATCTAAACGTCCCCAAAGCTGGGGTTCGGGTCTCTTCCAAACTGGAGATGGTTAGGACATACTCCACACACGGGGGCCCAATTCCGGGTTCGTGGAGGTTGTAGGGCTAGTATCGAACCCTAATGTCAGAAAATTTTCAAGCCACCTAAAAGGCAAGAATACGGCTTAACGATTGCCATCTAGTTATAATCGTGATAATCGAAGCATGTAAACGGTCGAGATTAATGCCGCCCATCCAGGTAATAACCGTGCTTCAGGTCAGTTAACCTGCGTGATCGACCACGCAAGTTTCACTGAGGTGCGACCTCTACTTCGACTTAAGTAGGTAAATCGAAAATAAAACTTAAGACTTAAGGCGGTATTATTACAGATTTTCGTTATTTTTGACGTCAATTACTCCTAAATGATAGAAAACCCAACGTTGAAAAAAAATACCCTTGTCGTTGATGATGTTCCATAGAGTCAAAAGCTATTAAAATCACGACTGAGTAGTTTTGGCTCGATATAAAAAAAATCTGAAAAGATTCCGACATTGTTACTTTCAACTTAAGCCCGCTTCCATCTTCGGCAACATCGTCACTTACCACCAGGTGAGATGTTGTCAAGGGTTTACCAATTGTGAATAAAAAAATAAATTTTTTTTTTAAAAAAAACTCTAGTTATGACGTAATATTTTGAAGTATAAATTTAAAAAAATATACAACAATATTTGTTATGACTTATGATAATACAAAGTGAGTAATGTTATTATTTTTTATACTTTCATTGTAGTTTTTGATTGAAACGAAAAACCATTTAAAATATGTGGTTATTTTCTATACTCTTTACACGTAAAGAAAAAGACAGAGACATCTGTTCTAAGAGGACTGTGAACCCATGGCGAAAATTCGACTTTTCATCAGGGCTTGAAACCGGTTAATTTTTATTTTCCAAAATACAAGCTAGCTTGAGCCAATTTGATGTCAGTTTTTAAAAATGGCCCATATTAAATTTACCACATTAATTATTTCAGTAAATATGACAAAATACGAAAAAATATTAACAAAAACCTTTATGAACCCGGATTAGGTCCCATAGTAAATTAACCGGTTTCCAAGCCCTGCTTTTCATACAAACGGCGATAAAGATTTTCACCTCTTAAATGTTAACCGATTTGGACCAATTTTTAACAGGTTGTCAGTCAGAACAAAAGCTAGGCTTATACGTTTCTTTTTTAATTTTCTGATTATAAATTTAAAAAAATGGCCGATATTAGTTTTGTATGAAAACACGTGAACGACCATAAAATTAAACTCATTAACTTTATCGAAAAATCAAAAACGTATAAGCCTAGCTTTTGTTATGACTGAATCTATCAAAAATTGGTCCAAATCGGTTAACATTTGAGAGGTTTACATGAAAAGTAGCAGCTTCACAATCCTCACTCACGTTACTACAGTTCTTATGGACAGAGGGACACACAGCTTAGTACTACTTAACAATAAACCAGTAATTACTTGCACACTTTATGTTATAGTAATAGCACTAAAAAAAAATCATCGGTATTGTTATTAGGTGAAGGAATAAGTGTCAGAAACAATCTTGTCCAAAAAACCATTGGTAATCTACAAAAGTTCAAGCACAACAGATTTTCCAGACTTACCGCTTTCATTATTCGGTTCCCCATAAGCTTCTGGTCCCAAATGTGACAGATCTATTGTATCTTTACCATCGTCCACTTCATTGTTAAAATCTTCTGTTTCTGTTGCCACCGTATCTTTATCTTCTAGAGGTTTACCTCTGCCAGAGCTCGCTAGAAGTAATACTAATAGGAATGAATTTAGAAAATTCGGCATTTTTAATTTACAAGTTTTAGCTGCTTGCGCTACCAGGCGATCAGAAGGGAAGTGAGTGTGGCTGCAGGTGGAGTCACTATTTATACAGAAGGAAAGTCTTCTAGTTACCTACATACGGGGGGCATTTATGCAGGGCAAACAAAACTCGACGAGGTTCGTTAAACCCGTAAAGACTTCCCGATAAGGAGTTTTTACCGAAAACTCCTAAAATATGTAAACTAACTTCGTTATCGATAAGACGGGCCTTGGTTTTACGTTCAGAACATTTCCTTCGTCATTGTTTGGTTTTTGTCAGATTTTAAAAAGATTTTTCCTTGATGGTTGATTTAGCGAAACGATTTAAGGGGTACGGATTCAAATACTCGTAATTGCACATCAAAATTCTGAAAAACGAAATCGACGTTAGATGCTGTTTTTTTTTAATCTGACTGGATAGAATAGAAATGTTTTATTCACGAACCGAAACAACTCGCAACAGACAAATAAAATATACGTTTCACGTTTTAAGATAAGCCGAAAAAACTTTGACTAATTATTATCTTCTATGGGAAATGCTGTCCAGTTTCGAAGTACGAGTATCCACTCCGAGTAGTTAAGACCTTTCATATTATAATATAACCAGTAGTTCAGTTTCACGAGTAAGTTATCTTAAGGCATCTTCTTAAGAGGAGTGTTTCTCTAGCGCGCATTATACAAACGTAGTTTGGTTCTTATTTGAATACTAGCTTTTGCCTGCGACCTTATCCACGTGGATATCGTTTTCACAATATCGGACTGCATCAAAAATAAATTCTGAAATATGATTTCCTAAATTGCTCTCCTCTTGAAGTTTCAAAAAACCTTACTTGTTTTGTTTTCCATCACGTCTTCAATTTTTAATTCATCAAATTCACAAAATAAGTTCGTCAATGACGCTAAAAATCTATGACGTCACTTGTGGGTATTTCAAACATTTTTGAGACAAAATTTCGTTTTTGACAAATCATAAAAAGTAACTCAAATGACTAGCAGTCCGATCCCCTATTGTCATAGCCAAGGCCAGCAAATTGGCGTGGAGATTGGGTTCCCTCAGTTAACACTATTTCTAATACTCAGTGGTATGTTATCACAGGAAGTAGGTGTAAAATACCTATGATATTCGACACATCCAATTGAATGAAAAACAAAGAGTTCTTTCGAATCCTTCGGGAACCTCTCGATTTTTTAGGACTTAGAAACATATTTTAGTAACTTTAATCAAGTGTATTTTAAATACGCAATCATAACAGACAAATAAACTGTCCTCTCAAGGAGATGCCTATCACTTACTCCTATCATACGTAATCTAACAGAGAAAGATTCATCTTAACACATTAAGCCATTCCAAAGAGAAAAGAAATTATTTTCCTGCTGGCAACCTTTTATTTATTACATTTCGTGATCAAAAATATGACGTTACGTATAGAGAAGGTACCACATTCGACTTGCCTAACCTATCAGTGAAGTTTTCATATTAATATATTGAGCCGTCCCAAAGATAGAGTTTACTTGTTTATATGCAGGAACCCTTTAATTATCCGGGATTTTAAAAAATAGATATTAACTCAATATCATCATGCCAAATAACCCTAAAATCAGTTATGTGGTTTTAGCGTGAAGCTCTTGACTTTCCAAGATATTTAAAATTATCTTATAATATAAGTTACTCCGAAATATAGGCTATAATCGTGCAAAGTTTAGCAAAAATCAATTCAGTCGTTTTTACGGGATGCGTGTAGAGACAGACCAAAATTTTTTAAAAAATGTTTTAGTATTTATATCGTAAAAATCAATTCAGTCGTTTTACGGGATGCGTGAAGAGACAGACCAAAATTTTTTTAAAAATGTTTTAGTATTTATATCGTACAACGAGTACGCCTAATATTTTCAAAAAATATTTTATGTACAGACACGACCTCGCTCGTTACAGTTTTATTATATTTATAGAAGATGTACAGTTTAATCTATTAAAGTTAATGAAATTTTCTAGAAACTAAATAATGTCTGTGGTTTGTCTGATTTCCGTAAAAAGTATGATTTTTTTTATCCTCGAACTTTTATGGAACTCTGACAAACCACAAACACAGATAGCTTGCATGGAAAGTGCTAGGGATACACTCTTCTTAAATTGTTACACTTTACCACAGTATTACGATACCGCTATAGTATTGTAATACTGTGACTTTACTGTCACAGAATAAAAAAATATTGTCATAGCTTATACAGGGTGCAACCAAATTAGTATAGGAGCCGTAAACTTGGGATTCAACACATCATACTGAACTACTTTCGCCAATTCGCCAAAGTTTTGGAGAGAAATTGGACTGATTGAATTAAATGCAAATTAGACCAACCCCGCAATACGGGGGAAAGTTGTTCAGTGTGATGGTACAAGCCCCAGACGGCTCCTAACGGCTCCTACAATAATTTAGCTACGTCCTTTTATTATGCAAGTAAACACTGAGTCATATTAGGAAACTGATAAAGTGCAAAGCCAAGGTTCCAACTCTTATTTCGGAAGACAGACCCACTGTTGACATAACGATGCACAACATTAGTGTAGCCTCCAAAATGTTTGCTTAACGTTTATCTTGTATTCAAAACAATAGTATCTACGTACGTAGAGTTTAGGTTTTGTCCTTAGTAGATAGATATAACTCGCGGCGTATAAGTTGACAACATAATATGGCGATCGTTCGCGCAGGTGAATAGGGAGCGCGGGTTATGTGGCACTTCGATTGAGACCTGAAAATAAGCCACTGCGCACTGTTCAACTTATAGATGCCGCGATCTATAAAGGTTTCGTCACATCCTTTTAATATACTATGAAAGTAAACACTGAGTCATATTAGGAAACTGATAAAGTGCAAAGCCAAGGTTCCGACGATTTCGGAAGACAGACCCTATTGACACAACGATGCACAACATTAGTGGTAGCCTCGTAAATGTTTGCTTAACGTTTATCTTGTATTCAAAGCAATAGTATCTACGTACGTAGGGTTTAGGTTTTGTCCTTAGTACATAGGTATAACTCGCGGCTTATAACTTGAACACATAATATGGCGATCTTTCGCGCAAGTAAATAGGGATCGCGGGTTGAGACCTGAAAATAAGACTTATATGGCGATCTTTCGCGCAGGTAAATATGGAGTGCGGGTTATGTTGAACTTCGATTGAAACCTGAAAATAAGGCACTGCGCACTGTTAAACTTATACATTCCGAGATCTATATAGGTTTCGTCACATCCTTTAATATACTATGAAAGTAAACACTGAGTCATATTAGGAAACTGATAAAGTGCAAAACCAAGGTTCCAACTCTTATTTCGGAAGACAGACCCACTGTTCACACAACGATGCACAACATTAGTGGTAGCCTCCAAAATGTTTGCTTAACGTTTATCTTGTATTGTATCTACGTACCTAGGGGTTTAGGTTTTTTCCTTGGAAGTAGGTCCTAGGTATAATTCCTAGGTATAATTCGCGTCATATAAGTTGAACACATAATATGGCGATCTTTCGCGCAGGTAGGGAGCGCGAGTAATGTTGCGCGCGCGACCCCTGCATCCCGCACTTCGATTGAGACCTAAGACACTGCGCACTGTTAAATTTATAGGCGTCTTTCCAGAGGCAAAGTATATATATATATATATATATATATATATATATATATATATATATATATATATATATATAAGTACAGAGGTATGGTAAACAGGGAAACTCATGGTCATCCCAAATAGAAACAAAAAGCCACTGTGCGACCCGAAGGCATATCGGCCGCTGACCATGCTTCCTATTTTCGGAAAAATATTAGAGCGAGTCCTACTGAGCTGCGCCCCGCAAATAACAACGGGACTCTCCGTAGACCAACATGGAATCACCCGGGGTCGATCAACGGTCTCGGCCATATAAAGAATTATTAGAACGGCCAAGCAAGAGAATGGCTACAAATACAAGCAGGCCATATTTCTTGACATATCGGGAGCATTCTATAACGCGTGGTGGCCCATGATTCTGTTGAAGGCCAAACAAGGTGGCTGCCCGCCAAACATATATCGAATGCTCTGTGATTACTTCAGGAACCGTAAGGTGGGACTGTTCATCGGGGAATTAGTTGAATGTAAATCATAAACGATGGGGTGCCCACAGGGGTCAGTGCTGGGACCAACACTGTAGGACATCCTTATGAATGACATATTACATCTACCCTGGCCGGATGGAGTAAGCGCCGTCGTATATGCAGACGACATAACACTGATGGTAGAAGCCTCTTACAGGGTGAAGGTAGAAAGAAAAGCCTCTGCTGCACTACGACTGGCTGAGAAATGGGGTAACCGCAACAGACTTCAATTTGCGCCATCCAAAACAGCAACAATGACGATGAGAAGCAGTTTTCAGAGGCCACCAACGATTCAGCTTTGCGGAGGCTCCATTGCTAGCGTCACAACAGGTAAGGTTCTTGGAGTGGTGCTGGACCAGAGACTACTGTTCGCTTAGCATGCTGCATCGATAGGTTAAAGGGCGACAAAGAGCTTTGCCAAGATGGGTCGTGTTACATCTAGCACACGGGGCGTTCGATACCAAGCGTTAAAGCTGATATACAAGGGCACTTTGTTGTCAACTGTCACATATCCTGCCGCGTGCTGGTACCAAAGAGCGTCAGTACCGTAGTAAGAAGCCCCCTGCTGCCCCCGCCTGGCTAGCTACCACCATCTTATCTAAGTCTTGCCGCCAAACATCAGTGTTAATAACATTGATGTGTTCCGGCTTGAAGATAAGATAGCCAGTTCTCCATTGCGTTGGAGAATCTTGGTAATCTGCTTTACACTTGCTAACTAAAGCATACCGAACCTGCAGCACGCCAGTTTTATTGTTTAATGTACACAGTAGATGAGAAATACATAAGTAAAAACATAAGATTTACAATTGGTAAGCTTAACTCTGTAAGAGTTTTCTGCCAACAAACCAGTAAGTTTAACAAGCTTTGACAGTTCTCCTTTTAAATACACTATATAGACTACTTTCATGAATTTTTTCAAATTTCCAAATACAACTGTTTAGTTGTTAGGGGGTGGGGACTCTCGACTCCACCAAAATTTAGCACTTTCAAGCCTATTTTTTCTAAAACGGAACCCTAAATTATAAAATGGTCTTAGAAGACTCACAACTATTTTTTAAGATCTAAACAACGATACCCCACTCGACTGGGTTTGATGAGCAAAAAAAACATCACCACTTTAGTTGTAAGTACCCTTAAAAAGTTTTTTTTACCAAATTTCAATCTCATATGTACGTTTATCTGACGCTCTTATGGTGAAGGAAAACATTGTGAGAGAACCTGCACATATCTGCTAAGTAACTCGAAGGTTGTGTGTGAAGTTGACCAACCCGCACTGTGCCCGCGTGGTCGACTAAGGCCCGATCGCCCTCATTCAGGGTAGGCTCAAGCCCCTCGGTTGGGACGTATATATATCATATGAACTGATGTGATGATACTATTTCCAATACTTTCATATTTCTAAAAATAGCGAACTTGGTAGCGGTGGGGGAGGGGCATGTAACTCCAAATCTCACTTAAAACTTAACATTTCACAAAAAATTTGTTCGACAACAATGTTCTTCGCACTCTCAACGTATTTTTTTCCTCAGATTTTTATTAAATTTGTTCAGAATAGAATAGAATAAAATAGAATAATTTTTATTTCAAATCATAAGAAATTCATAGTTACATGGGTTAGTAAAAACACACAAATTATAGGTTAGTAACACTGAAGATATAAAAGTTTTCAATGCTTACGGTTTGGGGCAAGATGGACAGTTACCCAGTGCCTCACCATAGGGATCAATCCTGTCCCCAACAATAAATAGGAGACTGTTGGCGCTGCCGCGAACACGGTGCATCAAGGAAGCAACCCTTTTTCTCATAATTGCAAAAAAGTCATCAATATGTGCCTCAGCAAACATCGACGATGCACTCCAGAATCGCGGCAGCCCCAACAGGATCCTAAATCCATTATTATATTGGACCCGCAAGGCGTTGACAGCAATGACTTCTATGTTACTGGCGTAGTTGACAGCCTTTTGTGTATAGCTTACCCACAGGTTAAAGGTGTAAAATGACGTGCAAAAATCCTTGAATAATGTTACTTTGACAGCCGTAGAGCAGCGAGCAAACCTGCGAGCAAGCATATTACACCTAACGAAAGTATATATTATATTAGTACCTACTAACATACAGTATGGACACTCCCTGCCGCTCTCTATTGCGACCTCACCCCCTCGTCACCCAGATTGATACAGATTGTTTACAGTTTGGTTATCAAATATACAGGATTACGCCGCCATATCATTTGGTCCGTCATTCGTTTTTTGAAATTTCATTTCTTGCCCGTTGTATGAAGTGCCCAGAGTTTGACCTAAGTGCCAACGTTCCCTTTCCACGACCATATTATCACCCAGGCGTCAGAGGCGTCACAGATTTGTGTTACCAGACAAAATTGTAGCTTTATAGCTGAAATATTTTTTTATTAAATAGGCTGTGACGTACCGACGTACAGACAGCCAGACGGACAAACGGAAAATCCGTTCGGTAGTTTTTGAGTTTAGATTTATTATTCTTAATTTCGTTACTGAAAGTTAGGTATTTGTTAGATAGCCATCACCCATACTTAATTTAACAAACTTAGACCAAAGAGAATTTAACACTGCCGACTTAGACATAGGGGCGGGTCAATAGACTAAGGAAAGCTATAAATGCTTCCTAGCTTTTGATAACGTCTTGGTCTAATTTACTACCAACAAACCAACTGGTTACAAGATTTATGGGAATGTGGGCTTGTAAAAACTTGTAAAAAAATACCGGTCAAGTGCGAGTCGGACTCGCGCATCTAGGGTTCCGTACCATTACACCTCTCTTCAGGTATATAACAATAATACTTATTCATTATTAACAAAAGATATCATCGGGAGCGTCAGAAAAATGCTTTTTGATGTGTAACATCTTTGCTCTCGCTTTCCTGCAATTTGTGGGAGTGATTTCGTGAAATGGGACGGAAATGTGTCCCATGGGACTGAAATGTGTCCTATTTTAACAGGAAGTCGCGTTTTTCAGGCTTTAAAAGCGCGGAAAAGGCAAAGGTATCTATGACCATACAGCCTAGTCTGCCGTATCTTTGCCGTCCTTTTTTCAGGCTTCAAAGGCGCGGAAAAGGCAAAGGTATCTATGACCATACAGCCTAGTCTGCCGTATCTTTGCCGTCCTTTTATAAAGTATTTTGTCACATGTTACACATCATATGCTAGTATAGTACTGTAGGTCTCGCTCGAATTTTTTTTTATTCAGTTCGAAGTCCTTAGTACGACTCACACTTAGCCAGTATTTGTTATTTTACTTCAGAATAAACACTATAATCACACCTTGTATATTGCTTGTATAAATGTTAGTTTGTAATAGAAAAAAAATTAAGTGACTCATTCAGACTTTTCCTTTACTGGTGCTTCTTGCCAAATTTCATGATTCTAATTCAACGGGAAGGAAGGTACCCTATATAGGTGTTGATTTACTTCCGAGAATCAGAATATGTGAAATAACAATGGCCGTATTTTTATGGCTTTGACTTTAACACATTAACATAAAAGTGTTCTGAATCACGCCATTGTCCATATGTGTGAGCCCGTAATGTAACACAGGGACGAGCCTCATAGGATACATGAATTCGGTGGGACCGCTCTCCGTGTACCTACCACATACGGTACACTGGACTGTTAACGTGTTAAAGCTTGAGTTTTTTACAACTCCAAGGAACCGTAGACCTAAGTACATATTTGATATTAATTTGAATTTGATACCTCCACGCGTTCCTTATGAAAATGGTCTTAACAGACAGACAGACAGACAGATATAGATAGGGCACAAAGTGATCCTATAAGGGTCCCTTTTTTCCTTTTAAGGTACGGTCTCCTAAAATCCTAAGTATTTGATATTAATTTGAATTTGATACCTCCACGCGTTCCTGATAAAAACGGTCTTAACAGACAGACAGACAGACAGATATAGATAGGGCACAAAGTGATCCTATAAGGGTCCCTTTTTTCTTTTTAAGGTACGGTCTCCTAAAATCCTAAGTATTTGATATTAATTTGAATTTGATACCTCCACGTGGTCCTGATAAAAACGATCTTCAGACAGACAGACAGATATTGATGGGGCACAAAGTGATCCTTTAAGGGTTCCTTTTTTTCCTTTTAAAGTACGTTCTCCTAAAAACGTGTCTAATTTCAAATGGTCATTAAACTAATAAATATAGAGTGGCGTAACGGCTATTGCCACTAGGTAACTCCTGTCCGGGAGGTCGTGGTTCGAATCCTGCCACGTACCAACATGTTTTAGAATTTCGATTTCATATGATGCACGTAGTAGCACGTGGTACCGCAGAATAGGTCGTCGTGGAAAGGGAGGCCTATGTCCAGCAGTGGACGTCGTTCGGCTGATATATTGATGATTTATTAATTATCCGGCGCTCTTACAGTGAAGGAAAACATCGCGAGGAAACCAGCACACGCCTGCGAAGAAAATCGAAGAATGTGTGTGAAGTCGACCAACCCGCACTGGGCCAGCGTGGTCGACTAAGGTCCGATCGCCCTAAATCAGGGTAGGCTCCAGCCCCTCGGCAGTGACGTATATGAGCTGATATGATGAATAAATAGATATGCCGTTACTTAAATATGAAACTGAACAATTTGCCCAAGGAACCCTTAATACCATAGTACCCATTAATGGATACTGATTTCCGAACACTTTTTTGGACTTCATATACCCACAAATCAATCAGTCCGATCGGTCAACCTTGTAAAAATTGTATATGTCGCCGGGATATTGTCAAAACCGCGATATTACAATGTCACTACACAAAATTCAGTTTGATTATAATGAGACGTTAAATTGTCAATTGGCTTACAATTTCACGGCCCATTCTTGTATCTCCGAATAAAACCGATGATTTCTTCTTCTGCGAAGTATTCTGCTACTTCGCGAGGCTCTTTGACTGTTTAATCAATCAAATCTGACCGAACCTAACATCGCTCGCTCATTTATATAATGTTATTCACATCGCTTACATAGTGTTATTATAATGACACTAGTGAGATTACAATGACACTAGTGAAGTTGTAAGCAGTATGTTACGGTTCACAATCTTTCGACAGTTCACAATCGCGCGATAGATCCCGTTAGATTATAATCTAACGGTTTTCACAATTTTACGGTGACATATATCCCTCGGGGAAAGTTTTTTATTATCTGTTGGCCGCTTTTCAGTGAGTAAAAAGTCATCCTGTAGAAACTCTACCTAATTTTGAAAAACCAGCCAAGTGCGAGTCGGGCCGGTTATTATTTGTTGATTTACTTTATTTTTATTCATAGCTTTAAAGAACAAACATAAAGATATTAATACAGCACAAAGGAAGTCAAGCGAAGTAACTAGCATCTCATCTGTGCTTCAGGATTAGTACTATAATCACACCAAGTTTCACGCTTGTATTTTACGATAGAGCTAAATCAAAAATTATCTCCAAAATATCTATAAAAACACGTTTTAATTTTCCCAATTTTGTTGTTATAGCGGCGATAGTAATACACATTCTGACAAAATTTTAACTGTCTACTATCTTCTTCTTCTCCAAATTTAAGAGCTAATGCTCTTGTCGGTGGAGCATCTCCATTTTTTTCTGTCCTCGGCCATCATCTTTACCTCCCGATACGACAATGTCTACTATACTATACTATTCATGAAATACAGCCCGCTGACAGACAGACGTCAGTCACCCTTTGAATGTACGCAACCCTTAAATAACTTTCGATTTTGAATGTAGGCTAAGAGTTTAGTAATAATTTGGTAAAGGTTAAACTAGATTTTGCCAGCGGCTTCGCTTGCTTGAACATAGTTCGAGGGTGCGCAGTGCGCGACCCGCAAGCGGCTCGCGAGCGTGGAAAAAAGTAGCCTATATGTTAATCCAGGTCCTAAGCTGTCTACTTACCAAATTTCAGACAGATATGTTCAGTAGTTAGTTAGTTTCCGCGTGAACATAGTTTTTATGTGTGTAGTGCTGTCGAGCGTGGAAACTGAGTCAACTCTAGATCCCTTGGGAACTATGTCGGGCTATGCTAATTAGTAGTCAATTCGATAATCAGTATTAATTAGCACGTCAATCCTTCCTTCATTGCGAAATGAGAGAAATTAACAAAAAAGAGAGAGTTAACAGCTATCCCACGGGAACCACTTAAAAAATCTGGATAAAAAGTAGTCTATATGTTAATCCAGGACCTAACCTATATGTGTGCCAAGTTTCATCCCGATCCGCCCAGTGGTTGAAGCGTGATAGAGTAACAAACATCCATACATACAAATTTTCGCGTTTTTATTAGTAGGATATAAAGAAAACCATAAAGTTGTGTAATTCCTCGTGTATTTCTAACATATCAGAACTTTATACACTACCTACGTCATTTTATTTACATGAGCATTCTCGCTTCTCAATAATATTACAATTAAAATAGATTTTTCTCTCTTTATTATATTATATTACTTACACTTTTTTCACTTATTCCTTAGGCAAAGTGACACACTTTCACTTTGAAAGCAAGATAGAAAAAACTAACAATAATAGGTCTTGAAGCGTAT
Source organism: Coleophora flavipennella (assembly GCA_947284805.1). Taxonomy (NCBI): domain Eukaryota; kingdom Metazoa; phylum Arthropoda; class Insecta; order Lepidoptera; family Coleophoridae; genus Coleophora; species Coleophora flavipennella. The sequence goes on along the minus strand of OX369283.1, from coordinate 7,500,292 downwards.
ACGAGGGACACAAATAATTTATGGAGCGGGGTCCTAAACGGAAAATAATTTTCGAAAAATTTTAATCTTTTAGGTACAAGCTTTTAATGTTGCATTGTCACGCGATATACATATTATGCATGCAAAATTTGAGTTCAATTAGAAACCGGGAAGTGGGTCAAATTTAACTTGCAAGTTTCCACCCGAACAACAATACAAATACATTGCAAGTTAATTAAAAGCTTGTAAAAACAAACGGTCTTGTCATAAAAACAACTTTATAAATAAAGCAGGAATTAATTCTGTAAAATAAACGTCTTTATAGATTAAATACAGAGCTAATGATAGATTTAAAGGTCTTTAAAGATCTTGTTACATCGTAAAACAAGCAATTCGTACAAAGACAAAAATTTATTGGCAGGACAAGTTCTATTACAGTTCCATTCCAGTACAGTCGAGTTTATTTAAGCTACAGTCGAGTTCGTTTAAGGTAAGCACGACAAGCATTTGAAACGCACCTCACCTGATGGTAAGTGACGATACTGTCAAAGATGTATCACGCTAGCACAAATAGAGGCACTATTTCTTTATATATTCACATTTGCCTCCAAATTTCACTCCGATTCTATGTATTACAATTATCATATTTGCTGAGTAAAATGCATATGAACACAAAAATCTTGTGGTGAACCAGACCACAATATTGTAGATATCGGTTAGTTGTTATAATATTTAAAGCCTGAGTGTGCCCACTAACAAACTCGACTGTAAAAGTTTATATAATTTAAAATAAATTATTACAAATTCAATATTTGAAGTAAAACTTCTTTACGCGCGCTTAACTTGGGGAATAAGCTGGTGGATGCATGACGACAGCGTTACGGAAGTGTAATCGGGCGAGGCGAACGGAAGTTGAGAGAGATATATAAATTAGTGAAGATGGAAAGAGAGATACTATTTATTTTTGTTTACCAACAATATCGGTTGCCAAGGCAACAATATCGATTGTCAAAACAAAACATATGAGATGAAAAAGATTTGATCATTTTCAGAGGATAATAAAACTCTTCATAAACTGTCAATAGATAGTATGAAGGTACCATATGAAAAAAAGATTTGACCAAGAATTTACTTTCGTACATATAGATGGAGCTACAAAAGTTTTACTTCAGTCGTGTGGTTTAAAGCACACTCGTATTTTTTTTATGGTAGCCGATCGATCCCCTTAGCTTAACGCCAGTTAAGATAACCCGCAGAGTCAAATTTGACCACGGCCGGTGTGCGCGTCTGTATTTAATAAAAATCAAAAGCACCATTTTTCATCTACATCTGGTAAACCAATGGCATCATCTCACCTGATGGTAAGTAACGATGACGCCGAAGATGGAGGCGGGCTTACCAAGATTCGCCAAAGCGATGAGGAACTGGCTATCTTATCTTCATGCCGAAACACATCAATGCTGTTAACATCGATGATTTGCGACAAGATAATAAGCTGGTGGCAGCTCGCCAGGCGGGCTTAGAAAATGCCCAACCACTAACCAAACAGTCTTACTTAGCACTTAGTCTTACTTTCAATTGATTTTATTAAGTGTACAGTGCCCGCAAAATAACTTTAACCAGCGCAGTAGCGATAAGCGCACTGCCTATGGACCTGCACGGCCGGCGGCCATCTTGGCTCAATTTATTTGACGCGAACTGTGTACAGGACTTCACAGCGCGTGATCGATCATGCTTAACGCACCGAACGCCCTCAGTATCACAAAAGTGAGACAAAAATGCAATATTTCGCGACACGAATAAGCCACAATTTGTTATGCCTAGTGTACATTTTAATTAGTTTAGTGGCAGTACATTGCTTGGTTACTTTGTGATGTGGTTCAGCACTGCAGTCAAATCTAGCAATGTACTTAATATTGACTAATTAAAGTGTATGCCGGGCCTCATTAGTATCATTAAGTTATTCATTAACATTTACCATATTGACTTTCGATTTAACTAATTATTTTCTTAATTAAATTGACAACACGTAAAGACGCCTTTGTACAGAATTTTCAGTTACTACTGTAGCTAGCTGCACATCACAGATTATATAGAAAATATAAACTTTCATCCTGTTTTTCTATACACAACAAGTACACTTGTAATCTAATTTCTACGATTTTTATACACAAAATGTTACTTTTTCTATATATGACGTTGTTGTAACAAATTATCTATAAGTTTCAAAGTAGATACGTTAAAAAATAATCTATTGTTTTTTTTTATTCACAATATTGGTAAGCCCTTGACATCATCTAACCTGATGGTAAGTGACGATGATGCCGAAGATGAAAGCGGGCTTACCAAGATTCCCCAACGCAATGTAGAACTGGCTATCTTATCTTCAAGCCGGAACACATTAATGTTGTTAACACCGATGTTTGGCGGCAAGACTTAGATAAGATGGTGGTATTTAGCCAGGCGGGCTTAGAAAATGCCCTACCACCAACCAAACAGAGTCTTTCAAGTTAGAACCCACGGGGAATCGAACGCGCGACCTCCTGGTGTGAAGCGAATGGACTAACCATTACGCCACAAAGGTGGATAATATATCAATCTATTAAACAAATATATAATAATTTTATAGATAGAAATTTAGAACTTAGGAAGTTACCGAATTGATTTGGTTTACTTTTCAAATAAAAGTGTGGTTTGTGTTTATACATTATTTATAAAATATTTAACAGAATAAGCGCCTTAATTTTTGTTAGCTAAAATGATATCGTCACAATAAATGACGAAAGGAAACCGCTCCATATTGTTTCCCTTTTATAGTAATTTACAAAACTTAAAAACTTGCTCCCTACACAACTGTCTCTATTTTAAATAAATTAATAAAATTTTAATAAATAATCCACTCAGGTATCATCATTATTGTAAGCCATCACATTGTGGAATTGTTATTAGAAAAATATACAACGACTTTTTTTGTGATTTGTGTGGTTGAAATCGCATATTATGAAATTTCGCGAAGATATTAAATACTCTGACTGCAACACAGCGATGTCTTTCTTTAAAACTGTAGCGTTTTGTCACTTTGCTATCACCATAGAATATAAAATAAAAATAAAAACTGACCACGTAATCAGATATTGCATAAATACATAACTTATTTTACATAGGTACGCGCGATCTTAACATAAGACGCGTGAAAACGCTTCGCTTGCACAAATCAGCCCGCATTCTCTCTCTCACACACATAAAGGTTGTTTAAGTGTGAAAGGGACATATAGATTTGACCTGTCCACCTTAAAATTCACGAGGAATGGTTTCATTACTAACTCGCACTGAAGAAATTTAATATTCATAACATCTAGTTGCATATCCACGAAAATCTCCAAATAGTATTGTTTTTCTTGCAGGACGACATATGCGTTTCAGGGGGGAGGTTGTTGAACTCGTAAGCTAATCAGCTTATCGATTCGTAGTGGAAGGTTTAGTTTCATCTTATTACCCCCCTCCCCCCTATGCGTCCGTCATTCTACTTGTCTGTCGTCCCGAATTCATATTTTTAAGTAATCCACCCCAGATATACTCAACTTAGCTTCAAATGTAGGTATGTCAAAGGTCGAGCCACTTTACATATTAACATTAGATTAAATATTTGCCAAAGACTTTGTCAAGGAGTCCCTTCCTTGAAGAAATATTTGCCGACATAATCTACTATGTTCACAAATATTTGCACAATATGTGATCCAATATTTGACAAAGTCTTTGTTGTACACTTGAAGCTGTGTTCGGGGGAGCCTAGAGCTACGCAAGAATAGAACATTTATTGCTCGTGATTAGTTATTACAAATGGCAGTGTAAACTTTCGTGTCAACCAAATGCATTTCAACGAAGCCACTGAAGTCAGGACTGGACTCCAAGCAAACAAAGTTAATAAAAGGCCGGGTTTCGCTTATAGATGTGTGATAGCTAGGCTGACGGCTTACCGATGCGACGCGCTTCTAGCGAGGGTATTGCCGCGCGAGAGGTCATAGCGGGAATCGGCAGGGATACCGCCTAATAATAAGACTGTAGTACTGTAGATTCTTGAGTCGGTTCCTTCGTTAGAAGTTTAGCGTAAGCAGTACTACACCCTGGACACTTCATACAACGGGTCAGAAATGACATTTCAAAAAACCAATGACGGAACAAACAAAATAGCGGCGAAATCCTATACGTTCGATAACCAAACTATAACGAATCTGTATCAATCTGGGTGACGGGGGGGGTGAGGTCGTAATCTAGAGATCGGCAGGGAGTGTCCATACTATATGTTAATACTAATATATATTACTTTGGCAGTACCAAGAAGCGCGTAGCAGCGGTTGTCCGTCAGCTAGCTATTGCACATTGATAAGCGAAGCCCAGCCGCCCCGCACACTTTCTTACGAGCTGTTTAAAACTAAGCTTCCAATGTTGGTTCTATTAGTCTAAACACCAAAGTCTAAACACCAAAGTTCATACGCTTTACAGGAGTAAGTAATAGATCTACCGATCAACAGTCGTCGCGTGTCGGTACACGCGGTTTGAGTTTGGCGTTTCATGAAAAACTATAGCAAACGTTTATGATTCTAAATAACGTATTGCTAAACAAAGAAATGAAATATAACATTTAAGAACATGTATAATTGTATATAAATTAGGAAACGCTCGATAATTACATAGAAAATGAGCAAATAGCAATTTCACGTCAAATACTTGCAAACTGATCACGATCGCCGCAATTCTTTTAATATTTTTATATTTAACTTTTTTTTATCTTTTAATTTTTTATATCTTTTAATATTATAATCTCTGACTTGCGAGGGATTTCATTTAGAATCATAAACGTTACCACTAAACACCGAAACCAGTGGGAGGTGCCGACCCAAATCTTTAACACTTAAGTACTTAAAATAAATGTTTTTGAAATTTATTTTTTTACCGCATCTCTCACTTATCCACAGCGAGCGCTTATAGCGTCTCAGGGCCTGGCCATGACCTTCAGCGCCAGCGGCAGCGGCGACACTAAGTAATGGTACTGACATTTGATCGTCGCGGAAAAGACGTAGCATATTAATTAAAATCTATTTGTTTGGAAATGGCCAAACATGTAAACAAAACGTGAAGTGTTTTCTTAAAAAACTAACTACATGCAATTTGTATCTAAGTCTTAAATGAACCTAAACACAGTTATTAAGTGAATAAAATGCTGTAGGAACATGCTCGATGTCTAAATATTAATGATTAAGCTAAAATGATAAAATGTTTGGCCATTTCCACACAAATGGACTATACTACTTTTCCATACCTAGAGTTAAAATAGGACCTCGCACAAGAAGCTAGCTCGGAAAATTGCTTATAAGTTAACCTCATTAGTGAGATAATTGGGTAAGGGGAATTTACCTAATATTATCGATTGTTTAAAAATAATTGATAACATTAGGTAATTCCCCTCGTTAAAATGGGACCTAAATGTAACCACGTCGTAAAAGAAGCAAGCTAGCAAAATTGATTATAATTTAACCTCAATTAGTGAGATAATAAGGATAGAGAAGCTACCTAATATTATCGATTATTTTGAAATAATTGATAATATTAGGTAATTCCCCCAAATTGAAAAATATTGATAATATATACAAGACAACGCATACAAAATTAAGTATTGCTATTTAGATGGCGTATAATAGGGGTGACGACAGCATAAGAAATAAATTATGAACTCTTGATCACTAAATTAAACTGTGCCCTCGTACTTAAACTTTGAAAAACCTTACTCGTTTTGTTATCCATCAAGTCATCCATCATCCATAAATGACGCTGCCAAACTATGACATCACGCCTAGGTATTTTTTAGAACGAAATGTCGTTTTTGGCAGATGATAAATAGTAACTCAGATGACTAGCATTCGTCATCCCTATTAGGCGCCGCGGAAGAAATGTATAAACAATCATTGTGATACAGCTAGATGTGGTGATGTATGTAGCACATCTATTTGTTTTGCTTTTGCCGCTCAAGTTCATGGTCAGGCCCCAATTTGAAAGGTAGACCCATTAAATCCTACTTTTGACAGATTTATACATCTACCAACGGTCAAAGAAAATTACTAGATTTCCATAAGGCGATAGGTGACCAATGCTCGAGCATTTCAGCATTGGTTTATGACCTCAACATTTATTTATTACATTTGGAAGTAGTTTGTTTAGAACCAAAGTCAAGTAAGGCATAACTAACAATAAGCTACCATAAAGAACATCGAATAGAATTTAATTAAAGGCAAATAGGTTTACAACATATCTATTGACGCGATTCGATTTTAATCGATTTTGTGAAAATATTGAAGTTAGTCCAGTAAATTTGGAAGGTTATCGAGTCATGCCACATTTTTAAGTGTTTTACAAGACACCGGATAATTGTAGTATCTTTTCTGGCGTTAGGTTTCTCTCCTAGTAGATGAATGAGACGGGCGTTTTCCAGAGTTCCTGTCTGATCTAGATTTTATTTAATAATTTAAAATTTGGCAGCACCTTAATTGATGGTAAGTGACGATGCTGCCGAGGATTATTACGAAAGTTCAATAGTGCCTGTTCACTCTCGCCTTGACCGCTACATGTGATGCGATCAGCGGTCATAAGGAGGTGTCTTGTTCTTTGAAAACATGGAAAAACACTTCATTTCATAGGACAAGAATTTTAACAAGAAATTTTCTAGAAATTTAACACTCGCGAGTTACTAGGTGTGCAGAAATGATAAGGAAAGACCTTCAAGGTAACATTTTACAGCACAGTCATAAGTGCAAAGTTTAGTTCCATTCCGATGGCTTGACGATGGTGGTGGCGCCAAGAAACTTTCAGTGCGGAGTACCAGGCAATAAGCAGAAGTAAGGAGATACATTATTCTGTATAATCTGTAGCCATTTAGACATTATCACTGCACAGTTCAATTAAGTCCCAACTTTCATGTAAAAGGCGCGCTAGTTGAGAGTACCAGGGATTTATAAACAGTAAGAAGACACTTTCTTCAGTAGCACAGTTCACTCAGTTCCATTTGACAGGTGCACGAGGTAACAGCCGGGGGGGCGCCCTCAGGTGGGCGGAGCGGGGTGCGGAGGGGTGTGCGCAGAAGACACCACCACTACAGGCTTGACGATGGCGGTGGCGCTGAGGTATTGCGCGCTAACGGTGAGCGGCGCCACGGTGCCTTTCACAACTTGGGTTTCAACCATCTGTGTGCAAAAGGTTTTGGTTAGACTCAAAGTGTTAAGGCCTTAAGATGGGTCGAATAGCAATATTCAATTCAAATTATTGAAAGACTGTGTGAAGCTATCACCATGGAAAAAATATATAATATACATAAAGTAATAAAAAATGATTTGATTGAATACAATTTTAAAAATATTACCATTTTTGATGTAAAAAAATAAATTTTAGACCCTGTTTTTGGCATTAATTGCAAACTTTTTCGAAAACAAATAGTTAATATGGAATGAAACTAACTAATTTTAATTGAACACATTTTTTTAACTTATTTGAAAGTGATGAAAAGTAATATAAACATGTTAAAATAGACAATTGTGCGTTCGGTTTCAACGTAACAGCCGCGTTAAAGCCCGCATTGATTTGAACTTAAAATTTTATTTATTTATTTGACCAACATACATCTACCATTACAGGCTTAGCCTAATGCGATAGTGTACATAATATAAACTTACAAATCTTACACGAATTAAAATTTAATTTCGGTTCTTAATTTTCGTAACAAACTGTATATAATCCCACCCTCGTGAATTCACCCAGAGTGCAAAAAAACAAATCAATCTGTTCAGCCATTCGGTTAAGAGTACACAGTGCTCACGTCAACGGTGCCTTCTCCAAATGAATAGACTTACGTTCGATAATATTGAAACACGTATCAACCTGCTCGGATTGAGTGATCTTAGCGCCTTAACAAACGATGTAACGGCTTCTACTCACAGAACTTTGAAATATTTTATTCTATGATAGAACTGGAAACGGCCATCTATTCTACGAGCTATGTGCCTCGCCCACTGCCAAAGTTTAGCGATTCTGAGAGCTATGTCAGTTACTTTGGTTCTCTTGTGGATTAGATCTCCTTATTTTTTTCCGTAGCACAGGCAGGCCTCCCACTCGGTGGACCACCAACCTGGTTAATCGCAGGACTGGTCGTCATGGAAATCCTTGGAGTAGGCCTTTGTTCAGGAGTAAAAGTCTTCTTTCGGCTAATATGCTGATGATGTTGGAAAACTTTCCAAATTCAAAATCTTTCTCGTAATATTGAATTTCAGCCAGTAGCCAGAAGACAACTACGTCTCTCAGCACGATCTTGATTCAATAGGGCAGGACTATATCGAAAAAAATTATGACCTAGATTGTGTTCACAAAATTGCACTCCTACTGAAATATCAAAAAAACTTACTCTCATTGTTTCTCATCCCATCGATGACTCAGAAAAACTATGACTTCACGCACGTATTATTTGAGTTTGCGTGTACTATCTCTCGACTGTAAAGACATTGGATTCCCCTCGAAATCTTCTTATCTCTCTTCTTGACTGTATCGTCACTTTTCATCAGGTCTCGAAATCTTCTTGACTGCATCATCACAATCGTCGTTTCATCAGGTGAGATGCAGTCAAACGCACTCATTGTTGTTCATCATATCAGCCGAGGGACGACCACTGCTGGACAAAGGCCTCCCCCAAGGATTTCCACGACGACCGGTCCTGCGCTGCCCGCATTCAGCGGCTTTCCGCGATTTTCAACAGATTGTCGGTCCACCGAGTGGGCGGTCTACCTACGCTAATGTGCTCATAAGAAGGCTCGAGGTCACCCTAAAGGCAATGGGGCGTGCTATGCTCGAAGTTTCGCTGCGTGATGGAATCAAAAACAAGGAGATCCGTAGAAAAACCAAAGTAACCGACAAGCTCTCAGAATCGCTAAACTCAAGTGGCAGTGGGCGGGGCACATAGCTCGTGGAACAGGGGTACAGTGTGAAAGGATAATTTATAGGATTTGTAAATTACAAGTAGGTATGTATTTTCATAACTCTTAGAAAATACAATACCTAATATGCGAAATGATCATTATTGGGAAATAAGATAATCAATGAAGCGCGGACAAGTGAAGGATATAAAGTTTTACCGTAATTAAGTGGCAGTGGGCGGGGCACATAGCTCGTAGCACAGATGGCGTAGGTAGGCCTCCCACTCAGTTGACCTGGTGGAGGTCGCGGGAAGCCGCTGGATGCGAGCAGCGCAGAACCGGTCGTCTTGGAAATCCTTGGGGGAGGGCTATGTCCATCAGTGGACTTCGTCGGCTGATATGATGATGATGATGATGTATTTTCATTAGTACGTCACCTTGTGCGCGAGCGAGGAGTGCAGCAAGTGCGGCTGGGACACGACCAGAGGCGTCAGCCCGCTAACCACCACCCCTCGGTTTTCTGTAAAAGAGTTACGTCAATCATCATTTACGTACATTACTTGAAACACTGCAGATAATAAAAAGACCACGGAACTTGTGTTTTGGTCCAGCAGTTACATAAATAACTACACGAATTAATTAAAAACCCGAGTGCATAAAAACTCAACCCCTCTTTTTGTATGAAAAAATGTATCCCATGTCACTTACGGGATCTTGAGAATCTAACGACACATCACACTCCAAATTCCATCTAGCCGTTTAGGCTACAGAGCGTGCCAAAGAAATAAATAAATAAAAATACTAACTTGTGCCTTATCTTATTTTTAAAATTAAGTTACACAATGGTGTCGATTCGGTTTTGCACAAATCAACTAAACTAAACTAAAATTAGGTTAAGATGTGTCAAAACTACATTTGCTATTCGGAAAAACTCAACTTAACTTATCTGACAGATCTAAAATAAAATCGAACTAAATTAAGTTTAGAACGCCATTTTGCTATTCGGAACGACCATATTTTAGATGTGTCAAACTAAAATTGAACCAATTTTAATCGCGACCTATTTTGGTGACGACTAAACTTTAATTGGTCTTGGAAAACCACAAAAGTGCAAATTTTGTGATGAATACCTAAGTAAAGTAATGGTATGAACCTTGATAAGTACTTTAGGACACTGCACCTTTGACCTGAGGGTCTCATGATGACCAGGTTGGTGGTCGACAGCTCTATAAAACAGTCAAAGCTAGAAGTTTGGCGTTTTGACCAAGATACATCAGCACACTGCGCGACTCTGACCCGAAGAATTCTGATCTGAGGGTGATGATGATGACCAGGTCAATAAACCAGGTTGGAAGAAGTCTGGTCTTATGCCTTTCCAACTTTCAACTTCGGCAGTCTTAGGAAGCCATCGATTGCCAACCTAGTCATCGTCAGACCTTAAATTTCTCCATATTCTGACAATTCACAATGCCCCGACGCACTTTTAGGCAATTTTAAACTTCTAAATACTTCACTCAATAATCCTTGATGCCAAGCCAAAAAATAAAAATCAGCTGTTTTTATTCAACGTTTCACAGATTATATTCGTAGCAAAAATTATATTAAAAAACAGAGACAGCGCTATAGAAAATTATATCTTGTTTTCTCTGTCACTTACGGTAAACAGGTTACGTCGATCATATTGTTCATTCTTTCGTTCTTCTTAGAACATAGTCTGTGAATTCAATTTGATCGTGTTTAATCCTGTCAAACTAGGCAACCAAATTTAGTTCGTGCATAAAACCGAATAGCACATGAAAACGACTAAACTTATTTTAGTGGAATTTTAGTTAAGTTTAATTAAGTCGAGTGTTTTGTTCGAATCGACACCATTATGTTTTAAAATGACCTGTAATTTGCTTTAAATTATTAATAAATATTGAAATTGAAATACATACATACACTCAAAAAACATAATCCTCCTTCTGAGGCAGTCGGGTAAAAATACGCATAGTCATGAAATGTGTTACTCTGTGTTAATGTAGAACTGTACTTTTTTAATTTATTTCATCTAAATCCGTTCAGCCGTATCAAAGAAAAATATTTAAAAAATGAATAGGGCAAACATTAAATACTTTACTGCGATCTAAGATAATAGGCTAGTTGACAATATTTGGAAATTATTTTAAAACTATAGCTAAGCATCTATTTCACCCCAAAAATATATTATATTAAGAAAAATAGGTGTTTTACATTAGTATTTTGAGTTTTTAGAAATGAACTTGAAATTTACCGCGAAAAAGGCCAAGACTGTCATGGCGTCTTGAATGACGTCACACCTCGCGAAACAGCCGTGTTTGTATATGTCAGTCAATTGTGTTTTCTAATAAATAATGAATTCCTCGTATTATAAATACTGTATAGTGCCCCAATGTAAAAGTAAAACGATAAAACGCCAAACAAATTATTCATATACGTTCCAAACAATAAACAAATACGAAGAAAGTGGTTAAAAATGGCAAGGAGGCAAGATGCTCTTACTTTATCAATTGATTCCACAATTTATTTCTGTGAAGACCATTTTGATGTAAGTATTGAACACAACGTGATGTATCTATTTATAAAATAGGTTTTTGCACCTTAACAAATCTACAATACGTAGATTGGGGACTGGGTACTAACATAGGGACTGGTAACTGCTAATTAAATAAGACTTTGTTTGTTCTTCACATAATACTTACATAGAAGTTTTAACATTGCGAAACTCCGATGAACAAAAGTCGGTGTTCATTGCAAAAAATTTGCCAAGCATAACGGTGTCAATTTTGGGCAAATTACTGCTGTTTGCTTTGTTAAATCCTGATTCCATGGCAAATTATACCTGTCTTTCAAGATGAAACTAAAAACGAACTGTATTAATTTAACAATAATTGCTGAAAACTCGAAATAACCTGTTCACTTTATACGAAAATGACAGATACAACATAGCGTTTCGCGCTCATTTCGCGAGGCGTGACGTCACGTTTCCATGCGCTTCTCTGATTGGCGTTTAATGTCACGTGATTAAACGCCTCATTTCGTCGATTTTATTTTCCAAAAATATTATGAATCTTTTATTATTTTAATAGAAAAGTTGTTTTTTTGTTTACTAATTATGATGGTTAATCATTAGAAACTCAAAGCCATCCGATTTATTCTTAGTGGAAACAAGCCTATTATAGAAAAGCTGGTATTGCCTGCTGTTTCGCCCACGTTGATATAGTTTTTATGACTGTATTGGAGAGTGCAAAGCGGCTCGCGTGCGTGGAACTATTCGTAAGTTCAGATCCCTCGGGAGCTGCGTATTTTTCCGGGATAAAAAGTATATTTTGTTGTTTTCTGCCCTTTCCCTTTTTTTATACACAATTGGTAAGCCAAATTTATATATTTTTTATTTTTTATTAATCTATGCCAAATTTCAGGGCGAAAATGTTTACTAAACCGCCACTCGCCTAAATTAAGAAATATTAACGTGCCAAAATATAATCAATCATTTGAAACCGTGTGTGGGAGAGTATTAATTGAGGCGGTAATATTACAGATTTTCGTTATTTTTGACGTCAATTACTCCTAAACGATAGAAAACCCTTGAAAAAAATACACTTATTGTTAAAGCTATTAGAAACACGATTGAGCAGTTTTGGCTCAATAGAAAAAATCCCAAAGATAGGTCTACACCGTTACTTTCAACTCTAGTTATGACTAATATTTTAAAGTATAAATTCAAAAAATAATACAACAATATTTGTTATGATAATACAAAGTGAGTAATGTTATTATTTTTTATAATTTCATTGTAGTTTTTGATTGAAACGAAAAACCATTAAAAAGTGTAAAAGTTTTAAGTTTTAAAGTACAAATTTTTAAAAATATACAACTATATTTGTTATGATAATATAAAGTGAGTAATGTTATTATTTTTTATACTTTTATTGTAGTTTTTGATTAAAAGGAAAAAGCATTGAAAAAGTGTGGTTATTTTCTTTACTATTTGTCTTTAAACGTAAAAGACAGAGACAACTGTTCCAATCAATACTTCGCCTTAATAAAATGGTAGAATTACCTGCAGCTGAATGTGGAGAGGACACTATTCCATTTTCTTTAGGTATCCTATTGTTTTCTATAGTGGTCACGCCTGCAACAAGACGAGTGGAGGTTATAATAAAATAAATAATTTATTGTCTTCCCACAAACATATTCACAGGGGACAAATAACATCCCCCCCCCCCTCGACCTCAATTTTCGTAATACAGAAATAAAACATACAGGGTGTAAAAAAAATTGGTGTTAACTGGTGTTCCTACTCATCATACTAAACAACTTTCCCCAAGAAACCCATTGTCAATTCTCAAAAAAATAATTTGGACCCTCCGTACAAAAATGAAAAAAATTTGTATGAAGTGTTACATAATTTTTTTGCGAATTCAGCAAAGTCATAGAACAAAAGTTCAGTATGGTGAGTAGAAGCCCCACTTAAAGGGACGTACACCAATTTTATTACACTCTGTGTAGACGCCAGTTGACATTACTACATGGCAGCCGTTAAGCCATGTTAGAGGCCATATATAGGGTGACTTTTAATTAGTTCTTGATAGCAAAGAATATGTATGTACGCGTGATTGATGACAAACAGCTTTCCTATTCATAATTGGTAAGCCCTTGGCATCATCTCACCTGATGGTAAGTGACCATGATGCCGAAGATGGAAGCGGGCTTACCAAGATTCCCAAATGCAATGGAGAACTGGCTATCTTATCTTCAAGCCGGAACACATCAATGTTGTTAACACTGATGTTTGGCGGCAAGACTTAGATAAGATGGTGGTAGCTAGCCAGGCGGGCTTAGAAAATGCCCTACCACCAACCAAACCGAGTCTTACAAGTTGACCCCGCCGGAATCGAACCCGCGACCTCTCCTAGTGTGAAGCGAATGGACTAACCATTACGCCACGGAGGCGGTTCTTGATCTTTCCAAGGCATTCGATTTAGTCGTTTATGATCTTTTATGGGCCAAACTGAGAAAGTCAGGTGTTCCCGAGGAATGCATCTCGCTATTTAAGTTTTGGTATAGGAGTCAAACAAACTGGGTGAGATGGGCAGGAGCGCTTTCTGAAGGTTTTAAGTTAGAATGTGGTGTAAGACAGGGTAGTCTGAGTTCACCGCCTTTGTTTAACGTGTATATCATCTGATCGGGGAGCTCAGCGGTATGCTTGTCGGATGCTACGTAGGCGGAACCTGTGTCAACAACATAAGCTATGCAAATGACATGGTACTGCTGAGCCCGTCGATCGGCGCACTCAGAAAGCTGCTGCCTACTTGCGAGCGGTACGCGGAGGGGCACGCTCTTAAGTACAACTATAAAATGAGTGAGGTCTTAGTTTTTAAAGCTGGTAAATATCGGCCTAGTAGTTTACCTCCTGTTGTACTTAATGGACCAGCCCTTCCCGTGGTAGACCGCTTTAAGTATCTTGGTCATATTGTGACAGAAGACCTCGGAGACGATTCCGATATTGAGAGGGAACGTAGGGCGTTGGCGGTGAGGAGCAACATGCTGGCCTGCAGGTTCGCTCGATGCACAAAAGACGTAAAATTAACACTATTCAAGGCATACTGCCAATCATTCTACTCGAGCGGCCTGTGGGTTAAGTATACGCAACGAGCCTACAACGTCCTGCGTGTGCAATATAATAACGCCTTTAGGATGCTGTTGAGACTGCCACGTTTATGTAGTGCATCTGGTATGTTCGCGGAGGCACGTACAGATGCCTTTTATGCTATAATGCGGAAAAAAGTGCCGCCATGCTACTTAGACTTCGGGGCAGTGACAACGGCATCCTAAAAATGATTGCAAACCGAATGGATTGTCCCATCTAGAAATTCTGGGTGGAACGATTCATTGGGTTATTTAAATAAACTAATTGTGTTCTTATGTGCTTTACTAACCTAGTTATAAGTCTACTACTAACCTAATTATGGCTTTTAATCAAATAAAAAGGTATTTATTTATTTATACATTTTTGCCGATTTAATAACTTCTTAAGTATCGAGTATCAAAAATTTTTTTCTGATTCGACGTATAGTTTCTTTGGGAAAGTTGTTTGTAATCACGATTACATTCATATCTTATGTAATAAAGAACTAATTAAAAGTCACCCTATATACCTACAGCTAGAAAACTTGTGATAGTGGGGCTGGCTACTATTAGCCCTACAACGAATAGGTAAAAAATAATTTGAATGTTGTATGGCAACACCGTACAATGGTCTAACCTTTCCGAGTTTGAGAAGAGACCCCTGCCACTATGACTGACTCGGTGGTCCAATGGTCAGCGCACCTACCTTCTGCGTTGTGGGTTCGATTCCCACCTAGAGCAAACATTCGTGTAACGGAACAGGTTTGTTTGCTCTGTGTTTGTGTTTGTATGTATTAAATGTATATGCGTATGTACAACAGGCACTCGTTGTGCGATTGTGATCCATACGCGTATGGCATAAGTACGGTACAAAGTCCAAAGTCTGTAGCTTGATGTGCTGGCCTGTGTAAGTAAGTAAGTAAGTAAGTAAGTAAGTAAGTAAGTAAGTAAGTAAGTAAGTAAATATACTTTATTGCAAGCCACAAAAACAATACAGGACTTATAATTTACTGTGTACATCAGCCTCTGGTTCTCATAGTATAGGGAATCCTAGTTTGGGTCCAGATAAACGTATGTTGCAAAAAGCTCGTAGAATATATGGTTGTTGGGGTAGAAAAGTTCTCGAGTAGCGACCGCGCATTCAGTGCCGGTGCACGTGAAAGTGAAAGTCGTGGGAAGCCACATGATGCAGGCGCGACCAGCCGTTGTGGAAATCCTTGGAAGAAGCCTTTGTCCAGCAGTGGACGTCTTTCGGTTCGGCTGATTTGATGATAAGTTTTTTTTTTACTAAGGTATAAGTACTAACCGGTAGCTCGCGAGGCGTGCACGACCCGCAGCCCGCCCGTGCCCAGCAGCTGCAGAGCGCCGCCCACCACGAGACCGCCGCCCGCCACGTTCACGCCGCCCACCACCTGCCCAACAAAAACAGAAAGTTGGTATATGTCACCGGTAAATTGTAAAAACTGTTATATTATAATCTATCGGGATTTATCTCGCGAGAATGTAAACTGTCGAAAGATTATGACACGTAACATACTGCTTACAATTTCAATAGTGTTATTACAATAACACTAAGCGAATTGAATAACATTAAATAAATAAGCGAGCGATGTTAGGTTCGGTCAGGTTTGATTGATTAAACAGTCAAAGAGTCTTGCGAAGCGAGGCTTCCCTTCTTGGTTAGCAGAATACTTCGCAGAAGAAGAAATCATCGGTTTTATTCGGAGATACAAGAATGGGCCGTGAAATTGTAAGCCGATTGACAATTTAATTATCATCTAACTGAATGTAGTGTAGTGACATTGTATTGTAATATCGCAGTTTTGACAATATCCCGGCGACGTATAATGTATTTAAAATAAACTGAACTAATTTCACTCGAGACGGTCATTCTTCTTTTTCTTCTTTGCCTTTTCCCACGTCAATTAGGGTCAGCTCTCCTAATTTTTCTGCGCCATGACATTTTGTCTAGGGTTGTCGGGTCGGGTAGATCCTCTTTATGTGCGAGACTGGTCATACTCGAGACGGTCATTGAAGTGATAATTTATAACAAGGGCAATTAAACGAATCATTTTTTGGGCAGTCTTTTAACGTGGCACTCCAGCACGGTTACACAATCCACTCATTGTACACGCTGTACTTGAGCGCGCATCCAGATGGTGACGCAACACACCTACATAGGACTAATTATAGATAATAAATTTCATTGAAGAGCTCATATCGATCACATCCTGAATAATATATTAATAAATATTACTAATTGAAAATGTGTCTGTTTGTTTATTACCTCCTGCCGCTTCAACGCCTTTGCCAATTTTTAACGAATTTTGGCATGCACATAGCCTGCGATATGGAGGAGATAGGCTATCTTTCATCCCTATTTCTTAATTGATTCCCTTCGGATAACTATTAACTCTTGTCTTTTTTTATATTCTTTCACGTCGCAATGAAGCGAAGAATTGCGACGTGATATTTTGCACAGAGATAGTTGCGGGGGAAGGAAGTGACATAGATTACTAATTACCACAGCCCGACATATCCGGTGAAGTTGTAAAGGCCCCACGGCCAACAACAAACTTGAGCTTTCAATAAAAAAATCGGCCAAGTGCGAGTCAGAACCGCACACATAGAGTTACGTACCATCATACTAGATGGCGCTAGTTTCTTCATGATTAAAAAAACAAGTTTTTTGTATGGAGACCCCCCTTTTTTCACTTTTTCTAATTTTTAGTCTTTGTCGTTATAGCGGCAACAGAAATACAACATCTGTAAAAATTTCAACTGTCTAGATATCACGGTTCACGAAATACAGCCTGTTGACAAACGGACAGACAGACGGACAGCGAAGTCTTAGTAATAGGGGGTCACGTTTTTACCCGTAGGGTACGAAACCCTAAAAATCCCGACATAGCTGCAATGCCAAATACATGTAAATACATGCCTTAGATAAAACCACGTACGTACTTAAGGTTTTTTTTTAATTTTACAAGGACGACTATTTATTGAACCTTTAGGAACTGTGCGTTCCTACTTGACGAGAGCAAAGGGAGATATCTCCGCCAGGCGAGGTGGTATGCCTGGGGTCCGGCCGTAGACCTATCGTTGATGATCGGTATCTGTATATATACTCAGCGCTGAAGAAATTCTAATAGCGCGTTCTAGGTGTCGTATTTCTTTTGTTCTCTCGTCGCTTGTGTTAATGTTCAGTGGCGGGTTTACTGCAGTTGCCTGCCACAAACCAATAGTGTTATACCGTATTTCATTTTGCAAATGTATACCTGGCTCGTTAACTAAATACATTTATATTGTTTTTTTATGCTCACACGCAGCTTGTGGATGTGGTTGTCTTCGTCATAATCGTTGAGGGTTTATATACCCCAAATTAGCATGAGTCGATAGTAGCTTACTACACACATTAACTTTGCCTAGGGATATTTTGAGACTTTTCATAATGTTTTTTTGAAGAACTATAAAAAATTACTTACGACACGTGTAGGATAGAAACTTTCGACTACATTTACCTTCTCAGTTTTTATAAATTAATTTGAGTATTTTTTTATAAAAAAAAACGCGCGGAAAATGAATATTGTGTTTTTATATTGTCATAGAAGGATGGCACAGATTGTATGAAAACCTATGTTTATAAAAACTGAGAATGTACCTACTTTTATATATAGCACTGGCCCATAATGAAAGTTTTTAAACCCTGTACTGCACATGTCTTAAGTATTTTAGTAGCTTTTCAAGAAACCATGTTTTGCATTTTTAATATCCTAGGCTGTTTAACAGTGTATTCATGGGTCTTAACATTTTTTAATCCATTGTATGGTAGCGCGGATATAAACTGTTATTATTTCATTATTTTAATTAACTATCATACAATAGATTAAAAATCTACCATCACTCAATATTTTCACGGATTATCCATAACAAACTTTTGCCTGCGGCTTCACATAGGGAATGAAAATCAGCCTGTGTTAATGTCAGTCCTTCCAAATTTCATCCAAATTCGTTCAGGCATGTGGAACAAACAAACATTCATACTTTCGTATTTATAATATAAGTGTGATTATAGCCACCATTTTGTCATCACTAAAGAGCACCCTTAAGGCCCAGAGTGGTACTTAAAAATCTGTCTTTGTATTTTTCTTTATGTGTAAAGAGGGAAAAATATTCTCAATAACACCAATATGTTTTCCTAGAAATTAAATTTACATGTCTTAAGTATTTTAGTAGCTTTTCAAGAAACCATGTTTTGCATGTTTAATATCCTGTTTAACAGTGTATTCATGGGTCTAAACATTTTTTAATCCATTGTATGGTAGCGCGGATATAAACTGTTATTATTTCATTATTTTGTAGTATCTACAATTAACTAAGCTATCATACAATAGATTAAAAATCTACTATCACTCAATATTTTTACGGATTATCCATAACAAACTTTTGCCTGCGGCTTCACATAATCAAAATCAGCCTGTGTTTATGTCAGTGTTTGATCTGCCTTCCAAATTTCATCCAAATTCGTTCAGGCATGTGGAACAAACAAACATTCATACTTTCGTATATTTTATAATATTAGTGTGATTATAGCCACCATTTTGTCATCACTAAAGAGCACCCTTAAGGCCCAGAGTGGTACTTAAAAATCTGTCTTTGTATTTTTCTTTATGTGTAAAGAGGGAAAAATATTCTCAATAACACCAATATGTCTTCCTAGAAATTAAATTTACATGTCTTAAGTATTTTAGTAGCTTTTCAAGAAACCATGTTTTGCATGTTTAATATCCTGTTTAACAGTGTATTCATGGGTCTAAACATTTTTTAATCCATTGTATGGTAGCGCGGATATAAACTGTTATTATTTCATTATTTTGTAGTATCTACGATTAACTAAGCTATCATACAATAGATTAAAAATCTACTATCACTCAATATTTTCACGGATTATCCATAACAAACTTTTGCCTGCGGCTTCTACATAATCAAAATCAGCCTGTGTTAATGACAGTGTTTGATCTGCCTTCCAAATTTCATCCAAATTCGTTCAGGCATGTGGAACAAACAAACATTCATACTTTCGTATTTATAATATTAGTCTGATTATAGCCACCATTTTGTCATCACTAAAGAGCACCCTTAAGGCCCAGAGTGGTACTTAAAAATCTGTCTTTGTATTTTTCTTTATGTGTAAAGAGGGAAAAAAATAACCACACTTTTGCACTTTTTCGATGTTTTCGTTTTTATTTTCATCATATTTATCATCTTAAATAAAAATCCATTCGATGTTTTCCCTTCAGTCACCTATGAACTTTATTTTAGTAAATAAATCATATTATCAAATTACTTATTTCAAGAATAAAACCGAAATAGACGATAAAATGGCTCGAAAAGAGGTACACCTCCTTTGCGAAATTACTCTATCGAGCCAACTTTATTAAATCGTGTTTCCATTCGATATAATCCCTCGTAACTATTCTCAATAACACCAATATGTTTTCCTAGAAATTAAATTTACAGTTAACTACTTCAAAATGAATTCTAAAAACCTGTTTAAGAGGATTTTTAGGTACCACTGGGCCTTAAGTAAAGTTATCAAAGCAGACATACCGGTGATAGAGGTAGGTGTATCTGTGCGGGGTGCACCAGCGTAGTGCTCAGCGCGCCCGCGTCCAGCGCCTGCCCGTTCTGTAAACGCACATCACATCTGTTAAATGATTTTTGATGTGTAACATCTTTGCTCTCGCTTTCCTGCAATTTGTGGGAGTGATTTCGTGAAATGGGACGGAAATGTGTAACATGGGACGGAAATGTGTAACAGGAAGTCGCGAAAGCGCGGAATTCTACTTTACGAGAGTCCGACTCGCACTTGGTCGGTTTTTTTATTTACTGTCAGATCCCCCACCCAGGTACAATATCGTCATCAAATCTAACTAACCTAAAGTATTTTGTCACATGTTACACATCATATGCGAGTACTGTAGGTCTCGCTCGAATTTTTTTGTAACATATATGTACGCACATTCGGTGATTTCTGAAGTAGCAGGGTTGGCATGTTTAAAACACTATTAAAATAAAAACCAGCCAAGTGCGAGTCAGAACCGCACACAAAGGGTTCCGTAACATCATGCTAGATGGCGCTAGTACAAAGGGTTCCGTACTATCATACTAGATGGCTAGTTTTTTGTATGGAGACCCCCCCCCCCTTACTTTTTCATGAATAGAAATGGAACTCTTGCATTTTGCCTAACTTCCTTCCTTCCTTCCACGGACCGCCAGGTCTGCGGAAACGCTAATACCTATAAAATATATGTAGTTTTAAATGTTTGACGAAGCTATTATGCGTGGGAGCCACATTATCAGCTCATATACGTCCCCACCGAGGGGCTCGAGCCTACCCTGAATTAGGGCGATCGGGCCTTAGTCGACCACGCGGGCCCAGTGCGGGTTGGTCGACTTCACACACAACCTTCGAGTTTCTCGCAGGTGTGTGCAGGTTTCCTCACGATGTTTTCCTTCACCGTTAAAGTAATCGGTTTAATAAAAAATAATAATATGTTTACCGACATAAATGTTCACAATTATTTGCGGAAACATTTGACGAAATATTTACTAGTGTTTTCAAAAGAGCCGACATGTTTGCGTAAAAATTTGGTCTGACGCAATTTTTCCCGAGTTCTTTGTTAAACATTACAAGATTTTAAAATGTTTATTAAAAATAGGTGCATTAAACTCTTTCTGATCGAAATAAAATATTAATTACATATTGATAACTATATATAACGAGAATTGTGATTGGTTTTTTTTAATTAAACAATCATAAGTTATTGATGTCAAAATTAAATCATTGATATAACACAAATACTGTCGTTAGGACATGAAAACATTGAAAGCAACATTTGAAGCTATGTCTGAGAGTGCCTTAAGACAAATAAAGTACAAAATAAAGGTGCATACAGACTAGAGGCAGCCTCTGACTGAGGCAGGATGTGTAGACACGCTCATGCCTCGACCCGAGTCCTTGAGCGGCGCTCGGCGCGAGGCATGTTGCCTCGGCACGTTGCCTCAAAGTACGTCCAAATCTTGCCGTGCTGAGGCTGCTCATACTGAGGCTGCCTCCAGTCTGTGCGGTATCGTATATCAAGTTTTCTTACAAATGAGTGTACCTGCACAGCAGTATCGGCGGAGGCGAGCGTCGTCAGGGTGAGCGTGTTATGTCGCGCGCCATACGACGTCCGCACCACCTGCGAACAAAACACACAAACTGTTACATCAATATCATTATCATCTTTCTAACGTTATTCCTCACAGGGATGATTACTGTTAGTCATCTGAGTTACTTTTTATCATCTGCCAAAACGACTTTTCGTTCTAAAAATGTTAGAAATACCTAGGCGTGACGTCATAGTTTTTCATGTACTCATTTTATGATTTTGGTGAATTAAAAATTGAAAACTTGATGGAAAACAAAACGAGTAAGGTTTTCCGAAGTTTAAGTGGGAGGGCAAATTAGTGATCAAGAGTTCATAATTTATTTCTGATGTCGTCATCCCTATTTGAGCAATGTTGTATAACAAAAGTTGTTCAGTTTGATACTCATAAAACTGAACACGTTCCGTTTCCAATTAAACGAAAAGAACGTGCGTCTTAAGTGCGTGCGTGCGATGTAGAAGCCACTGTAGAGTTCTTGCGGTCGTAAAATATCGTCGTAAAATAACATTTCTAAAAACAAATGTCGGAGCAAACAAAATCACGGCGAAATCCTTTACATTCGAGAACCAAACTATAACCAATCTGTATGTATCAATCTGGGTGACGAGGGGGTGAGGTCGGAATCTAGAGAGCGGCAGGGAGTGTCCATACTGTAAGTGAGTACTACTAATATATATACTTTGACCAAGGTCTTCTATGGGTCGCTGAGCCAGCGATGTAAGTAAATATTTGTGACAGTAGGACCTTGCTTACTGTAAGAAATACTAGGGGTGTTCAATAAAAAGTGATAATGAGTATGACGCAATTATGTTTAATTAAATGTTATTTTATTTTTCGTCGTAGTCACCTTTCAGGTTTATATTTCTGAACCTAAAATTCCCTTTAGTAAAAATCTTCACTGCGTCATCCATCATCTCTCCAAATTTGCCCCTGAGATGTTACTTTTACCGCCGAAATAGGTAGAAATCACTAGGAGCAAGGACCGTTGAATATTGACTAGCGCGTAGTCGTGTATAATATTATGGACACTTCCTATCGAAATCTTCACTTCTGCTATAAAACGAATAGTAACACGACGATCCGCCAAGACAATGTTTACAACTTTTTAAATCATTTGTTTAGTCACTGCCGATGTAGGGCGTCCCGTGCGTGGGTCGTCGTTAGTGGAAGATCTTCCTCGCTTGAACTCAGCACACCAACGCGCAACCATAGAATATGGAGGAGCATGAACCCCTAATGTTGCTCTCAAGTCTTGATTTACCTGCTCCGTAGTAAAAATTTTCAAGCAGAGATATTTTACTACCGCGCAAACTTCAATTTTAACCATTTTTAAAAACACGTTCCGACACGACACAAACAAATGACTTCTATTTTTAAAAAGCGTAAGAGAGTTAATTGTTTTTTTTATTGTCATCATAATATCAAACGTCTGGGCTTTGCCTGCCAGTATTTTTTTTTCCAAGGAGAATGTATCGCATTATCAGTATTTATTGAACACTCCTATATTATACGAGTAACAGTGCAGTACGCCTTATATTAACCAAAAAAAAGGCACAATGTAAACAAACTTGGGAGGGATTTCAAATGTCAATTCCATATAGTACTTTTGTTTACCTTTTGCTTTTTTTGGTTGATATATGGTATACTCGTAGTTCTTCTTGCTTACCTACAGCTATAGTGGAATTTGTTGCACTAACCCTGACGTAATTATGACGCAAACCGCCTTGACTTCAACTTTGCATTCTGATCGTGTTTTTGCGTTCAACATTCTTGTTTTGATATTAGTGCCAAAATAAGCAGATTGGTCGGCCATGACACGTGGGCAAGATTGTGTTAAAAATAGAACTAAACAGTTTGAAAGAAATAAAACTTATAGTATTTTAAAAATATTAAGATTATGTGTTTACTAATAATTTAATTAAACTTCGTAGAAATATTATGCTGAAAACACAATATTATTGCATAATCAAATCGGCCGAAAACGATTGTTAAATCTTAGGCATGTTTTCAGTAAAACATGAAGACAAAAAATGATCAGTTTTGTATGTAAAATACTAACGAATAAACGAATTAATTAAAAACAAAAAACCTGTCTACATAAGAAATTAACCCTTTTTTTGGACAGTCGGGTAATGGCTCGTATATCGAAGCGAATCTAACTCCAAAATCCACCCTAGTACAGAGCGTGCCAAGAAATATAAATACATAAGTACATAAACTCGAAAAACACAACCCTCTTTCTGACGCAGTCGGATAAGAAGACATTTAGGGTATCTTACAAAATAACACTGTCAAACTGTTATTTTATGTTTTAATCAAAAAAGAGACCTAAACTTCCCTAGTAGCATTTTCCGTTGGGGTATCGTGGCCAACGGTAGGGAAAAGGTAGGGAGGTGGTAGTGTTACTGCCGACAAAGTTCCATCGGAGGGCCAACGGCGTAATTTTTACGTTATATTACCCACAAACTTCTAACAGTGGGCCTACTACCTTTATCGTTGGCCAATCAACAAGAAAATTGCTTCGCAGGTATAACGTTGGCCTAACCACACGACAATCTACAATTTATAAAAACTTAATTGTTAGCTATCAAATAAATGTCAATCAGTTGTTTAGAAAAACTGCTACAAAACATAAAGTTGTTTCATAAAGTTTTACAAAAAGAGTCACAGCAGTCAAAGTTAGGCCTGCAATGGTCCATTTGCATTGTAGACTTGTAGTTAGCTGACGTTGGTCCTACAACTCACCTACAACTCCTCGCGGTTAGTCAAATTACGAATTATTTGTTACGTAGGTACAACGTTGGCCTATGTTTAACAAAATGAACTTGGTTATATTTTGATATTACCATTTTATTTGAGCTTCTGTACGTTAATTTAGTTACTTTTTCAATAAAATAGTAAACAAAGTAAACAGACAACGGTTTTTGATGTAAAGGAAGTGGGAACTTAAGAGTTTCCGCTGTTTGTTGTTGTAAATTTTTCTTGGCCATGGAAACTAGTCCTTCAGCCGGATTCGTAAATAATTTTCACTTTCTTCATTTGTTTTTGGATTTGTAATGCTAGTGCCGGTGCATTACAAATCTTCTCTGAAGTTCTTGACAGCATTTGTAGCAGCTGCATTCTGAGGTGGAACACCCAGTTGCTGTTGGGCGTCTATAAAACTGCACCCAGAGCAAGTTGGGTTCTCACGTCCTCCTTCGTTTTATTTTCTTGTTCTCCACATTGCTCACGTGCACTAGACGATTTTCTCCAAAATGCACCACTTCTTGAACAAAATCCCAGCAGAAAACAATGAAAAAACAACAAAATAAAACTACGAATGCGTCCGCCACAAATCCCGCCAAAAAACTCTCAGTTTCCGCTGCAGCCGTGTTGTGTTGCCAGTACTAAAGGTAATTTTTACAATTTAGGCTTTTATGATATGAGAAAAAAAATATCCTTTGGGTAAAAAGGATATATAATTACTATGGCGAAGCAAAACGAGGGTTATGATTTTGACCGGTATGTATTTATAATCCCTCATAACTTTTAAACTACTTTTAACTACTACTACTTTTATCATAATTTGACAAAAGAGATATCGTTAGAAGCATTTTGATCGTCCGTGTAAATTCAAACTCATACCAAAAAAGTATATACCCATGCTACCGTTGAGGCAGCACAACGTGCGACCTCGTTACTATTTTATATAATAAATAACTAATCATTATTTTTAAGTTTGCTACTAACTCTTACCAAAACTAGAAGTGCATTGTAAAATCATTACAAAATAAACTAATTACTACAAAAAAAAACTTTTAACTTCAAGTACAAGTTATCGTAGACATTGTACTTATGTTCATGGAAATTAATGAAATCTTAACTAAAAAAAAATTAAGTGGCTCTGCAAATACTGTATCACGAAATTATGACCTCAACATAATTTAAATCTATACTTATTATAAAACAGTAGAATCCGCGTGTCTATACTTTGAATATATTTATCAATAATTGAGAAAGGGCGATAATAGAAGAATAACATGACAACACAAATGAACAATTTTTGAAAGTTTTGTCTGTCCGTCTGTTCAAGTTAATCTCCGATGCATCTAAACGGATTTTCATGGCGTTTTCACAGGTAGCTTGGATAAACATAATATAAGCTTTGCTTTATCGATAAAGGATGTCGAGAAAACAAGTTATCGTAGACAATTCTAAATACGCCTGCTAAAATTACATGGTAAACTGTCATTATAGAATTGCGTAATAAAACTGAATTCCACGCAGACGAAGTTGCTGGCAACAGCTAGTAAAAAATAAGTTCAAAAACTAAAACGTTATCTAAAAAGTATGAAACACGTAAATATTATCATCTGAAATTGTTATGTACAAAGTATTTAATATGTATCGTCTACTTTTCGAATAAATCTTAAAAATATCTACCACTATTTACTTCAAACTTTTTTGATATTACTCAGAAACTACCTTTAATACTTTCAAACCTGTTGTTCTCATTTCCACAGGTGTAAAACGAAATTCAAGAAGGAGACGACTTTTGTTTAACTGGCCTCTGCACTGTAAGGTCATTCCCTGGGTCTTAAACTATCTCCATACCAAATTTTATCCAAATCAGTTCAGTGTTTGAGTCTTGGAAGCGTAAAAGACAGACAGACAATAACTTTCGCATTTTTAATATTAGTGGCATTAATATAACTTACACGTAATATATTTTAATAAATACTTAACCATAGTGATGTTCAAAGGATAGCCGTGGTCGTATGCGACTGTTCTTTAAATCTTATGATCGCTTACTAATTTATAATGTATTGTTTTTAAGGTACAGTAGAAAAATCTAAATCTTCCGCCCCGACGCGTCCGGTATGCGGTAGTCGGTGCTTTTTTGGTTTTATGCACTAGCAACACAAAAAATGGCGTTCGCCTGGCTACAAACGTAGTGATTACATGCTCAGTGCTGGCTACCTTTCGGCTTCGTTTCGTTCAAGTTTCGTTGCGTTTTGGGTTGCGTATGCGGCTTACCTACGTGAACATGTGAAGTTTAATTAAAATCAAGTGGTGATATATTCTCTATCGTGAAAACCGGTGAATAAGGTACAAACTGTGCATGCAGTACTGAGATTTGCCTTTTACGTGGTCGAGGTAAGTTTATTTTATGTTCGTGTGTTTTGTGTTCTTATGTTGTGTTTTTCATCTCACTGAAGCAATGTAATGAAGCCAAGCAATGTGTATTTTATCTTAACACGTAGCTAACATTTTGGCTGTGTGCGATTTGACACGCAAGGGAAAGCCGTTGTACCTACCTTCTTCGCTCGTCGTCTTGAATAATATAATAACATCTTTTTATATGGCAGCGCAGCCCCCTAGCGTCATCCTAAACGCGCACGCTGTTTAGTCATGTGCAAGTGCAACTACTTCTATTTTTTTTTACGGTGACTAATCAAAGGCAACCAAACATAACCTTATTGCATGACTATTTCTCCTATAAGCCACTCTTTGTTGTAGAATTTGCTGATACTGGTGATGGAGCTGGAGGAGGAATTTGTGTTGTTAGACTGGAATGGCTTACACCACGGAAACACCATTGCTTGTCTCCTCCACACAGAATAATGAGCAAATTTAATAAATGCTTAATTGAAGGTGCCCTGCCAGATGACACATGGGGAATATATACAGCATAAAGCATATATTTTATGAAACTGGTAAGTCCATGATTTAATTCTGTACCTAATCCTCTTTCTAATAAATAACCCCTGAGTTGCCCATTATGTGCTCCTCGACTGTTCGCAGTTGGAACCCAAAATTACCTATTGGAATGGTTTGTTAGTGTGCACCCTTTTCTATATTCCAGCCAAAAACGTAAAGTATGGTATATTACCTATCATAATTGTTTCTAAACATATTTTACATTGCAATATATTATTTATCCACTTACTAATGTGACAGCAGTTTTTTGAGACAGCCATGAGTACCCACACTCACATTTTGTTTTTTGGAAGAATTAGTATTGGGTGCGCTCTGACCTGTTACTTTCTAATTTAAATATTTATTTCTTTGTATTCCTTAGTCAAAACAGTTATTTTGGTTTCAGATATCTTGACTAAAGCCAGAGAAAAGGCATAGCATGCAGAAATTAGTCTGAAGTTGGCACTGATTATAGCCAAATATCAGTACGAAGACGCAAAAAGACAAGAAAAATATATGATAGTGATACTGATACCAGTGAAGACAAATCAGATGACGCTGCCATTATATATCCAACACCACCTGCTATCATATAGGATCCACATTAGCCATCAGTATCCCACATGAAGAACATGGAATTGATCAGATCAGAAAAAACCTTCAACTGACTCACTATATACTACTCTAGGCACTTGCATAGTTAAGGAATGTGACCTTAAAAAAATGAAAGACACCATTGAATGGTAAAAAGGAGGGGGTATTAAAAGGAAAATCCTGTTTAATAATAACTAAATATCTCAGTGTGATTCTTGCTTTTTCACACACAGTGGTGATGTTCTCGTGGTCAAATCAATAAAAGAAATATCATAGTGAATCTTACAAATTAAAGTGTGTTTTTTTTTAATAAAACTGATTTCTAGAAAGAACCAATAGAGAGTAGTAAGTTAGGTATATATAAAGTCAGTGGTACAAATAGAAGAACTATTAGTTTGTCTGATTTACACAGAAAATGCTTGCTTTTGCCTAACTTAAGTGACAATGATGATTCTTTTATTTGTATACCTTTTGTTAGCTTAAAATTATATCATTAGGGTAAGTTAATTAACAATTTTAAGTATGCACATTGATCATTTCAAAAATGTTCAATATTTTTATGTAGTTCTAATTGACAACATTGAAATTTTATAACGCTTAAAATTATAAATCCATTCCATTTTGTGGAAAACATGTACGTATAGTTTTGGAGACAGTTAAAAAAACTTAAAATGGGCATGAAGAATTGAAATGTTATTAATTTCTAAACTCATTTCATTAGCCTGTGTGGCACTGACACAATTGTTAATTGATGTTCGAGATAAACTGAAGTGTCTCTTTTGATGCCTTCTTTTTAATAATTACATATTATTGTTAATGCTGTAATTTGATTAGGAACTTTAAATAAAAGTTTTTAAATTATTATAAATCAAGGTTTATAAGTATAATTGATTAATGGTAAATCCACAGATAAGAAAATTTTTTTCCGCTCCGATAGATTGCGTAAGGAGGCGTGGCACGCGCGTCGCCTTCATGCATAAACGGGTATGTTGCTGTCATTCGTAAATGATTGTACTGCGCAGAAATTGCACAACTTCATGACAAGCTGAGCTCCGAGTATTTTTGTGACAAAATGCCGAAATGTGCTATAATAAGCTGCAAAAATGCAAGTAGTAAAGTGAATTTAAAAAAGGGAGGAGTTTCTTACCATGTGTAAGTGAAAAACATTAATGAAAATCAATAGTTATATAAAAATATGAATATTTGTTTTTGGGTCTTTGTTAATTAGTGCGAGGGTGTTGTCGATATTTTTCAACGATATATTTTTATTTTTACTTTCAGTTTTCCAAAAAATCCTGAATTGAAGGAAAAGTGGATCACAAGTACAGGGCGTAACAGTAATTGGTTTCCCACAAAAACAAGCACTGTTTGCTCAAAGCATTTTAACGATGATGACTTTGTGGTTACACCAAACAAAAAATACATAAAATGTTTTGCTCTGCCTCATGTAGACGTTTGCATACTGACTTCAGTACGTATCGGTCGTTCTAATATTTTCTTTACTTTTTACAAATTTACAACCCCATTGTACTGGGAAACATAGTTTGGTATCTAGTAAGCATCTTTAAGTAGCAAAAATTATAGTTTTAATAAAGCTTTAGTTTAGTTTTCCTTGAAATAAATCATTAGTACAGGTAAGCAACAAAGTATTTCGTGGCTTAAAAAACGTAATAGTTTGTTACCCATTCGTAAAAACATAAAACTCGAAGTCAACAGAAAAAGGTTGCTAAGCAACGCATATGTTGACAGTTATAAACAGCAATAAGTACCTATTTACAGTGGCACGACTAAGCAGTCCGCGGACTACGGTAAATATTAAATATTAGGGTAGTAAATTATTAGGTTTACTTTTTGTAAGTACGAAGTATTTATGTATAGTAACATTACATTGTTTAAAAATAGTAACTAAGGGTTTTATTATCTTCGCATCGGAACCCGCTTTAGGTACATCATTTTATTAGCCAAGGGACGTCCACTGCTGGACAGAGGCCTCCCCCAAGGTTATCCACAACGACCGCTCTTACGCTGCCTGCAAGCAGCGGTTGTCGGTCCACCGAGTTGGAGGCCTGCCTAATCTACGTTTTTCGTTACGCGGTCGCCACTCAAGAACTTGACTGCACCAACAGCCATCTGTTCTATGTACAGGTTGTTAGGTTGTTGTTGTATTCTAAATTGGCTCAGCCACTTGCGGCGCTGATAAACGGCGTGAGCAATTTAATGAGGATCTTGAGGCGGGAACGACCTCGCGTCGTAGTCCTTCGAGTTCGGTCACGCTAAAGATGTTCGAGCGCAATATGTACCGAACTCGATCCGCTAGGTTCAATTACTATATAATTATTATTACTCATTTATTCTCATGTTACTTAGTACTAAAAGTACAGACCCATAGATATATAAAAAACTTATAAAAATAACATTACATAGATACTATAAATATAATACATTATATGTATGTCAGAGTGTAACTTAACCAAGATGGTAGTAGTTTCGGTGACGCGTTGATAGGCATGGTGCCTCGGAACCGCCGAAACACGATCTTTCGGCCAGAAGTCGGTGCTGGCGTTGGTCTCCAGCAGAGGCTTCGGCACGCGCACCACGTACGACGTGAAGTGCACGTAGTGGCGCGACTCCAGCGGGAACACCCGCAGGCCGTAGAAGGACTTCTGGTGGACGCACTCCGTCACGTCCTTAGCCGTGACCGAGTGGTGCAGCCACGACACGTAGAGCGCGACGTTCGGTGTGGCGGCACGCAGCACGGAGCCCTCTTCCGGTGCGGCCGTACCACACAAGCTTCTGCGAGGTTGCCTTCGGAATTTGCACCTCCTCTGTACCAAGGTGAAACCCTCCTCATCCACCCTGGCACGAGAGGGGTCGCTCGATGTAGGCGGCGACCTCGGTTTTCCGGACGACTTAGGTGGTGCGGGTCGCCGGCGGTGGCGTGCGGTGGCGGTGAAGTCACGGCAGCTCACACGAACCAGCGGCGTTGGGTTGTCGGACACAGGCGCCCGCGGCGGGGGCTGAGCGGCCGCGCGGGCAGCGCTCACAGGCGGCGACACAGGCTGCGACGAAATCGCTGACACGACGGAGCTCGACGTCGGTTGTTTGTCGAGGGCTCCACGTAGCGCGTCGATGTAAGCTGGCCTAGTTTCAGTGCTGCGTAGCGAACGTACTTCATTGCATGTCGGTCAGACTCTTTTTTAGGAACACGATGTCCTTCAGCAGGCTGGTGACGTCGACGTGGTCGAACCTGACAGGCGGTAGTTTGGCCAGCTCCCGCGCCACAAACGACGGCATATCGTCAGAGTCCGTCTCCTTCAGGACCTTAATGATGTCTTGAAGGGACTTCTTTCCATGTTCATCACCCCTTCTATGGGGAGCGAAGGTGCCGCTGATCTTCAGTGACCGGTAGAGCACCTCTTTGGCGCTGCAGATGTCACTCACGCTGAAGTTGCTGGAACAGATGTGGATGGCAGACAGCTCGTCCATCACGTCCAGCTTCTGCTGCAGGAACGCCAGGAGCTATTTGACGATGAGTGGCGCGTCGGAGGTGCTCTTGATGACGCGAGCAGCGGTGCGAGCCGCGCTCGACACGTAAAATGTATCACTATTAATTCCCTGACTCGGTAAATCGACCGCATCGCAGCGCGCATTGCACAGAACTGTGACACTATATTATAGTAAAGTGTACGTACGTGTAATAAACACCTAATTGATATCTGACGGTCCTTGAGGTCTCTGATGACGGATCCGTGGTCACTTTCGTAGCAATCGACGCAGTAACTGAAAAACCTACCATACCTCGCATTCCTAATATAATCTATCGATATTTAAAAAATGCCCTAATATAACCACAACACTATGAAAATGATACCATTTTTGGAAAAATTATTGCACGGAAAGTTTCAATTGAATAACCTTACTTCTAGTATTACGATCTGAAATTTTATTCGAAATAAATGTTTTCTAATGAATTGCACAACATTACATATTATTTATTTAGTTCTAAACAATCACATTATTTTTTACACTTTTAGTGTTCATCAATTAAACTGGGCAGTTTTACTATTCTGGTATCACCTTACCGTTGTCATTCTGTCAATTTTCATAAACTCAATCTTATTTAATACAGTTTTAAGTCTATTTTTATTAAATGATTTTAAAGGTTTGTTTTTTTTGTTTTTGGGGGAGGTTACTTTAAAAAAATACCCAATAGCATCAACCTGTTTGTAGTGTGCTGTATGTGTAATGGCTCGCTTGGTGCTAGTACTAAAAAATAAACATCAGCGTTCTATTTAATTCTTCTATTCTGTGGGTAAATCTATGTTCATAATAGCAGAAAATCCAGCACTACAAATTGTATATAATCGTGGAAGTTGGTGCCTAGTCATTTAAGGATCCGTCCACATAAACTTCCATACAAACTGTTTCTTAATACGAACCTGACAGTTTTAAGTCTTGCTCATGTGTACAAAGTTTCATAACAATTGGTTCATTCATTTCCAAGAAACTGAATTTCAATTTTTATAGAATTCTTTCTATGAATGGTGTGCCTCCGCCCTCCTTTTTTGTGTGTGTGTAATGCTGTGTAATGATATCGACAATTTGTTTCTTTAAAAAAGTGAAGGTCATAGTTTCAAAACCTGTTACAATACTTACAATTCAATATAAGCCTACTTTACAATAAAAATAATAATGTAACAACCACATTGTTTTAGTTTATAAGTGGAAGTAGATTCCTGTGCATCGCGGCCGATCGCAGGCGCCGCCGATGCGACAATACTCTCACTCTGAAAATGTATGGCGCCCGCCGCCGCTTCCGACTTCCAAGGTCTGCGACATATGCGCGGTCTACGTCAGTCGTCGGCCGCGCGCGATCTGTCGTAAAGCTCGGAAGCGACGCCATGCATTTTCATGGGCGAGTATTGTCGCATAAGCCGCGCACATCAGCCGCGATGCACTGAAGTCTGTCTACCTTTACCCAACATAGGTTTATAGTAATAACTGTACGGTAGGCCCTCTACGAGGAAACACATGGTTGGCCCTATGTAAAAAGCTACGTCTGGGCCTACGTTGTTCAAACTACTGTTGGGTTGCTCGTAGTTGGGCCTACATTGGTCCATATCGTTGGCACAACTGCAAACAGGTATGACAGACATTACCGTTGACCAACGAATGCGTGCACGGAGGCCCAACAAACAGCCAACTCAAAATGCTACTAGGGTTGAACGTGGACGGCTAAATAAGACCATGCTGTTTTTTTTACACTCATTCAGTTAGCTCTTAACTCGTACATTATCTATTAGGCAATTAACAAAACTAAACCAACTAACCATTAACAAAACTAAAACCAACTATTTAACAACGCCACATTGAAGAGTTAAACTTTCAACAACACCTTAACCAAACCAAGGTTTCATGAACTCAAAAGTCTCGCTATCCCAGCCAGTCCAATCCTAATCCGAAGATTAGGTCAGCTCTAATTTCTAACGCGGTACTAGGACAGCATACCTGGGAAGTGGTGGGCGTTATTTGTACGGGCAGCGCGCGTAGCTTCGTGCTTAGGTTTAGGCTGCGAGGTGGCGAAGCCTCCATCCGCGCTACGGACGGCGGCGGCGAAGAGGTAATCTGAAATGGGTCGGGTTATACACTACGTCATCGTCAGTACTGTAATACTTGCTTATTGCTTGCTACGAAGTTTAATGCTGCGGTCAAAAGGACATTAAAATATATATATTTTTTAAACAATATTGCGTATATGTCTCATGAGCCACTTAATTAATAGGTTAGCCCACTGATTAATACTACAAACTTATGACGACAGTGGGGTTCGCCACTAACTGTACACCCTCCATTAATCGGACTTGCCTTCCAAAGTTTGGGAAGAGACCCAAGACTGTGTGACGTCACAGTATTACAATATAGCGGCTTACAGTAGCACAACGAATGTACTTACTCAGAGCAACGGAAGGGTACTTGCGGGGCAGCGGGCGGCGGGGCACAGCCTGTTAAACTCCACGAGTTTGGCAGGCTGACTACAGGCCAGTATGGGCTTGTACCTACGCCGCTGGCGCATCGTGCGACATCAAAGGCGTTGCGCTACTGTAAGCCATATCGTAATACTGTGGTGACGTTGTGGTATTTTCAAAGTTTAAGTTCATGTTTAGATTCTAGCCGGCCTGTAGTTTTTAAATTAAAACGAAACTAAACTCGAACCTCATGACTAGCAGTGTGGATTCGATCTGGCATGTAGTTTTTATGTATGTACTCGTATTTATCCATAAACACTTTATTTCACACAAGAAATAAATACAACACGTTTTAATCGGACTTAATTGTACAAAGGCGGTCTTATCGCTTAAAGCGACCTGTACAAACTAACCTTGCAGAAGAGATACTATGCAAAGATTAGGGTAGGTAATACAATTATTGTGCAAGAATTTACAGCAAGATTTATTTTCAAAAGATAATGAAGTGTAATGAAAATAATATAGGGCCTAAAATTACATACATACCTTAAAATACATACCAACCTTAATATACATACCTACCTTACATAGATACTGATAATGGATGTAATAAAATTGGTGTATGTCCCGTTAACTGCAGCTTCTACTCAACATACTGAACAACTTTTGTTTTATAACTTCGCTGAAATCGCATACAAAAAAACCATACAAATCGATCAGCTGAATGACTAATTTTGTGCATTTTTGTATGGTGAGACAATTTTTTTTCGAGAATTGACAATGGATTCCGTCCGAATATGATGTAAAGAACTCCCAGTTAACGCGCCTACACAATTTTTTTAACATCCTGTGGGTTCATAGATAATAATGAATGTACTATACAGGGTGTAACAACATTGGTGTATGTCCCATTAACTGCAGCTTCTACTCAACATACTGAACAACTTTTGTTTTGGTGTATGTCCCATTAACTGCAGCTTCTACTCAACATACTGAACAACTTTTGTTTTGGTGTATGTCCCATTAACTGCAGCTTCTACTCAACATACTGAACAACTTTTGTTTTATAACTTCGCTGAAATCGCATACAAAAAAAACCATACAAATCGATCAGCTGAATGACTAATTTTGTGCATTTGTGTATGGAGAGACATTTTTTTTTCGAGAATTGACAATGGATTCCGTCCGAATATGATGTAAAGAACCCCCAGTTAACGCGCCTATACTAATTTTTTAACATCCTGTGGGTTCATAGATAATAATGAATGTACTATACAGGGTGTAACAACATTGGTGTAGGTTCTGTTAACTGGGGTTTCTACTCATCATACTGAACAACTTTTGTTCTAAGACTTTGGTAAAAACACAAAAAAAAAATTTTACTCTTCATACAAATCGATCAGCCAATCGACCAATTTCAACCCAAGTCCCAATTTTTTATTTGAGAATTGACTATGGATTTTTTGAAAGTTCATCAGTATGATGAGTAGAAGCCCCAGTTAACGGGTCCTACACCAATTTTTTTACACCTGTATACATATGTATATAATAAAAATATACATATAGACGCACATGAATACTGCAGCAGGAAGAATTCCCGAAGACGCAAATTAAACGTTGTTAATCACTCAGCGTAATGAACGTGGATATTAAAATTTTAAAGGAAACCTCATTTGTATTGAAACTCGAGCCTCCTGGCGACTCTTGAGCAATGGAAACAAAAGTAATATTTTTAGTAAACACAGTAACAACTTACACTTATAGGAATCCCTAAAACTTGTCCATTTACAATTTCTTCTCTATCTTTGTCTTCAGAGACAGCTTCTGAAAACAATTGAACACATACATACAACCTCATAAATTGCTATGTACAGAGACCAGCACATCAAGCTGTACACTCGTAGTGCGATTCTGATCCTTACGCATTCGCCATAAGAACGGTACAAAGTCTAAAGTGTGTAGCTTGATGTGCTGGCCTGTGTACCTAGGTAAAAACAAATTGGTGGAAAAATAAGTTTGTGGACCGATGACCTGGTGAAGGTCGCGGGAAGCCGCTGGATGCGGGTAACGCATAACCGATCGTCGTGGAAATCCTTGCGGGAGGCCTTTGTCCAGCAGTGGACGTCTTTCGGCTGATATGATACGATGATGATACAGATTCTTGTTTGAAGAGTAAAAAACGCCAAGTATTCAGTGTGCAAATGTGAATATAAATGTATGTTCCCAAATTTAACTAAAAAGTATAACCAATTTAATTAATATATCATCATCATCATATCAGCTCATATACGTCCCCACAGAGGGACTCGTGAATTAGGGAGATCGAGCCTTAGTCGACCACGCGGACCCAGTGCGGGTTGGTCGGCTTCACATACAACCTTCGAGTTTATTCGCAGGTATGTGCAGATTTTCTCACGATGTTTTCCTTTACCGTAAGAGAGTCGCGTACATATGAAATAGAAAATCGAAAACACATTGGTAGTGGCAGGGTTCGAACCACGACCTCTCGGACAGGAGGTAGCGGCCCTTACCATTACGCCACCGACGCTCAAAAATATAACACTTAAAAAGATAATCCTAGTATCCTATGTCACTCAGGGGATGACAACGAATCTAAATACCACTCGCTCTCCAAAATCAATCAAGCCGTTTAGGCAACAGGCTCAGCCAAAGAACAGACATGTCCTGGATTTACCCAAAGTTCATCACCAGGTTAACTTTAAAATATCAAAAAATATCTATTGTCACCGGAAACATGGCTTTATACCAAATTTCAGATCCATCGGTCTAAAATCGATCGCAAGATCAAAAAATTGTAAATGAATCTAATCTGTAGACTACTAGACTGTACTGTAGTTGACTGTAGATAGGTGTAGATAGGTATATTGTATTGAAAAATCAAATCAAAGTACTTTGAAAGCCGTTTGGAAATTGTGAAATTGACAGACAATCGACACTGTGTAAACAAGAAGAGAAGTTTGCTATTTTTGTTATCTATCAAACAGAATCGACCATTTACTAAGTGCTATAAGCACTCTCGGACAGATGGCGCCTCCAGTCCACTAAAACAAAACTTCGAATGACAACTCAATCATTTTAGTGAAAATGAAATTAATTATAAACCCTTTATTATTTAAATATTAAAGTGACAATTATTAATAATAAATAACGAGAAAATAATAATCCAAGTGCCAAATATTAAATAATCTCGACCAAAACTACTAGGCGCACATAGGTGACGTGGAGGTGGGTACGCACCGATGACGTTGGTTCTCCGAACGGCCGGCCGCGAGGGGACCTCGCGTTTCAGCGCTGCGAGCCTTTGCTGGGCAGCGATCTTCTCTCGGGCCAACCGTTCCATTTCATGTTCGCACTCGCGCTCCTTGCGACGAAGCACCTGCGGACAATGTACCAGGCTCTCAGAAACTGTAAGCGGCCGGTTGGTAGCCACGGTTCACACTTTACGCAACAAACTCTTACTAGACAATTGAGAAGGGGGAGAGTGACGCATTCGATTTGCATGAACTGCTTTCCCTGTGGAGCGCCAGTACATGTTATCTGATCCGACTAGAATGTAAAAAAAATATTAGATCACAGTCATACTTATGTATGATTTACAAAATTTTGATCGTGAAAGCTTTCGCTTGTAGGAGAAGATATATAAGTGAATTTGATTGGTAATAAAACTAATCCATTACGCACAGCACAACAGTGTGTTTATTTTTGAGCTAACCTAAACAACACATACTTATGTCGACTTAGTATACAGTAAACTGGCAATTTTTAGGGCATAATTTATTTGTCCTAGTCCAATTGTCATTTTAGTAATATGGGATGTGATAGTTTATGTCAGCAACGTCCGACTTAGGGACTCTATACAAAAATAATAAAATAAAAATCGTATATGTTATATGTACATATACAATGCCCTACCTACACGTAACGGGCGGCGGTTAATGCTAAGTGCAACACCAGGCAACCCCTTGGATAGCACGCACGGTTAATTGTGCCACACGATAAGAAAGAATATCTATCTACAAACTGAATGGGCCTAGACCTAAAGATTAAAATAATAGAAAAGTTTTAAATATACTTTTTGGCATTAGTATCTCTGTGGTTACGACTTAGAACTTGAATAAGAAGAAAAAGTCGTAAATATTTATTATTCACCAAAACACACTACTGATATCATCCACGAATCCTTTTAAATATCTTTCTACGGAACAAAGCTGTTAATCTCTTATACATATTATTTTACGACAAGTAAAAAGTCAAGTACGTATAAACCCAAAAGTCTTTAATTTGCATAAAAGAAACAAAACTTTTTAACTGCAGCCCTTAAAACTTCCAAATAAATAACAGAAATTCGGGATTGGCAAATAACAGAAGAAAACTAACTTACCTAAACATTACTCGAATTGAAAGCAACGAAATTTGGAAATTTATTCAAAACAAACTTTTGTAAAAAGCACTTTCAAACAACATTTTTACTGTGAATAGAAGCCCTAGCATTTGGACAAACTAAATTACGAAAGTGCTATTGAGAAGCCATTGAAATTACAAAACATTTTTTTACACTGTAAAATATATACAAGAAAATATGATGGTTATTTTGTTATCTATCAAACAGAATTAATCGTTTACCTAGTACTATAAGCACTTTCTGACACTATAGAACTTAGTACCTACCCAATTAGATCTCTATATTTTTTGTAGGTATAGTACTTGGCTTCCATTCACATTTATGTTTTGTTGGGATAGGTTATACGTCGAAGTTGGTCTCATATAAATTTTATTAAAATCGGTTTAGAACTTTTAAGAACTTTATATAAAGTAACTTTATATTAAGAAGGAAAAAATACTGTAAAAGCTGATATATTACTTGCGTCCAATACATACTAATATCACACTATTACAATATAGCGGCTTACAGTAGCGCAACAAATGTACTTACGCAGAGCAACGGAACAGTACTTGCGGGGCAGCGGGCGGCGGGGCAAAGCCTGCCCAACTCCGCGAGTTTGCCAGGCTGACTACAGGCCAATATAGGCTAGTACCTACGCCGGTGGCCCATCGTGCGACTGTTATAGTCATATCGTAATACCATAGTATTTATTTTTACTATGCTAATACTGTGACTAAGCTATGCTACGCATCAGCAGCAGAAACGAAATGTTATGTTCGTTCACTACAAAAAAGTTCTGATCATAGATGTGTTTGTGAAAATTGTGATACCTACATTTGCTTACCATAGTGGAAGTACTATGATACATTGGTACGAACACCTGGATTATGTTACGTTAACATTTCTGGACAGTAATTATGTTTTTACGAAACGCTAGCGAAGTTAGGCTAGCTAGACTAAAGGCTAGTACCTACGCCGGTGGCGCATCGTGCGACATCAAAGGCGTTGCGCTACTGTAAGCCATATCGTAATACTGACAGGTAAAGTTTGAGGTAATCTTCTAATCTCCTAAACTACTCATCCTGTTTCAAACATTCTTACACCAATATTTAGAATGGGCCTTAGGCACTGGGCACCCTCGAGATCCCAGCGGGCAGCAAGCAGCAACTCGTACAGTATAAAGAAACACAAATGCCTAATTTTCGAGCGTGTTGTGATATCCCTTTTTAACAATAAGCAAATAAGTTGGCACATCCCTAAGATCTGCCAATATTTACGGAGTTATACAGGGCGGTGACTGTCAACTCGCCGAAAAGCGGCAAATAATAAATGCTTCTCGTGAAATTTAACAACTTTCCGCAAGGACGCATTTCGCTGGGGTATCTTGGTAAGCCCGCTTCCATTTTCGGCATCATCGTCACTTAACATCGAATGAGAGATGCCAAGGGTTTATCAACTATGAATTAATAAAACCGACCAAGTGCGACTCTGGGTTAAACAAACAGGGTTCCGCACCAAAACATTACTAACAGAAGACGACCTCTCAGTACATACTTAGCTCTAGGCTCTAGGTAAATAGAGGTCTACTTATTCTGGATTATAGAAAATTTTACTTTTCCTGTGTGAGCAGAAGGATTTTCGATTTTCTCATAGGTTTTTCTGTAATCTATTCATTCAACCTCATATACTGTGTTTTTTTTTAGATTTTAGGCCCAGTAGTTTTGGAGATATGGGGGTTGGGAATGGTATATTTTAGCCTATTTTTTAAAATAACTTTAAATTTATTTATCTTGAAATTATAAAAAATATATTTGTGATTCTCACAAAAAGTCCTTTTATTTGATAATTGTTTTCAGTGTAACAAGAATGATGATGGATTTTTTGATAGATAAATTTAAAAAAAGTTCCAAATAGTTTGATAGATGAAGGTTGAAAAAAAAACAAAGCAAAGTCAAAAAAGGTAATATTTCTGCTTATGTCAAGCAGTTAAAATAATCGATTCAATCAATTTATTTACGAGAACACCAAATAATACTAGTAAAGTCATTGGAGCACTGGAAACCATCTCTTGTCAACTCCATCAATTAATCAATACAGAATGCAACAATTTTTTTTATTCAATTCAGCCGTCGGAAAATCCCTCAAAGTTTACTGTGAAAGTTGTTTAAAATCACGAAGAGTTGAACTTGGAACCAATTTTAGAAGTGGTTCCCGAAAATTGTTTACATAAAAACCTCAGATTCATATAAGATTAGCAAGCTGTCTCTTGAACAACTTGAAGTACTCCCTAAATTGGGATCGTCGATTCTTCTAAAAGCATCTAAAATATTTCAAAAGAACTACCGAGTTTGCTTTCATATAAGAACCCAA
Source organism: Coleophora flavipennella (assembly GCA_947284805.1). Classification (NCBI taxonomy): domain Eukaryota; kingdom Metazoa; phylum Arthropoda; class Insecta; order Lepidoptera; family Coleophoridae; genus Coleophora; species Coleophora flavipennella. Next base: position 7,459,487 of record OX369283.1, on the reverse strand, counting down.
GTTACGAAGAAAAGAGTATCTCATCTGTGCCTCAAGATTCATAAAATTGGCAGGTAGGTGTCTCTTGAACAACTTGAAGCACTCATCAAGTTGGGCCTGTCGATTCTTGTAAAAGAACCCTAAGTAATCCAAAAGAACTATCGAGGCTACTGACCTGTATATACCGGATGGCAGAGCCCAGTATCGACAGATTGGACGTCTTCTTGTCATCTTGTGTGGCCGGTAGCTGTCTCTTGAGTAGCTCAAAGCATTCCTTAAGGTGGGCCCGTCGGTTTTTCTCCAGTTTGTTGTGGACCTCACGAGTGCCAGCTCTGGGAGGGCCTCCGGATCCACTTCCGCTACTGCTGCCATTGCTGCCCACGGACGGTGGAGAGGGGATTTGGGTTGGTCTGCGGACAACGATGAGAATAATTTATTTAACGACGACACAGTTACATTGTATTAGTACAGAGACTCAAAGACTTCTATACGCGTCCGTAGCAGTGGTGAATACACTCGCTTCGCTTGGTTTGGAATTTTCTAAGTCCCCCTGGCTCTAGCAACCACCATCTTGCCTACGTCTTGCCGCCAAAAAGTTTTTTATTAACAGTATTAATGTGTTTCGGCATGGAGATATATTACGATAGCCAGATCTAGGCAGGGAAATAACAGATGGAATGTTAGACCTATAATTAAAGATAAAATTACTGAACAGATAATCTGTAAGACCATTCGCAGTTTCGAAGTATAGGAAGATTACACTACCATAGTTACATTGTATACTGAAGGTTTTTTTTTTTAATTTTTTTTATTCACAATTGGTAAACCCTTGACAACTTCTCACCTGGTGGTAAGTGACGATGTTGCCGAAGATGAAAGCGGGCTTACCAAGATTCCCCAACGCAATGGGGAACTGGCTATCTTATCTTCTTGCCGGAACACACCAATGATATCAACATTGATATTTGGCGGCAAGACTTAGATAAGATGGTGGTAGCTAGCCAGGCGGGCTTAGAAAATGCCCTACCACCAACCAAACCGAGTCTTACAATAGACCCCGCTGGGAATCGAACCCGCGACCTCCTGGTTAAAGCCAGTGAACTTTGCCTCTGAGCTACGGAGGCGGTAAACCTTGGTTAACCTTGCAATTGAAGGCTAAATTCATTGATTTTTAATTGAAATCGAATAGAAAAGATTATTCAATCATATATTATATTAAGATGATAGATCGGTTTTATACTAATTGAAATAAGTTCAATTGTACGCCTAAGCCTGTAATCATCAACCATTGCTAATTATTCCTAGAACATCAGTCATCAACAAATAATTACGGAGTAATTAATTAGATTTTATTACGTGATATTGGCCTGTCATCAGAACATCACTGTGAGCTTTAAACCTCGTATCATATACCATATGGGCTTACCAATAGTGAATAAAAAATAATAAAAAATGTGATTTAAATTTAAGGCGAGGTATTGATTGGAATAGTTGTCTCTGTCTTTTTCTTTACGTGTAAAGAGTAAAAAAAGTAACCACACTTTTTCAATGGTTTTTTGTTTCAATCAAAAACTACAATGAAAGTATAAAAAATAATCACATTACCGCAGATGAGATATTAGTTACTTACATTACTCACTTTTTATTATTATAAAACAACACGTACAAATGTGTTTTCGAATTTCGATTTCATATGTACGTTTATCCGACGCTCTTACCGTGAACGAAAACATCGTGGGGAAACCTGCACACGCCTGCGAAAAAATTCGAAGGTTGTGTGTGAAGTCGACCAACCCGCGCTGGGCCCGCGTGGTCGACTAAGGCCCGATCGCCCTAATTCAGAGTAGGCTCGAGCCCCTTGGTGGGGAGGTATATGAGCTGATATGATGATCATGATGATGATGATGAGGGTATAAAAACAAACGTAGTGTAAGAAAATAGTGAACTAGTGTCAAGCCATAGCGGTCATTATCAGAACGGCCGCACACATAACGTACACCTTAGTTTCGTAACCCGCCCACACACGCGTGATCTAACCTTAACACAAATGCATTGTGTAAGTTAAAATGTAAAAACATGCATGCATGAACAGTGCCCTTGTAGTATTAAAATTCAAAGGAGCATTTGATTCTTAATAAAATTGTTTAAGATTAAACCGATTATGTTAGATTATGTAACGTAACGAACGTATCTAGAAGGTCCTTTCCTGTATCCTTGGGAAAGTATCCGCGTATGCTGGCATCGCAGGACCGCTCTTTGAAGACATCCTTTTTTCTTTTTCTTTTTTTTTAATAAAAATTTGAGTGCGTTTGACTTCAACTCACCTTGGGGGAGGCGGGTCGTTCCTATCCCTCTTAAACGGTAATATGGTCAACCATATCGCGGAGCGATAGCTGACTCTCGCGTTATACTCGTAACGTGGCCTACTCTTGTCAAAGGCATTCAAGACATTCAATGATTTTAATGTATAACTTCTCGTGTTATATTGTTCTTATATCCTAATGACATAATTTGTTTTATAGAATTTTATTTTGACGTTATTACCTAATGATTGTTTATTTTTTTTATTTTTTACAAATGACGTATGTAATTAATTACTATTTCATTACTATAAGAAAGAGTGTAATTTGCACCTATTTGGAATTAACATTTTGAATCTTGAATCTTTTGCCTTTGAAGGACATCTTTCGGCTAATATGAGATAATGCCACAGTATTATGATATGGCTTACAGTAGTGTAACGCCTTTGATGTCGCACGATGCCGCCGCCACCGGTGTAGGTACTAGTAGGTAGGTACTAGCGGAGTTTGGCAGTCTGTGCCCCGCCGTCCGCTGCCCCGCAAGTACCGTTCCATTGCTCTGCGTAAGTACATTCGTTGCGCTACTGTAAGCCGCTATATTGTTATACTGTTGTTAATACTATTTACATTAACTACAAACTACCCTATTGATGGAATGAATTTAGAACATCTACTCAAATGCAACGGATTCAGTGCCAGCCAATTTGTGATTCACCTTGAATTGCTAATCTACCATAATGTTGGGGCCATTTTCGCCTATCCTAGAGCCCATGGGCGCCTGGTGGAATACTTGAATAAATTGATTTATTTTCCAAAGATTGCCTGTCAAGGTTTGGTATGGTAAATCAATCTAAACAAGGTTCGGATAATTAAATCGAGCAACTTATACTAACTACTCTGACTAAAGATTATTTCTAATCGTTAACAATAAAGCAGAAAACATAAAATAAGTCAGTGCAATTTGTAAGTAAATATGAAAAATTGCGTTAAGGAACTGTAAGTTTCTTCCAGTAGTTTGACAATGCAATAAAATGTTATTAAATAGGGTCCTTAAAAATATCTGAAAAACAAAATGCATAGAATAACAACATTTCAATTTTTCATGCATGACATTCGATAATATTAATGTGTAACTTCTCGTGTCATATTGTTTTCATGTTCTAATGACATTATTTGCTTTTTTTATATCACAGATTGGATTTTGACGTAAATAACTAATGATTGTTTAATTATTGATTTTTTTCAAATAAAATTATGTAATCACTATTTTATGACTATCAGAAAGAGTGTAATTTGCACCTATTTTGAATACATATCTTGAATCTTTTGCAGAGGTGACACTTTTGATAAATAGGGTGATTTTTATTATGTGTGTACGATATTTTTTTACAAAGTAGTCCGATTTCGATAATTCTTGTTCTATTGGATAGAGTACGTACTCGTAGTACCTACATTACACAAAGGTTTTCTTAAATATCTTATTAGTTATTCATATGGCTGGCTGCTACTATATGAATAAGTAACATTATTATATTAGTTATGGTAGTAACCAGCCATTTTATAGGTATGTGCCCTATGTTCCTGAAGGACATTTTTTACTCAAAGTTACGCTAAAACCTTGAAACTTCACCTTTACTAGTAGAAGCCTCGTCCTTGTGAAGCTGAAGTTTCAGAACCTTTTAAGAAGGTTGTTTCGCTATGTAGAACATGTAGTTTATTTATACCTTAATAATTATACAGCCTACATCATCATCATCATGACGTCCACTGCTGGACAAAGGCCTTCCCTAAGGATTTCCATGACGACCGGTCCTGCGCTGCCCGCATCCAGCGGCTTCCTGCGACCTTCACCAGGTCGTCGGTCCACCGTGTGGGAGTCCTGCCAACGCTACGTCTTCCGGTGCGCGGTCGCCACTTGAGAACTTTACTATCCCAACTGCCATCTGTTCTACGAGCTATGTGCTCTGCCCATGCCACTTAAGTTTAGCGATTCTATGAGATATGTACTTTGGGTCTCCTACGGATCTCCTCATTTCTGATTCAATCGCGTAGGGAAATTCTGAGCATAACTCGCTCCATCGCCCTTTGGGTGATGATGAGATGACGTTGAGGCTACATGCAGAGAAAATAATAATATTAAGATGGATGTGTGGAGGATCGAGGATGGACAAGATCAGGATTGAGTTCATGTGGGAAGTTTGAAAGTAGAACCCGTGACTGATAGCGAATAGTTTATCATTGTTTGGACATGTAATGAGGAGGGATGAAACGATTGTGACAAAAACAGTGATTGTTGAGCATGAATGACGAATGTGGTTGGGTATAATGGGAAAGGAAAACCAAAGAAAAGATGATAGAGTAAGACAGAAATGAATATAGAATGTAAGAAAAAAATATGTTGCACCGATTCCAATAATAATTGTGAACAGAGCAAGGAAATTATGATCTTATTAATAAAAAAAAACGAGACCTACAGTACTCGCATATGATGTGTAACATGTGACAAAATACTTTTGAAATTAATTAATTATCGGGTCGTACATTCACGGGCCCACCCTTCGAATAGTAGTATGTCATCTTTGCCTTTGCCATCACACTAGGCGGCATGGCTATGACAACCTTAGTTTTCGAGAATTAAAAAACATTCGCATTGCCTGTTACACATTTCCGTCCCATTTCACGAAATCACTCCCACAAATTGCAGGAAAGCGAGAGCAAAGATGTTACACATCAAAAAAGTACCAATAATTGTCAATTTCACTGCCATCTATTATGATCAGGTCATGCACATTGGCACCTACTAAACAATAATAACAGCAGTCTCGGTAATTACTAATTAAGAACCACAGTTTCACTTATCTGTGGCATCATCAAAGAACAAAGCGACCACCGCTGTCCGATAGGCGACGACGGTGGCGCTTATGCGAATCCCCCAGCTGTTTCTGACACCGGCAGTACTAGGCGAGCATGAGGCGTAGCAGTGTAACAGTGAGTTAGGTTAGTGAGTATACACACAAACACGTACCCGTGACTGTTGGTGTTGGTGCGAGGCCTGGAATGTTCTTGTACGAAGTCGAGGAGGAGCGCGGGGGCGGGCGCGGGTGGTTCCGGGGCGATGGCGGGGGCGGGCGGCTCAGCAGGAGCGGGCGGGGGCGACGCGCGCACCACGCCGTTGACCCGCGGCAGCCCCGTCGCCACGCGCGCCGACACCGGCGACTTCGGCTCCTCCTCTGTCGACAAACACCGCGTCATCAGCATCATCATTATCCCTCGATACGTCGATTATGGATTCTTGTCGCGGTGGTCCGCTCGACCAGCTCCTGGGCGATGCCGGTCGGCACTTGTCAAACCCGTGTCAACCGCTCGTCGACGGCTGCAGTCCGTGGCGGTAAACTACCAGGACCGCATGGGCTGCGAGAGTCGACACGCCAGACACAGGAGCGGGACATGTATATCGAAATGAAAGAGACAGCTACATAGTGTTCACGCCGCCTCGCATAAGCGCCGAGCCACAATGACCTTTACAAATGTTCCGTAAAGTTGATAATAGAATTGAACTACCCAATCGGTCATGCTGCAACAGAGAGCAAGATAACGCGATTGGATAAACAATACTGTTGAGAGAGATAGCGAAATGGGCGTGTCTTGGTGGCGTAATTACCTCAACACATGTCGCTGTGCGCGTGGCGGGTTTGACGTTCGCGGTTGCTACGCCGAAAATCAGCTGCTATCATACATAATTATGTGCCAGAAAAAACCAGTCGTGTAACCGGTATTCCGTAAATACACTTCCAGTCCGACTTTTTTAATGATTGTGAGGCGCTTGATAAAATGTGCGATTTTATTGATTTCGTCTTGCTTATTATTAGACTTCGTATACTGGTTAGGCGTGTTTAATTTCAAATTGCTACTGCAACGACGGCTAAAATGGGTTAAAACACAAAGAGATCGATATCGAAACGAATTATCGTCATACGTGTACTGGAAAATTCGACATGATTCAGAATATTGCAAAAAAATAACAAAATTCACAATTAAATTGCATAAAATTGATAACAGACCTCTGTTCTCTATTGATTTGTATTGCTATTGTAAGGTTTTGCTCTCATAAGTACTTTTAAATAGAGAGAACGATTATTATCTGAAGGTTGCAAAATATCCATCCAATGGAAACATTTTAATGCACGGTAGAGTGGACACAACAGTCCACTCAATTGCAACAGAATCAAACTACTGCTAAGGATTATGTGAATAAGAAGCACAGACAAAAGAAAAACAATGTACCTAGCTAGCTTCTTTAAAAAACTAATGAGAATTAGCAAAATAATCAAACTAAAATCAATAAAATTGTATAAAATCCATTTATTTAAAGACTCAAAATCACTATTAGTGGCCTAAAAATTAAATTAATTCCACATTTTTGTTGATGACAAATTGACAGGTTACACTATGAATTGTCACATCGTGCTACCAGAGCAACAGAAAGTATGCAGCGGTTGACGAAATTCTGCAATCTCGTCAACTGGAAAACAGACTAATTATTATTAAATATTGCGGTAGTAATTACAATCACAATAATGCGTCCACTCGTCAAGTTATTATCAGTTAATTAGTTGGTAGCTGACGATTTCATGTGAACCTAAAAAATATTATTATGTTGTTATTTAGGAACTAAGAGTGTGAATCACGTGTGAATATTTAAGGATAATTAATAGTATCTAATAAAAACATGTTTGAAATGGCAAACGAACTCGTTGCGTTGAGCATAGAATAAAAACGCACTAATTATAAATGCAAGATCCAAACAAGCAAGACAATAAAACAAGTCAGCTTCCTCAAACAAAAGACAAAGGGCATCATAAAAAAAAAATCGAGCGAGACCTACAGTACTCGCATATGATGTGTAACATGTGACAAAATACTTTATAAAAGGACGGCAAAGATACAGCAGACTAGGCTGTATGGTCATAGATACCTTTGCCTTTTCCGCGCTTTTAAAGCCTGAAAAAAGGACGGCAAAGATACGGCAGACTAGGCTGTATGGTCATAGATACCTTTGCATTTTCCGCGCTTTTAAAGCCTGAAAAAACGCGACTTCCTGTTACAATGGGACACATTTCCGTCCCATTTCACGAAATCAGTCCCACAAATTGCAGGAAAGCGAGAGCAAAGATGTTACACATCAAAAAAACGAGACCTACAGTACTCGCATATGATGTGTAACATGTGACAAAATACTTATGAAATTAATTGATTATCGGGTCGTATACATTCACGGGCCGACCCTTCGAATAGTAGTATGTCATCTTTGCCTTTGCCATCACACTAGGCGGAATGGCTATGACAACCTTAGTTTTCGAGAATTAAAAAACGTTCGCATTTCCTGTTACACATTTCCGTCCCATTTCACGAAATCACTCCCACAAATTGCAGGAAAGCGAGAGCAAAGATGTTACACATCAATAATAGGAAAATCTAAAGTTAATAACCGTTCGACTCAAACAGAATCAGAATTGCTTATCCTAACCATGAGTGTTTGCATCCCGAGGTGCTTGACCCGCCGACTTTGAGAGTAACCTGAGGGCGAAAACCCCAAAATTTGAGGATGTTAGTCCAAGCATACAAAGCGATCCCCAAGCAATATTGATCGTTGATGACTAGCTAATGTATGTTTTGGCATTTAGATTTTTTAAGCTATTGCATAGCTTTAATCGCGGGCTTTGAGCGCGGCGACCGAATCAAGAAGTTCCGTAACGAAAATAACCTAACACCCCACGAGTTTTAAAAAAACTTACAGTGCCATCTATTAGCGATTTGCGGTACTAAAAGGACTTAGTCAATTTTACTGGTGTAACTTTCTTAGTGTTAATTTATTACATAAACATCCCGCGCCCCAAGGACTATATTTATAATTGCAAAGTTGTTAAGTAAGTTGATAAAAAATGCTATGCAATAGCTTTACCGCGGCAGTCCCCGAGTGCTTTTTTTTACACTCCTGGACTTTCTATTTGCAAAGAATAGATTGGCACAGTGTAAGAATTCATTCAGTGGTCCAACACGTTTGATGTTTGTGTCAAAGCCGACACCACTCACTAGTCACTGGTCACTTCTGACGCTGCACGCGGCGCTGCGCTTGCGCTTCTAATGAATTGTTCCGAACGGTAACTAGGACAATTAGGGCTCGTCTTGCCCCTCCGCACGATTTCCCTGTCTAGACGTCTCCTTTGAACGACTGTAAGGTTCTTTAAACTGTGGTATACGCCTAGGGCGTCGTCGGTGGCTTAACGGCTAGGGCCGCCGCCTCCTGTCCGGGAGTTCGTGGTTCGAATCCTGCCACGGACCAATGTGAATTCGAATTTAGATTTCATACGAGTATGTACGTTTATCCGACGCTCTTCGGTGAAGGAAAACATCGTGAGGAAACCTGCATGCGCCTGCGAAGAAACTCGCTGTGTGTGAAGTCGACCAACCCGCACTGGGCCCGCGTTGTCGACTAAGGCCCGATCGCCCTAATTCAGGGTAGGCCCGAGCCCCTCGGTAGGGGCTTATATGAGCTGATATGATGATACGCCTAGGGCAGTGGTTGACTTAGGGTCCCTAAGTCAGGGTTGACCACGGAGAAAACAATGTTATTGAACTTGACATAGTGACAGATATAGTAACGATTTATTAATAGCCGTAGACTTACAGTCGTACAATGTACCTGTGATCCTATTTCAGAGGATTGTACGAAGGTCAGGGTTCAGAAGATTCTACAGAACATTCTATAGCTATCCCCTGACATTGCAAATCGCTATTCATCCGTATTCACTTGTAAGTATTGGGGTTAGGTACAATACAATAGAAGCCAGTGCTTTAACAATGGAAAAGTGTAATTTATCGATATAATTGTGCATTAAAAGCTTTCGAAGTAAATTAATTGTGGTTCTAAAAGGGGAGAGCATTGAGAGCATTTGATAAATTGGCAAATAATCAAATGAAATGTTGAGCACCAATCGGAAAATAGATAATTAAAGTTCATCGATCGTTTTACGTTAATGGAATTACGAATGAGTTACTTTAAGAGTTAACAAAAGGAAATGATTTGCATAGGTACCTATATTGGCCGCCTAAACGGACAAAAAACTTAATTATGTCTAATCGATCAATCTAATCCAAAAACCCAAGACATCAAGTTAATGTCACCTCGCCGGTTCATCGGAATTGCAAACGTGCATAATTAATTATGCGGTCTATCGCGTCAAACAGTTTTATACCGAGTCAAATACAAATTTGAGAATATTCAATTCAAAAATGTAAAATGAGTGGACATTTCTATGACTTTTCGAGGGTGCGCAGTGCGTGGAAAAAAGTAGCCTATAAAGTAAAGTAAGGTCCTAATCTGTCTACCTACCTAACAGCCAGATCCGTTCAGTAGTTTTTGCGTGAAAGAGTAACAAACATACATCCATAAATTCTAACAAATTTTCGCGTTTATAATATTGGTAGGAGAAGAATTCTCTGATTTCGCCGTAAAACTTAAACGGATAAGATGATAACGAAGGTACGAACATAATAACTATAACATACGAGTAGGTATACTTAAACAAAGTGATATACAGGGTGTAACAAAAATGGTGTAGGTCCTGTTAACTGGGGCTTCTACTTATCATACTGAACAACTTTAGTTCTACGAGTTTGCTGAAATCGCAAAAAAAAATTTTTACTCTTCATACAAATCCATCAGTTGATTGACCAATTTTGTGCATTTTAGTATGGATATTTAGAATGTCCAATGTTTTTTTTTGAGAATCGACTGGGTTCCTTGGGAAAAGTTGTTCAGTATTACAAGTAGAACAGCAAACAGTTAACACTTAACAGGATCTACACCATTTTTTTACAGCCTGTATATATGTTTTTCGTAAGATTTGTTATGTGTGATGTGATGAGAGTATATTTAGTATGTGTGTATGGGCAGTAAAGTTCTCGAGTGGCGACCGTGCACCGGAAAACGTAGCGTTGGGTGGCCTCCCACTCGATGGACCTATCACCTGGTGAAGGTCGCGGTAAGCCGCTGGATGCGGGCAGCGCAGAACCGGTCGTCGTAGAAATCCTTGGGGGAGGCCTATGTCCAGCAGTGGACGTCCTGACTCTTGAGACACTGCGGTATTTGGGACGTGAAGATATTGCGAAGCTTCCCGAACGCTGCCCAGCCGAGTTGGATCCGTCGATTGATCTCTTTCTTGAAGTTGGACCTACCTAGCTGGACTTTTTGTCCCAGGTATACATATTCGTCAACTACTTCCAGTGTAGAGTCTCCAACCTTTACAGGTGATTAATAGATGATGACAATGTCTTACCTAGCCAACGTCAGAGTGAAGAAAATTATATGTTTAATAATTTCAATAGTTTTACCATTCTAGGCAACACCGCAAGCGTTTCGTAAAAACATAATTCCTATCCAGAGATTTTAACGTACCATAATCCAGATGTTTGTTTGTACCATGTATCATCATCATAGTACCACAATTTTCATTCACATACATATATCATCAAAACTTTTTTGGTGTGGATCGAACATAACAGTTCGTTTCTGGTGCTGATGCGTAGCATAGCTTAGTTACAGTATTACGATATGGCTTACGGTAGCGCAACGCCTTTGATGTCGCACGATGCCGCCACGGCGGCGTAGGTACTAGCAGTACTAGCCTGTAGCCAGCCTGGTGTGCCCCACCGCCCGCTGCCCCGCTAGTACCCTTCCGTTGCTCTGCGTATGTACATTAGTTGCACTACTGTAAGCCGCTATATTGTAATACTGTGGCTTAGTACATTCATTCCCTCTATAATTCCGTTAGAATCGATGTATTGAAGAGTAGGATAAAGCGGCCTCTTTATGTTAACATCATCATTATCATATCAGCTCATATACGTCCCCACCGAGGGACTCAAGCCTACCCTGAATTAGGGCGATCAGGAATTATTAGTCGACCACGCGGGCCCAGTGCGTGTTGGTCGACTTCACACACAACCTTCGAGTTTCTTTGCAGGCATGTGCAGGTTTCCTCACGATGTTTTCCTTCACCGTAAAAGCGTCGGATAAAAAAACATATAAAATAAAAATTTGAAAACACATTTGTACGTGTCAGGATTCGAAACCACGACCTCCCGGACAGGAGGTAGACGCACTAGCCGTTACGGCACCGACGCTCTTTGTGGTAACGTGCAAACAAAAAAAAGACGTGTGGTACTCGGGGACTGCCGCGGTAAAGCTATTGCATAGCATTTTTTATCAACTTATGCAATTATAATTATTTTTTTATTTATGCAGTATTTACCAGTACCATATAGTCCTTGGGGCGCGGGATGTTTATGTAATAAAAAGAAAGTTAAACCATCATCGTCATCGTCATCGACCACCATCGCGACCAACATCGCGACCACCATCGTGACCACCATCACGACCACCATCACGACCACCATCACGACCACCATCACCACCACCATTATATTTTTTTTTGGGGTGTCAGGTTTTTTCGTTACGAAATTTCTTGATTCGGTCCCCTCAAAGCCCGCGATAAAAGCTATACAATAGCTTAAAAATATAATACCTACACAACGTTTTATTGACGTTGACGGATGGTGCGAGAGGGTAGCCAATATTTATTTTGCATTCCCTCTCGCTTGCTATGACCGAGGGAATTGTAGAATACCGAAAATTTTTGTCACCCGTTCATTCATTCGGCTTATGTTTATGTTTTAGACTAGACTTGAGTCGTTTTACTATTATTTGGAAACTCGGTCACGAAGTAACTATTTAGTAATCGGTGACCCTTCTTTGTGTTTTGTTGTAAACTTGTGAATTGGGTTGTTTTCGATACAGTAAAAACGCTTTAATACTAGTGGAATTTTGTGTGGCTGTACAATTTGGGGATCTGCAAGGCGAGAGTGAATAAGCATTATTTAAATTTGCGTGTACCATCCTCCACTACATATGTGACTACATCATCACTTACCAAACACACTCAAACTTTTTAATAAAATAAGAAAAAAAGCACGGACTTTACCTGGATGGTTTCGGCTGTTTGTGGCATTTTTCTTAGTCGCAATTGAAATGTGTTTTTAAAGTTTTTTGGTTCAGTAAAAAAATAATTACTCACAGAGACTGGCGAAAATTTTAAAGGATGAATAAAGTAAGAAAAAAAAACGGTAATTTAAAAAACTAAAAAACCCGCCTGCGTTTCTGCGTAATTTGGAAATGAAAAACCCTAAAACAAGAAAGTCGTCATACCCGATTGCACTTAACTTAAGAAAAATTGTAGCAGTCGGGACCCATTCTAGAAAGTCAGTCGTCTAGTCAGTATATTGGAGTAATCTGCAATGTCATATAGGTATGTGCTCTCAATTCACTATGCCTCCATTTCTAGAATGGGTCCCGACTGCTACAATTTTTCTTAAGTTAAGTGCAATCGGGTATGACGACTTTCTTGTTTTAGGGTTTTTCATTTCCAAATTACGCAGAAACGCAGGCGGGTTTTTTAGTTTTTTAAATTACCGTTTTTTATTTTATTCATTTTTTAAGTTTTATTATTGAATGAGTTCATTTGAATTTGGCGCCAAAAATACGCCATTTTGTTTTTTTTTATTTTGATATACCCAGTTGAGTGACACAGTAAATATTATGTATCTAACGACACCCCTCAAACTAAAATCTATTGAGCCGTTCAGCCTGCAGTGCGTGCCTAACATTGGAATTTTGCGCCAAAAATCCGCCATTTTGTTTTTTTTATTTGGATATACCCAGTGTCATTCTCACAGTAAAAACGTATCTAACGACAACCCTCAAGCTATAATTCATCGAGCCGTTCAGGCTGCAGAGCGTGTCAAACATTTGAATTTTGCGCCAAAAATCCGCCATTTTGTTTTTTTTTATTTTGATGTACCCAGTGTCACTCTCACAGTAAATACGAATCTAAGGACATGTCTCAAGCTAAAATCCATCCAGCCGTTCAGGCTGCAGAGCGTGCCAAACAATTATACATACAAACATACATACATACATACATACTCTCGAAAAACATAACCCTCCTTCTGGCGCAGTCGGGTAAAAAGCTGACATGTAGGCTTATTGGCTGTCCGGGACAGGCCGTACTAGGACACCATGGACGTGGGTTGGTTACGCAACTAGGGGCTGGCGGTTGGTGCGTCACTGCCCTACCTCCACACTTTCCTGCAGTGTAGGCACTAGGCAGTATGCGCAAGGTCTTCAAATATTATTTTATGTTCCTTCCTTAGCTCGTATTTTATCTCCCTTACACAACGCTTCCGAGAATATCTGATTATCTTATCCTTCAGTCTATGAGACTATTTTCCACCCACGGTGTTTTCTTATTGGATTACGTAAGTTGCGTGACGTTAATTGGATTCACTTTTTGCTACATATCAGTTTTATAAGCATTTATTATAGTATTTTTCAGTAACTGAGTCCCCTGATTCCTGAATGTTTCAGTAGGTATAACGGGATTTAGATGGAATAGTCTTTTTTTATCAATTCAGGTAGGTACACTTTCTTTTACAATATAACATAATTCAGAAAAATATAGATGCAAACAAAGTCGGGAGACATCTGTCCTCATGTAGGTACATTATGATTATTATGAATGATACACATGCTTTATTCATGCATGTTGCCATATGTTGCTTTGTAGTTCCGGCATCTGAAATCAACTGGAGTAGGGAAATAGGAAACCATATTATGCCATAAGCCTGAACAGAAGATCACTTGAGGCATAAAATCTTTGGCTTTGAAGCCCTCACTCGTCGATGCCCTCAAGCCTCTAGCCAGGCGAGAAACAAATAACCTTCTGAGGCTCGATGATCGCCTGGTAGAATTTCGCATGGCGCCGCCGTGTGGCGGTTCGTAGGCGAACAAGCTCGCAAACAAACACATCTCCCGCTTCGCTCGGCATACACATACACAAAGACGTGTGAGTCGCAAATCGAACGAGACGCCAGCTACCACTTATATGGTACGAGGTGCTTGTACCGAACCGACGCAGAACCGGTACATAAACAGAATTCCAATACCAAATACGGACTGGCGAATTTCGTAAGAGCATTCGAGCAAGCATGGTTCAACCAAAGAGTACTATAATATATATTACTACGTTCAACCATTGCATGCGTATGTGCGTATTTTATTATTTGTTGATCTGAGTTAGTGAAATTACTTCATCTGCATAATTAATCTTCGTTCCTATTCCATAAGCAGTTTGTAATCTATAGCCAAGCTAATTCTGTAAAACTTTTACCAAATAATAAGGAATATTATGAAGACTTTGAACGTAGTACTGCTGGTGTGTGAAAAGTTTCGTCGAAAGGAACAAGCTACATAGGTGTTGGTGGTACACATTCAAAGGTTACTCGTGGGTATCGACAACATACAACGGGCGTATGTATTTATGTACTTTGGATGAAGCAGTGAGAGGCCAGTTGCGAGGGAGTGGGGAGGTCTGGAACTGATAAGCAGGTTGCGGCCGCGGCCTCGCGGGGATGGGCAAAGAGAATATAACCAACTAACGTTATGGGGCGGGTAGAGAGGGGGGTGGGGGGGGGGGGGGGGACCGCAGCACGTGACGGTGCGTCACGCGCGAATATACCCGACTGCAGCTGAGTCGCCGAAGGTGCAAAACTTGAGTTGGCACTTTTGAATGAAAAGACCGTAGACAGTTCTATGTAACTATTTTTTTTTATTCACAATTGGTAAGTCCTTGGCATCATCTCACTTGATGGTAAGTGACGATGATGCCGAAGATGGAAGCCGATAATCAATTATTATATATGTGGTTCTCTGTCTAAGGAGTACCTACGGACAAGACAATGACCATGCCCTAGAAATAGCAAGCAGCTTGATTTAAGAATTGTTTTTTTTTAAAGAAAGCCATATACAGAGTGTTACAAAATTGGGGCATCGACTCATCATACTGAACAACTTCCCCCAACGAACCCATAGTCAATTCGAAAAAAAATGGCGCTCCATACAAAAATGTACAAAATTAGTCAATCCACTAATCGTTTTGAATGAAAAGTTCGGATTTTTTTTTGCAATTTCAGCAAACTTGTAGAACAAAAGATGTTCAATTTGGTGAGTAGAAGCCCCAGTTAAAGGTACCTACACCAATTTTGTAACACCTGTATACTGTAGGTACCAATTTTGTTACACCTGTATACTTCTTCTTAGCGTGTCGATGGCAGACACTCACTACACTGTAGCAGCCCAGAATTTGGCCACGTTAACAGCATTATCAGCCGCTGTCATGAGGTCTTCCTGCGTGCAGATGTAGGGGCACGAAGGGCAAGATGTTAAATGTGTCATCGTTTGAACTGGACCGCAAAAACAGTTTAATTCACTTTCACCAAAAAACCTGTATACTGTAGGTAGACAATCAACTAAAGTTAAGTTTCACTCTACATAATCTATTGACCCCTACATTTGATAAGAAGTCGCGACGTTTCAAATCACTTTACAATGGGGATGACTAAATTGTTAGTCATCTGAGTTACTTTTTATCATCAGTCAAAATCGACATTTTGTTTTGAAATACCTAGGCGTGACATCATAGTTTTGCAGCGTTGTTAATGTACTCATTTTATGATTTTGGTCAATTAAAAATCGAAGACTTGATGGAAAACAAAACGAGTAAGGTTTTCCGAAGTTTAATTAGGAGCAATTTAGTGATCAAGAGTTCATAATATATTTCTGATGCTGTCGTCATCCCTATTACCCGGATCTACCCTATACGTACTATAATAAAATGTCAAGCGATATTTATTTTCTTATTTGTTTTTTTTTTACTTTCGAGCTACGAAAAGGAGTGAAGAAAGTATTATGATAGCAAAAAAAATCGAAGTTGAGATTTTGATGGGTATCGATTGTCTTACATTAATAAAGGCTTAAAAAAACAAAAAAACAAAATGTGTGTGCGCGTGTGTGTGTGTGTGTGTGTACGTCCGTCCGGTAAAAGAGTAAAAAATATGGTGCTCTAGATCCCAAATTACTGGACGGAAATCAATCCAAAAAGGGGAGATTTGAGATATGGCATTATTAGTAGTGATGAAACGATTATCACTTAGCGATTACGATCACGATTACGATTATTGCAGCTCATAATCGACGATTACAATACAATACAATATATTTATTTGCTGAGAACATACGTTATTTAACAGATATTGTCCTTATTTATAATTACAGTCTCAGTACATTCTACCACAAAATGGCATGCAAATATTTGGTTACCCTTACGTCAGTCATAGTCTTATCCAGAATCCATGAAATATTCACTAAGCGAGTAATAACATTTATCAATTAGCCATTCACGTAACCTGTTGATGAAAATCTTAGTTGTAAGCTGCCTTAATACAGTAGGGATTTTGTTGTATACTCTAATAGTATTAAGATGGCAATTTTTTTCATAGAGCGTAGTTCTATACGTTGGTATTACAGTTTTAGTGAGGTCTCTATTTCTCAGTCTATGATTTGATACAGGATGACTGAAATATCCAGGGTATTTCCTTACAAAAATCCCAACTTTCAGAATGTAAAGACTTGTAAGTGTTAATAGTTTGAGTTCTCGGAAAAGAGGTAGTGAGTAAAGAGGTAGTACATGAATCTCTGGGGCCTATTCCGGACACTGCCCTTACACATTTCTTTTGTACTATGAATACTCTTTTTATATCAGTAGAATTTCCCCATATCAGGAGACCGTACCTAATCACGATTACGATTACGATAACGATTATTGGTGTGTATTAATAAAATAAAGTATTATGGACAAACGAACATAAGATTTATTATTATAAATAGGTATCAGTAATTAAATTTAATAAACTTTAAATTTTTGTTCAAAAAACATAACATTTCTAGCTTTTCGGGCATCAATCTGTTCCGTTTTTCAGTTTGAATTAACCCAGCGGTGGAGAACAACCTCTCCGATGCCAAATATCACTGGTTAGCTTTCGTTTCAATGACATTTTGTCGTTTCTTGTACAAGGTACACCTCAATTTATTAAAACTACACTCAACTAACTTTAATAGAAGTAAACAAACGTGAAGTAATGAAAAACTACCTCAGGAGATTATTACATTCCTTTCAATAACTCACACTCACTCTAAACGCGCCGCGCGGTGAATTCGGGGAAATCCCAAAACGAAACAACAGGCCAGGCAAAGAAGCGTTCGGATACACGCATGATCAATAGATATCCTGCGCATTCACAAAGTATTTTACATTATTAATTTTTTTTATGAAAAAAAAACATGAATAATCGCTAGATAATTAGACGATTACGATTAATCGTGAAATGTCCATAATCGTCGATTACGATTAATCGAAATCGTAATCGTTTCATCACTAATTATTAGTTTTAAATCTCTAGCCGAGATTAGGACACGTTTTATCCCGCAAAAATACGAACCGCCTGCGGTACACCTTCGATTACAGACATAAAACTACAATCACGCAGGCGAAGCCGCATACAAAAGCTAGTCTACACAGAACTGAATTGCTCTGATAATTCTTCAAACGTTAACATACAAGCTGTATCGTTATCATTATCACTTAATGTCAATAACCTTATTAAAGATAGCACTATATTTTGACGCAATATAAAACCAACTAAGCGACGATCACTTAGATAATAGATAAAAAAAGATCCAAGACACCAGCCTCTTATACGTGGTTACGTAATTTCTCAAGTACACAGCAATTAAAAAACTGCAGTGGAAAATGCAGTTAAGTACACTATTTACGTCAGCCAGTGCTGTAAGTTCAAGCTAATGGCAAAGTATATAATATACTGATTCAGGGTAGGCTCGAGCCCCTCGGTGGGGACGTATTTGAGCTGATATAATAATAATAATAATATACTAGCTGCTTCCCGCGGTTTCCCCCGCGTAGACCACGTTTCTATGACTTTTCGAGGGTGCGCAGTGCGCGAGCCGCAAGCGGCTCGCGAGCGTGGAAATAAGTAGCCTATATCTTAATCCAGATCCTAATCTGTCTACCTACCAAATTTCAGCCAAATCCGTTCAGTATTTTTTCCGGCAAAGCGTAACAGACAGACAGACAGAGTTACTTTCGCATTTATAATATTAGTAGGGATTAGTAGATTGATACAGATTGTTTACAGTTTGGTTGTCGAACGTATAGGATTTCGCCGCCATTTTGTTTGTTCCGTCATTCCTTTTTTGAAATGTAATTTCTAGCACGTTGTATGAAGTGTCCAGGGTGTGCTAATGGCCATTTTTCTCGCAGATGTCGCTAATTGTCAATCTTAAATTTTATACCACATGTATATGTTCTTGACTTACGTTGAAAAAAATCTAAGAAAACAATCAGTGATCCAAAAATTTAAAACAAATAAAAATGATTAATCATATAATTCACAGAATCGGCAATGGTGAAAACATTGTTAATATACATATAGCCATTGATAAGATAAATGTGCGAGAGTTTAATGACATCGACATTGCTGAACATAAGGACTAAGATACGGGGAACAATCAATACAGAAACGGATGATCAGCAAATCGACTAGCAGACCTAGATACATAACAATTACCGGATGGCTTAATAGCCTATTAAACGTACAGGGCAGATGAATCGATATCATTCTAGAACTGAATCGACGCCAACGCCAGGGCGTAAAGCTGAATAAAAGAGCGTATTTATTTTTGTAATTTATATAAGAAAACTAAAGTACACAAGATAAGGGAAGCATTAAAAGGAAATGAAAACCGACAGTTGAGACTACATTCTGGAATGATGTATTGTACTTAGTGCCACAGATAAGCAGAAAGAAAAACGATGAACAAATGTTAAAATAATCGAAAAAGCTTTAAACAAAAGTATCGAAAATGTTTTAATAAAATTTGCTACATCGTCTATAAAAATTAATGAAAACAGTGGTTTAATCAATAAGACACATATTCATATGACTATCCAGTGATGGACACAAACACTCTAAGCTCTTCATCGGTGAGGTCACCACAGGGAGCACATTTGGAACAACAGCAGGACGCGCGTCAGGGCTGTAAAAGGAGCGTTGGCGGGCCACTTTGCCACAAACAACTATTACGGTTCCCCAATTAAAGGCTTTATGTATAGATAAGTAATACTGCGCACAAAATCATAATTGCAAATGATGCGGTTTACAAAAGCACTAAATGTCACACGCTAAGAAATGTCACGCTAGAAAAGATTTTGTTTATTCCATTTTGATTTTGTTCCATTTGAGCGCACAAAATTACTTTTTATCCGATAGCGTAAAAAGAGTTTTTAAAATTAGAACCAAATAACTCATATTCCTCGCTGTAATGAGGTGAAAAATTGTGCATTTCCTCGGCAGCAAAGTTACTTTGCGTCTTTTACAGTCAAGGAATTTATTTCCCTACCCATTTCGTTAAAATGTCGTTAGACATTCGCAATGCATTAAGGTCGAAAATTCTATTCAGTAATAGTATCTAAATATCAATACGTAAGTATTATTTGTCACTTTAAATTACAGATAACCTCTTTGCGAAAATTTATCATATGCTTTTCTATGTGTCAGTGTCAATCGAAAATAGCTCTTATGGAGACATTTTGCTATACGATGTTGAACCTTAGATGGGTTGGAAATAAAATTCCTTGACTGTACCTTTGCACTGCCTTGCTATGCTCAGGATTCGATATAACATCTTTGCAGCCTTGCATTACGCATTACTATTGGTATGCTGAAAATAGTTACGGTACCATTTTGGACAGTAGAAAACTAAAAAAAAAAAAACAGTTTTCTTGTATTCACGTGAAATAAGTGTCGACGGTCGGCCGGCACTCAGCTTAACCCACTGAACTAGAACACACAAGGAAACAACTTATTAGATTATGCGAATCGTCAAAGTGAGGGAATTGACATGCTTGCATTACGTAAACTGCCATGTATCCTTACTAAACCTTACTATAATATGCTATAATATTATGAATGTGACAATGTGTTTGTTTGTTACCTATTCACGCTTCAACAAGTCAATCAACCTTGTCGAAATTTGGTGTGCACGTAGCCTGTGTCATTGAGAAGGACATAGGCAAATTTTTTTCTGTGAAAATAGCATAGTCCGATACAGTTCCTGGGGAATTCAAAGAGACTCAATTTTTTGGTTGATTTCCTTAAGATCGCAACGGAGCAAAGGATTGTTGTGATTTTTTGCACAGAGCTAGTTAAGGAGGGTGGGAAATGACATAGACTACTAATTAGCATAACCGACATAATTCCCGAGGGATCTGGAGACAACTCATTTCCACGCTCGCTCCACCTCCGCGTCGGACCGGAGCAGCAGATTGACGTATTTTTTTGCATAGAAAACAGTCGAGGGGTGGTAAGTGACATAGACTGCTAATCAGAATAGCCCGATATAGTTTCCAAGGGGTCTGGACTGGAGTCTGGAGAAAACTCAAACCTAAGTTTGCGAGCCGCGCGGCTTAAAGACAATCATAAAACCCTAAAAATCGTAGACCACGCGGACGAAGCCGCGGGAAAAAGCTAGTACCTAAGTAAATAAACACTACAGCTACAACCACATGCCTAATAGGAATGTTGACTGTTAGTCATTTGAGTTACCTGCGAGTTATATTTAGTCGGACGGAAATTTTGTTATCATAATTTAATTACATCATCAACATAATATCAGCCGAAAGACGTCCACTGCTGGACAAAGGCCTCTCCGAGTGATTCCACGACGACCGGTCCAGCGCTGTTCGTATCAGAAGGCTAAAGGTCACCCACGATGGAGCAAGCTAAGCTCGGAGTTTCCTTACACGATCGAATCAGAAATAAGGAGATCCGTAGAAGAACCAAAGTAACCGACATAGCTCATAGAATCGCTAAATTCAAGGGCAGTGGGCAAGGCACATAGCTCATAGAACAGGTGGTTGTTAGAGCAATAACGTTGTCGAGTGGAAACCGCGCACCGGAAGACGTAACGTAGGCAGGCCTCCCACACGATGGACCGACTATCTGCTGAGGGTCGCGGGAAGCCGCTGGATGAATTTAATTTAATTTTGTGTTCATAATATGATTGTAATTCTATCATCATTCCAATTGTTATGCTTAATAAAGAAATAAAGGTATGTAGTTATGCTTCATGGTTCATATGCAACATGCTTCATAAAGAAGTAGAGAAAGAGAGAGTATAAAGGTAAAAACACAAAACGCGTGACAGGAATCATTGTCCTCTATTAATATTGTCAGTTTTTATATTTACAAAAAATATTCTCAAATACAGAAAACAATAGTAATGTCTACGATCATAACAAAGCATTTGTACAGAAGCCAGCACATCAAGCTAGACACTTTGGACTTTGTACCGTTCTTATGCCGTATGCGTATGGATCAGAATCGCACTACGAGTGTCTAGCATGATGTGCTGGCCTCTGTACCTACACAAAATCAAATGTGACATAGAAAGGAGAATCAAAATTCAATACAAGTTTTGAAATTTGACCTAAACATCCAGGAATAAAGTATTTTTTGCTGCATCGAATAATGCATGTACTTAGGTAGGTATCTACTAGTGCTTTGCTCCGGTTCTGGAAAAACCGGTAAAAAATCGGAGATTGTGAAAACCGGAGAAAATCGGTTTTTGTGTAAAAGACCGGTTCCAGAAAATATATGACATTTTACTGCTTTTGTACTCAGAGATGTTAATCATATTGTGTATAAAACTCATCGCTATAGCGATGTTGTGCATCCTGCTCTTTTTTATTAATTGTCTTATGTTCAGAAACTGCTCTCTCGTACCTCAGCCTCTTACGAATCCCGGCTGTCCATTGATGTAGGCTTTTAGCTGCTTGATTAGGATGCGTAGAAGGACTTTGCTGGCTTGTGAGATGAGTGAGATAGTTCTATATTTATTTCGGGTTTTTGGTTTAGAATCATATAAGTAATAATTACAGTGGCCAGCGTATGAAACTGGACGAAATTACGAAAACTTATTATCTGACAAATAAAAATTTGTATATAAAGGATAGTACGTATGTTAATAAATGTTTATGCTCTAGAAGATATTAAAATAATAGAATAAGCAAAGGTAAAGAATATATGGTTATGTATTGATCTTCCAGCAAACACAATAAACTGAGAGTGTAATTTTAATTCTTGACATTATTTATTTGTAAGCTATTAAGGTTTTTCTACGAGACCTTAGACGTTCTGTAGGACGATATAAATTTTATAATGACGTTATTGCTCTCCTTTAATCTCAAAAAACTTTAAATCCAAAAAGGTACACAAACTTGACATTTCTCCGGAGATTCTCAGGTTTTTTCATAAAGCCGGTTTTAGAAAACCGGAGATGAATTTTTTCTCCGGTGCAAAGCACTAGCACCTACCCTACCTAATTGCCAGACTCTGGACAATTCTTTTAATATTTCATAATAGTATTTATCAATCAGTAAATTCTACTGTCAATCGCTCTGTTCAATCATTTTCATCCTACTTCCTATCCAAAAAACACCCTTTTTGGAAATGTCAACAGTTCTAAAGGCAACTATTAAATTTTCTGTAATACGATCAGTTTGAGGAGACATGAATCATGATTAGTGACGTGTCTCCAATGCGACCTTCGCAAACGCCTTGGATTCTCGTCGCGTGCAGCCTCAGTTTACATACCTTCGTGCAACCTATACATATATCCTGTTTGTTTATTCTCATGATATCCTCATCCATATTATGTGGTCCGCAAGTGAACAAATATGACGCCATTGTAGATGATAATAAAAATTTGCAAGAAAAGAAATAATTGATATTAAATTTGAATGAAAATGAGAAGGTACTTGCACAAAATAAAATACAAAATTGTAATAAATAAGCATAAAACAAGAAAATCAATAAAAAATCTTTTAATAAGAAAGCTGAATGCACTTGCAAAAAATAAAGTATTTGAAACAATAAAAGAATTGGGGCTACATAAAATTCTCATAAAATATATTTTTTTTGTAATAAATAAGCATGAAGCAAGAAAAAAATTAAAAAATCTTTTGATAAGAATCATCATTACAGCTCATATACGTCCCCACCGAGGGGCTCGAGCCTACCCTGAATCAGGGCGATTAGGCCTTAGTCGACCACCGGGATTTATTCGTTGATAAGAATGTTGAGTAAAAATGCGAATGCACTTGCTAAAAATTAAGTAATTTGAAATAATAAAAGAATCGGAGTTGCATAAAATTCTCATCAAATTTCAATCTCTCACATGGATGCTTTTATTACATTGACACACCTATTTCGGAAATAATGGAATCTGATAAACACATACATATTAATAAACATTATAGCTGAAGCTGAAACGTTATCATATCATTTTAAACTAAATTGATTATATCAAAACAAAGTCTTGGTCAAGGATACTGTTGTGCAAAAACTACGAGGTCGTTGCGAGGCTTTACACAACCAGACGTGACGATCAAACATTCAATACAATACGCGTATAAATCAACCGTATTTCCATAATTCTGTCGTTTTATGGATACGGATATCAAAAATGTGAATAAAGTAGAAATTTGACTTACCAAAGTACTCTTTAATCCACTTCTTTTTCGGTGGAGGTATCGTGATCTTTTGAGCATCTTTAGGTTCCTCTTTGACGGGACTTGGAGTGTGGCTTGGAGCAGCAGGTCTGTAGGTTTCCGCTTGTGGAGTGGTGAGAGCCGCCACCATTTGCTGAGGATATCGTTGGTAGCCGTTCGTTTGGCCGTGGGTCAATTGCTTGTACGTTTTCAACGTTATCGGGATGGGCTCGACGATGCTTCCGAACTCAGTCTCCCTAGTGTTAATGGCGATAGTGTGCACCGTCTCGGAGAAGAAATCCCCTGGAGTGCCCATCGCGCCAAAAAGTTCCGGCTCGACTTTTCGCCTCCGGTAGCTGGCAGTACCCAGATTCCTTTCGGTGGCTTCCATAAGTATACCCATTCTATGGTGCGACGAAACAATTTGCTAACTATAAACTTTTTTAGTCCCCATTGTTTTTTGTTTCACCAAATTAGTTATTTAATTGTCCAAATATATTAAACTGCTCACTTTAAAACTAATAACACATCATCACTTTTTTAGTTGGTTGGGTCCTGGTTGGAATTAAATAGGTATGAGGGCTGCATTTGCAACGGTCGATTTTTCGGTTGGTACCGTTAGAACTCATTATTTTTTCATTAAGACTAAGTTGCCAGCTAAAAAAGATTCTAGAATTTTCTAGAAGTTACGCGGGGCAGCGGTAATCAGGGCTACATACGCAGACGTCGTCGTTATTGTAGCTACATTCTATCGTATTATATGCATCGTCGTAATCATCAAGCATCTCGCGTATTAAGATTGGAAGAACAATAACCTCACATCAGGAGTATGTAATTATAAAACCGTAAAGTTATCTGTAACTTTCTTATAACCTTCATAGGGTTTTGATAATGATTGTAACTGATGTGAGGTCATTATTTTTTCAATCTTTCAATACGCATCTCACTACGATTACGACGATGCATATAATACGATAGAATTTAGCAAAAATAGCGACGACGTTTGCGTATGTAGTCCTGATTGCCGCAGACCCGCGCAACTTCTAGAAAAATCTAGAATCTTTTTTAACCAGCTAAGTAGACTTAATGAAAAAGTAATATAGGAGTTAAACGGTATCTTGAGTAAAGGGTTGTCGTATCTGCGGTACCGCGGGGGCGACGCTACGAAACCAAAAGAAACCTTTCATAACACCCGAAGAAAAACAAGAGAACAACCCTAGAACAACACGCGCATTAAGAAAATATATTATGATTTGTACACCAAAAAAGAAAACTGCTTCGCAAAAAAACCTTGCTAGGAAGAATAAGAAAATGCTGATATGTTAGTGACACGCAATACATCAACCTTATTGATATCTTGTCTAGTTTGCCAAGGCCTTCTATGAAATAGACAAGTGACATGTGGAAAATTGAATCAGATCAGAACTAACATTTTGGTTGACATTTTTGTTCACGAGCAGCGCCCTCAGGACCTGCCCAAGTCACATTCACTAGGATCCTTGTCGTAATAGCAATAGGTATTGTACCATTCAATTAGTGCGAAAGAGATCGAGCAATATTGCGTGCGAGGAAGGCGAGGCCATTGGTTGCGTGCGTCGACGCGACGACGTGCTAGTCTTTCGACCTACAATAAAAGCTATAGCGTTTGTCGGCCGGCACTCAACAAGTGAGAGCAAGCCACCGGCCGGGCCGTCGAACGCATGGCACCGAGGCGAGGCACGTGCACTCCCCCCTCCACTTCTCCTTGCCCCCCTCAACTCCTCTCCCCCGCAACCGCAGACACTGACAGCTCCGGCGTAACAACACCTCCGCCGGATCTCTAAAGCCCTAGTACCGCGCCCCACCGAATTGGCAGACATTGTGGATTTTGGATTTCTAACAAAGGTAAATTAATTGTAGCGCTTTATATGGCAAAGAGGCACACGTAAGTAGTTATTGAATGTTCTAAATTTTATTGAAATTCACGTTTTGGTTTCGTTAGTGGCTTAGACAAGGTTGTAACTTTTCTAAGCTAAATCAATAAATACATACCTACACAAAATAAAAGAGGTTTTAGTTTAAGATTCAGAAATAATAATGATAATAAATGGAAAAAAAAACATTTGTAGAAAATATTGCAACGCTGTGCATCCTTTCTAGCGAAGCCTTCTTTCAGTCGGGCATACTACACAAATCAACAATAAACATATACTTAGTAGCAAAGAATAACGGTGTAACATTGGATTTGTATGGGAGGTACCTTATTTTTTTTTTCCTGAAACAATGAACTATCCAATCTGTAGAGCCTTATTTTAAAGTGATTTTTACTATGATGGCAACCCCAATATTCAAATGGGATTTTTTTATAAATAAATCAGATTTCCCCAACCCATATTTTACCCAAATCCGACCAATAATGCACCAGAGCACCGGACAGACGCACAGACACACACACAGTCACAAATACATAATCAATTCCCATCAATTTTTGCCATAACAATGTCTTCTTCACTCCTTCGTCGCTGGAAACTTCGAAAGTGAAAAGAGACGATAAACTAAAATAAGATTAACTGCTCGGATCTATCGAAACAGACACTTCAGTAAATTCGTAGCATAATCAAATCAACATAGATTACGCCTGTGTTAGTGACGCAAGCTCAATGTCAGCCAAAATGCGAATATAAAATCAAGCGAGGAATGTTATTAAGCCAACGACCAACTCTGTTACCAGTTTTTAACCGACTTGCAAAAAGAAAGAGGTTTTCAATTCGACTGTATTTTTTTATGTTTGTCACCACAGGTCTTTTGACTTTTTTTTTTATTCATAATTGGTAAACCCTTGACAACATCTAACCTGGTGGTAAGTGACGATGTTGCCGAAGATGGAAGCGGGCTTACCAAGATTCCCCAACGCAACGCATCATTGACTGGTTGAACCGATTTTAATGATTCTTTTTTTATTTGAAAGCTAGTGTTTTTCTTGTGGTCCCGTATAAATTTTTATTAAAATCGGTGAACTTTATTAGAAAATTAACGAAAACCAAAAATAATAATGCAAATTGTACTAAGTTAGTGTGATGGAAATCGGTTTTTTAACGTGTTTAGCGTTTTCAATTATTACTTCAATTAATGATTTATTTATCAAAAACTAACTAAAGAAAAAGATATCCTAATGCACCCTTTTTTCTAGTTGTAACCATAGAACTGCTGTAATTTTAATCGAAACATTATAATAATTAATGAACTTCCTAACAAAACAATATAAAATGATTTTGTTTTCTTACTTTTTGGAAATTCTTCTTATTTTATTTTATTTATAATGAATTAAAAACCATAAATTTCACACGATTCGTCCGCAACGATTGACGTAACGTTGTTGCAGTATGAGCTGACAAGAACTTTATTTCCAAGCTATTTGGTTCGATGTTTGAAACATCGTGAATCGAGTTGCTAATTTTAGGAACGGAGGAGTCTTAAACTGGCTAAATGCACAGGTGGTTGGTATAGTAAAATATAGTGTACCTACTATACCTTTATTCTTTCCAGCGTTATCGGTTAGTCAGTGCGATATACACGTGCCTTGTCGCAGCGATATCGCAGAGTACGAGCAACAAAGCAATTCGTAAAATCAACATTCGCACACAGAAACGTTACAACACTACACGGCCTATGTATGTGTAGTAATAGCATAGTGTAGTAGTAATTGCACGCAGTTTGTGTGGTGCCTAACATTGGAACCGTGAAACGTAAATTAGTAAATTTTACAATATTTATTGACGCAACAAACCAAGCACAGATTAATGATTGTTTTTTGCGTTGATATATATGTACTAATAAATGTCTTTGGTTATTTGTTTGTTTTTCTTTTTTTTTTCGCTTTGGCTTCCGTGCCTCAAAAGGTAAAAAAGGAACCTAGTATCACTTCGTTGTTCGTCTGTCTACATTGAAGTTGTAAAAAAATCAAGATTCTAAGTCAAATCAATATATGGATAAGGCCGTTTACGGCCATATTATGTAACCCATCTTGATACTCGCAAGTAAGTAAATCAAAACCTATAGGGTACTTCCCGTTGACCTAGAATTATGACATTTGGCAAGAAGCAAGGTCTCACAGCAAGATTAAAGGATAAAATCCAAAAACTGTTTTGTAGTTACATTACATAAAAAAAATATTTTTGCTATTAAAGACTTACATTTGCAGGTAGAGACTTGAGCGTGACATACATATCGAAAATATTTTTTTCAACTACTTAAATTTGTCCTTTAATCTTATTGTTGTCTTGGTTGAAGTTTGTAGTAGTTTGTACCCAAATGTGTTCTGGTACGGAACGGAACACTCACTGCACGAGACCGACTCGCACTTGGCCGGTTTTTTTCTCACGATTAAGGTAAAAATCATTTAAGCCATGATAAAACTTATAAATCGTGAAATAGAAAGAAAAAGACGATAATTTACAATGTAGCAATGTGTCATAAATATTATAATTATCATAAGTCATACATAACGGAAACTATCGTACAATACTCTACTAAATTAGTAATATTGACAATCGCCAAATCAAGTTAAACAAATAAGCCAAAAACAAATAAATACTTAAGTACTTGATAATGTAAAACAAACAACAACAGAAGCCATCACATTAAATGCTAATGTAATGAATAATGATACAGGTCCTTAGAACGATATGCCGAGAGTCAGATCAGATCGTGTCAAAAATGAAAGTGAAAATTTTGCATTTGTCAAACGTAAAACTGTCGAAATATTTGAAATTAAATTATTAATGAAATCAACAGAGATAATACAGATACAATTAAATGATGTAGCGCAAATTTAACTGAAGGCTGACAGGGAAACGATGGTATCTAATTAGTATTGAAAGGTTTATACTTCATCATAGTAGATGGATACTGCCTGGGTCTACGTAAATGTGGTTCAACACGCACGCGCCAGTTATATAAACCACAAGCTACACATACACGTGTTGGTGTTTATATTATGTAACTAACTACCTATGTATGTAGTTACTTGGCGCATACAGCTCTACTTTGCTCAACATGAGCTCAAAACGTCCACTCACACATACGCGCTCATTCTGTACGTAGACGTGAGAATACATACGAAGTTTGTATTAGTATCAGACGCGTCTAACAAAACAATGCGATAGTTTTTCCAGAAACGCCTGCACGTAGAGATATTAAATTATAATCAATCAATTAATATATACTTTATTGCATTACAAAAAAATAAATTAATGGTACCGTCGTAGTTCTGTTATCATTATCATGCTTACTAATATTATAAATGTGAAAGAGTATTTTTTGTTTGTCCTTCCTTCACGTCGTCGCAAGAGCAACGGATCGACATGATTTTTAGCAAACAGCTGACGAGATAGGAAGTCTCATTTTGTACGATATAAAAAGCGTAGCCTGATATTGTTCCTGGGTGATATATAAAAACTCTAATCATTTCCACGCCACCGCATATATCCTCAAATACGGTCATAAAAAATATTTATACATTTTTGGCGGCAAAACTTAAATAAGATGGTGGTAGCTAGCCAGGCGGGCTTAGAGAATGCCCTACCACCTGCCACCAACCAAACCGAGTCTTACAAAGTTAGACGTAATCGTACCCGCGACCTCTAGGTGTGAAGCGAATGCACTAACCAGTCCGCCACGGAGGCGGACTAAAGTTACATGAATGGAATTTGAAAATGCGCATCCCTTGCTGTGATTGTTACATGTTACAAGTAGAAGTAAGAAAAATAAAGATGAATGATGGATCAAAAACTTAAACAAATATACCGAACGTCGCGTCGTAGCAGAGAATGACAAACATTTCAGGGGTTTTAATCGAAAATCGAACGTAATTATAATTTACAATCTTAAAACCGACTAGGTTCGCAGAAGTAATATCAATATGTATTATGTAATACGCAAATCAACGCAAATTGAACTCGAAAAGTCGTTAACTTCGCCATAGACATAATAATTTTCGGCGCGGTTGGCCGCAAAGTTTGGCAGTCCTATCCAACGACCTTTTCGACAGAGTTTGCTGATGAGGGATCGACCGTGGAATCACACTAATATTATAAACGCGAAAGTATTGTTTATTTGTTCCACTTTTACATAAACGGCTGAACGGATTTGGATAAAAGGTGGGTAGGCACTGGATTAACAAATAGGCTGAATTTTATTCCGCGCTCATGAGCTGCACGCATCTTGCACACTTGATTATAGTCATAAAAGCGATACCCACGCGGGCGCAGCCGCGGCCAAACACTAGTTATATATAATCGACTTTGTAAATGGACCAAACCCTTTATTGCCAATTAAAGAACTAGATTTTTTTAGAAAGTTGTTAAAAAAATTAAAATAAAACAGTAGAGCGAAAAGTCTAATAGTGGCCAAGTGCGTGTCGAACTATGCGCAAAGTAGGTTCCCGTAGTCTTATGAAAAAAAATATTTAATAAAAACAAAGTGTTGTCGCAGTTGGTACATAGAACATTATTGGTAAATCTATAAACTTTTTACAAATCCAACTGCACATCTCATTGTAAGTTTGTAAACTGAGAAAGCCTACCTTGGCTTTGACAATTTTCCTTCTAAATTCATTATAAGTACTACTTGCAATACTTTTCAGATTCTCTGAAATAGTGGTTTGGCTGGTAGGGGGTGAGGGGAGGGGGGGGGGGGGTGAGTCCAACAAATATCACCACTTAAAAGTTTGTCACCTTGTTTTCCTACGGAACCCTAAAAATGGCAAACATAAAAGCAAAATTTTACCATAAGTAGATACTTTGTAAATTAAATCGCAATACAAATTTTTTACTCTTCATACAAATCGATCAGCTGATCGACCAATTTTATGCATTTTAAATGGAGGGTCCACATTTTTTTTTTGAGAATTGACTATGGATTCCTTGGGAAAAGTTGTTCAGTATGATGAGTAGAAGCCCCAGTTAACGAGTCCTACACCAGTTTTTTTACACCCTATATGTATCTAGGTGTTCGAAATAAATGCCAAAGATAAATTTAAATTATTAAGAGCATTTAAATTGTGCTTCTACGCGGTTTTGCTATCTAAAAAAATTAAGCGCTGGATGGATCATAACCGTTTTTCAAATAGGGCAAAAATTCTACATTCTGATCATGTTAATATTCCCAATCAACTCCCAACCCACTCTTCCTCTGTCTCTTACACAGTTCAAGCAATCCAACTGTTGGAATTCGCTGCCCGAGTCTGTCAGGCGTGCTACGACGACGTTACAATCTTGTAAAAGGCTTGTGAAAGCTTACTACTGCGGCGTTGTCGGCGTGCCCTCCAATCACGCTGTTGCACGCACGAAAGGATAGTAGTTTCTGAAGGGAAGGGCAGGGTTCTATTTTAGATTAGGCAAAACCACCAAAACTGATTAATGATTATACAGCGTGTAACAAAACTGGTGTAGGTCCCGTTAACTGGGGCTTCTACTCATAAAACTGAAAAATTTTTGTTATACAAGATAGCTGTAATTGCAAAAAAATTTTTGAAGTCTTCATACAAAACGATCAGCTGATCGACCAATTTGCCTACACCTACACCAATTTTTTTACACCTGTATATTATAAAAAAGGAAAATATGGAAAATAGGCAGTAAGGTATGATGATCGGACTCGGAATGGAATGACAATGTCAAAAAACAAACAAATTACAAAAGTATAAATAAACAAAAAGATGATATAAAATTAGGTTGAACATAAAAAAACTAAAAGATTGACTTCGTCACATTACTTATTACCTGTGTCTTCTGCGCTATGTCCTTTGTTTACCGTGTTTACCCATCTTCCTTTATATCTCATTTTCTTTTCTTTGTCATATATAAGTATAATGTATATATTTGTGTATTGAGTTTTGAATATAGTTGCCAGCGCGCAAATTTTACCTAAAAACTTAAATTCCCTTAAAAAGCACTTAAATTACATAAAGATCAAATGAAATTTCATAAAAAACAAATTATATGTCAAAAATTCTTATTTTTTATAGTATTATAGTCATCGTCGTCATCATAATATCAGCAGAAAGACGTCCACTGCTGGAAAAAGGCCTACCCTAAAGATTTCCACGACGACCGGTCCTACGCTGCCCGCATCCAGTCCAGCGGCTTCCCGCGACCTTCACCTTATTATAGTATTATTATTTTAAATATTTTTTATTGTTTTTCATTATTGCACGGTACCCCCTTATCTTATCATCGCTGTTTTTTTTTATCCAGTTTGCCTGGAAAAAATTGCTACCTAGCAATAAGGCCGTCTATTGTATTTATTTATTATTATTATTATTTATTCTTCTGTGTTGTTTTCTTCTTTTTGTGTTGTAATTGAATTGTTACTCTATGTACTACATAATAGGGATTAAAAAGAGAAACAGTTTCTTCTTCGAGCACAGCTGATAATACCTTGCATTTAAACAATGACTAAAAGAAAATTTAATTTAAGACGTATTATTGAGTTTAAGGCGTAGTTTCGCTTAACATGATAATAATATTCATTATGTAAAAACAAAAGAAGACTAACAGCTAAAAATTAATTAACCGTATCTTTGTTAAACAGTAAAACAACACTGAAATAAACAAGGCTATGGTTAGAAGTTTTACTGATAGTCTAAACAAAAGGAAATTTACATTACCTTTAAGCTGGTGGTCCTTGGTGGTCGTTTCGTGCAAACCAAAGGTACCACAGCTTAAAAATCAAATATATTTCAAAACAAATTCAATCATAAAGTTGTTTACAAAAATGTCAACTTCGAATAGTCTTTTGTAAGACGATGTACGAAAGTTAAGTGTCACAATGTCCCATAAGCTTAGCGAATGGTTTGGGCTAATGCTGCGTTTGCACTACAGATTGTCAATTTGTCATTTGTTACTCATTATAACGCAACAAATAAAGGGGCAATACTCGATGCTACTGTTGTGTTAATCTATAATACTACATAATCGATTAATTACTCATAAACCAATCAATTGAAATAGATCGTATTTTGCGTTCATTAAATGCTTCTTTTTATCTAAACACGCGCGTTTACAACAGATAGGACTTGGTTTACTGGCAGATAACAAATTTAGACACGCGCATAAATGATCAAGATACTAAGATTAACACAGAAGCAAAAAGTAAAAAATATTACTTTTAAAAGTAACAGAAGTTGACTTCTATGATGTAAATTCACAGAAACTCCAAACGTTAATCTGATTATATTATTTAACTGAAAACATCCAACTATTTGAAAAGCACACGGTGAAGTTTGGAACGCAATTGTTTATTACTCACATTCATATAACAATTATACGTATAATATGTATGTGAGTAAACAACACGAGCAAAAGCAAGGTTAGTCATTAACCGAATTCCTATGACGTAGTTACAATAAGAAGGTAAACCACAAAGCTGAATTAATACAGACAAAAATTATGTCAAACAACTAAAACAATGAGAATTTAACAGACGTGAAACCAAGCGCTGGAGTCTTGGCGATAATATGCATATCATCGATAAGACCGATTACAATATGCATACCACAAAGGACGGACGTGTTACTAGGGAACTCTATTACGTAAGTTGCGAACACTAAGAAATCATCGACATACGGCGACATAACATAGCCGACAAGAAAGTTTTGCCGATACCATAAACGAGAACAGAGCCAGCCAATCAATCTTTTTGATTACTAACTTTATGGAACCGAAAGAATAAGGGAAAATCGTATTGCGTTAATTGGAATCTTATTGATATCATAGAGATTGTGTAACGGAATTTAATGTTAGCCCCGGACCAAGTAAATGACAGAGAAACAGTAAGTGTATTTGCTGTGTAAAATCCAATGTGCGTGAATCCCGTCGAGACAATGGAGTAGGGGGAGAGGATGCCAAGGCCAACGACAAACGCTGGGCGGCGGCACGGCGACGCATGCAGACAGTGGCTAATTGTCGGTGCAGCGAACACGTGGGGCGCGGCAGGTGCCGCCGACCTCGCGTATCTCGTCTCACCGCGACGTTGCAATGATAACGCACGCTATTTTCGACCGATAGTGACCGTCGCAAACGCAGCCGCAAAATTACCAATCATCATCATTACAGCTCAAATACGTCCCCACCGAGGGGCTCGAGCCTACCCTGAATCAGGGCGACTAGGCCTTAGTCAACCACGCGGGCCCAGTGCGGGTTGGTCGACTTCACACACAACCTTCGAGTTTCTTCGCAGGCGTGTTCAGGTTTCCTCACGATGTTTTCCTTCACCGTTAAAGCAATCGGTAAGTATGTACGTAAGTTTTTGAAAAACTCATTGGTACATTGGCCGTCCAGATTTGAACCCGGTACCTCTGGTTAGATGGACCGAGTCGTTACCGGTTGAGCCACCGACGCTTTTTTTAATTAAAAATTTTTTAATTGAAAATTACCAATACGGCTCCCAAAACGGAAGCCAAGGGCGGGCGGCGAATAGCGCCGACGCGACGCCGGCGGGCGGTGTGACACACGCGAACCGTATCGCACGCCGCGATAGCACAGAGAAAGAGCGCCAAAACTCAGAAACGACCGGCGTCGGCGAGATCCGCTCGACTACTGTACTGACTAGAGTGGCCGCTCGCTGGTGTCCACGGCCGGTTCCGTCTCGGAGGGCGAGGGCAGAGGGAGGGGGCGACCTCCTGCCCGCGCGAGTGAAACCGCCGGGGGGAGGGGGCGCGCACGCGGTCGGGCGCAACGCTCGCTGCACCGCCAGCGCCACTGCCGCCGCTCTCCGCATTTTACATAATGTTGCACGAGAGTCGCCCGTCGTCGTCGTCGCGAAACGAGGTCGCCTCGGCCGCGAACGCCTACAGAATTTCAAGAGGCGGCGGTGATCGGGCGAAGGTGATGAAACGGCGGCGGCATTAGCACGCAGATGACGTGTACCGAGGAATTGGTCGGTCGCCGACGAAGTCACTGAACCTAGACGCCGCCGACGAATAAGGTGAATGGAACATTGCAAACGAAACGAGAACGCAACGGTGCGAACCGTAGGAGGCGGCTGGGTAGCGGCCGGTGCTGTCGCGACGCTCCTCGTGCACGTACAGCTTTCTAAACGAAACGTGCGTGGCCAGCAACTCCAGCGAGCTGTTGTCAGACTTCCTAACAAATGAAAATTGTATCTACCAACTTGCCTCGACTCCAACACCCACTTCGAAAGCATCGCATGAAATTGCAAAATACGAAAACGTTCGCAACTATCAATCAATTGTCCGTTTCGAAGGATCCAATTTAAGACGAGTCCGGCTCGGAGGACCAAACATAGTTTTCGCACAAAAAACATCATGAAGACCAATTTTAGCAACCTTTACTGAATCTGCAAAAATTCAACCAACAAACAAAACTAAGACTTTTGACATCAAAAGGTAAAATCACTCAAACACAAAACCATTGGATATCATGAAAGGATCAAAATTAAGACGAGTCCGCGGCTCGAAGGACCAAACATAGTTTTCGCACAAAAAACATCATGAAAACCAATTTTAGCAACCTTTACTGAATCTGCAAAAATTAAACCAACAAATAAAAC
Organism: Coleophora flavipennella; assembly: GCA_947284805.1. Taxonomy (NCBI): domain Eukaryota; kingdom Metazoa; phylum Arthropoda; class Insecta; order Lepidoptera; family Coleophoridae; genus Coleophora; species Coleophora flavipennella. Next base: position 7,424,077 of record OX369283.1, on the reverse strand, counting down.
TATATTATAAGACTTTTGACATCAAAAGGTAAAATCACTCAAACACAAAACCATTGGATATCATGAAAGGCTCGACCCGCGCCATCGAACGGTAATCTTTCTAATAGGATTTTTACATATTGTGTTGTGTTCACGGATGAAGCACATAAAGGGGCCTCCTACGTGAAAACGGCACGTGTCAAAGCATACACTACTGCAGTGTGCTATGTTTATCTAGAAGATGATACTAGTGAAGATCAAGCTAATAATACAACACTCTATATTTAGAATTGCAAAACCCTGAACTGTGAATGGCGGAAGAGGAAACTTTAAAGATGCCTTTTTTAATGAAACAAAAAGAAAACAAAGCGTTTTTTTTTTTTTTTTTTTTTTTGACAAGTATTTTGTAACGTTTGACTAATTTGAAGTATTATGCAGGTGTAACAAAATTGGTGTAGGACCCGTTAACTAGGTGTCCTACTCATCATATTGAACAGCTTTCTCCGTGGAACCCATAGTCAATTCTAAAAAAAATGTACCTTAAATACAAAAACGCACAAAATTGGTTGATCAGCTGATCGATTTGTATGAAGAGTTAAATTCTTTTGCTATTTCTGCAGACATAGAAGAAAAGTTGTTCAGTATTGTAACACGACTTGAAGGTACGGTAGATAGATAGGGCTTGGGTTTAAAAATAGATGCGTGTTAACAGTTGATCGATGAATAAAATTTTTATTGTGAAGTAAAGACTTAAAAAGAACACAAGGATTAGAAAAATAATATATGTACACTGAAATTTTAAACACAACTCACAAAATACAAATTAAAACTTACCCAAAATGGGTATTTTAGGAGAGAAACAAGATATTTAATAATTATTTAAAATACAATGCTGGTGGCAAATTTTGATGGATGTGATTTTTATTTTAGAATGAAATGTCAGAATGCGTCAACGCATGCGCGGAAAAGAAATAAATGAAATGAAAAGATGGTCGAATGAAAGGAGAATGAATATCTGCGCACCGCGCTACAATATGATGTGTATTGTATAAGCCCCAGTTAACGGGACCTACTTCAATTTTATTATCCCTTAGAAATGTATTATCCATTAGAAAAACCACTGTCTACTATAGTTGTGATAATCATTGTCATCTAATTATCATGATGATGATGGCAGCGGATGAGTTAATTATTTTTTTAAATAAAGGTTTTTCCCTTTTTTGATATAATATTTATTATTAATATATTACTAGTTTATGTCGGTGGCTTCGCCCGCAAGGAAATCGTGAGTTACGATCTCGAGTTTATACAAAAATCTCTTGGAACAAAAGCACTATCAATTTTTCCCGAATTTTACAATTTTCTGGACTACTTTTCTAATTTTTCGTACATTAAAAATTGAAAATCAGTCCAGCCGTTCTTAACTTATCTAAGGGGTATAAGGATAGGTATAGAAGATAATATAGCTGATTCTCGTTTTATAAAATTATATCACTTTCATTATATGTTTTGTAATTTGCTAAGAAAAATCGAGATCCCTGCAATCAAAGTTTCTAATATAATTTGTTGGAAATCACAATTTGTCCTGTTCCATCGTGTTGGCTGACTGACATGTGTAATGACTAATGAGCACATGAAAGAAACCTTACAAAAAGCTACAATAGTTGTCTCTACTCACCACGGCTACAGACGAATACATTTGAGGAAATATCTTGTCAAGCGACTTCCAAAAAGAAAAAAAAAAGAGTTTTTATGCTCAAAAATTCAAATGCTCAAATGAATATAAAAAAATACACGGTTCGAAATTCAAAAAGGTGAGCACAGTATTGTATTTCCTACGTTTTTATTGAAAAATAAAAGATGAGGATCTTGATTCCAACGCCAAAGTTCATCATGAGATCAACTTCAAAATAACAAAAGGATCTATTGTCAGCGGGAGTATGGCTACATTCCAAATTTCAGCTTAATCAGACCCCTGGAAGTCGTATTAAAATCGATCACAATATTTGAACTAAATAAACATACATTGCATGTTAAATAAAACCTTTAAAAACACAATATAATATGTGGATTGTTGTAGCATACCTTATTATATTACTTTTGCTTGTTTACAGCAATGCAGAAGGCACAAGAAGACGACGTTCTGATGAAACTGTGGATGCTTTCCAGTGTTGCCAAATCACTCAGTCAAAATACGGTGTTAGTAGGTTCAAATTACGGTGTCCGTCATACAAAACGACTAAAATTTTAAAATAATACCGTATTTCGAAATCGTTGATGCCAAAATTACGGTATTTATATGAAAATTATCAAAATTTATTATACAGTAGACGACACTGAACAACACGTAAATATAGTACATATACCGTTAATACGATGTAGTTGGCAACACTGATGCTTTCAGTGAGAAATATGTTCAAAAACTAAGCGCAGAGCTCGCAGATTTATTTTTTATAATCATTAGGATTCCCACATACTAATCGGCTAATCCTCATAGGTGTTAACAGAAATAACAAGAACGTTATGCAATATATTCGTATGTACCTATGTACGTTAATTACCACTAACACAGGGATATTAAGTAAGTCAGGGTGGCAGAATTTACTTACGAGAACAAAGACGTCACAACCTCTTATCAACTTAACTCGTACATAAGCAATAGAGTTACCAAACAAGCCCAATAGATGTAGTATAAAAGTATCAGTAACGCGTTGCCTTGTACTTTTGGACTCTATTGCCAAGTAATAAAACTGCAAAGGCGGCTAGGCGGGGCTTTTACCGACAGTACAACGCCGTACAACAGTTTTCGAGACGAGAAAAGCGAGGGAGCGAGCATCATTCGGAGTGCAGCGCACAGGAAAGCATGAAGTGGGTGCAGGCAGGCAGGCAGGTTCCGATAAGACTCGGCTAGGCGCACGCATGCGCGCGGCGGCTGACCTTGGTGCATGCAGCGTGCAGCCCGGGCACCCCCCCGCCCCCTCTCGGCTCAGGCACTCCCCCCCTCCCGCACTGCCCCCCGCAGACACCTGCCGCTGCCGGTTTTGCAGGTTGCAAGGCAAGCCCAGGCAACGTGTCTAGAACTACGAGTGTAGGTATATTGTAAACCTCAGACAAAACACAAATATCAGCTTTTACTTTGGAGAAATCATCATTGTTAAATGTATTTGAAGACGTTAAGGGGGTTAAACATTTAATTTAATGTTTGCTGTAGAAGGATTTCAACATCCTGCAACATTTTTTTGCCTTTGACGTAAGTAAGAGATATTAATCTGTACACATTGAGAACCCGGGTGATGCAACGGGTAAGTAACAACATTTTTTTTTTGTATTAGACGTATTTTATTTATTTTACTTAATACAAACAGTCTATCCTTAAATTAATTAAAGCATAGATTTTAATTTTTAATACTTGAATACTTATACAGGGTGTAACAAAATTGGTACATGACCTATTAGCTGGGGGTTCTACTCATCATACTGAACAACTTTCTCTAAGGAACCCATAGTCAATTATCAAAAAAAAAATTGAACCCTCCGTACAAAAATTCTCAAAATTGGTCAATCAGCTGATCGATTTGTATGAAGTTATTATTTTTAATTAAATCATACAATGCGATTTGATTAGTGACTCCGCTTTGTTTGTAGGTCCACCCCTTTTCCTTGTTCTCCCCTCCTTTCTGGTCAGGACAGAATATCAGCGCTATGGTTTTATTACATATATAGGGTGACTTTTAATTAGTTCTTGATAGCAAAGGATATGAATGTACTCGTGATTACAAACAACTTTCCCAAAGAAACTATATGTCAAATATGAAAAAAAAAATTTGGTCCTTGATACATTTTTGCCGATTTGAAAACTTATTATGTATCGAGGGCGAATTTTTTTTTTTCATATTTCACATAAAGTTTCTTTGGGAAAGTTGTTTGTAATCACGAGTACATTCATATCCTTTGCTATCAAGAACTAATTTGAGGTCACCCTATATATAATAATATTTACTTGCGTGGTGCTGTGGTTTTATTACATATATAATAAAACCACAGCACCACGCAAGTAACTATTTAGTAATCTGTGACCACGCTGAGTTTTGGACCTATTCGGCATAAAATTTCGATTTAGTTTTTAGTCTTAATCTTTAGCTATAGTTTATTTTTATTAAGTACTTAATACTGTAATTATTTTTCCATTTATTTTTTGCCGAATAAACTTCATTTCTTTCTTTCATTTTGCGATTTCTGTAAAGTCATAATAGTACAAAAGTTGTTCAGTATGTTGAGTAGAAGCTCCAGTTCACGAGACCTACACCAATTTTGTAATGCCTGTATAAAATAGATTTACTATTGGCTCCATAATAACAACAGATACAGTCAATATAGACATAGTAAGTTGAAATGATTGAAACAATCAATATAAAACATTTAGAGGACGGCAGCGTGGTAGGTGGGAGGTCCACTGCACCCACAGGAAGCCGGCTCGGGATACAAGCCGTCCGACTCGAAAGCTGCTATCTGATTTATGGAGCTGATGCTCCCGATAAATGGCTACACGCACTTTGAACAATCATTACATATCAATGTTGGCACAACATCCTTTTTAAAAGATAAAAATGCAATTGAGAACGGGGACACGTTTTAAAACGAGTAAACAACACGCTTTTAACTTCGATTACAAATGTGTGTGCTTGAAAACGATGAGGAAAATTCTGATAAAATTGCAAATATCGCATCTAAATAAATATAGGATAATAAAACAACTAGACAAGTTAAAGAAGGACCTAGCGTTAATAACAAATGAACGATAAGAAAAACTAGCAATAAAAAGGTCAATAACATAATATCGTGAAATAACAACCTACCTATTGTTAAAACAAAAGAGATAAGACTGATTTGATTCTGGCCTAGAATTTCTGGGAAATTCATTTTAATATCTACTTCAACATTTGCCTTGACAATTTGATTTGTTTACATACATACATCATCATCGTCATATCAGCCGAAGGACATCCACTGCTGGACATAGGCCTCCCCCAAAAATTTCACAACGACCGGTTCTGCGCTACCCATATCCAGCGGCTTCCCGCGACCTTCACCAGGTCATCGGTCCACCGAGTGGGAGACCAGATTCTGCTACGTTTTCCGGTGCGCGGTCACCACTCGAGAACTTTACTGCCCCAAGGGCCATCTGTTGTACGAGCCAGATACACACAAGCATAAACATCTGAAATACCCCACATTAGAAATAACTTGAGTTTATGGACTCATTCAAACAAACCATTGTTTTTACACAATCATAGGGACGTGCTGGTTATCCAAATTCAAAATTAATTAATAAATAACTAACCAATTATTAAAATCTAAAATTTGGCTTCATAATAACTTTGAACAAAAAAAAACCGACTACAAACAGGAAACTAAGGTTCCCCCTAGATTTCTCTGGAATGCCATCATCAGATCCTGGTTTCCTTGTCATGGTACCACCCTTGGGATATCTCCTTTCCAACAAAAAAAGAATCATCAAAATAGGTTTATAAACGGCGAAGTTATCCGCGAACACACAAACAAAAAAAATTATGTACGATCGAATTAAGAAACCTCCTCCTTTTTTGAAGACGGTTAAAAATATTAGACATCGCTCTTTTTTGCCAGTCGGGTAAAATGTATCTTAAGTCACTTTCGGGATCAAGATGAATCTAACAACACCTATAGCACTGCAAAATTAATCAAGCCGTTAAGCCTGTACTCGACCAAAGAATAAGACATACACACACATACCCTGGAAAAACATTACCCTACCATTCCTTTTTTAGGCAGTCGGGTAACAACACCAAATCATTTGTTATTTCAATAATAACTAACGGTCCAATGGTACTACCGTTATGTTCTAGCTAGACTAATACATACGCAAAATGTTGATAAATCGATAAAACATTTATATTGTGTGCGACATCCATTATTTACAATTCAAAGACGAAATAAAAACAGGACATTGACAGTTCGTTCGAAATAATCTGAAAAATTTCAATATACAAAATGGCAGTGGGTGCAGCTGCAAAGGGATATACCTGCTGGATGCCGAAATTGACACAAGTTCGGCAAAAGCAGTTTTAAAAATAACTACACGAATTAATAAACTATTAACTAAGTATATAAATTAATTAGAAATTAACAACCCAGCTGCATAAAAACTTAACCCTTCTTTTTGGCCACTCGGTCGAAAATGTATGTCAAATATTTTTTTTCGCCTTTACTCCTCGCAATGACAACAATGATACCTACCCATTCATTATTATATCAGCTCATATACGTCCCCACCGAGGGGCTCGAGCCTACCCTGAATCTGGGCGATTAGGCCTTAGTCTACCACGCGGGCCCAGTGCGGGTTGGTCGACTTCACACACAACCTTCGAGTTTCTTCGCAGGCGTGTGCAGGTTTCCTCACGATGTTTTCCTTCACCGTTAAAGCAATCGGTAATGATATGTACGTAAGTTTTTGAAAAACTCATTGGTACATTGGCCGTCCAGATTTGAACCCGGTACCTCTGGTTAGAAGAACCGAATCGTTACTGGTTGAGCCACCGACGCTTACCCATTCATTACAAACAATTAATATAAACACGAGCGACAGAAAAATGATTTTTTTTTTTATTCATTACTGACTCTCTCGCGAATACGATTAACACTTGGCCGGTTTTATTGTTTGATTATTTACTTCAGGATTAGTATATTATTATATCAGCTCATATACGTCCCCACCGAGGGGCTCGAGCCCACCCTGAATCAGGGCGATTAGGCCTTAGTCGACCACGCGGGCCCAGTGCGATATATATCATTATGTATATTATATAATCTAATCGCACAGTTTCACGCTTGTCCGTTTTTTCTATAGAGCAAAAACAAATATCAAATAAATTTGATTTTAAGACGAGGTCTAAAAACTTGATTCCTATGCCGTAAATCCATTAAAAAAGATCATTCGACCATAAACAAAACAAAAGAAGCGAGCGTCACGAGCGTGTTGCCTGCCAGTCCTGCCTTAGACAGACGCATTTTTAAATTTGTTTGGCTCGGATAAAGAACAAGAAAATGTTGTATATTTGAATGCAATAATATCCAACAAACACCAAGTACGTATTCATTGTATTCCGCTAAATCAAGTTTAGGTTTTTTCTGAAAAAGGTATCATTTTGAGGGGAAAAAATATGAATTTAGGGAAATTTGAGAAATCGTATCTGGCAACCCAAATCCGATGCTCGTAACCTCAGAGTAATCATTTGTAGCTCGTAACGTATACATTGGTCGTATCTAGACTATTTCTACGTGTTGGTGAATTTCCATCATAGACAACCGTTTTTGCATTTTATTATTACATGAGCCTCAGTGGCGTAACGGCTAATGCCACTTACCTCCTGTCCGGGAGGTCGTGGTTCGTATCCTGCCACGTACCAATGTGTTTTCTAATTTCGATTTCATATGTACGTTTATCCGATGCTCTTACGGTGAAGGAAAACATCGTGAAGAAACCTGCACACGCCTGCGAAGAAACTCGAAGATTGCTTGTGAAGTCGTCCAACCCGCACAGGGCCCGCGTAGTCGACTAAGACCCGATCGCCCTAATTCAGGGTAGACTTGAGCTCCTCGGTGGGGACGTTTATGTGTATGACTTGATATGATGATTATTAATTACATGGTCTCTTGACATCAAGTTTGACCCATATATACGTGCATTATCAATTCATCAGTAATAATTGAGATGACATGGTGGATGTAGTCGATAGAATCACTTTGTTCAGGGAGGCCATCGATGTTTGAACTTGGGAAATGGTTGCGGTAGCCAGCTAGAGTTTTGTCTTTTACTCTGTGCTATTCAGTAAGAAACTTCACCTAAAACTGGCAAAGCCTACCGTATACACAGCACTTCCAATATTATGTCACCAAGCTAGTTCAATTACCACGCGTCCTCAGTCATCATCGAGGCATCACATGGTCCGTGTAAGGGAAGTCAGTATAAGCTTCTTCTTTCAGTTGACAATCTACACATAAAATGTGCAAAACTTTATCGTTTAACAAAAGCATTGCCATAGCGAATCGACAATTCCAGTATTACACGGTTTCATGTCACCAAGCCGGTACAATATACCACGCGTCCACAGTCATCATCGAGGCATCACATGCTCGGTGTAAGGGAAGTCAGTATAAACCTCTTCTTTCAGCTGACAATCTTCACATTAAATGTGCAAAACTTTATCGTTTAACAAAAGCATTGCCATCTCGAATCGACAATTCCATTATTACACGGTTCCATGTCACCAAGCCGGTTCAATATACCACGCGTCCTCAGTCATCATCGAGGCATCACATGCTCGGTGTAAGGGAAGTCAGTATAAACCTCTTCTTTCAGCTGACAATCTTCACATTAAATGTGCAAAACTTTATCGTTTAACAAAAGCATTGCCATCTCGAATCGACAATTCCATTATTACACGGTTCCATGTCACCAAGCCGGTTCAATATACCACGCGTCCTCAGTCATCATCGAGGCATCACATGCTCGGTGTAAGGGAAGTCAGTATAAACCTCTTCTTTCAGCTGACAATCTTCACATTAAATTGTGCAAAACTTTATCGTTTAACAAAAGCATTGCCATAGCGAATCGACAATTCCAGTATTACACGGTTTCATGTCACCAAGCCGGTTCAATATACCGCGCGTCCTCAGTCGTCGAGGCGACGAGGTCGCACGACACCTTTCACCGTGCGTTGTGCGCGGGCGCTCCACGGCCTTCCGCGAGCCTTGCGGTGCGATTGCTGAGCTCCTCTCACTGAGGCCCTATGGTAATTACTGCGGGCTGTTTTGTTTACAAAGAACTACATACTTAGTTGCATATAATGGCAAAAGGCTTGACGGCCTAACTAAACGATAGAGATAGACTAATTGTATCTGGTTGCGACTATTTCGATAGTGCTGCGTCATTCTTGGCGAAAAACCTAAAAGGCACATACTTGGAGAACAACACCATTAAATTTGAAAATCGAAGGCATTCGACGAATATGCGAAAACTATGGGATGAGTAAGTACAATAGTCAAACCTAAACAGGTGCTTTGCAGTTGACAGTTTGAAGTTTAAATGTTCCGCAATAGACTTGACCAAGCCTAGAATACTAAGTATGTACAGTGTTGGTAACGCAGGCATTAGTGTGCCTCCTGACAACCAAACGTCCAAAGAATCAAATGCATTGTTATAAAATAAGTATTATCATCATCATCATATTATCAGCCTATTAAAGCCGCCATAATGACACATATACTGCGAAAATTTGAACGAATTACCTATTACGATTCAAACGATACTGCCATTTAAAGGTAGGACAGACGAACAGACGGACGTTGTAGGATCAGTAATTTACCTGTTGGTATTTTTTTTATAGAACCCTAAAAATAAAACCAGGACTTTATACAAGTTTTAAACACCAATCTCATTCATTCATATACGTCCCCACCGAGGGGCTCGAGCCTACCCTGAATTAGGGCGATCGGGCATTAGTCGACCACGCGGGCCCAGTGCGGGTTGGTCGATTTCACTCACAACCTGCGAGTTTCTCCGCAGGCGTGTGCAGGTTTCCTCACGATGTTTTACCTTCACCGTAAGAGCGTCGGATAAACGTACATATGAAATCTAAATTCGAAATCACATTGGTACGTGGCGGGATTCGATCCACGACCTACCGAATAGAAGAAGGTAGTCAAAATATGCTCAAATTGCCAAGCATGTTTGAGAAATAGTTATTTGTGTAACAAGGGGACAAAGTAATATTTTGTTTCCAGGGCGTTAAGGGCGTTAGTTTGAATTCTGAGAATCTAGAGTAGAATCCTGAGCTTAGCAAGGAATTCAATATACGTCGCACGAGAATATAGTATTTTGGCCCCGAGTGACACATACAATTTTACCTCACAATTTATGAGAAAAAGAAATTAAGAGAATAAAGAATGCACATGACCGTTATTTTTTTTCAGAGCGCACATTGCCGCTAAAACCTAACCGAGTGACTTCTTCATACAGTATGCGTTCGACCTCTTTGGTTAACTTCACACCATCAAAGAGTTAGTATTTTAACACAAACTCCTTGCTAACCAAAAAGTTACCATAGAGAATTTAATGTTACTTTTTGATATTTTCTTTTTTTACATTCAACCTTCACGAACGCGGACCAATCAGAAAAGAGAAACAAAACTCCATACAGTTTTTCGTAGCCTACAGGGAGCAAAGTAAAATTTTGTTTACACCTAGTGAGGAGATTGGAGAGCGTCGGTGGGGCCGTCGTCTCCTGTCCGGGAGGTCGTGGTTCGAATCCTACCACGTGCCAACGTGATTTCGATTCATATGCACGTTTATCTGACGCTATTACGGTGAAGGAAAACATCGTAAGGAAACCTGCACACGCCTGCGAAGAAACTCGAAGGTAGTGTGTGAAGTCGTCTAACCCGCACAGGGCCCGCGTGGTCGAATAAGGCCCGATCGCCCTAATTCAGGGTAGGCTCGGATTCAGGGTGGCAGTGTGCTCGCACAGTACGCCGGAAAAGACACTGCTGCCCATCCTCCGATTTTTGATCCCTTAGTCGCCTCTTACGACACCATCGGGATGAGATGGGGTGGTACTATTCTGGAGCCGCACCACGGGGGTGGGGGTTGCCTTAATTGCCACGCTTAGCAGGTGGGTTGGCGAAGTCGTACAGTAAGCGGAAACGAAGCTGCTGCCTATCCTTCGGTTTTTGATCCCTTAGTCGCCTCTTACGACACCATTGGAAAAAGATGGTGTGGTACTACTATAGAGCCGCACGCGCACCACAGCCAACTTCAACAACCAAAAGAATTTAAATTCAGCCGTGTTTTAGACGAAAATCACGACTTGTATTGAGCAGAGTGTAGGCACACTGAGTCTGGGCGAAAGTAGATTTGTACGTCTCTTTGATATGCAAATCCGGAAATGTGTAGCAACAGATTGATACAGCTTTGTATGGGAATATGGATTTTGCTCGTGTAAAGGATAGTTATGCAAATGATAGTGTTATAAAGGAAATCTCTTAGGTGCTCAATTTACTTGAAACTAAATACAAGTCCGTTTTAAAACGAGGCATTGGTTAAAGCAGTTGTCTGTTTTTTTCTTTACATGTAGAGTAAAGAAAATTTGCACTTTTGCATTTTTTAGGGTTCCGTACAAGTCGTACAACCAACGAGTGACCAACGGGACCCCATTTCTAAGCATCCGCTGTCTATCCGTCCGTCTGTCAGCGGGCTGTATTTCATGAACCGTTAATAGGTAGACAGTTGAAATTTTTACATAATGTGTATTTCTATTGCCGCTGTAACAATAAATACCAAAAATTTTAAAAATTAAAAAAAAATAAAATAAGAAGGGTCACCATGCATTCACCATACATAAAACATGTTTATTTAAAGATATTTAGAAGTAAGTATACTTGATTTAGCTCTATCGTAAAAACGGTAATACATACAAGCGTGAAACTTGGTATGATTATAGTACTAATACTCAAGTAAAACAAAATTTTAAAAAATCGGCCAAGTGTGAGTCGTACTCGCGCTAAGGAGTCCGAACTGAATGACAAAAATAGCATATATTTGTTGCTCGCGTTGATGTCTTTTGCTTGTAATGTGAATAGGTATCATTTATACTATGTAGTTATGTGGAGAGGACTGGTAAGGAACCTTCGGAGTGCTAGGGCGACTCGCACTTGGCCAGTTTTCAAATTTTTTTTCGTATTATTTAATAACAACAATTAATTTTAAAAAATCTAACTGGAATACTGAAGTATGTGCTTAGAGTAATTGTCTAAGATAATTTAGAGGTTAAAATCGGTCTGTTTATATATATTTTTCTGTTATAAAAGTTAACGTATCGTGTTTTTGCAACTGACAAACTGAAGTCATTGAAATGAAGAATCAGGTTACAAAATATCACTTCCATTTTCGTAATTGCTGAGAAAAATCGAGATCCCTGATGCGACCAAAGTTTCCAATGCGTCGCCTTAACCGCCTCCGTGGCGAAATGGTTAGTCCATTCGTTTCACACAGAAGGTCGCCCGTTCGATTCCCAGCGTGGTCTAACTTTGTAAGACTGGATTTGGTTGGTGGTTGGTAGGGCTTTTTCTAAGCGCGCCTCCAGCTACCACCATCTTATCTGAGTCTTGCTGCCAATAATCAATGTCAACAGCGTTGCTGTGGTCCGGCATAAAGATAGGCAGTTCCCCATTGCGTTGGGGAATCTTGGTAAATCCGCTTCTATCTTCGACAAAATCAGACTAAAAACTTACTTCCATCGCATTAAGTAAAATTTTCCATATAAACATAGTTCCGTTTTATTTAATATAAAAACGACATGCCGAACCGAATCCAGATTTTATAATGATACTAGCTTTTGCCCGCGGCTTCACTCGCGCGGAAAGAGTTTTTATGACTTTCTTGAGGGTGAGTGGTGCGCGAGCCGCGGGCGGTTCGCGAGCGTGAACATGAGTTTTCTCCAGATCCCTCAGGAACTATATCAGGCTTTTCCGATTAGCAGTCTATGTCACTTCCCATCCCCTCAAACAATACAATGTTGCGACACCGACGACGTCCCTCGGAAACTATGTCAGGATATGCTTATTAGTAAATAATGTAATTCCCCACCCTCTCAACTATCTCTGTGCAAAAAATCACAACAATCCATTGTTGCGACGTGATGTTAAAAAAATTAACCAAAACAAAAATATTATTTTTTTCAGTTCCCTCAGGAACTGCAGTGTACCTTGCAGGCTACCTGCATGCCAAATTTCATCAAGATTCGTCAAGTTGTTGAAGCGTTAAAAGGTAACAAACACATTTTTACATTTATAATTTTTGTTAGATAATATATTGTAAATTGCTCCACCGACAAGAGCATTAGCTCTTAAATTTGAAGAAGAAGAAAAATATTAGTTAGGACTGAGAAGACACACGTCGATGTCTGTAATTTATTTTTATCGTAATATATACAACTTAATAAAGGCAGGTTTCCGGAGTAACTCGCAGGTTGTGTGTGAAGTCGACCAACCCGCACTAAGCCCGCGTGGTCGCCTAAGGCCCGATCGCCCTAATTCAGGGTAGGCTCGAACCCCTCGGTGGGGACGTATATGAGCTGATATGATGATGATGAAATAAAGGCATAAATCCCTTCTATCCCTTTATTTCAAAACAAAATACCATGTTAAAGACATCATTATTTTTTCTTCTTAATATCTTTTAAAAGTTTGAATTAGATCCAGTATGAAAGGGAATTACGTGTATGAAAACGCTACACACGTTAAAAAAAAACAGTAAAGTGCGAGTCAGAACCGCGCACAATGGGTTCCGTACCATCATACTAGATGGCGCTAGTTTCTTCACGTTTAAAAAAAAAATATTTTTTTGTATGAAGACATTCACTTCTTATTTTTAGTATTTGTTGTTAAAGCGGCAATAGAAATACATCATCTGTGAAAATTTCAACTGTCTTGCTATCATGGTTCATGAAATACAGTCTGGTGACAGACGGACGGACGGACAGCGTAGTCTTAGTAATAGCGTCCCGTTTTTAACCTTTGGGTACGGAACTCTAAAACCGTTTTCACTCAAAACAAGCAAGTACAATTTCGGTATGTTTTTTGTTCCTAGAAAAGTACTAAACTGATTTTGATGAAGATTCTATGGGACCAATCTGAAAGTATTTTATCTATATCCTTTCAAATATAAAAGAACTAGCCCTCCGCCCGCGGCTACGCCCGCTTTATTTTCGATTTTCCCGTGGGAATAAGACTTTTCCCGGGGTAAAAAATAGCCTATGTCCTATTCCAGGACCTAACCTATATGTGTGCCAAGTTTTATCCAGATCCGTCGAGTGGTTGAAGCGTGAAAGAGTAACAAACATCCATACACATACATACAAACTGTCACATTTATAATATTAGTAGGATTTTCAAAATCGGTTTATAAATGACAGAATTCTGAAGTAACAAATATTTAAAAAATACATCCAAATTAAGAACCTCCTCCTTTTCAAACGACTTCCAAAAAGGAGGACGTTCTCAATTCGACTGTTTTTTTATGTGTTACCCCAGAACTTTTGACTGAGTGAACCGATTTTGATGTTTCTTTTTATTTGAAAGCTAGTGCTTCCCGTATGGTACCATATAAATTTTATCAAAATCGGTGTAGTACTTTAATAGAAAATTAACAAAAACCAAAAATAATCATGCAAAAATGTACGATGGAAGTCGGTTTTTTAACGTGTTTAGCGTTTTTTTTTAAGTCTGTTGCAAAATACTACCCTCAACTTTGGCAAACCACCTTACAATGCACTGGTGTTAGTTAGGTCACGTACTAAAACACACTCATATACACATTCATTACACACAGAACGGAGAAACTACACATGCACACATACAATCAAGTAGCCGATAAGGGCAAGCAGTACGATATAGCGATAATGGAACATTGCGTTTCAAGCTGGGCTATAACAATGCAACCGTCGTGTAATATGTAGTAGGTAGCAAGCAACTTATAATAAGTAATGCATACGTAACTCTGCTGTGATTCAAGGTTATGAGGGTATGAGTATTGAGCAGTAATTTGAAATTATTATTAACCCGTCAAATTATGATGAGCTGAACTCTGCTGTGATTCAAAGGTATATGCAGTTATTTTGAAATTATTATTAACCCGTCATTAATGATGGGTTAGTCCCATATGTCCCCGCGTGGGGACATGCGGGACTTTTAGTTTTGTATGTCCCCGAATTATTAATTGGGGACTTTTAAAGTTTTGTTTGTCCCCGAATTTTATTATTTTCATTCAAAATTTAAAAGACACGTGTACGGTGACATCGTGATGTGTAATTTAGAATGAAAATAATAAAATATGGGGACAAACGAAACTTTAAAAGTCCCATATGTCCCCAAATAAAAATTCGGGGACATAAAAAACTAAAAGTCCCGCATGTGCCCACGCGGGGACAAGCGCGCGGGGACATATGGGACTAACCCCAAATGATGATGAGCTGAAATCTGCTGTGATTTAAGGGTATGAGCAGTAATTTTAAATTATTATTAACCCGTCAAATGATGATGAGCTGAACTCTGCTGTGATTCAAGGGTATGAGCAGTAATTCGAATTTATTGTTAACCCGTCAAATGATGATGAGCTGAACTCTGCTGTGATTTAAAGGTATGAGCAGTAATTTTAAATTATTACTAACCCGTCAAATGATGATGAGTTGAACTCTGCTGTGATTCAAGGGTATGAGCAGTAATTTGAAATTATTACTAACCCGTCAAATGATGATGAGCTGAACTCTGCTGTGATTCAAGGGTATGAGCAATAATTCGAAATTATTATTATTAACCCGTCAAATGATAATGAGCTGAACTCTGCTGTGATTAAAGGGTATGAGCAGTAATTTGAAATTATTATTAACCCGTCAAATGATAATGAGCTGAACGTGCTCGTTTGAAATGTAAAAGAAGAATTTGCGACGAACAAAGACACGTTGAACGACAGACGCACTTAAAAAGGTGACTCAAGTCATGGTACCACCGAATACAACAATAATGGTGTACATTTTTATTCACTTAACTTTTCCGAACAAACTTAATTAAAACTTCCTCTTTTTAGGTAGTCAACATATGTAAAAATTTATTCTATGACACACACGGGACTAAGACGAATCTACTCCAAAATCCATTAAGCCGTTTAGTCTAAAGGCTAAGCCAATGAAACAGACATACACGTACCCGAAAATCATCACACTCCTTCTAGTCGGGTAAAGTAGTTCAATATCTACTCTCCATACACAAATTGCAAATGGACTGATCAATTATTGTCAATTATTATATTATTTATGGGATGTGACGTCAAAAAGTGTCCAACTGTGGTATAGGTATTGGCTTTTCTACTGTTCCACGGTTGGCGGGACCACAGTTAAATGATAATTTTCCATTGAACCATCAATAAATGGGATTGCGGAGAAGGAAATGAAACTGACGGAATGAAAAAGACACTATTATATTAAGTAGTAGACTTTGCAGAGAACAATACCACAGATTACTAAATAGTTACTACAATACAGACCCGGCGAGTCGGTCTCGCACACGAAAGGTTCTTTAAGGGGCACGTAACCCTAAAAATCTTGGATTTGACCATAGTAGGTTCTATACTAGGAGGTAACGACAAATTTGTTAACGATAACGGTAATTGATAAACTTAGGTTAAGAGGATAAATGGCAACCCTCTGATGTTAAATTTATAGTGCCTAAAAAACTAGTTATCATGACCAAAAAAAACGATAAGGGAAATGGCTGGGTAAGATAAATGAAAGTACTAGTTGTACTCATGACAATTATGCAAAAATTGACCAAATATTCAGTTGCGTTATTGAGCAACGCCCGTTAGTAGTAGGAATTCTGGACCAGGCCTCCACCGGTGCCGGAGCCAAGTAACTAATTAGTAATCTGTGCCGGAGCACCAAAGTTGGACGTTAGAATCCGCCATTTCCAACCTTGGTTCTCTGGCAGGGGGGTGGAATCCTGGTCCAAAAAACTCGCTATTTCTACTACTAACGGGTGTTGCTCCATAACGCAACCGAATATTTGGTCAGTTTTTGCATAATTATCATGAGTACAACTAGTACTTTCATTTTATATCTTACTCGGCCATTTCCCTTATCGTTTTTTTTGGTCACGTAATCTAGTTTTTCAGGCGCTAATAAGACGCAGTAACTAATTAGTAATCTGTGCTATAAGGTACATAACGAAACCACTTTGCGCAGGCAGACCGACATATGTATTTAACATCAGAGGGTTGCCATTTATCCTCTCAACCTACGTTTATCCATTTCCGTTATCGTTACAAGATTTGTCATGCATGACCTCCTAGTCTCTTCCATACGGAAAGCCGTTCAGTTTATATGCATTTTAAATGCGTCCGTTGTTCAACCAATCACCCTGTAGAATGTTATAGATTTGTTACACACGCCTAGAAGTACATACCTACATAGTAAAATTCTATAAAAGATAAGGCTGCAAATCGATATCTTGCTTGTCTCTGAAAGGATAATCATCTGACCTTTTTGACATTGAGCTGAGGATGGAAACTTAGCTTTTTTATGAGTATGGAAAACGTAGCTTTTTTACCACACCCTTCCCTATTGATCAATAAACAACAAGCGCACACGGAACTACGATCCCCAAGGCACGCAGACGTTTTTTTCGACAACAACCCCAATCACATTTTTGTTGATGGGCCAAAGTATGCGCCGATAACTTCTGGCATCAGCTGTCATTCTGTCACTCTCCGCCCATACTCCACTTTGATGGGAGTGACAGTGACAAAACTGATTGCGTCGTAATTGCTTTGAATAGCAGATGAGTAGATAGCTATTCATTCACGAATAGGGGGGGTTCTTCGTTTTCGTTACAAATGTGAGCTGTCGCGAGTCAAGCAGGATAGATCGGAGTTTGTTTATCGCATGCTCCGAATGGCTCCGATAGGCCACAACGAGACAATGAGTTCATCGTTTTGCGCACTTAACAATAGAATACACGACGACGGTTACGCAACATCGCCTTGTGCTAGATTTACCTGTGGGTAAACAATCAAAAATTTGTATTTGTACTCCGAACGCATTTCGAACGTTAAAATTGCGTTTAAATGCAACAACGCAGTGTGACCGTGCGCGTGCACAGAGCGGTCCCCTCTCGCTCCTCCCGCACCCCTCTCGCTCGCACATGCGTCAATCAGCTGACCGCCCGCCGCTTCCCCTCTCGCCCCGCGCCCCGAAGCGTCATGCGTGTTGACTAACTAACTACATTCAAACTAAACTCGTGCATAGCCATAGCACGTCGCTTCACTCCGCTCACTTCGCCACCCACACATGGAAAATATGCCACGAGGAGATTCGTCAACGTCGGAGAACGGAGCGTAGCGTACTGGCGTTTCGGGCGTACTTGACGTGCCTTGCCGGGGAGCGGTCGGCGTAAACAGATTAGGAGGCTGACGAGATAAATACATTTTAGAATCTAGATAGTACGTTGGCGGTGATTACAGGATGATTGAGTCCGAAAGCGGAGCTTCCTTTGTTTACGTGGTTGCTTGGGCGTCGGCGCGCGCCGGCGGCGGGACGCAGGCGGGGCGGGGCGCGGGGAGTCAAGGTCAAGAGCGGCAGGGCGGCTGCAGCGGCCGCCACTCGCCCCAGAAGCGCACGCCCAGGCGGTTTTCACTCGTGACGTGGGCCGTAAACATCGATGCACAAGTACCCAGTTAAAGATACCTAGTTTGCGAGCTTGGTTATTTTGCAGTGGTAGCTGTACTTACCGGCGAGGAAGCGCTCCTGCTGTTCGATGTAGCGCGCCGCCTCCAGCAGGGTATCGAGGAGGCTCATTTCGGCGGCGAGGCCGCGCGCGGTACAGGCGCGCCCGCTGTCACGCCGCGACTGGCCACGCGCCGGCCGCTCACGTGGCCGCCGATACGATCGACCAATCACGGCGAAGCACGCGCGCACAAAGCCGATAACTACAGAGGGTCCACTTTGCGCAACAGCGCTAGCATTCGCTAGCACACAAACGACAACCTGTCCTTTTCTAGCGCACGCAAATACAACTGGTTTGATCTGAGATCGTATGTAGGTGAACCGTGTACATGTGTGCAGTGGTACCAAGGCAAGTGATGAACGGACCCTCTGCGCTGTCTTCTTTGTGAGGTGAATCACGTGACCCCGGCTGACAGCCAATCGCAAGTCAGCTGCGCGCGATCGATGTCTGCGGCGATCGAAAGCACGCGCGGCGCCCCCGCCCGCCGGTGACGCGGCACGCGGTCGCTTTGTTTATCTAATACTTTTTCCTCGCAAAGTATGTTATGTATCTACGCATTTTGTCCTGTTGGTATCAGCATGAGTAACTATCGCTTGCAACAATCCGACAAACGCGTTCCTTTAATCAACAAAAAAACACGTGAACCCTTGAGTAGTTTCATAACATTTCTGCGTGCTTCGCAGAAAGTTTCTAATTGGAATCCTAACAAAATCTCTTGATTTCCTCATCCATCACCTCTATACTATACCTACGTAATCGCAGGGCGTTCTAAAAATAGATTCATACAGATTCCTACATACTATCTATATAACTACTTACAGATATAGGTAGTGTACGTATTTGCATATACAGAGGTACTAGGTAGGGTAAACGGCTCCTTCGCTATCTCCGGACTTGCGCAACTCAACTTCGTCGTACAAACACTTACTCTGTACTTACATTGCCTTTTAATTAATCGAATTAATGTCTGCCGCAAGCACCGTAAGTGGGTTAATGAAAGGAGATGTATAAAAAAGAGCGTAAAATCAAATAAAAATAAAAATGTATACAAATTTACTTCAACAATACAAATATACAATTCAGGGACAAAGGACAAATTCAAATCCTTTGAATTCTTTGTACTACCTATTGGAACCAGATAAGTACAAGTACGTGTATACATGAATACGTATAAATACATCTCTAAGTATATATTATCAGTCTGTCTGTCTGAATGCGATAAACACAAAAATTACCAAACGGATTTTCATATTGTTTTCAACAATGGACAGAGTCATTAATGCATGAGTCATGAGTCACGACTCACATGAGTAAGGTTAAGTTGTTACCTATAATTCCCCGCGAGCCGCATCCTCTAGTACATAATGAGCGTAGAGTACTTACTGATCTGGAAAATTTTAAGTAAGAAGAAGAATACATAGGTACAATACACACCTAGACAAAGAGCAAACAAACCTGTTTGACGCACGAATGTTTTGGTAAGAATCAAACCTACGACCCTCGTCCTAGACGGCAGGAGCGCTGACACCACCGGGTCACTCGAACAGGATGTAGATAGTAAATCTGTTATTCTAAGAAATAAATAGAATATGAGTAGAGATTTATGAGGTCTAACTAGTCTACTATGAAGCCGATACAGTAGAGATTTATGTGGTCTAACTAGTCTACTATGAAGCCGATACAGTAGAGATTTATGTGGTCTAGCTCGTCTACTATGAAGTCGATACAGAAGAGATTTATGTGGTCTAGCTAGTCTACTATGAAGCTGATACTGTAGAGATTTTTATGTGGTCTAGCTAGTCTACTATGAAGCCGATACAGTAGAGATTTATGTGGTCTAGCTGGTCTACTATGAAGCCGATACAGTAGAGATTTATGTGGTCTAGCTAGTCTACTATGAAGCCGATACAATAGAGATTTATGTGGTCTAACTAGTCTACTATGAAGCCGATAAAGTAGAGATTTATGTGGTCTAGCTAGTCTACTATGAAGCTGATACAGTAGAGATTTATGTAGTCTAGCTCATCTACTATGAAGCCGATACAGCAGAGATTTATGTGGTCTAGGTATTCTACTATGAAGCCGATACTGTAGAGATTTATGTGGTCTAGCTAGTCTACTATGATGCCGATACAGCAGAGATTTATGTGGTCTAGCTAGTCTACTATGAAGCCGATACAGTAGAGATTTATGTGGTCTAGCTATTCTACTATGAAGCCGATACTGTAGAGATTTATGTGGTCTAGCTAGTCTACTATGATGCCGATACAGCAGAGATTTATGTGGTCTAGCTAGTCTACTATGAAGCCGATACAGTAGAGATTTATGTGGTCTAGCTATTCTACTATAAAGCCGATACTGTAGAGATTTATGTGGTCTAGCTAGTCTACTATGAAGCCGATACAGTAGAGATTTATGTGGTCTAACTAGTCGAACTATGAAGCCGATACAGTCGAGATTTATGTGGTCTAGCTAGTCTACTATGATGCCGATACAACAGAGGTTTATGTGGTCTAGCTATTCTACTATGAAGCCGATACTGTAGAGATTTATGTGGTCTAGCAAGTCTACTATGATGCCGATACAGCAGAGATTTATGTGTTCTAGCTAGTCTACTATGAAGCCGATACAGTAGAGATTTATGTGGTCTAGCTATTCTACTATGAAGCCGATACTGTAGAGATTTATGTGGTCTAGCTAGTCTTCTATGAAGCTGATACTGTAGAGATTTATGTGGTCTAGCTAGTCTTCTATGAAGCTGATACTGTAGAGATTTATGTATTCTAGGTAATCCAACTATGAAGCCGATACAGTAGAGATTTATGTGGTCTAGCTAGTCTACTATGAAGCCGTTACACATGAAAATTTATGATGAGTAAGGGGATTCCCATATGAATACTTGCCTTGATTGTAGACTTTGTATCATCTGTTTTCTATTTTTAACCGACGAAAAAACTGGAGGTTCTCAACTCAAGTTACTCCGTATATTTTCTTTTAATGAATGACCAAGCATCACTTTTTACTGAGAAGTCCGATTTTAATAACTATTTTTTTATTGAATAGTTTATGTCTCCAGGGTGATACCATATAATCTTTATCAAAATCGGTTAAGTACTTTGAGCATACGTTCTGTACCTACAGAATGTATACCTAAAGGTTAAGTACTTGTTTAGAAAATTAACAAAAAGAATTAAGAAAAATTGTATTTGACCTGCGGTTGGAATCGTATTTTGTAACCTGGAGCGTATTTTTTACTCTGGGCGACACTCTTGGTTATTTTACTTACAAAACTGAACAACTTTTGCACTAAAATTTTGCTAAAACCGCTGAACAAATGAACTCTGCACACAGATATCTGAACAGCTTGTATTAATTCCACAAAAATAACTTAACCAACTAAAAATTAAAATTAAAAACCCGACTGCTTAAGGGTTTCCTGAAGGCTTGAGTTTTCATACAAACGTAGTTCCGCTTTAATACAAAAACTACATGCCAGGTTGAAATTCAAACTTTGCAAATATATTGAATAAATATACATATCGAGGTCTGAAATTTATTTTCGATGTCATCATCAGCTCCTATATACGTCCCCACCAAGGGGCTCGAGCCTACCGTGAATTACAATTACAATGATAGCCATTAGGCCTCAGTCGACCACGAGGGCCCAGTGCGGGTTGGTCGACTTCACACAAAACCTTCGAGTTTCTTCGCAAGCGTGTGCAGGTAAGAGTAAACGTACATATGAAATCGAAATTCGAAAACATATTGGTACGCGGCAGGATTCGAACCACGACCTCCCGGACAGGAGGTAGAGGCCCTTGCCATTACGCTACCGACGCTCTTCCGATTCCGATGTACTAATATAAATCAGAAAAAATAAGAGCAGCTTGAGACTTTTGGTACAAAACTTATTTAGGCCTTTGTTAAGATATGTTTAAAGTTACTACGATGAAATCTAATTACAAACATTTATATATGTCTACTCAACATATTTGCAAAGTTTGGATTCAATCTGGCATGTAGTTATTGTATTAAAGCGGAACTACGTTTGTATGGAAACTCGGGCCTGGACCTTTAAAATGAAAGTATACATAGCTACTAGTCACGCAGGGGATCAGTATCGCGTTGCGGGGTAAGCCAAAGAAACAAACGTACAAAACATACATACAACCGAAAAACATTACCATTATTTTACAGCGGTCGGGTAAAAAAAAAATTACACATTTTTTAAAGTGTGATAATCGTTTTATTGATTCTATTAAAGTTTGTGGTTGTGGGGATAACAATAACGATTGGCCTATAAAATAGGGATGACGAATGCTAGTCATCTGATTAACTTTTAATCATCTGTCAAAAATGACATTTTATTCTAAAAAAACCGGTTGTCTGTAAAGTCGGTTTACTGACGATAGTTGAACGTGACAACGTCATAAGAAAATACTGATGGAATGGTTTCATAATATCGAAAACGGAACGCCTCACGGAACGCCTCAGAGCGAGGTAACGACGGAACGCCTCAGAGCGAGGTAACGACGCATTTTTTCGTGCGTGCAGCCGGCTCCATCGAATTATAAGACGTTATCACGTCAAAACGTTTGAAATACCTAGGCGTGGCGTCATAGTTTTGCAGCGTCATTTACGTACTCATTTTGGGATTTTGGTAGTTAAAAATGGAAGACTTTATGGAAAAGAAAACGAGTAAGGTTTTCCGAAGTTTAAGTACGAGGGCAATTTAGTGATCAACAGTTCATGATTTATTATTGATGCTGTCGTCACCCCTATTACATCTATCAAAAATAATACAAAGCATTATAATATTTATAATTAAAATAATTAGCATGCCCCTTTTAAAAAATGGTTAAAATTCGTGGTGTATTAATCTTTTTAGAACCATTTTGTTTAGATTCTTTTGTATCGTGTAGTGTTTTCTTTTTTAGTTCTTTGCATTAATATTGTAGCTAACAAAATAATATACATAAATATACATTTATTTTTACCTCACACGCTGGGAAAGGTTTTAGCGCGCTCCAAATTGCGTTTTATCCGTTAGCGTGGAGAGTTTTTAAAATTAGAACCAAATAACTAAGATAAATACTAAGCTGTTGTTCTTACACCTAAAAATTTTCCTCACTATAGTGAGGTGAAAAATTGTGTGTTTCATAAGCGCTACGCCCAGGATTCAATAGAGGTATCTCGCGCCAAATAACAATTTTGCAGTCTTGCAATGTTATACATGATTATTTGTGGTTACCCCGAAACCTCTTAAGTGGTCATTCTACTGTCGAAACTTAACAAATAAATGAAAATTGCAAAAAAAAATTTCATCCGAAGTTGGCTGCTCAGCTGGTTAATATGTAGGTATGAAATGTTTTTGTATACACCAAGTAGAAACAGTATCAGCTAGTGATGAGTAAAATTGGTCTTGGTCTTGCAAAAAAGCAAGACCAAGACCAAGACCAATACTATCCTTAGTCTAGCAAGACCAAGACCAAGACAGAATAAACAAGAACAAGACCAATACCAAGACCGATTATGCAAGACCAAGACCAAATACGCAAGACTCAATCGAAAATTCTTACTAAATAAATTCTTAATGAGATAAAATATTTGTAACAGCGTTAACATATGCTTTTCTCGGAACAATATAGTTGGCGTGTCGAATTGTCAGTTTGTTTTCTACATTTTAACGTTATACATAAAAAAAACCAAAGAAACTTTACCACTGATAAAAAAAATAATTAAAAAAATGTTCCAAGAGTAAATATTCCTTGTCCCAACGTCTGGATAATACATGGATAAAGTACAAAGGAAATTTAATTTTCCTTTAAATATTTATCTTTTCTCAAGGACTTTTTTTCTCGCTAAAAGGTCAATTTATGCGTAGGTGGAAGGGTAGGTTCTCGAGTTTTCATAACTGAATTTTCAACTAGAGAATTCACGGAGCACAAACAAAGAGGAGCTGGCCTAAGCAACTGTGCACTGTGATTTTCAACTAGGTCCTGACGTTATCACTGTGGGCGGGGTCTTAGTTATTATGCGTCAAGCGTTTTGGTGTTTTCGCGTTTTTAAGAAGAAAAGGATGAAGTGTTGTGTGATTAGATAACAATAAGCAATAACGTTTTAACTAATTTTTTTAAATTTATAGACAGTGAATTTATATTTAGAAATGTTTGTCGATAAAAAACGGAATGTTGAAAAAATTTGCAAGACCAAGACCAAAACCAAGACTAAACGTCTTTCAGCAAGACCAAGACCAAGACCGAGTGAGCAAGACCAAGACCGAGACCAAGACCAAGACCGAGACCAAGACCAAGACTAGACGAATTTGAGCAAGACCAAGACCAAGACTGAATAAGCAAGACCAAGACCAAGACTGTCCAAGTCTTGGTCTTGGTCTTGCTTTGCTCATTACTAGTATCAGCTATTAAAAATTATCCTGTGCAATAAAGACACGCGCCGCTATTTTGTATGTATGAACAAATAAAAAAATATAAAAAAATACTCCTTGCTAACTGCACCTTCAAATGCCAAGAAAAGGCGTACAGTTCCTGTCACCGATTTCGTATGAGACCCATGATCTACTTGGTGAGAACCATAAATAATATACCAACGGAAATTTCGAAAAAAAAACAACAACAAAAGTGAACACAGTTTTGTGACCAGAATGATCATATGTTTTTCTTTATCCAGAATTGGTAAGCCCTTGCCATCGTCTCACCTAATGGTAACTGACGATGATGCCGAAGATGGAAGCGGGCTTACCAAGATTCCCAACGCAATGGGGAACTGGCTATCCTATCTTAAAGGTGGAACACATCAATGATGTCAACTTTGATGTTTGGCGGCAAGACTAAGATAAGATGGTGTTAGCTACCCAGGCGGACCTAGAAAATGCCCTTCCACCAACCAAACCGAGTCTTACAAATTGAGACTCCGCCGGGAACCGACGTCCAACCTCCTGATGTGAAGCTAATGGACTTAACCGTTACGCCACGGAGACGGTTGTTTCGGGTTAATAACATTACAAATAATCCATATATAATATCAATTATAACAATTCGATGGAATTAAAGATAGGTTGGTATTGCATCACTTTTATATTTCTTTAATTAAAAATTACCTTTAAATATATACACACTAAGTACTATACTAAATTCATATCATACAGAATGATTTTTTTATTAGCTGAAAAGCTGCAAACGGTACAATGGACGCTACGACTTATGAAACTTAACAACTTTCCCCAAGATGCCTATACAATCGCAGTAAAAAAAAAACGAATGATCAGTTAGTTAGTGTAGTGACTACTCTAGGACGACGCTAGTACTCTTTATTATACTGTGACTCGAGTGAAACGTTTGGGTAGCATAGCTTAGACTTTAAGGCCTTAAGATGGGTCAAATTACAATGTGACGAAGTCAATCTTATTGGTTCTTTTTGTATTCGACATACTTTTATATCATCTTTTTGTCTATTTTACATTTTGTTGTTTTGTTTGTTTTTTAAAATTGTCACTCTCTGTTAGGGAATTCAATTCCGATCTTATTCATCGTCAAATCTTTCTATTACCATATTTTTACGTTTTATTTCTTTATTTTAATATATTCTGTTATTTGGTGGAATTTTCTATTTTTAAAAAAAGAACCCTGGCCCTCCAGTACCTGTTCTATTTCCTATCGTGTGTGCGAAGACGCAAACGGAGGGTGCACCGCCCACCGCAACAATATTCAAATTATTGAAAGACTGTGTAAAGCAATCGCTATGGAAAAAAATATATAATATACTTAGGGTAATAAAAAAAGATTTAATTCAATACAATTTTTAAAATATTACCACTTTTGATGTAAAAAAATATAATTTAGACCCTGTGTTTGGCATTAATTGCAAAATTTCTGGAAAACAAATAGTTAATATTGACTAAAACCGACACACAAAAATCGGTGACTTAAAGACCCTTCATTTTAATTGAACACATTTTTTTAAAACTTATTTCAAATTGAAGAAAAGTAATAAAAACATTTATAAATCGAGAATTGGGCGTTTGGTTTCATTGTAACAGCCGCGTTGAAGCCCGCATTGATTTGAACTTAAAATTAATAGACTTACGTTCGATATTATTTTAACACATATCAACCTGCTCAGATTGAATCATCTTAAAGCTTAAGAAAAACTGATTTCACTTTTCTACTTCTTTTACATTTTATTCATTTAATTACTTCGTTTTAGGCTGCGCCGGATGGCTTATTTTTATATAGATTTTGGTGAGCTTTCTGGCTAATGGCGCACAGGATTTGAAGAGCTTCTCTAGAGATCATATTAGCTCACATACGTCCCCACCGAGGGGCTCGAACCTACCCTAGAGATCATTTCTAAGCAAATTCTGAACCAGAAATGCGTCCAGAGAATTCTAGACAGAATTCCAAACGAGCAAGTTTTAAAATTGAAGCGTAGCTCTTAAAATAACGCAAGGCCAGAACTCCCACACAAGGAGGGTTGATGACAGACGATTGTAAAGAGATCCTTACAATACTTTTGATTGTAGGTTCTTGGTGGAACATTGTATCACTAATTTTGGTATATATTTACACTAATTCAACATACATAACAGGAATAATAACACATAATAATAATGACACATATCGATGTTAATTATTAGTTTTCGCCGTAGTAAATTGAAACATAACTAAACAAATGCTTAAATTAGTTTTGTACTGAAAGTTTGAAACTGCTTTTATTTTTTCCGTTTTAGTTTTAGTACATCGAAAACTAATAACAAAAATCGATATGTGTCTACTCAATATATTTCCAAAGTTTGGATTCAATCGCGCATGTAGTTTTTATATCATAGCGGAACTACGTTTGTATGTAAACTCGAATCTCCAGGGCACCCTTAAGATTTCATAACTATTTAAGTTTCGTTTAGTTACGTTTCAATTTCAAAACTAATTAAATTAGTTTAGTACTGAAAGTTTGAAACTGCTCTTATTTTTTCCGTTTAAACTAATTACTTACATCGATGTGTGTCTACTTAATACATTTTTAAATTTGGATTCAATCCGGCATTAAAGTGGATCTACGTTTGTATGGAAACTAGAGCCTCGTGCATGGGGACCCTTAAGTAATAAATGAAAGTACAGAATTAAAATTTATCAATTTAAATTTCAACTCTTTACATTTTTTTTTGTTGACCTGTATATTGTCAGTTTAGTATGGGAATAAGTAAAAATTAAATTATATGTATTTTTTTTGCTTTTATTGTATAGGATTCTTGGGAAACGGTCCAGTATAATATATCTTTTGGAAGCGTTTGACTCCAATAACACCTGATGTGAGCGACGACAGTAGAGTTAAGAAAATCATCATCATCATATCAGCTCATTTACGTCCTAACCGAGGGGCTCGAGCCTACCCTGAATTAGGGCGATCGGGCCTTAGTCCACCACGCGGGCCCAGTGCGGGTTGGTAAACTTAACACACAACCTGCGATTTTCTTCGCATGCGTGTGCAGGTTTCCTCACGATGTTTTCCTTCACCGTAAGAGCGTCGGATAAACGTCCATATGAAATCTATATTCGAAATCACATTGGTACGTGGCAGGATATGAACCACGACCTCCCGGATAGGAGGCGGCGGCCCTAGCCCTAAGAAACTTGTAAGAGAAACACGTAATCACAAATAAAACTGGTTTAATAGCAGTATCATGCGGTTCGTAGGACCAAACCGCCCTAAACAGCGACTTACATTTCATTATACAGTCACTAACAAAAGTGCATACCTAATACTTAATTTTGAACTTTAAGATTTTTTAGTTTAGAGCGCTGCCTACTCACTATAGTTAACGACACATAAATGTTCCCACAGTTGGAGCACGGGTTTCTTACCAGGCGAACCCTACTGTCAGGAGTTTTTCAAGCCACCCATAAGGCACCTGACACGGCTTAACCACTGTCATCTATTGATAGCAAACGGTACCAACGGCTTTACGTGTCTTGCGAGCACGGAAACCTGCGTGATCGACTTAACCATGCACGTAGCACTGAGCTACGACCGCTTCCTTTAATTAACCTTAATAAACAAAAAAAAATGAAACCTTACAAAGTTTGTTTTTAGAGCTTATAGATTATACCTAGTAAGACAGATCCTATATTTTTTGGGAATTAAGAGGATCGTGAACCTGAGAATTTTCATACAAACGGCTATATCGATTTTCACTTCTTAAATATTAATTATTTTCAGTCCGAACACAAGCTAAGTTTATATGGTTTTTTTTAATACAATTAATAAGTTCAATTTTTTTGTGTTAACGGTGTTTTAATACAACACTAACTTCGACCATAATTTGCTTAGTTTTAACCAATAATTTAGAAACGAAACTTTTATATCGACAATGTATCAAAAATTAACCAAAATCGGTTAACATTTAAGAGGTAAAAATCGCTATCGCCATTTGTATGTAAAAAAAAAATTTCACCGCAGGTTCACATTACTCTTACTTTTACCTTTTACTCTTACCTTCGATGGGAAAATATTTTAAGTTTCATGAGCAGACAGATTTAAATTTTTCAGACATTTCAGAAAAGCTTATCAGTCTATATATACGATATTATCGTGTTTAAGTTTGAAAACATTGTAATATTCGTAATGCATCTGCCATTTGATGAAAGGCTAGCCGATTGATTGAATGACGACATTCAATTGAATGACTAAAGGATAACTGGCCAAGTCGTTTAATATAACGTTCCACGACTTTGCTGAACGTCACTTAGCGAAGTCGTTGAATGGGATATTCCGATTATATACTCCGAAATAAAAACCGATGATTTCTTCTTTTGCGTAGCGTTCTCGCTTTGACTGTATAATCAATCAATCAAACCTGACCGAACTTAATAAATATCGCTCGCTTCGCTCGCTCATTTACAGTTTTTAGAAAAACAAATTTATGCCAACTCCCTTTTCGTTGTATGGGATTTTACGTCCGCCATGTTCAATCAGCCAACTAGTTGAACGTTGAGTGACGCTTGTTCAATGAAAGTTGAACGTTGAGTGATGCTTGTTCAACCAGCATTCGGCCTAGCTTACAATCAGCCAAATAGTTGAACGTTGAGTAACGCTAGTTCAATCAACGTTCGGCATAGTCATTCAATTAAACATCGCCTTTAAATGAACCGACTAGGCAGTTAATTGGACGGCTAATTTAACCAAATGGCTGCGGCAGGCTATGCACATTTGCAGTTGACTATACATGTTATATATCTACTTGAACAATTATTACCTACTATAATATGTGTAAAATTCCGGTAGATGCTTATTGATATGCTGAACATTGGAAACTAGGGCCGTATCTCAAGACAAGACAGCCTATGGGATCACAATAGACTTAAGACTATTTTGCTATACGTAATACTTTTGTTTCTATATGAACTTATTATTTTCATTTCCCCGTGAATAGAATAGCCTCTTGAAATGAGCATTTCAAATAATCTGCAGTCTCCTGCCGCCTAGCTTTTATACAAATAATGTTAAATTAAATGAGCGTTTAACCCAAGAACTTTCGAAGAGTACTTCCATTTCGTAGGTAACCAACCATAAATGAGTGGATTTCAAAGAAACCTATACGATGTATCAAAATAAAATATTGACAGAGGAGAATACGCCGTAAATTGGGCTTCAAATCCTGTAATTATTTAAAAGCGGTCCGCCCGCGGTTTCGCACGCGTTGTTTTCGATTTTCTCATGGGAATAGGATATTTTCCCGCGGTAAAAAGTAGCCTATGTCCATTCTCCAGACCGTTTACTATATCTGTACAAAAAATCACGTCGATCCGATCCTCCTTGAAAGAAGGACAAACACAGTTTCGCATTTATAATATTAACTAGCTTTTGCCAGCGGCTTCGCTCGCGTGAACATAGTTTCTATGACCGTCACCGAGCTTGGAAAAAAGTAGCCCAAATGTTAATCCAGGTTCTAATCTGTCTGCTTACCAAATTTCATCCAGATACGTTCAGTAGTTTTTGCGTGAAAGAGTTAACAAACATCAATACATACAAACTTTTGCGTTTGTAATATTAGTTTATAATATTAATAATTAAGTAAGGATTTATCAGAAAAACAAAAAACCTTAGTTAATCTATTCAACATGAATTGATTTTAATTTAAACAATTGATTTTGATTTAAACATCATAAGTTTGATTCAGGAGCTGACATAGAGCTATGTACAAAACTAAGTCATTTCAATAGGACTTTGGGCTTGGGCGGCAGGAGGGTAGAACATTTTTTGACTGATTCTCACCCATTACGGTGAAGCATTTACTCTAAACTAAATTAAAAAGTATATGTGAAGAAAGAAACAACATTGTAAAACAAAATGGTGCATGAAATTCCAATAAATCGTAGTACAACTACTACACGAAAACTGAAAACTAGTTTTTATTATACCTAGGCGAATAGGGGATCAGACTGCTAGTCATTTGAGTTACTTTTTATGATGTGTCAAAAACGAAATTTTGTTCTAAAAATGTTTGAAATACCCACAAGTGACGTCATAGATGTTTAGCGTCATTGACGAACTTATTTTGTGAATTTGATCAATTAAAAATTGAAAACGTGTTGGAAAAAAAACAAGTAAGGTTTTTTGAAACTTCAAGAGGAGAAGATGTTTTCCTAATTTGCTTAGGAAACCATATTTCAGAATTTATTTTTGAAGCAGTCCGATCCCATATTGTGTGATAATAAGAATGTCAGCTGTCAAACCCACAGGACTGGTTAAAATTTTTATGCAGGTGTTATTTTATTAATTTCAATTGGTAAGCCCTTTCAATCATCATTAACTCACCTTTGAGTCAATTTAAAAATAATTTTGCAACACTTCAGGATCCTTGAAAAGTTTCTGTCTTAATTCACTTTTTTTAAATATATGTATCTTTGGGAAGGCACCATGACATGTGTTGAACACATCAAACATTTAAAACTTGTACTAAATTATTTATTCTTACGAAAAAACGGAACCAATAATTAAGTTTTAGTGCAGGGCTATTATTTAAAAAAATCTTTTCTCTTATATCTACTCAGATGACTGAGATTAAACTATCTAATTATTATTATTACACACAAAATAAATTGCGAACGTAAGTTATATTAAATTAGGTATCTTAGGACCCCAGGTACCTTAGGACTCCAATGATATAACAAACACACTTGTTTTATCAAAAAAAAACATAAATATGTAATACACAATTAATGTCTTAACATATGTTGACCTTACGTAGGTAATGAGAATATTAAAATTAATATTTTACTAGAAAAATCTTTTGATCACAACTAAACACGATATTCAATGTTTGCGCTGCACAAAGCTTAAAGTTATTGCTACCTACAATCGAAAATGACAACTTTGTACTAGAATATAAAGTTCTAATTTATTAGCTTTTATCTTTTTAATCAGGGGTTCTACTCGCGCTTTCCAACAACTTATTGCAATGACGTGAGCTCCAAATAGACCACAAAATGGTGGTGCGATTTTATGTCAGGAAAGTCTCGTCCATAGGCAGAAAGTCTTTGCTTAAAATGACAAGCAAATATTCATGTTCGTTTTATGGGTAAAGCTGGGCTCTCCTATGGTTTTTTATTCGAAATCCATCTTAAAGTGCATTCGTTTCATATGGTACGTTTTACTTAACAACAAACATAGATTTGTTTCTAAAACTGTTTCGCACACATATTGACTGTTTTTAAATAAATGATAATTTTAAAAAATATACAGCAAATAAATTAGAACCCTATACATATAATAATACAAATACATATAATAAAACTTTACGTTATTACAACGTAATACAGCTGCTACTAATAGCAGTATCACTCAACCAATTAACTTCAAAATTATTTGTTGATAAACCCTATATTATAGTCTCATCTGATGGTAAGTAACGATAATACCGAAAACAGAAGCGGGCTTACCAAGAATCACTAATGCAACAAGGGTTTATTTATCCCTTATGCCGAAGCATCAGTGCTGTCTTGTGTTAGCTGACAAGAATAAATTAAATGTTATCTTTATAGCTTGCACACTTCAATGATGTAAAAATTATGTGTAGCGGCAAGACTTTATACTATCTCTAACGCCAGATAATATCAAATATCAATTAATGTTTCTTAGCCTCACCTCGGCGGTTTGACGCTAAGCGGCAAGACTTTACCAAATACATATCTGGTAAGCCCGCACGCTTCAACTCAACACCATATTTTGATGTTTGATAGCAAGACTTCGCAAAATACGAGTATATCTAACGCCGAACCGCATCAATACTATTAACTTTGATCCTTTGCGGCTAAATTTGCTGAAATTCAACTAGAGTTACAGCGTGACGTCACTCTGCGAAGGTCCATCTAATTTTCAACTACATCCAGGTCGGAGTATGAAATTTGGATCAATTGTTCTATTATTCTTCTACCCTGGTAGCAGCGGTACTCCTGGAAAGTTAATATGAGGGAATGTTCAGCATAAAATATTTTTTCATAATATAATCTATCATCGCTTAATTTAAGTGGAAGTGGCAGGGGCACATAACTCGTAAGATAGCCATTGGGGCAGTAAAGTTTTCGAGTGGCGACCGCGCACCGGAAGTCGTATCTGATGGAGGTCACGAGAAGCCGCTGGATGCAGGCAGCGCAGGGCCGGTCCTCGTCCAGCAGTGGACGTCTTTCGGCTGTTACGATGATGATGAATCTATCATTTGCTTTTTTTAGTATTTTGATTCTTCATTTAAGTAAGACGCTACCTCGGTTCGATTTTGGCACTAGTATTTCGATTTTGATGCTGAAGATGGCATGCCTATCTTATCTTCATGCCGGT
Source organism: Coleophora flavipennella (assembly GCA_947284805.1). NCBI lineage: Eukaryota > Metazoa > Arthropoda > Insecta > Lepidoptera > Coleophoridae > Coleophora > Coleophora flavipennella. The sequence goes on along the minus strand of OX369283.1, from coordinate 7,390,873 downwards.
ACACATCAATGCTGTTCACATTGATGTTTGGCGGCAAGACTTAGATAAGATGGTGGTAGCTGGCCAGTTGGACTTAGAAACCGAGTTTTGCATTGTTATATCCGGCCGAGAATCGAACCTGCGTCCTCCTGGTGTCAAGCAAGTGGACTAACCACTACGCCACGGAGGGGGTTTTAATTACTTATGAATAGCTTTCATATAACACACACGGTACAAAATCTCATCAACTGCCAGACGTCTACTGATGAATTTTGACTATAGCACAGTATTACGATATGGCTTGCAATAGCGCAACGCCTTTGATCTCGCAAGATGCCGCCACGGCTTAAGTACTAGCAGTACTAGCCTGTAGCCAGCCTGGCAAACTCGCGGAGTTTGGCAGGCTGTGCCCCACCGTCCGCTGCCCTGCAAGTACCCTTCCGTTGCTCTGCGTAAGTATATTCGTTCCGCTACTGTAAGCCGCTAAATTGTAATACTGTAAGTATAGACTATTGACTTCAAATTAACACGATTCCGAGCCATAATTGTAAGTATACCTAGTTAGTTATGATAGGAAACGTTATTTTTAAATGTTACTGTTATTTTCGACACATATCTCTCAAAAATCCAGCCAAGTGCAAATCGGACTACACCTCTTAATAAGATAGTAAAAAAAAAACAAGAAATACCTACAACAATTACATCCATTCATTTCAACCAAAAAACATCAACCAGAGCACAGTATTACAATATAGCGGCTTACAGTAGTGCAACGAATGTACTTACGCAGAGCAACGGAAGGATACTTACGGGGCAGCGGGCGGCGGGGCACACTAGCACTCAGCTACAGGCTAGTACTACTAGTACCTACGCCGTGGCGGCATCGTGCGACATTAAAGGCGTTGCGCTACTGTAAGCCATATCTTGGTAAGGTCTTGGCGGCAAGACCTACCGCAACTGGTCCTTGCCTTCGCTTTATGGTGCTGGCCCTCACTATATGACCTAGCTGTCGGTGAGTGAGGACGCTATATCATAAACCTGGTAGTTAAGCATATCTGGTAGATATACGAGAGGGGTATGTAAGCTATATTGTAATACTGTGACCAGAGTGACAGAATATTGTTATTTTTTTCACTTTGGGATTCTGGCGCGAGTGCGACTCATACTTGGCCGTTTTTTTTTTAAGGGCTGGCACTATAATCACACAAAGTTTGACGCTTTTATGTGTTAGATTTTACGATAGAGCCAAAACAAAAAATTTGTTTGTTTACTATTTATTATTTTTATTATTTGTAAGGAAATCCGCCATAGTGACATATATTCTGCGAGAATTTGAACAAATTACCTATTACGGTTCAAACGATACTAGCATTTAAAAGTAAGACAGACGAACAGACGGACGGTGTAGGCTTAGTAATAGGGTCCTGTTGGCACTTTGTTTATAGAACCCTAAAATTAAAGCCAGGACTTTATACAAGTTTTAAACACCAATCTCATGCATTCATTTGATATACGTCCCCACCGAGGGGCTCGAGCCTACCCTGAATTAGAGCTATCGGGCCTTAGTCGACCTTGCGGGCCCAGTGCGGATTGGTCGACTTCACACACAACCCGCGAGTTTTTTAGCAGGCGTGTGCAGGTTTCCTCACGATGTTTTCTTTCACTGTAAGAGCGTCGGATATACGTACATGCGAGTATGAAATGTAAATTCGAAATCACATTGGTACGTGGCAGATTCGAACCACGACCTCGCGGACAGGAGTCGGCGGCCCTAGCCATTACGCCACCGACGCTCTTAAACTCTTAAACACCAATCTAAATTTAACATAATGCAATGATAAATTCTAGCAAACACCATACCATACACAGCCGTTTAAAAGAAAATGTGCACTTACCTTGTTTAAACAAAGCTGTTAATGTTTAGTGTTAGGTGAACAATACAGTGCTAAATAGTGAAAGTGCCACACCACACGAATAATACTAACAAGCGAGGAGAGCCTTGAAATTCCCAAATTGAATGCGCAAACGCAAATAAAACGTAACACTATTGTTTAAAACTCAAGGTATAAATGTCATTCTGGTTTGTTGAGTCAGACGACAAGATACAAATATGTTATTAAACAAATAAGCTTAATCTATGATAGTTACTTATAGTTAGGAGAGATTTAGTCCGATTGATCAACGTCCACACAAGTGCTAATGCCCGCAAGATTGTGTTGGGGCTGTCGCGCTGCCTACGAAATAGCGAGTCAGACTTCTTGCGCCAGACGGCGTCGAACCCATCGGTGTGCGCTTCCGCGAACATCGAATGCTGAAGAAGCGCTGCAGATGCGAATTTCTAGCCTTCCAAAAAGTAGTAAAAGGACTTTCCATAAAAGGTTGGCTGCTCTGCTGAACAATTTACGAAGAGCACAATTTTAATAATTTAGCTTTCGAATAAGTTGGTGGACTTTCCATAAAAGGTTGGCTGCTCTGCTGAACAATTTACGAAGAGCACAATTTTAATAATTTAGCTTTCGAAAAAGTTGGTGGACTTTCCATAAAAGGTTGGCTGCTCTGCTGAACAATTTACGAAGAGCACAATTTTAATAATTTAGCTTTCGAAAAAGTTGGTGGACTTTCCATAAAAGGTTGGCTGCTCTGCTGAACAATTTACGAAGAGCACAATTTTAATAATTTAGCTTTCGAAAAAGTTGGTGGACTTTCCATAAAAGGTTGGCTGCTCTGCTGAACAATTTACAGAGAGCCCAAATTTTTTTTTGCTTTCCAAAAAGTTGGTGGACTTTCTACTAAAGCACAATTTTAATAATTTAGCTTTCGAAAAAGTTGGTGGACTTTCCATAAAAGGTTGGCTGCTCTGCTGAACAATTTACAAAGAGCCCAAATTTTTTTTTTGCTTTCCAAAAAGTTGGTGGACTTTCTACTAAAGCACAATTTTAATAATTTAGCTTTCGAAAAAGTTGGTGGACTTTCCATAAAAGGTTTGCTGCTCTGCTGAACAATTTAAAGAGAGTCCAAATTTTTATAGCTTTTTTTTAGCTTTCCAAAAAGTTGGTGGACTTTCGTAGTACTATTAAAATCATCTTTGGTAAAGGGGCAACCATCTTGAGGCGCGCGCCATAGTAACTTGTCATCTTATCTGTGGCTCCTGCTTCGCACTCACCGATTTCTCCCCCTGTTCTTAATGCACTCACACTAATGTAACAGCTATGTCTTGAGAATTTTACTGTAGGTTGTCAGGCTTTACAGATGAAAATTAAATATGGAATATACGCATAATGACATATCTACGCATAATGACGTTGACGCAAAATGACACACACGCAAAACGACACGTACGCATGACGACACACACATAGGGGCCGGCCATTAATCACGTGATCTTTTTTTAAGCATTTTTTAACCCCCTCTCCCCCTTGGTGATACATGGTGAGGTTTAAGACTACCCCCCAACCCCCACCCAACATCACGTGTATTTTTAGTATCTACAAAAAATCTTAATTTTTAGGCGATTGGCGTGCCGAGCCGGGAAGTCGTCGGCGGCGCGTGAGTAGGTACTTCGTTCGTTGCCTAGCAACGGCGAGTCAAGGTCACACTACACGCCGCTTTTCGATTTAAAAATCGCGCGTTTGAAAAAATAAATACACGTGATATCTTATTACACCCCCCCCCCCTCCCCAGTTGTGACATTACGTGATTTTTGTCAAGCCCCTCCCCCCCCTTTCAAGCCTCACGTGATTAATGGACGGTCCCATACATGCACATAACCAAACACCCCACTTCCCCCCCCCCCACATACGTGGAATAAAAATAGTAATAAAAAAAACAATTCTCCAAACTAACGTGTATACAAAATTTCAGCTTAACCGGAAACCGGGAAGTGGTTCTAATTTAGCTTCTAAGATTTGTGCCAAACTATGTATGTAACAAGCTTGTGAAAACAGATTGTAACGTCTTCGTGTAAAGTAATTCAGCTTTACAAACAAACAGATCTGCATAATATTAAAAGAAGATTAAGGCGAAGTATTGATTGGAACAGTAGTCTGTCTTTTTCTTTACGTGTAAAGAGTTAAACCAGACTTTTTCACTTTTTGAATGGTTTTTTGTTTCAATCAAAAACTGCAATGAAAGTGTAAAAAATAATAACTTTACTCACTTTGTATTATCATAACAAATATTGTTGTATATTTTTTTAAATTTATACTTCAAAATATTAGTCACAACTAGAGTTTAAAGTAACCTATCTTTGGGATTTTTTTCTATCGAGCCAAAACTGCTCAATCGTGTTTCTAATAGCTTTAGATTTCAAGGAACATCAAAAAAGGTCTTTTTTTAACCTTGGGTTTTCTATCGTTTAGGAGTAATTGACGTCAAAAATAACGAAAATCTGTAATATTACTCAATGGTGAGAAAATTACACTGGGTGACTAGTCTGAACCCCATTACCAGAATAATGATTTCATCAAAAATAAACTATGAAATATTGATCACTAAATTGCTCTCCTACTGAAAATTTCAATAAAGCGTACCAACTTTGTTTTCCATCAAATCTTCTATTTTTTACAAAATGAGTACATAAATGACGTGACACTGAAAATGTGTGACGTCACTTCTACGTATTTCAATTTGTTTTAAGAACGAAGAGTAGTTCTTGACAGGTGATAAAAAGTAACTCAAATGACTAGCAGTCGTCAAGTTTTCTTATAACAAAATTGCTGAGATTGCAAAAAATATTTGTATTTTTCATACAAATCGATGTTTGTTTGATACCTTAAGTTTATTTTTTTATTATAATAAATTTGTTCAGTTATATAAGTAAAATCACTAGTTGGTATACGGTCACTCTGTAGATTAGTAATACAATTATAACAAAAACGTATAAAATAGTGCGAATAAAATAAGCATACATATAAAATAAACGAGTTTTCCAAAAGCAAGCATATCAAATAAACGAAAATAAGTTATTAAAAACATATCATGCAAAAGGCCAAACAAGATAGAGCTGTGCAAACACATACATACAATCATCTAAGTCGTAAGCTACACCCATCGTCATCATCTTAACAGCCGAAAGACGTCTACTGCTCCTTCAAGGATTTCTACAACGACCGGTCCTACGCTGTCCCCATCCAGCGGCTTCCAGCGACTTTCACCAGGTCGTCAGTCTACCTTGCGGGAGGCCTGCCTATGCCACGTCTTCCAGTGCGCAGCGGCCACTTGATAACTTTACTGATCTCTTCATTTTTGATTGGATCGCGTAGGGAAACCCCGATTAACCTCAACTTATTACAATCCACTAAGGATCCAGCAAGCATCCAGCGGCTATCTGCAATATTACTAGATCAGTACATCCGATGAGGCGCCCATTACTACGCCTTCCGGCCCGCGGTCGCCACTCGAGAACTATTCTTCGTATCAGTTTTTCAAATTACATTCACCCGTATTTAAGAAGCCAATTTTTATAAAAAACTTATTAACTATTCGACTTACGTGGCAGTGGAGGGAGCACATAGCTCGTAGAACGGACAGCTGTTGGGTCATGCCCTCTCTTACATGTACTAGGAACGCTAAACTGCTCTGTTTATGATATAGCGTCCCCATTCACCGCTTATATATTATGAAGCTATTGGGGCATTCCCTCTCGTATATCTACCAGATACGCTAAACTACTAGGTTTATGATATAGCGTCCCCACTCACCGACAGCTAGCTAAGCTATTGGGGCAGTAAAGTTCTCGAGTTGCGACCGCGCATAGGAAGAATAGCATTAGCAGGCCTACCACTCCATGAACCGACAACCTGGTTAAGGTCGCGGGAAGCCGCTGGATGCGGGTAGCGCAGGGCCGGTCGTTGTAGAATCTTTGGGGAAGGCCTTGATTTCAGCAGCGGACGTCTGGTCTGTTATGATGATGGTTTGATGAATATAGTGAAAATACTGACCGAAGTACCAGGAGTTCACAAACAGCTAGGAGGTTTCCCGCACCGAGCGATGACCAGCTATCGGCTCAGGTTGGTCACGTAAAGGCTCTTAAGCTCTGTCTTAGGCGTGTTCTCGAAGAGCGCGGCGCGGTTCTGCCCTTCGGCCTTCTTCACCCAGTGACCGTATACGCGGAACGCGCATCCATCTATCACCTGGAATTGTGAAGGGCAATTACGTTAGATGTGGAATGGACGTCATACAATACAATTTGCGGATACTCAAGGCGAGAATGAATAGGTATTATTTGAGTTTGCGTGTACCATCTTCGATTGTATCGTAACTTTCCATTAGGTGAGATGTAGTCGAACGCACTCAAATTTTTAATAACAAAAAACAGAAGGAAATGGAAAGCTAAACCCGACTCGGTGAATAATGTCGTATTGAAACCAATGGCAAACCCCGGACACTTCATACAACGGGCCAGAAATGACATTTCAAAAAACGAATGACTGAACAAAGAATATGGCGGCAAAATTCTATACGTTCGACAACCAAACTGTATCAATCTGGGTGACGAGGGAGTGAGGTCGCAATCTAGAGAGCGGCAGGGAGTTTCCATACTGTATGTTAGTACTAATATATATACTTTGGCCAGTGGTGGCCGCCTACGGGGATTTTTTATTATTGTAGATTTGGGAGCGTTTAACGTTTGACTCCTATCTCAACTACTCCTGGCCTAAACTGAAACAAAAATCAGCTGAATTAAACATTATTTCGCAATATTTATTTATAAATTTTATGATACAAGGATGGTAGAAAGGTAAATAACAAACGAGTGATATTTAAGCCCGAGCCGTAGGCTAGTGTTTACCACCGTCACGAGTTTGTCATTTACCTTTTACGCCCATGTATCATACGACGTTTTTCAATACAGTTGTGAAAAATCAGGTAAAATCATAAATTGTATTGCAAATCACTTTTCACAAACAAACACGTACCACTGACACTGTAAATGGCGCGAATTTGGTTGCCCCAACGATAACCATGAATTACTTGCGTACCACGCAGTGCGCATGTGTAAGTTCTACTGTGAAAAGGATGACTATAACAACACTATATCGTTCTCCCTCTCACTCGGATATACGTCTTACTACACTTGTACAATTTTAACATCAAATTCAATTTAGTTGTGTGGTAGCTATGTGTAATTCACAACTAAGAGGCAAAGATGACTTTTTATTACTAGCGTACAAAAGGCATGTATGCCAAATTGAACTTGAAATTAAGCAAGTTAGTGAAGTTAGGCCTATTGTATAGACTGAAAATATTTACAGCCAGATTAGAGTGTGGTCTAGAAATTTAAAAAGTGGTAATGTAAAAGCACAAGTGCGGTAAAATCAATTTTGCGCACACTTGACTTGCAAATATAAAGGACCACTTTTCGAACGACTGAATTGAAGTATATATAATACATAAACAAAGACAGAGTTTCTGTTTCTTTATTAAGTTAATTTAATTTCCGCTCTTTGTCTAAGATGGCGCCATTAGCTAAGAAACAAATGACCCGATTTAAACAAACGAGATATCTATGAAATCGTCTTGATCTATATCGTGTCCTGGGAAACACAAATTCTAAATAAATTATGTAAAAAATTCTACGGGTTTGTTTACAAAATGCGGTCAGTCGTAATAAACCTACCTATTTACCTTTTTAATTAGATAACCCCGTTCGATTCCATTTTGTGGTAAAGGGGGCAAATTTTATTACCCACCTTTCTTTCAAGGCTTGCAGTAGTAAGGTCGGAGTTTCCTCGGTATGTGCAATGCTCACGTAATATTTTTGATTAATTAAACTTTGATAAAATAATTAAATGAAAACAATTTTTTTACCGTTTTTGAGCGTAGACATAAGTTTTTCCCAGATCCATCGGGATCTATTATATCGGGCTATTATGATTAGCAGTCTATGTCACTTCCCATCACCTTAACTATTTCTATGCAAAAAATCACAAAGCGTGGAAATTTGTTTTCTCCAGATCTCTCGGGAACCATACGGGCTATCCTGATTAGCAGTCTATGTCACTTCCCACCCCTCAACTACTTCTATGTTAAAAAATTACGTCAATCCGTTGCTCCGTTGCAACGCCAACGTGTGCGAGCGTGGAAATAAGTTTTCCCCAGATCCTTAGGGAACCATGTCAGGCTATGCTAGTTAGTAGTTTATGTCACTTCCCACCCACCCCCTTACATGCCTGTGCAAAAAATCACAACAATGCCCTGCTTTGTTTGCGAGCGTGGAAATGCTTATTCCCCAAATCTGTCGAGAACTATGTCGGGCTATGCTAATTAGTGGTATACGTCATTCCCCACCACCTCAACCATGTCTGTGCAAAAGGCAGTGATGTTAAAGTAATCAACCAAAAAACAGTATTTTTTTCGATTCCCTCAGGAACTGTATCGGGCTATGCTATTTTCACGGAATAAAAAGTAGCCTTCTCCATGACACAGGCTACGTGCATGGCAAATTTCGTCGAGATTGGTTGAGGCGTCAAGCGTGAAGAGGTAACAAACAAACACATTTTTACATTTATTATATTAAGTAAGGATTTGGGAGTTAATTTTTTTTTATTCACAATTGGTAAACCCTTGACAACATCTCACCTGGTGGTAAGTGACGATGTTGCCGAAGAAGGAAGCGGGCTTACCAAGATTCCCCAACGCAATGGGGAACTGGCTATCTTATCTTCATGCCGGAACACACCAATGATTTCAACATTGATATTTGGCGGCAAGACTTAGATAAGATGGTGGTAACTAGCCAGGCGGGCTTATAAAATGCCCTACCACCAACCCAACCGAGTCTTACAATTGACCCCGCCGGGAATCGAACCCGCTACCTCCTGTGTAAATCCAGTTAACTTTGCCTCTGAACTACGGAGGCGGTTAAAATGTGATCAATTTGTCTTACCTTACGAAGCGCCCTCGTGGCGTACGGGTCGCCCAACGCCAAGTACAACGGCACCGCGCGCGCGGCCGTCTGAGGTAATCGGCGCAAGCGCACCGCCGCGCGGACGGTCACGAGAGCGAGCCGCAGTTTGGCGCGCGCGTTGAAACCGCCCGTCTTTATTGCCTGCGATTTTATGGAATACTGTTTTAGAGTTGTCTAATATAACACATCTAAAGCCCCCAAAGCTGCTTCATAATAACAAGTGACAAGTTAATTGCTATACGATCAAGTTACGTTTTTTGAGTGTAATTCAATTTTGTTTTGCAAAGGTTATAAAAACAATATTTATAGATAAAAAAATGTGTGTTTTGACTCTGAATATTGTTGTTATTTTACATCTGGGCCCGAACTAAGATTCCCTGTATTTAATGGAATACTGTTTTAGAGTTGTCTAATATAACATCTAAAGCTCCCAAAGCTGCTTCATAATAATAATGACAAGTTATTTGTTAAACGATCAAGTTACATTTCTTTAATGCAATTCATAAATTTTGTTTTGCAAAGGTTATAAAAACAATATTCATAAGTGTGTTATTTGACTATGAATATTGTTTTTCTTTTACATCTGGCGCCCAACTAAGATTCCCTGTATGTAATGGAATACTGTTTTAGAGTTGTCTTATATATATAACACATCCGAAGTCCCCAAAGCTGCTTCATAATAATAATGACAAGTCAATTTCTTTACGCTCCAGTACCTTTTTTTTAATGCAATTCATAAATTTTGTTTTGCAAAGGTAATAAAAACAATATTCATAGTCAAATAAGTGTGTAATTTGACTCTAAATATTGTTCTTCTATTACATCTGGCCCTCAACTAAGATTCCCTGTACTATGGGAACCAGAGACTTACATGGTTTAAGCCGATGAGCACGAAGCACAAAATCTTTTAGTTTCTGTTCAATAAATCATAAATAAATAAAAACAAAATTAATATCGGTTTAACTACGACATTAAACCCACAGAAGCAAGGCAAACAAACCTATTTGTCACACGATTATTTGCCTTAAGTGAGAATCGAACCTACGACCTTTAGCCTAGCGGGCAAGAGCGCTGACACTGGACCATTGTATCGCTCAATCAAATAGTAAAAATTATAATTGCTTGAAAATAATGAACACGTAAAAATGTATCAATTTTGCTCCGACTAATAACTGAAAACCGTAACACGTTAAAAAACTGACTTCAATCGAAACAAACAACTGCAGTTGCTTATTTGTATTGTTATTTAGTGTAGGCAGGCCTCCTACTCGGTGGACCGATGACCTGGTGAAGGTCGCGGGAAGCCGCTGGATGCGGGCAGCGCAGAACCGGTCGTCGTTGAGATCCTTGGGGGAGGCCTATGTCCAGCAGTGGACGTCCTTCGGCTGATATGATGATTGTTATTTTTTTTTAAAGTACTGAACCGCTACTTGTAAAATTTATAGCACTTAAAAAAAAGCATAACTTAAATTTAAAAAAAGAACCATTAAAATCGGTTTACAATTAGCGAAGAAATCGAGTAGCATACCCACAAGTATGCAGTCGAATTGAGAACCTCCTTTTTTAAGACGGTTCAAAACCTACAGCCACTGACCGAAAATCCAAAATCTTTGATAACTTACCAAACTATTTGAAACTTAAGTGTCCATAAAGAAGTTGATTAATTTCAAGGATTTTTAACTCATAAAATCTAGACTGTTTACAAAAGAAACCGCAAATACACCATGCAAACATGCAACAGTTAGCATGCAACTAAAGGGCGACATTAAAAGCTAAATTTCTGGACGAAATTGAATTTTCATCTATTATTGAAACAATTATCATTGATCTATTATTAAAACATTCTTACAATCAGGTGAGGTGAAGCCAAACGCACTCAAATTTTTTATTAAAAAAATATTAAAATTATCAAAAATGTTTCGTATTCAATACCATCCAGAAATCTTTATGCTAGTGCATTTTGTATTTAGTGTAGCTGAGTAGTATAGTGATATTTTTTTTAATATTCTGTAGTAGTTACACGAAGTAGAATACCTCGAGCAATAAACAAAACATACAAAATGTGTTAAAGTACTGACATCTTATAAACAAAGAGATATAAACTTGCTTGCTTGTTATGTACAAAAGTGGTCCTTCGAGCCGGATGGTTTTAGCTATTTTGTACATCGTAGTTTATTATTTACTCTGATGTTGAACTTTTAAGCATGTGGAAAAAACAATAAAAATCAAACTATGGTGATAGTGTTTAGGTGTTTACATGTCTAGTATTGATACCTACATGGTTAGTTTTGGACCCCCACTCCCGCAAAAACCTTGCAGCGGTTTGTTTTATTGATGAAACTAAGGAATTTCCCGATACCTATATGGAATTCTCAAACTAAATCAACACATCAGCTGATCAAATATGTATGAGATGTTTAAAAAAAAATTGCGAATTGGTTCTTTTGCGAAAGTTGTTTAGTTTCACGAGTAGAAGCAACGGTGATGTTATGGGGGGGGAGGTCCAAAAAAAACCGTAGTATACGTACATACAGCATTTGAAAGAGTGTTAAGAAGTGTTTTTACCCGACTGCCCAAAAAGGAGGTTAATGATTTTCGGGTGTATATTTGTATGTATATTTCTTTGACTGAGCCTGTAACAGCTGGATGGATTTCCTTGTCCTCTGCGTGTCATAGGATACAATTTTGAGCAATCAGGCTTTAAAAGATGGTGAACAAATTAATATGCAGCCTGGTCTAAGAGCTGCCACATACGTGTGGTGCACTAAATTTAAGGGAACTTCAGTGGCTACAGGCAGGAGGTGCTCCCATTAATACATAATTTTTCCATTGGACACACTCAACATAGCTTGTTAATGCGGTAAAAAAGTTTTCTAGCATTAGCAAGTAATAGTTAGGTTTGGCTACTCGTGAAACTAGGAGCATCGGTGGCGCAACGGCAAGCGCCGCTAACTCCTATCTAGGAAGTCGTGGTTCGAGTCCTGCCACGTACCAATGAGTTTTCGAATTTCGATCTCATACGTACGTTTATCCGACGCTCTTACGGTGAAGGAAAACATCGTGAGGAAACCTGCACACATCTCCGAAAAAACTCGAAGGTTGTGTGTGAAGTTGATCAACCCGCACTGCGGATGGTGGCGCATCGGGAGCCGGGTCGTTCCTTTCCCTCTAATATGGTTGAGAGGAGCGATGGCTGACTCTCGCGTTATACTCGTGACCGTGTGAACTGGCCTACACTTGTCAAAGGCGTTCATGACATTCAATGATTTTAATGTATAACTTCTCGTGTCCTGTTGTTTTCATGTTATAATGACATTATTATTATTGATTGGATTTTGACGTTATTAACTAATGATTGTTTATATCTTGATTTTTATACAAATGAAATTATGTTATCACTATTTTATGACTATCAGAAAGAGTGTAATTTGCACCTATTTTGAATAAATATCTTGAATCTTGCCCGCGTGGCGACTAAGGCCCTATCACCCTAATTCAGGCTAGACTGGATCCCCTCGGTGGGGACGTATATATGAGCTGATGTGATGAGTTAGGGTTGGCAGCAGCTATCTCAAGACTCCCAGGCCCGATTTCGTCGGGACTGCTCTTACTTTTGACATACCACACATCTGTGGCGGCTCTTGGACCACTTTTGCCCACCATCGTTCAATAGGGATGACGACAGCATCAGAAATAAATTATGAACTCTTGATCACTAAATTGCCCTTCTACTTAAACTTCGGAAAACCTTACTCGTTTTGTTTTCCATCAATTCTTCGATTTTTAATTCATCAAAATCACAAAATGAATACATTTCTGACACTGCAAAACTGTAACGTCACGCTTAGGTATTTCAAACATTTTTAGAACAAAATGTCGTTTGTGACATATGATAAAAAGTTACTCAGATGACTAGCATTCGTCATCCCTATTGGTTACTTGTAGGTACAGATAAAAAGTAACTCAGATGACTAGCATTCGTCATCCCTATTGGTTATTTGTAGGTAAAATATGTATGTGAAAGCCACACTGTTTACCATGGCGAGCTCCTCAATCCGAGACATCTTGCGGCCGGCGGTCGACAGGGATTTCTTGAGTGGCGTCATGTCCTGCTCCCAGAGCTACCAGGGGCGGAGAACGCAGCAGATGTAGTGTACGGTACGCAATACATGAGCATACATGTACCGTCAAACGCACGCAAGTGGTAACACTACCAGTAATATACGGGTGTTAGGTAAGAATTAGAGCATATTTTTAGGATGGTTTCTACTTATAAAACTGAACAACTTTTGTTCTGTAACTTTGCTGAAAGTGCAGTTTTCTTTTTTTTTATCACCAATTGGCATCATTGACATCATCTCACCTGATGGTAAGTGACGATGATGCCGAAGATGGAAGCGGGCTCACCAAGATTCCTCACGAAATAGGGAACTGGATATTTTATCTTCAAGCCGGAACACATCAATGCTGGTAACATTGATGCTTGGCGGCAAGATTTAAATAAGATGGTGTTAGCTAGACAGGCGGGCTTAGAAAATGCCCTTCCACCAACCAAACCGAGTCATGCAAAGTTATACTCCGCAAGGAATCGAACCCGCGACCTACCGATGCGAAGCTAACGGACTTAACCACTAAGCCAAGGAGGCGGTCAAATCTTCACTTTTCATACAAATCGATAGGTTAATTAGAAAGAAAGAAAGAAAGAAATTCGTTTATTGGTTCCAGTAACACCACACTCAATAATATATTAGCTAAGTTTGGGTAAGTAAGATTTAAAAATAATTATATACAGGGTGTAACAAAATCGGTGTATGTCCCGTTAACTGGGGCTTCTACTCATCATATTGAACAATTTTTGTTCTTCGACTTTGCTGAAATCGCAAAAAAAAAAATTCACTCTTCATACAAATCGATCAACAGATCGACCAATTTTGTAGAATTTAGTATGAAGAGTCCAATTTTTTTTTTGAGAATTGAATATAGGTTCCTTGGGGAAAGTTGTTCAGTATGATGAGTAGAAGCTCCAGTTAACGGGTACTACACCAATTATTTTATACCGTGTATATCGATGAGGTGCCACTGCAACCACAGGGCCCCAACTCAGCATATGCTAGGCTCGGAAGCGAAGCGCTGGTATTCTGTTGGTACCCATGGCTGCCAGTCAGGCGTGAACGCGACAATTTAACTAGAGAACTTTGTCCATAGGAAGTCCACTTTTTTTAACAATTTCATCAGTTGCAGAAAAAAAAATGATCAAATTTCGTGAGTAGAAGCCCCTCTCCAAAAATATGCTTAGTTTTACCTAGAATCCTGTATTAGCTGAACTGCACTATAACGTGTTCTACCTTCGATTCCATCACTTGATGTCAGGTGAAGTTGGAGTCAAACGCTCCTGAGTCAGCAATAAAAAACTTTATACAAAGCGTGTGCAGATCAAGGTCAAGTTACCACTGACGTGAGTTCTAGTGTACAGTAGGGTTATGTGCTCCCAGTTCAATGAGGTAAACATTTTGTTATTCTAACTAAACTTTTCAAAAGTTTTTTTTAATCTTTCACGTAAGTAAAAAAGATCCGTAAATATTTACTGAGTTATGTAGGGTTGCTACTGATCGTCTCTCCCTAGAATCACCGTATAGATAGATTCTTTCGGAAAAATGTAACGGTATATTGTTTTATCTTTGAACAATTTATAATTAAACTTTTTAATAACTAAAAAGAAATAACTAATAAGATTTTTTAATGTTTCACGTAAGCCAACAAAAGATCCGTAAACATTTATACTGAGTTATGTAGTGTTGCTACTGATCGCCTTTCCAGAATCACCTATAGATTCTATGGAAAAAAAAATATCAGTATGATTTTTTATAATGACCAATTTGTTATTGTTATTAAACTTTTCAATAACTAAAAAGTAATACGATTTGTTTTAATGTTTCACGTAAGTAAAAAAAGATCCGTAAACATTTAATGAGGTACGTAGGGTTGGCGCTGATCGCGTGCCCAGAATTTCTTTATCAGTATGATGAGTAAAGCTCCATTTGTTGTGTCATATGTATTATGTCTTTACCTGTTTTATTTTGGCCAAGCAAGACCTAGTTTGAGTTTTCATTTTCTCTCATTGAAATGGGAACACAAGGCAAAATTGTAAAGTGCATCGCAAAGCTCTACTGTGCCGCATACACAGCCAAATCGGTGTATGTACAAATAGAGAATAAGCAACTGGTGAGATTTCAGCCGATTTGGCATTCAAAAGATTCATTTGATTTGAATGCTTTAAAATATTGCATTAGTTACGAAGCTGTGCACAAAAATAATTGTAAGAAAATTGTGATAGGTGAGATGCAAGTCAAATGCACTTGAAATTTTAATTAAAAGAAATTAAATGCGTACATAACTAATGTATCTTCAGTTTGAAAACCTTTACGATCTAAACTAGTATTCTTGTATCTAAACTCGACATAATCAGAATTCACCTTTAAATACGCCATTTTGTTAATCTAATGATTGTTTTGAGTTAGATGTGCACAAAAATATAAACAAATTAGCCAAAAATTGAGCTTAACTTTCAAAAAATGATAAAAAATATTTTCTACCTGCAGCTTGTAAAAAAAATGCTGCTTAAAATTTTCTAGCTTCAGCTCATTCAAAGTTTAGTTACTGTTTAAAAACTTCTGGCAATGGGGTCCCGCTACTAGCTCTACAAACCTTCACCGATCCGGACTTGGCCCACGTGAGTGGCCCTTGGCAGAACTATGGATATGGAAAGACAACCCATCCCCAGAATAGGGGAGATTATAGGTTTATCAATGAAACAAAGGTGGCGCACCGACAGATGCATCCTTATTTGTGTCGGTTAATCCTGCTTTCGAGCTGCTCTAACTATAAAACTACTTGAGTTTTCCTACATAAAATTACCAGGTCTGGATAAATGTGAGAAGCACTCACCATGGTGTTGAAGAAGGGATGCATAAGCGCGTCTTCGATACTTATCCTCTCACTAGGGTCTACGACCAGCAGCCGTCTAATAAGGTCCTTGGGATCATCTGGAAATAGGCACGGAAGAAATTTTATTTTTTATTATTTTTTTATTTTATTACATTCGGAAAACAAACAGTGATACAATATCTAAATAGTTAACTTAAATAACAACTAAGCACCATTTAAATGTTTTCACATATAGTTTTCTACACGCTAGTTTATATATTTTTAATTTATAAGAATGAAAAAAATGAAAGGAAAGTATATACGTTTTTTAAACTATAACATTTACAGTTAGGGAACCATGTCGAACCAATGTTTAGATAGGATAGCTTTGATAATAGAAACTTTGGAATTAAATAAATCTATTTGAAGAAATACAGTAAGTTTAAGTAAAAATGGTATGGTTTGTACGGATATGATCAGATAGTCAGAACTTCATCCTATCAGCTCGTATACGTCCCCACGGAGAGGCTCGAGCCTACCCTGAATTAGTGCGATCGGGGCTTAGTCGACCACGCGGGCCCAGTGCGGATTGGTCGACTTCACACACAAACCTTGGGTTTCTTCATAGGCGTGTGCAGATAGTCAGAACTTCATCCTATCAGCTCGTATACGTCCCCACCGAGAGGCTCGAGCCTACCCTGAATTAGTGCGATCGGGGCTTAGTCGACCACGCGGGCCCAGTGCGGATTGGTCGACTTCACACACAACCCTTGGGTTTCTTCGCAGGCGTGTGCAGGTTTCCTTCACCGTAAGAGCGTCGGATAAACATACAAAATGAAATCGAAATTCAAAAACACATTGGTACGTGGCAGGATTCGATCCACGACCTCCCGGACAGGAGGAGGTACCGGCGGATAGGAGGCTGAACTTAATAAAGTACATTAATCTGGCTTTTATGTTTAATTTTAAAGTTTACTAATAGTACAAGAATGGAAATAATGAGTGCCACGTGATCTTTTACCATGACTGGACTCATAAAGTATCTTGGTAAACGTGATATAGGGTCTAAGAATTTCCCAAAAGTATTATTATTGCTAGTAGAAACAGAATTGGGATGATGACATCATCCGAACTAATATTAAAAATGTGAAAATGTGTCTGTTTGTTTGACGTCGTCAACGGGACGCCGGGGGTTATAGCTTTAAAAATGAAAGATTTAAAATACGTATTAAAAGATCACCAGCGATGATCGTATATTTTAACACGTAAAAATTGGAGTATGCTCTGTCAGCTGACTTATTACTATTTCTTCATCGATTCCTATTACTTTCTTGCCATGACTTCTGGTATCTCAGCTCAGACGCGCGGATAACAAAAATATACTTTTAATAAATGGAGCTCCGTCCTGGCTCACAGTCCACCATCCAATGAACATCTCTTGTTTTGAAAAGCTTTCGAACGACATATCAATTCAAATTTAAATTAATAATCTTACTTCGTTTCGCGCTGACAAGAAAATAACCAAAGGAGTTGCAAGTGCATAAATGTAGAGACATACGATCTCTACATTACCTTTTCACGCTTTAACACTTGAACAAATCTTGATGAAGTTTGGCATGCAGAGAGCCTGTGTCACTGGGAAGGACATAAGCGACTTTTTATCCCGCGAAAATGGCATTGTCTGATGCAGTTCTTGAGGGAACTGAAAAAATACTCTTTTCTTGGTTTTCTTTAACATCGCAACGGAACAATGGATTGTTGAGATTTTTTGCACAGAAATGGCTGAGGACTGACATAATTTACTAATAAGCATATCCTGACGTTTCCGAGGGATCTAGGGAAAACTCATTTCCACGCTGGCACACGTCGTCGTCGTCGCAACGGAGCAACGGATTGAAGTGATTTTTTTGTATAGAATTGGTTGAGGGGGTGGGAAGTGACATAGACTGCTAATCAGAATAGCCCGATACAGTGCTTGAGGGATCTGGAGAAAACTCGTGTCCGCTTGCGGCTCGAGCACCACTCAACCTAAAAGACTTAAGTGAGTCTAACTAAAGAAAGAGATCAATCGTCGAATCCAACTCGGCTGGGCGGCATTTGGGAAGCTTTGCAATATGTTCACGTCCTAAATACCACAGTGTCTCAAGATAGATAGATAGATAAAACTTTATTTCACTTAAAAGGCACAATACATTTTAACAATACACAAATAAATAAGACAAGACAAGTCTCTGACCAGTGTGTGTTGCCAATGATGACGTACGGAACTTAACATGGTCGCTTACTGTGGCCCTCATAAGAAGGTTTCCCTACGTAATCGAATCAGAAACAAAGAGATCCGTTGGAGAAGCAAACAAATGCAAAAAATAACTAAACTTAGGTTGCAGCGGGCGGGGCGCATAATACGTAGAACAGATGGCCGTTGGGGCAGTAAAGTTATCGAATGGTGACCGCTCGGTGAACCGACGTCCTAGTGAAGGTCGCAATTTAAGTTTCATCATATAATATTTTTATGTATAGTATATTATTTAAGTTTCTATTGATATTGTAGTTTAAACATAAACTCGTACTCCATAGAAACATCTATGGACGTTGTGTCTGATATAAACACGCAACTAGAAACGTTAAAAGGCCTATAACTTGACACTAACCTGATATATCCACCCACTCAGGACTGGTGAAGGAGTACTTTCCCTCCATGATATTCCGTAGCATCACCATCTGCTTGCGGTGCCAGAACGGAGGGCAGCCCACCAATCTGCCACGAGATAATGGGACATGTTAAAACGAATAAAGTACTTCATAATTTTGAGTATAACTCTTCGAAGGTCATTCCCATGTTTATGACGTCTCTAAAATGGGTACATAATAATGCGCGATACATTTTGTCATCATTATTTAAGCAGAGCCATATAAACCTGCCATGGGATAACGGGACCCGTTGAAAATAATTAAATTATTCATAATTTTGAGTACAAGTTTTCGAAGGTCACTCCCATGTTTATGACGTCTCTAAAATGCGTAATAATGCCCGATACATTTCATCATCGTTATTTGTACAGAGGGCAACCCACGAAACCTGCCATATAACGGGACACGTTGAAAATAATAAGATTATCATAATTTTGAGTATAAGTTTTCGAAGGTCAATCCCATGTGACGTCTTTCAAATGCGTAATAATGCGCGATACATTTTATTATCGTTATTTGTACAGAGGGCAACCCACCAAACCTGCCATGGAAACACGTTGAAAATAATATATATTTTTTTATTATTTGAGTAATTAATTTGTAATCATTACATTTTGTAATCATTATTTGTACCGAGGGCAACCCCTGACCTGTCATGGGATAACGGGACATGTTGACAGTAACTAAATAACTCATAATTTTGAGTATAAGTCTTCTAAGGTCACTCCAATGTTTATGACGTCTCTAAAATGCGTAGATAATAATGCGCGATACATTTTGTCATCATTATTTGTACACAAGGCAAACCACTAATCTGCGATACGATAATGGGACACGTAAAAAGTAATGAAATAATTCATAATTTTAAGTATAGGTTATCGAAAGTCACGCCAATGTGTATGACGTCTCTTCTACAATACGTAATGATGCATTATATCATCATTATTCGTAGAAGGAACATGGATGTTACATGAAAAAAACAAGAATAACATTCCCAGAGTATGCTATCTAGTCAGGCCTCAAATAAATAGAAATAATTTCAAAATCTAAAGAGGTATGTACATATTTCAAAGAAATAATAGTAGATTGTTATACAAGGGATGTAAGAGAGCTATTACAAAACAAGATCGAATTTATAATTATCATTTTATAAGAAAAGAGATTGTTTCACTAAGGAGTTTTGCATAGCTTGAACTGTAAAGTTCACTTTACGTAAAGTGATTTGAAAATGGAACGTCTAAAGAAACAATGCATTGTGTTGCAAATGCCAACTTACACAGCCTCTTTGTACAGTAGCAATCCCACTTACTGAGCATGTATGATGTAATAGAAATTTAATGCAATGGGCAATGCATCTAAACAAAATTAGGTATAAAACATTTGAATATAAACTTACAAAGTGAACATGATGACTCCACACGCCCATCTGAAATAATTAAAAAAAACTTTATTTATCATCTTTACATCAGCCAAAACACGTCCACTGCAGACCAAAGATCTCCCCCAAGGATGTCCACAACGACTGGTCCTGCGCTGACGCATCTAGCAGGTTCCCACGATCCCGAATAGTTGATGCCTGCGCTCCGCCCGCGTGGACATCGAGGGTGCGCGGTGAATTTTTGTCATAAACCTTCCCTGTTGCGCGCACAACAATTCACCACAGTTTCATCGGTCGAGCCGTTTTCGAGTCAAATCAAAATCAAAAACAATTTATTTCAAATAGGTGTTTACACACACTTTTAAATAGTCAAAACAAAAAAAAAATTACAGTATATTACAAATAATGTCATGATTCAGATTACAGTCTCAGGTAATGGTATTTGATATAGAATCAACATATATATCTTTGTCATTTACATAATCTATTATTTTATAATATCCTCTAGAGCACAAAACTTTTTTGACATGAGTCTTATTTGAAGCGAGACTAACAAACGGCAATTCATTTTTATACACCAACGGAACTTAAATATATGACACATCCATCATTTCAAAAGGAAAGCGAATGGGTGTGATAGAATTACACCTAGTTCGCGAATGGGTGTGATAGAATCACACCTAGTTCGCGAATAGGTGTGTTAGAATTACAACTAGTTCGTATAACATTATTTTGGTATTCTGAACTGGGCCCGGAATGGAATATGATCGAAACATTTCTGCGTTTTATATACGTTCAGAGACCCGTGATCTAGCCATGAGAAGACGAATTGTGAATATTATTTTAGCAATTTGAATATCCGTGTCACAGTTCACTCCATTTATTATCAAACTCTCCATTTATTATCAAACTCTGTGATTACGTAATATTTTGGATAACCTTTACAATATGTTATATAATATTGTTAATAAAAAGAGGCAAGAAAATATTAATTTAATTATCTTTAAAATACATCATTGAATTGTTATCAATATCAACATAAAGTCATATACAGGATGACTGGTTTGTACGGAGGCCAGCAAATCAAGACACTCGTAGAGCGATTCTGATTCATATGCATGCGGCATAAGAACGGTTCAAAGTCCAAAGTGTCTAGCTTGATGTGCTGACCTCTATACATAACTGTAAAACTCATAGCTGGTGATTCTACCCATAAAACAGAACCACTTTTGTTCTGCAACTTTGCTGATACCGCAACAAAGAAATTTGGTCCTCCCATACAAAGTTAGCTGATCAAATATTCAATGGACTTGGGAAATCAATTTCGTTTTAAGAATTGGTGTAACCTACACCAAGAAATTGAAAACTTAGAGAAATATGTTCAGTTGAAACACTCTTGTTCTGCAAGTTTGCTGAAACCGCAACAAAGAAATTTGGACCTCCCACACAAAGTTAGCTCATCAAATGTTCAATGAACAAGGGAAATCAATTTCTTTTTGAGAATTTGTAACCTATACCAAGAAATTGAAAACTTGAATGTTTAGTTGAACAACTTGTGTTCTGCAACTTTGCTGATACTGCAACCAAGAAATTTGGACCTCCCATATAAAGTTAG
Organism: Coleophora flavipennella; assembly: GCA_947284805.1. NCBI lineage: Eukaryota > Metazoa > Arthropoda > Insecta > Lepidoptera > Coleophoridae > Coleophora > Coleophora flavipennella. The sequence goes on along the minus strand of OX369283.1, from coordinate 7,369,378 downwards.
CTGATCAAATGTTCAATGGACATGGAAATTCAATTTCTTTTTGAGAATTAGTGTAACCTACACCAAGGAATTGAAAACTTGAAGAAATACGTTTAGTTGAACAACTTGTGTTCAGCAAAGCTGATACCGCAACAAAGAAATTTGGACCTCCCATACAAAGTTAGCTGATCAAATGTTCAATGGACATGGTAAATTCAATTTCTTTTTGAGAATTGGTGTAACCTACACCAAGGAATTAACTTGGGGAATTATGTTTAGTTCAACCACTTTTGTTTTGCAACTTCCCATACGAAGTTACTTGGTAAAATGTTAAATTAATACTAATTGATACTTATTGAACATTTGACCAGCTAACTTTGTTTGTTTCCCATACAAGAAATAACTTTTTTTAGCGAATTGGTATAGGTGGTATAGAAAATGAAGAATGCGAAGAAAAAATAGACACGACCTTCAAAAAATGAAGAGTTCGAAGAAAAAGAAGAGAGATTTTATCCTAGAGTATAGAACACACCCCTAACCTTTGTACTACTATATCGCTCATCTGATGATACACTGACGTAAATGACACGCCCTGGTCAAAGGCTTATCTAGACTATTTATAGACTTCTTAGAAGCACTATAGATATATACAATGTAGATCAAGCCCCTAAAATATGGCGGAAGCGTACGAGTAAACCAAATCGATAATACTCAGTTAACTGCAGCTGACAGTAACTACACCTTGTTAGTAGTTATTTAGCGATGTAAAGCTAGCATTGACACCGTCTAGCATTGTAATTTGTTATTTAGAAATTAATCGAGCAACAATATTCTCATTAGGGCAACTAATTAGCAATAAATTTATCTAGTATTAAATAAATTGTATATGTATACAATTGCCCCTCTAAAAAGCTCATTTTATTGACTGAAAACAGTGAATAAAAACATCTTTTAATCACTATTTTGGTGTTTGAATTTAGAATACACCAATTTTTTTTTTTTGTTTGCCCTTTTCAGGGCAAGCTAAGGTTCATTGGCCAAACTGCCTCGTCTTCAGTACATATATTTTTTTAGTAGTATTAGTTTACGTCTTCAGAAATTTTTTCTTCACAGTTTTCAGTATTTTTCAACATTATTGTAATTTTTTCACTGCCACTATACAACTAACTTAACCTACACACTCCAGCATAATGATGGCACTTATGCTGAAGCTTTGGCGGACTTCTTGTGGGAACTCGAAACACAGCATACACTCTTTTATTTCGTTATCCTACACAACCCTTACTAATATTATAAATGTGAAAATGTGTTTGTTTGTTACCTTTTCACGCTTAAACGCCTTGACCAATCTTTATGAAATTTGGCATGCAGGTAGCCTGTGTCACGGGGAAGGACATATGCTACTTTTCATCCCGGGAAAATAGCATAATCTGATGCAGTTCCTGAGGAAACTGAAAAAATACTCGATTGTTGTGATTTTTTGCACAGAGATGGTTGAGTTGGTGGGAAACGACATAATTTACTAATCACCCCTAAAGACAGTCATTAAAACGATGTCCACGCGGGTGAAGCCGCGGGAAAAAGCTAGTAAACTTATAAATGGTACTTTGCTGATTAATACACTATCAACATCAAAAACCACGAAATGTAATTTTTTGAATAAAAAAAGAAAAATTACAAACTGAACGCTACCAATTTCCGGCAAAAAGTCAAGAAAACACCAATATATTCTACCTCCATCTCAATGCTATACAACCTCCTTGCGAAAAATACTCGATTTAAAGAATATTTGACAAACAAACTCCTTGTGCAAATAACTCCTCGCGAGATTTGATTGTTCAATATTTTCGACAAGGAGTTTAGCATTAGAATAAAAAATGTTTGGTGTTTACCGTCATTTCCATAGTAAATTGGCGCTATTTTGAATACTGTAAGTTGTACGAACACAAAGAAAATTACTCTCTTAATTTTAGTAATTGATGAGCACCTTTCTTTTTTTTCTATTTTCGCTTAAATGTTTCTTTTTTTCGGAGTCATGGTATAAAGTATAGTATGCAACTAGTGAATAACGGACGGATTTAAAGCGAGGGCCATAGATGAATCACTCGCGTCTCTCAGGGTTCTAATACTTGAATCACGTACGGTCGTAATTCAGTCATTAGAACCCTTCACTTGCTCGTGATTCATCTTTGGCCCTCGCTTTAAATCCGCCCGTTATTCACTAGTTGCATAATATATTATTGTTGCTTGAATAACAACTGAGCAACAAATTACAATGCTAGACAGTGTCAATGCTAGCTTTACAGACGTCAAAGCAAGCATTGACACCGTCTAGCATTGTAATTTGTTGCTCAGAAATTACTCGAGTAACAAAATTCTCATTAGGGCAACTAATTAGCATCAAAAAGGCACAAAATTTATCACTACAAATAAATTTTGTTGCTTGAATAACAACCGAGCAACAAATTACAATGCTAGCGGTATCAATGCTAGCTTTACAGACGTCAAAGCAAGCATTGACACCGTCCAGCATTGTAATTTGTTGCTCAAAAATTACTCGAGTAACAAAATTCTCATTAGGGCAACTAATTAGCATCACAAAAGCACAAAATTTATCACTACAATTAAATTTTGTAGCTTGAATAACTAGTTAGATAGACGGTATCAATGCTAACTTTACATACTTTTTTTTAAATCCTCATACAGGTTTCGAAGACTGCCGATGATTCTTTCATCGAAACCATATACAGTGTCCCGTAAACCAACGTTAACCCGGCGAGTGCTGATGGGCTAGGTCATGAGAAGCCAGAATATGTAAATTTCACCTCATAAAAAGTGTCATAGTTTTGGAGATATTGGCACATTTTTTAAATTTTTGAATATCTGTACCACAGTATTACAATATAGCGGCTTACAGTAGTGCAACGAATGTACTTACGCAGAGCAACGGAAGGGTACTTGCGGGGCAGCGGGCGGCGGCGGGGCACAGCCTGACAAACTGGCTACAGGCTAGTTCTGCTAGTACCTACGCCTGTGGGGGCATCGTGCGACATCAAAGGCGTTGCGCTACTGTAAGCCATATCGTAATACTGTGTCTCTACCTTGCGTCAATATAATGGATGCCTTAACTACAAATTTATTTATAATGAAATTATGTTTTTTTTCAGTACTACATAAGAATAAGGCTATCGAATGCAACCAAATTTTTGTTTAAAATGGCTACGGTTTACTGACAAAAAATAAAAATATCGTTTTTTTTTAAGAATAACAACTTTTAATCATCGAACTTTGAATCCTTATGATAAAAAACCCCCGACAAAAGATTTCTAAAAAGTCTAAAATAGTATGTTTTGGCCTTTTAAGTTTAATTTAAGTAGTAATATTTAGATCTTAGAGTCGTCAAATGACGATTCCTTCGCTTCGCACCAGGAGCTCGGTTCGAATCCCGGCGGGGTTGACTTTGTAGGACTCGGATTTTTTGGTGGTAGGGCATTGGATTGGTAGGGTGGGGCATGCCCGCCTGACTAGCTGCCACTATCTTATCTAAGTCTTGCCGCCCAACATCAATGCAAACAACATTGATGTGTTCCAGCTTGAAAATAAGATACCCAGTTCCCCATTGCGTTAGGGAATTTTGGTAAGACCGCTTATTATTTTCGGCATCATAGTCACTTATCATCACGTGGGATGATGCCAAGGGTATATCATATGTGGATTTAAAACGATTAATAATTGAAAACGCTAAACACGTTAAAAAACCGACTTCCATCGCAACAACTTAGTACATTTTTACATTATTATTTTTGGTACTTGTTAATTTTATAATAAAGTACTACACCGATTTTGATAAAATTTATATGGTACCACACGGGAAGCACTAGCTTTCAAATAACCTACACATGAAAAAAAAACAGTCGAATTGAGAACCTCCTCCTTTTTTGAAGTCGCTTGAAAAAACGGTTCAAATTACTTACACATCCACCTCCATACCGTAGCCAGGGGCGTCTTCGAACATGTTCGCTTTCAGCGTCTCGGGCGCGAGGTAACCTGGCGTCCCGCACAATTCTGGAACGAACGCACTAATGAATAAACTTCTTCTTACTTTTTTACTGCACAATTGAGTTCTTTTGACTGCAATTCGCCTAATGGTGACGATACAGTCGACGATCATCATCATATAAGCCGAAAAACGTTTCTCATAGGTTGTAATGAAAAACTGTGTGTGTCACTAGAAGCCAAAATATTTTATTTTGTGGAGAGTTGTAGCGGCACGGAACCCTAGGTGGAAAAGTGGAATGCTGGTGCACCGAGTACGAACTATCCGTGAACCCAAAGAAAACAAGTACATCATCATATCAGCCGAAAAACGTCCACTGCTGGACAAAGGCCAAGGATTTCCACGACGACCGGTCCTGCGATGCCTGCATCCGGCGGCTTGCCGCGATCTTTACCAGATCGTCGATCCACCGAGTGGGAGGCCTGTCTACGCCTCGTTTTCCGGTGCGCGGTCACCACTCGAGAACTTAACTGCCCAACGGTCATCTGTTCTACGAGCTATGTGCCCTACCCACTGCCACTTCAGTTTGGTGATGGACAGTCGAAGATGGACACACAAACTGAAATATATAAAATATAAATATATAATATCCTCGCCTGCATCGGCACTTACCATCAGGTGCGGTGCAGCCAAACGCACTCAAATTTTTAATAAAAAATAATAATAATAAAGGTAATATTCCCTCTCGCCTTACAGGCTCCCAAATTGTAAATAACTGGTCTAAACATTAAAACATTACCTTGCTGTGGCGTAGTCTAGTACTGTACTCAAAACAAGCAAGCTACTTATTACTTGACACTCGCACTGGGCCTCAAAGCTATGCTATGCTCGGTCAGGCCGTGACGCATAATTTATTACCCGACTTCGCCAGAAGGAGGGTTATGTTTTTCGAGTGCATGTATGTATGTATGTATGTTTAATTCTTTGGCACGTTCTGTAAACGGCTAGATGGATTTTGGAGATAGAGGTGTCGTTAGATTTGTCTTGAGCCCGTGAGTGAATAGGATACATTTTTACCCGACTGGCCAAAAAAGACGTTATTAATTTATTTGGCATGCTCTGTACTCCAAGCGGCTTAATGGATTTTGGAATGCGAGGTGTCGTTAGGCTTGTCTTAATCCCGTTAGTGACATGGGGTACATTTTTACCCGCCTGGCCAAAAAAGACGTTATTAATTTATTTGGCATGCTCTGTACTCCAAGCGGCTTAATGGATTTTGGAATGCGAGGTGTCGTTAGGCTTGTCTTAATCCCGTTAGTGACATGGGGTACATTTTTACCCGCCTGGCCAAAAAAGACGTTATTAATTTATTTGGCATGCTCTGTACTCCAAGCGGCTTAATGGATTTTGGAATGCGAGGTGTCGTTAGGCTTGTCTTAATCCCGTTAGTGACATGGGGTACATTTTTACCCGCCTGGCCAAAAAAGACGTTATTAATTTATTTGGCATGCTCTGTACTCCAAGCGGCTTAATGGATTTTGGAATGCGAGGTGTCGTTAGGCTTGTCTTAATCCCGTTAGTGACATGGGGTACATTTTTACCCGCCTGGCCAAAAAAGACGTTATTAATTTATTTGGCATGCTCTGTACTCCAAGCGGCTTAATGGATTTTGGAATGCGAGGTGTCGTTAGGCTTGTCTTAATCCCGTAAGTGACATGGGGTACATTTTTACTCGCCTGGCCAAAAAAGACGTTATTAATTTATTTGGCATGCTCTGTACTCCAAGCGGCTTAATGGATTTTGGAATGCGAGGTGTCGTTAGGCTTGTCTTAATCCCGTTAGTGACATGGGGTACATTTTTACCCGCCTGGCCAAAAAAGACGTTATTAATTTATTTGGCATGCTCTGTACTCCAAGCGGCTTAATGGATTTTGGAATGCGAGGTGTCGTTAGGCTTGTCTTAATCCCGTAAGTGACATGGGGTACATTTTTACTCGCCTGGCCAAAAAAATTTGAAGTTTTTATGCAGTCGGTTTTTTATTTTTTAATGATTTTCTTAATTATGTTATTTTTTATTAAAAATGTGAGTGCATTTAACTGCATAACCTGACGACGACGACGACGCAGTCGAGAATGGTACACGCAAACTCAAATAATACCATTTCTAATTGTAATAATCGAGAAACACTGACGCGGGCCAGTTATGATCATCGGTGGCGTATAGGTTAGGGCCGCTACCTCCTGTCCGGGAGATCGTGGTTCGAATCCTGCTAAGTACCAATGTGTTTTCGATTTTCATATGTAATATACGTTTATCCGATGCTCTTACGCTGAAGAAAAACATCGTGAGGAAACCTGCACACGCCTGCGAAGAAAAGGTTTTGTGTACTTTTCTTCATTTTCAAATAAGTTAAAAAAATGTTTTCCATTAAAATGATAGATGTAATAGTCTAGTCGCCGATTTTTGTGTGTTGTTTTCATTCAACAAAAACATTTTTTTTCGACAAAATTTTGCAATTAATGCAAAAACAAGGTCTACAGGATATTTTTTTTACATCAAAAGTGGTATTTTAAAAAAAAATTGTATTCAAATAAAAAGTTTTTTTATTACTTTAAGTAATTTTTTTTCATAGTGATAACTTTGCGCAGTCTTTCAATAATATGAATTGAATATTGTGATTTGACACATCTAAGCGGCTTAAAATATATAATGTATAATAATACTAGTACGTACAAAACACTTAAGTAGGTAGGTGCCTAAGGATTGTGTTTAATTACAAAATTTAAAAAAAGGACTAAGCAAGTACGCATAACAGTGTAAACTGTTAGGTACTACATATACCAAAATCATTAGGTACCTATGAATAAAAAGGGAAAAGATTTTTTTTTTATAATTTAAAATCTGTTTAAGCTTGTGCCAATGAAGCCCTTTTATACGATACCCCACATAACACGGTTAACTCAATTCAAAATTTGGACCGCCGTTCCTTGCATAATTGATTAACGGTACTTTAAATAAAGACTATATTTTTATGATTTAATTACAAATGTACAGTTTTCTGATTTTTCCCTTTACTTGTAGTATTACTTGACAAATTTCATAGTTTCAGGTCAACGGAAAATGCCATATAAATTTTTATTCCCTTGAGAGTGTCGAAATATTCTTTTTTTTTACGTTTAAGTTTTAATTTTTTACAGCTTCAAGGGACTGAAAACTGGAGTATACGGTTTTTATTTCAGCTCGATACCTCCACGCGTTCGAGAGATAAAGGGTTTTGACACACAAACGGACGGACAGACAGACGGACAACAAAGTGATCCTATAAAGGGTTCCGTTATTTCCTTTTGAGGTACGGAACCCTAAAAACGGTATAATCTTATTATTCAACGGTATTTAGTATAATCTTGTGTATTATTATTGTTTTTCTTATCTTGTGGCATTACTCTAGCCGTGATAGCCCAAGATTGGCGGCAGCTGGGTTGTTGCACTTCAAATCACGCGCGGCCACGTGTAGAGTATTTTAGGTTCACATGGTCAACGCACATGTTTAGTACCTTCGACCAAATATAATGAACCGACCCTATCGATACATTAATGTCATAAAAAATAGTCAAATACAGCTACATGCAAACACACACTTACAACGCTATAGTCTACCGAGCCTCGTTAAAATATAAACAATGACAGAGATAGAGAGTCGTACTCGGAATGTTGCACGAATGAGATAGTAAATTTCACTCATTTCGACCTTCAACCCTGATCGAATGAGGTGAAATGAGCGAATGCGCTCATTCTGTAGGCATCAAAACAGCTGTTCGCGTAGGCTGGCCCATAGCTGTTATACTGGTCGAAGTTTAGTACTATTCATCATCAAAATCATCTATAGCATATCAGCCGAAAGACGTCCACTGCTGGACAAAGGCCTCCCCAAGGATACGTCAAGGAGAAGCCGACGCTACGTCTTTCGGGGCACGGTAGCCACTCGAGAACTTTACTGCCCTAACGGCAATCTGTTCTACGAGCTATGTGCCCCGCCCACTGCCACTTAGTTCATCTATTCTATGAGCTATATCGCTTACTTATGTTCTACGAATCTCCTCATTTCCGATTCGATTGCATAGGGAAACTTCGAGCATTACAATATTAATAGATGTGTTTTACGACTTGCGTGGTTGGGTCGATCACCTAGAAGTGGTCATAGCTCAGTGCGACTTGCGTGTTTGGGTCGATAACCTAGTAGTGGTCGTAGCTCAGTGCGACTAGCATGGTTGGGTCAATCACCTAGTAGTGGTCGTAGCTCAGTGCAACTAGCATAGTTGAGTTAATCACCTAGTAGTGGTCGTAGCTCAGTGCGACTAGCAGTAGCATGGTTGAGTCGATCACCTAGTAGTGGTCATAGCTCAGTGCGACTTGCGTGTTTGGGTCGATCACCTAGTAGTGGTCGTAGTTTAGTGGGACTAGCATGGTTGGGTCGATCACCTAGTAGTGGTCGTAGCTTAGTGCGACTTGCGTCGTTTGGTCACACTGACCTGCAGTACGGTAATTACTTGGATGGGTTTGACTGTTAGTGGCATTTTCATACACCGCCTCCATGCTTTCGCAAGAGCCGCTAAGCCGTTGTTTCTGGTTGGTATCACTAGATGGCAATCGTTAAGCCGTGTCAGATGCCTTACGGGCGGCTTGAAAAACTCCTGACAGTAGGGTTCGCAACCAGCCCTACAACCTACACCAAACGGGACTTGGCCCCCTTGTGAGGAGTATGGCTTAACATTACCGTGTTTGGGAAGAAACCCGTGCCTCATCAATGGTTTTATTTATGGGTTGTTAAGAAATAACTTTAGGAATTAATCAAAAACCCCACTGCATAAAAATTTAACCCCTTTTTTTGGCCAGTCGGGTAAAAATGTATCCTAAGTCACTCAAGGGACATCTATCGACACCTCGCACTCCAAAATCCATCAAGCCGTTTAGGCTACTTCTTCATCTTATCAGCTCATTTATGTCCCCACCGAGGGGCTCGAGCCTACTCTGAATTAGGGCGATCAGGCCTTATTCGACCACGCGGGCCCAGTGCGGGTTGGTCGACTTCACACACAACCTTCGAGTTTCTTCGCAGGTGTGTGCAGGTTTCCTCACGATGTTTTCCTTCACCGTTAAAGCAATCGGTAAGTATATGTACGTAAGTTTTTTGAAAAACTCATTGGTACATTGGCCGTCCGGATTTGAACCCGGTACCTCTGGTTAGATGGACCGAGTCGTTACCGGTTGAGCCACCGACGCTTTTTTAGGCTACAGGGTGTGCCAAAAAAATAAACATATGTTTATATCATATACATACACTCGAAAAACACAAAAGGGTTATGTTTTTCGAGTTTGGCGCAGTCGGGTAAAAAGTTATTTTACTTTTGATTATACGTTATATCTCATTACCACATTCCATCAATACGATTATTTATTACCTAATTAATCTTCGAGTATAGCGCAATCAAAATGATAGTAAAGACGTTAAAGGCATTGTGTAAATGTGAAACTTAACTAGAAATGATAGTTTCTAGATAAATAACTGATCGTAGATATCTGTTTGACGTCTTAAAATAGTGATACTCATTGGTAGCTTTACATTTATTTATAAGTTATCATTACTATCGATAATAATAATAGTCTTTCTAAAATGAAATAATTATACAGTGATTTTTTTAATTTTTTTATTTTATTCACAATTAGTAAGCCCTTGCCATCATCTCACCTGATGGTAAGTGACGGTGATGCCGAAGATGTTGGTTAATTTCGTCTATTTATAAATAAATAAAATAATTTTATTTCGGTTCTATATCCATATTAGTAACAATATGGACTTAGCCTATATTAGTAAGTACTTAAAAAAACACTTAAACTATTTATGTACAAAAACTTTTAAGTGAATTTATTTTGGAAGTCGGTTTTAGTTTTATTTAACTTTTATCTTTTTTTTGTGATAACGCTATCTATCTAACAACGTTAAACCCAATCACCTACTCCAAAATAAGAATCATCAAATCATAATGCATGTGTTTTATCAAGCGATACAGAGTACTGTGGCTTCCAATCATCTCAGCAGCCTGAAAGTTAAGGAGTCAAACCTTCCATCATCACCTTACCTGAATAACCTTAAAGAATACAACCATCGGTCTATACGTACCTACGTATGTACGTATAATATTTAAAGAATTATCCTCCAACTCCTAATCGCTAAGGAGTTCTACCTTCCATCGTCAGCTCAGCAACATGAGATGATGGCTACCAGACGCAAATACTTGAATAGCTTTAGAAAATACATGAAACACTTAATACATGCCTATATAATTTGAGGGTTCGTTTTCATGGGATCCCATCATCAGATCCAGACTTGGTGACAATGAGACCACCTCGGGAGTATACTCTTTCGAATATATTTTTTTTAAATAGATCTAAAATTGACGAGGAAATCGGTGAACATACATTCAAAAATACATACAGTGGAACATAGAACTTCCTCCTTTTTTGAAGTCGGGTTTTAAAAATTTTATGTAGGACCCGTTAACTGAGGCATATACTCAACATACAGAACCCATAGTCAACTCGCAAAAAAAAATATAGACGCTCCATACAAAAACGCACAAAATTGAGCAAATCAGCTGATCGTTTTGTATGAGTTCAAAATTTTTTTTGCGATTTTAGCAAACTTGTAGAACAAAAGTTCTTCAGTATGATGAATAGAAGCCCCAGCTAACGGGGCATACACCGATTTTGTTACACCCTGTATATATATATCTAATCCAATCAGTCGTTCCCCCAATGCTGAGGATCTTGACCGTCATGTCATCGAGGGGGCGCAGATTGCTCTCTGGAGCTGGAGAGATTTGCCCTCATGGCTGTCCAAGGAATACGTAGTAATATATACTAGTAATATGTTTTATAATTACCAAAAAGTTTTTCTCCTTCTTTGAGCACCTTCGCAAAACCGAAATCTGTGATCTTCACGTTAAGCTGGTCGTCTAGAAGGATGTTCTCGGGCTTGAGATCACGATGGACTATGCTCTTGCTGTGCACATAGCGAACGCCTTCTAAGACTTGCCTAAGACAAAAATATATATATTTAATTACACAATGATTGAATATTACAATAACCTAAAATTTTAAAGTTTTGCCCGTTTCAATACAAAGGCTGGCCTATCTGTAACCACAGTATGACGATATAGCTTACAGTAGCGCAACGCCTTTGATATCGTACGATGCGCCACCGGCGTATGTACTAGCATACTAGCCTGTATACTTTATACCAATAAAAAAAAACACAATTTAAACCAACTTAGTAGGGATTTGACAGTTTCAAATGTCAATTCCATAGTACTTTTGTTTACCTTTTGCTGTTTTTTATTGGTATAAGATATAGTAAGCCTGGCAAACTCGCGGAGTTTGGCAGGCTGTGGCCCGCCGCCCGCTGCCCCGCAAGTACCCCTTCCGTTGCTCTGCGTAAGTACAATCGTTGCGCTACTGTAAGCATCTATATTGTAATTTGTGCTGTAACATTTTTTATTTAAATAAATTATACAGCCACGCTGCCGCTGTGCATACTTTCTCGCGAAGCCTTCACCGTCTAGCGTAGTCGGGTATACACAAAACAACAATAAATATTACGCTTACTCAGTAGCAAATAAAGAAGATATTATATCAAATTTGATGAAAAATTCAATTAGGGTTTGTGGAAAAGAATTCCTAATCGTCCATAGCTTTATTAAATCCTTGTTATAAAAAAAGTTTTATTAAAATCGTTAGAGCTATTTTTGAGAAAAGTAACAAACAACCTGGATTTAAATGGAAGGTACCTTATTTCGATATTCCCGATATAAACTACAGCGCATAGTTGGCCATATAAAGTTATAGTAACGTACATTTTTTACTATGGCTGCAACCCTTTTTTATTTAAAATTTGAGTGCGTTTGGCTGCAACTCGCCTGGTGGTAAGTGTCGATGCAACCGAAGATGTAACACGCAAGCTCAAAAACTGCCTGTTCACTCTCGTCTTGAAGATTCCTAAATTATACGAATCTAAACTTACTAAAAGAATTAAAATTAAAAAAAGAGTGTGGTTTTATGAAACCATGGTAAAAGTTAAACTTTTTTTCACATTAAAGACATTTACAGAGCATGAAACGATCATGGCTGCTCTCGTCTTGGAGCTACGTTACAGAGGACGAAACGATCATGTAATAAAAGTTTCACTCCTCTTGGAGCTACGGTACAGAGAACGAAACGATCATGGCTGCCCTCGTCTTGGAGCTACGGTACAGAGGACGAAACGATCATGACTGCTCTGACGAAAAAGTTTGAGACGATGTAATAATCTCTTTGTCGTCACGCAACACACAAAAGAAAAAGCTTGAAACGATGTAATAAAAGTTTCACTTTAAAAAGGCTATATCAGATATATCAAAATAATATTGCTCTAACCCAAATTTTAACCAAATTCGTTCAGTAGCTTAGGCATCGGATAGACGCACAGATAAATACACATACAAATACACATTCGCTCATCAGTCGCTTAAAAAGTATTTTTTAACTTTACATGAACACCCCTCAATCGGGCGTCGTTTATAAAAACCAAATATACTTTATTTTAATTTGGTTTACCTACTACCTTTTCTTGTTACTGTACAAGATTCGAAAACCGGGTAAGTGCGCGTCGGGCCACGCATACTGTAGAGTTCCGCAGAATTCACTTTACACCATTGTCACAGTATTACCACGCCTCGGTCACTGGCGATCAAATGTATGAAACAAACGCGTTCCTACGCACACAGTCTAAGCTCGTGTAGGTGAACGCGTACCATGCTTGTATGAGTGAGATAAGACGTACTAGCCGATACCTGGGAGCTAACGAGCGGGGGTGGGCGGCACTTTCAACGGGAGGCAGGGAGTGACCATACTGTACGCTAGTACTCTTTATTATACTGTGGTATTACAATAGGTATAGCGGCTTACAGTAGTGCAATAAATGCACTTACGTGGAGCAACGGAAGGGTACTTGCGGGGCAGCAGGTGGCGGGCTAGGCTGGCTGCAGACTAGTACTGCTAGTACCTACGCTGTTGGCGTTACACTACTGTAAGCCCTATCGTAATACTGTGCCATTGAGCTCTAAACCCCTCCGCTTCGTACATATCACATGATGTTTAAAATAATTTTCATTGAGAGTTAGTACCTTAGTAAGACCACAGTATATATATTAGTACTAACGTAGTAAGACCCACTTACGTAGGAATTATATATTATTGTCAAACCATTTAGGAACCCCAGGGGAATACGTTTTCTATAACTTTGGCAGCATATACAGTTCAATTATTATATTTTTTTAAACATGCTTGGAAATTTGAGCATTATTTTGACAACCTTCTTCGAGATAAAGCGAAATTGCTGTACTGGCCAAATACATGCGAGCAGCGGCCGGCAAAAGTTGTATGAGTATCCATATCTGTCGTAATTAGCGGCCAAATAAATTACTATGTAAACTCTTATCTTTCGTGTAATTTAAAAATGGAACTATATTTTACTCCGAAACATGGCAACCAAGGTTTTATTTAAATTTTGAACTGACTTGCAAAATAGAACGCTTTTTATTTAAAAAAAAATAGTAAACCCTTTAGCGCGTGAAAAATTATTGTTGTTGGTCATTGATTTTGAAAAGTAATTTTAAAATTTTAAATTTTAAAATTATTTGAGAAAAGTACTATAAGCTTTGGCCACAACTATAGGCATTGATGGACGAACGTGTAAATGTGGGCCGAGGCGAAGCTTTTTTTTACTGGCCGCTGCAGTAATGTACTATTTTTATGATTCAAAATAGAGATCTATATTTTTGCCACATGCAATCCGGTTAAAAAATTTAAGAATAACTTTGGCAGCCTATACCTACAGTACAATTATTATTTTTTATGATACAAAATAGAGATTTGTATTTTTGCAAAATTTCACGCAGTCTTTTTAAATAATGTAGAAGTTAAGAGCTTTTAAGACGGTCTACTAGGAGGACAACCAGAAATACGGAACAATTTTAAAAGGGTTCCACGTAGAACTAAGGGAAACCCTTAAATACATATTAAATAACGGTTACGAAAACACATATTTTTCACTGTATATCAAATCAATAAGTAAGTACCTATAACGTTTATCTGAATGTCAAAGGATTCAACCGAACCGCACTAAGTACAAGTACTACATAATTGAGATTAATTACCTCAAATAAATTTTCGATACAATTTCTGATATTCTAGAAACTACATCAGATATATTTTCAATAAAATCAACACACTGTATATTTTTTTGGGAGATGACAATGTCTTCTGTTTTGTAGCACACACTTAAAGCCATTGTATAGTTTATTTTAAAACACAATTATAATATCACAGGATTGGTAAATTATAGGTAAGTTGTTACACATTAACACTGGACTGTAAAAATTCAAATGAGAAGTACTTAACTATTTATAATTTATTTAAACTATTTATAAAAGTTTAAATATTAATTAAAGTACTAGGCGCTCATAACTATTCAAGAGCTCTGTTCGCATCGCACTGGCTTATCGAGCGCGTATAATTTACGCGAGACTCCAGATTTGACGCTTCTGTATCTGTATGTACCTATTACTCACTAAAGGCTGATTTACACGCAGTTTAGTTAAATAGCGAGTTAACTTGCGGTTTGGCAAGTACTAATCGTCGTCTGAACGGGGATTTGTCAGTTAAGTAGTAACTTGACGATGATTATAAAGTACAGAGAATAGAATGGTTTTATGTTTCTTCGGACAGTCAAGTGTAAGTCTACCCGCCCGTGTGTCTACCGCACCCTGTAGTGATACAAATGAGAAATCATTGTAGTAAAGGATGTGAAAGGAGATTACGATGGATTAGAGCCCAGACACTAGTCACTAGACACTAGATCTAGTCGGTTCGTCTCCAGGACCAGAGCTCGAAACCTATCTAGTTGCAGCGAGGGGTTAGACAGGGAGACATTTTATTTACGAAACTGTTCACCGCTCCGGCCTGGAAGATGTTTTTAAGCTTCTGGACTGGGATGGACTCGGCATCACTATCAACGGTGAGTACATAACCCACCTCCGATTCGCTGAAGATATCGTGGTCATGGCTGAGACTATGGAAGACCTAAGCACAATGCTCGATTAAAGTCTCTCAACAAGTGGGTCTTAAAATAAACATGGACAAGACGAAAATAATGTTCAATGTCCGTGTCGCACCCTCCCCTCTAAAGGTTGGAGACTCTACATTGGAAGTTGTTGACGAATATGGGACAAACAGCCCAGCTAGGTAGGTCCAACTTCAAGAAAGAGATCAATCGACGAATCCCACTCGGCTGAGCAGCGTTCGGGAAGCAAGCATCGCAATATCTTCACGTCCGTCCCAAATACCGCAGTGTCACAAGACAAAGGTCTTTGACCAGTGTGTGTTGCCAACTTGCCAGTGATGACTTACAGAACTGAGACATGGTCGCTTACTATGGGCTTCATAAGAAACCAAAGGGCAATGGAGCGTGTTATGCTTGGAGTTTCTCTGCGTGATCGAATCGGAAACAAGGAGATCCGCAAGAGAACCAAAGTAACCAACATAGCTCACAGAATCGCTAAACTGAAGTGGCAGTGGGTAGGACACATAGCTCATAGAACAGATGGCCGTTGGAGTAGTAAAGTTCTCGAGTGGCGACTGCGCACCGAAAAACGTAGCGTAGGTAGGCTTCCCACGCGATGGACCGACAACCTGGTGAAGATCGCGGGAAGCCGATGGATGCGGGAAGCACTGGACCGGTCTTCATGGAAATCCTTGGGGATGGCCTTTGTCCAGCAGTGGAGGTTTTTCGGCTGATATGATGATGATGAGAGGTAGACACTACAAGTATTAATTGGGAAAGAGAAGCCGGAAGTTACTCGGGGCAAATTACTACACTTTTAAATTATGGACCGTAGCAAGGAATTGCTTGGAAGTGCAATAAAAATGTCATTACCACATAAAAAGATACAACCGATCCCTGATTGGGAGAGATTAAAAGGAATTCACATTATTCAATTTTCTTGCGATCCGACAGCCAGCCATGACACCACCCCGAGGTGTCTTGTGATAAACTTTTTTTTTTCGTCTATCAGCTCAAAGAGTGTTGCCAGAACGTATCTATCAAAAAGCAATAAATAAAAAGGTATTTTGTAGTGAGGATTTTTCTAGGTTGTTAATATTGGTGAAAAAATCCAACTCCTAATGAATTATTTAAGAGTGGGTATCCATAATACTACAAGCCCCTACAACTAAACTCGCCACACGTCTAGACGGACGAGTTTAGTACAAGTTCACACTTAAGCTAACTATTATAAACTCGTCGGTCCCAGTGTTGACAAATCCAGTGGTGACTACTGGGAACAGCCTGAACGTGTGGATGTTACTTGCCGATTTAAATCCATTAAGTTTAACTAGATACTTAATTTTTGTAATATTAATTGTAATAGCTGGGTACCCGACTTCGCTTAAGGAGTAGCCCCACTCACTCTAAAAAGGCTTCGAATGGTCCAAACTGTTCCAGAACAATCCACAACATTCGAGAGTATTCTGGAATGTTCCACATAAATCTGGGATATTGTTGGGGAATGCTCTCGAATACTATCAAATGTTCTGGTCTGTTCTAGCAATTTCTAGAGGGCGAAACTTCCAGTTATTATATCTTCAAAAGCACGCCCTCCGGATAAAAACGGAAGCCTTATTCATGGATGGGGGATAGAAGACTACCACACCATATAACTTCCTTGATCGTACCGAGACTCGTTTCTGAGTTTTAACGGCACGCACATTGTACCATTTCTTTTATAATATATTATCATCATCATATCAGCCACAAATCGTCCACTGCTGGACAAAGGCCTCCCCCAAAGATCTCCACGACGACCGGTCCTGCGCTGCCTGCATCCATCGGCTTCCCGCGATCTTCACCAGGTCATCGGTCCAACTCGTGGGAGGACTGCCTACGCTACGTTTTTCGGTGCGCGGTCGCCACTCGAGAACTTTACTGCCCCAACGGCCATCTGTTCTATGAGCTACGTGCCCTGCCCACTGCCACTTCAGTTTAGCGATTCTAATAATGTATATTGATTAAGTTCTCCTTTTTCTTAATTGTCTTGTACTTATTACGTGTTTCTTTGCCCTAGTTAAGTCCTTTGTATATATTATTGTAAAGGTTAACTGGAAGATATCCCTCTAAGGGATAAGTCCGCCTTTTCACACAAGTAAATTCTTTAAATATTTATGTTAAGTATTTATTTTGTACAATAAATAGTATATATGTTATGATGTTATGGACCAGGTGATTAATGCGGGCATTATTAATAATGTGCGAGCATTATGAATAATGCCCAGCTCTATCGGGCTAAGTGATTAATAACTATGTAAACTTCATTATTTATCACATTGCACGGTCATTATTATATTGCTACGTGACAATTGGGCAATTTGATAATAAAGCTAAATTTGACGCGGTGCGGGGAGGGACATGACAAATAAAGAGTCTGATTGCTTAAACTTAAGTTTATTTTATGTTTTACTAGCTTTTTCCCGCGGCTTCGGCCGCGTGGACATCGTTTTTGTGACTGTCTTAGAGGGAGCGCGTGGACATGATTTTTTTCCAGATCCCTCGGGAACTATGTCAGGATATGCTTATTAGTAAATCATGTCATTTCCCCCCTTCCACAACCATCTCTGTGCAAAAAATAACACAATCCATTGTTCCGTTGCGATTTTAAAGAAATTAACCAAAAAAGGGTATATTCTTAGTTCCCTCAGGAACTGCATCGGGCTATGCTATTTTCACGCGATAAAAAGTAGCCTATATCCTTCCTCGTGACACAGGCCACCTGCATGCCAAATTTCATTACGATTGGTCAAGGAGTTATAGCGTGAAAAGGTAACAAACAAACAAACACATTTTCACATAAAATTATAGTAAGGATATTAAAGATAATAATATGTCAAAACTTCTATAAAACAAAGATATGTTGTGAAATTTTAGTTTTAAATGTTTTGTGTTACCTATATTCTTAATATGACTTTCCTTAAGTTTTAAATGCAAAACTAGTGGATTATTAATGTAGAAGTACTTGTTAATTAATCCAAATAATGAGTCTGATTATTTTAATTGTCTAACATTTAGTTTATTTTATGTTAATTGACAATAATAATAAAAAAAGTAATTAAATATGTCTATATTACTCTGCCCAAAAGGTGGTTGACAATATGTATAATGCCCGGTCAATTTGATTATTTGAATAATTATTATCAAATTGCACACTCATATTTGGTATTTTTCATAATGACCGGGCACTATGTATAATGGCTATTTAATACACTACTTAACGTGGTATATTGCATAGAACCTACTATATTTTAAGAACTTTTATACTTGCAATTATGGTCAAATAAATGAATGAATGAATGGCCAATTTATCACTTGGTCCATAACAAATACAAACAAACAAACTAAACTGCGGCTGCGTGTAAATCAGTCTTGACGCATGTGCGTAATTAATTGCGATGTCCAATTATCGCTCTTTCATAGCATTATGATTAATAATTAATTACATACATACTTTCATGCAGCTAATATATGATCAACCAAAGGATTTAACCAAAGTATATTATATTTTAGTACTAACATACAGTATGGACACTCCCTGCCGCTCTCTAGTTGCGACCTCACCCCCTCGTCACCCAGATTGATACAGATTAGTTACAGTTTGGTTGTCGGACGTATAGGATTTCGCCGACATTTAGTTTGTTCTATCATTCCTTTTTTGAAATGCCTTTTCTGGCCCGTTGTATGAAGTGTCCAGGGTGTGATTTAACTATCTACATGACTGACCCGGTGGCGTAGTGGTCAGCGCTCCTGCTTGCTACGCCGATATATTTTCATATATTTTTGCTTCCCTGGCAGCAGGGCCGATACCGTGCCGGCTAGTGGAAAAACGCACAATTTGCGCCGCTGAAAGCTGAGCAGGTGAGATATAACTTATCGTCAACATGTCAGAAGTAGTTTTTTTTCTAGGAAAAATATTACTTTTTGTTCACATATCATCATCATTATATCGGCCGAAAAACGTCCACTGCTAGACAAAGGCCTCCCCCAAGGACTTCCCCGCGACGCATCCAGCGGCTTCTCGCGACTTTCACCCAGTCTGTCTACGCTAAGTCTTCCGGTGTGGATCTATCCTTTTACGCAACTTCTGACTGGGTGAATACCACACGCTCTGTACATGCGCCGAGCAACGTGCTGCTTACACGGCCGGTGGGGCGAGATAGCCAATACGAAAAATTCCATCAGTCGTCCGTAGTTAGCCGACCCTCAAGGTCAAGGGTGACTTGCGGATGGACTGATGGATCGGGAGCCGGGTCGTTCTTTGCCCTCCAATATGGTTGATGGGAGCGATGGCTGACTCTCTCGTTATACTCGTAACCGGGTGCTGTCTCCGTGTGAACTGGCCTACTATTGTCAAAGGCATTAATGACATTCAATGATTTTTATGTATAGCTTCGTGTCATATTATTTTCATGTTCTAATGACATAATCTGGTTTATATCAAGGATTGAATTTTGACGTTATTGACTAATGATTGTTTATTTATTGATTTTTCACAAATGCCATTATGTTATTATTATTTTATGACTATCAGAAAGAGTGTAATTTGCACCTATTTTGAATAAATATCTTGTATCTTGACGACTATTAAGGCAACTCCCCCCTACTCAGGGGAGGGCTATGGCCGGCAGTGGACGTTTTTTGCCATGTGATGATGATGACCATGATTGTCAGAAGCGTCAGGTGACCGTGTTAGATTTGTCCTTGACGATTTTAACAATGCCATAATGTGACACGATTAACTAATTTTATTAAAAGAACTCCGAAACAGCCGTAGCTAAGACTACTGGTTACGAAGTAACTATTTAGTAATCTGTGCTACTGGCCATTTAAGTGTAAACTTGTGTATTTTGGTTTAAACCTACCCATTAGTTCTTAGAGAACTACTACACTAATTCAAGTTGAATTGAACTTAGGTCGCAAGGATCTCGATTTTTCTCAGCAATTACAAAATATACGAAAATGATATTTTGTAACCTGGTTCTTCATTTGAATGACTTCATTTAACACGATTCGTTAACTTCTATAACAGAAAAAATGTATAAAAGAAACGTTTTTTAAAACAGATATTTGCATTCTACAGGCAAACCAGACCGATTTAGTAGCTACAAATTGTCTTAGTCGATTAGTCAACACACACTTCAATATGCCAGTTGGATTTTTTCAAATTAATTGTTGTTTTTAATTGAAACGAAAAAACATTGAAAAAGTGCAAAAGTGTGGTTATTTTTTATTTATTTTTTAATTATAAATTTTAATGCGTCTTTACTCATTTATAACACGTAAAGATAAAAACAGAGACAACTGTACCAATCAATGCCTTGCCTTAACAATGAAATACGAAGGTACCTTTTATATGTTTTCTGGCTGAACCTTCTTTATCAATTATCATTGATTCTATAATAAAAACCGACCGTGCGCGTCGCGCACCAAGTGTTTCATTTCACCATAGAATACAACAAAATGGTCATCAACGAAACCGACAGTACAAAATATTTTTTCTTTCATTCATTTCGAGATTCTTAGCGGGAGTACGACTCACACTTAGCCGGTTTTATAATTTGTTGTTTTACTTTAGTGTTTGCACAATAATTGCACCAAGTTTGACGCTTTTGTGTATTACCGTTTTTAAAATAGAACAAAAATAAAAAAATCTTGAAAAATAACACAAGTTTCTTACCAAGGGGGTCTTAATTCACACATTTTGGTACATGTTTACCTTATTTTTATCCGACTGCTCCAGAAGTAGGGTTATGTTTTTCGAGTGTATGTATGTATGTATGTATGTTTATTTATTTGGCACGCCCTGTAGCCTAAACGGCTTTATGGATTTTGAAGTGCAAGGTATCGTTAGATTCGTCTTAATCTCTTGAGTGATATAGGATAAATGTTTACCAGACTGGCTTAAAATAGGGGTTAAATTTTTATGCAGTCAGGTTTTTATTTTCTAATTATTTTACTTTTTGTTATTTTTATTCTTTTTTTTTTTAAGAAATCCGCTATAATAATAATAAATACTGTGAAGAAAATGGCGTGGTCGACTAAAGCCCGATCGCCCTAATTTATGGTAGGCACGAGCCCCTCGGTGGGGACGTATATGAGCTGAAATGATGAATAATAAATAACACATATTCTGTGAAAATTTCAATTGGGCACTTATTACGGTTCAAAAGATACAGCCTTTTAAAGGTCGGACAGACAGACATAAGGACGGAGAGATGGACGGTGGGGTTTAGTATTAGACTCGTTGGCACCCTCTGAATATGAAACTCTAAGAAAGCTTGTCGTGATTTGCCATCGCCCAGCCAACACCATTTAAGCTATTACAATATATGGAAGGTAAATGTGTTTTATGACGATAAGTGAACAACAACAAGGGATTTTGGAAAAATCCTCCCCTAAGGCACACCCCAGACACTTCATACAACGGGCCAGAAATGACATTAAAAAAAGAAATGACGTAACAAACAAAATGGCGGCGAAATCCTATACGTACGACAACCAAACTGTAACCAATCCGTCTCAATCTGGGTGAGGTCGCAATCTAGAGAGCGGCAGGGAGTGTCCATACTGTATGTTAGTACTAATATATATACTTTGCCTAAGACGTGAAATAGGGGATGAAATTTTGTATGGTTTACTCCTTTGTTCTTTCATTAATCAACTTGGCATCTCGATAAAGAATATAATTAAACACGAGTTTCAATATTTCTCAAAATTCGTCCTCTAGGAGTCTAAAATAGGAAACGAAAGTTAGTATGCACTAACTTTTTCTTTTACAAGTGGACAAATGCTACGGGCATCAGCTAGTAAACTTTAAACATCAAGAAATTACGTGTTTTCTAGGATATTACATAACAGAATACTATTGTGATAAAGATAAAAAAGTCGTTATTACATAACAAAATAACCAAGCCAGAAGTCGTATTTCTTGATATTGACGCCTTATTTCTAATCTATAATAGGAAAGCCGATATTTATTCATAAAGGGCTCAGCCTTGTTATGTTATGTATTCGCCTTGCATTGACCTAGTTTCACGGCAAAATTCTACGATGTACAGTCAACAATCCAAATTAACTGACTCTGAGGAATTTTAAAAAAAACTATTACTATCTATCTATTACCATTTCTATCTATTACTATCTTTTGGCCGCAGCTTCGGACATCGTTTTCATGACTTGTCTTTGAGCCACACGGCTCGAGAACGTGGACATGAGAACGTGACCAAGTACAAGATACAACGAAGCCCAAGTAACGACTGCGAAACCTTACTACACTGTGCGTGGTCGGTCCCACACGCATTTATCCTGTTTTTTTTTAATAACAGAGAATCGAGACGTTAAACAACTTTTGAACTTCCGCCATTTCTTAAAAAAAAACATTTAGATAGATAGATAGATAAACCGTTTATTCACCGACCAGGCACAAAAAAAACAATAAGTAAAACTTTGGTAACAATAAAGTAAAAAAAAGAAGATTACACCACTAAGACTAACTTATAGCTACTTACTAATAAAACAATAAAATACAACGAAATTGCAGTTAGTGCCAGGCCAGTGAAAACAGCATTGGATATATTTTGGTTCCAAATTCGTAAAAGAAGCCATTACATATGTAATTCTTTAAAAAAGCGGTCAAGTGCGTGTATCCGTAGTCGCAATGCAGGGATCCGTAGTCTTTTAAAAAAATGAGTATTTTAAATAACAAAATTATATTTACAGTTGGCAATAGAACATTTTGTATGGAAAATCTTTGAACTTTACAAATCCAAGTGCACACCTTAAGTTGGTTGACTATTACTCCTAAACTAAGAAAGCCTACTTAGCTGTGCGAGTTTTCTTTTTAAATTGATTATAAGTCCTACTATTTACATTTTATTTTATGTCCTGAAATGACATTTTAACTGGTAGGGGAGGGGGAAGGGACACTTGACTAACAAAAATTAGCACTTTAAAGCGTAATATTTCGTAACTAATCCTAAAATCGAAAAATGGTTTTAGCAAACCCTCAGTAGTTTTTTTATTTTTATTTATTCACAATTGGTTAACCCTTGACAACATCTCACCTGGTGGTAAGTGATGATGATGCCGAAGATGGAAGCGGGCTTACCAAGACTCCCCAACGCAATGGGGAACTGGCTATCTTATCCTCATGCCGGAACACACCAATGATATCAACATTGATATTTGGCGGCAAGACTTAGATAAGATGGTGGTAGCTAGCCAGGCGGGCTTAGAAAATGCCCTACCACCAACCAAACCGAGTCTTACAATTGACCCCGACGGGAATCGAAAATGAGTTTTGAAATAAATACCTATTGAACGATACCCCACACAATAGGGTAGGTGAACAAAAAAAATCACCCCCCTTTACAGGGGAGGTACCCTAATTTTTTTTTCAAGATTTTATTGTACTACTTTGTCGGCTTGATTAATATGTACACCCATGCCAAGCTACAGCTTTCTAGTACTAATAGTCTTTGAACTAAACCGCGGACAGACGGACAGACAAACAGATATTCGGGTATTAGTCGACCACGCGGTTCGTGTTGGTCGACTTCACACACAACCTTCGAGTTTCTTCGCAGACGTGTGCAAGGGGTTCCTCACGATATTTTTCTTTCACCGTAAGAGCGTCGGATAAACGTACATATGAAATCAAAATTCGAAATTACATTGGTAAGTGGCAGGATTCGAACCACGACCTCCCGGACAGGAGGTAGCGGCTCTAGTCGTTACGCCACCGACGCTCTTAAACTTAACATTTGCAGGGGGACAATTGACCGTGACACATATCGATGTATCAGAAAACATTTTTTCAACAACATAGTTATTATACTTATTTAAAAGTATAATGACAATATTTCCGCGCATGGTTGATGAAATTCTTTTGTACCGAAAAATCAAGTAACTGAGGATACAGTTACACAGTAAGTGTACAATTTTTATCCTTTAGTGAAATGCGGGTGTTTTTGTTTCATTGAAAACTTATACAAATCCATTAAATGCCGATAAGGTTGTTGTTATTGTAATATTTTATTACTATTAGAGAATAAACCAAATACGTAGGAGAACAAAATCAACCAACATGGCTCACAGAATCGCTTAAGTAAAGTGGCAGTTACATAGGGCACATAGCTCGTAGAACAGTAGGCCGTTGGGGCAGTAATGTTATCGAGTAGCGACCACGCACCGGAAGACGTAGCGTAGGAAGGCCTCCCGCACGGTGGACCGACGACCTGGTGAAGGTCGCGGGCAGTGCAGGACCGGTCGTCGTGGAAATCCTTGGGGGAGGCCTTTAGCCAGCATTGGACGTCTTTCGGCTGATGTGATAATGATGAGTGATGACTGAAGTAAAACAACAAATAATGAAAATCGACCAAGTGTAATCTGAATGACAAAAAGGGATTTGTGTTGCTCACGTTGATGTAAATAAGTGAATGCAATGTGAATAAGTGAATAGGTAGGTTTCATAGTTGTGTAGAGAAATGTGGTGGTACGGGCCCCTTGAAGCGCTAGTCCGACTCGCACTTGACCGGTTTTTTGTGGTAAAGGCATAAGTTTCTGTGATTCCAGTATACATAACGACTTCTGCAATAAAAAGACGGATGTACCCATTTTGTATGGATGGCCGGCCGGAGTTGAATGTAATATTTTTTGCGTTCGCGACCATACCAACCACAGATGAGATAAAAGTTACTTTGTAAAACATACGTTGTAAGGTAATTCGTGGCTGCGATTTTTTGGAGTTGAATATTTCTGAGTTCTGTTTTTCGGAAACACGCAGTGCAGTTAACAGTAGACTATCAGTTGAAATTATTATAATAATAAGGGATAAATCATACAACGTCATCTGGCCCCAGACTGGGACAAACTTTACTATGAGAACCGGACATACTTATATATGTTTATATACAAAACCGGAAAAAGTAGCGTAGGCAGGCCTCCCACGCGGTGGACCGACGACCTGGTGAAGATCGCGGGAAGCAGATGGATGCGGGCAACGCAGGACCGGTCGTCGTGGAAATCCTTGGGGGAGGCCTTTGTCCAGCAGTGGACGATTTTCGGCTGATGACATACAATATACGTACAAAACATCCAGACAAACAATGTTCATCACACGAATGTTTGCCCGTGAGCGGGAATCGAACCCACCACATAAGACCCCGAAGGCAGGAGTGCTGACCACTCGACCACCAGGTATGTCTTCATGATGAGTTACAGAAATCAGGGACTCACCTCATAATGTACCTAGTTTTCTTCTCCGACAGTGTGACGACCGATGTCAGGTAATCGAACAGTTCTCCATTCTTGCACAACTCAAACACCAGGAATATGAACGTCTCCGATTCAAAAACATCCTGCAGCTCAACTGAAAAAGAGAGAAACCGGCTGAGAGAAAATATAACACATCGTATCGTATCAGCTCATATACGTCCACACCGAGGTGCTGGAGCCTACCCTAAATTAGGGAAACCTCAAAGAAACTCAAAGGTTGTGTGTGAAGTCGACCAACCTATACTGCGCCCGCGTGGCCGACTAAGGCCCGATCCTCCAAATTCAGGGTAGGCACGTAACTTTATATGTAAACTAGCTTTTGCCCACGGCTTCGCCCGCGTTCGTTTTTAAGACATTGTTTGAGGGTGAGTGGTGCGCGCGCCGCAAGCGGCTCGCGAGCGCGGACATGAGTTTTCTCTAGAACCCTCGGGAACTATGTCACGATATACTAATTAGTCATTTCCCACGCCCTCAACCATCTCTGTGCAAAAAATCACAACAATTCATTGTTCCGCTGTGATGTTAAAGAAGTTTACTAAAAAAAGAGTATTTTTTAGTTCACCCAGGAACTGCATCGGACTATGCTATTTTTACGGAATAAAAAGTAGCCTATACCCTTCCCCGAAAAGGTAGCAAACAAATAAACAAACAAACACATTTTCACATTTATAATATTAGTAAGGAGTAAGGATTTAACCGCCACCTTGGCGTAATAGTCCACTCGCTTCACACCAGGAGGTTGCGGACTCGATTCCAGGCGGGGTCTGACTTGGTAAGACTTGGTAAGACTTGATTTGGTTGGTGGTAGGCCATTTTCTAAGAAACCCTGGATAGTTAGCACACTCTTATTTTCTTCCTAACATCTAATCATCTTATTCTTGCCGCCAAACGTGAATGTAGTCCAGCATTAAAACAAGATAGCGAGTTCCACATTGGATTGGGGAATATTAGTAAGCCCGCTTCCATCTTCGGAATTATCGTCACTTACCATCAGGCTAACCTATAGTCACACCCTGGACACTTCATACAACGAGACAGAAATGACATTTCAAAAATGGAATGACGAAACAAACAAAATGGCAGCGAAATCCTATACATTCGACAACCAAACTGTAACCAATCTGTACCTACCTGGGAGACGAGGGGGTGAGGTCGCAATCTAGAGAGCGGCAGGGAGTGTCCATACTGTATGTTAGTGCTAATATATATACTTTGCTCACAGATTTGGACAGAAGGATCCTCCCGTCTCCATATTTTCCTCAGATTTCATAGAAGCAAAAAGTAGCGCCATCTGACATAACTCGTACGAACTAGCGTGGGCGAGAGTAAGACGTCAGTGCCGCGTCAAAAATTCCTTGGTAGAATTGTCGCTTTAAAAATGCGTTTATTTAATTCGTTTACAAGAAAAAATACAATGTAAGGTTACGATGATACGACATCCCATGTTTCTTTTTAACCTTTCTTTCATTATTTTTACAGCCAATAAGGCATTTTTATATGGAATATCTTTCGACCGCACTGTACAATTTCCCGCAGACGACTGAGTCGCGAGTGTGCGAAACTTTCGATTTTCGCACCAATTCGCTGGGAGCATTAGTCGCACGCGTTGGCCGGGTCCTTACGCCAGTAATATATGTCATTGACCTTGCTATAGTGGAGAAAAAAATGTTTCTCTCAACTTTGCAATTTTTGACAATATTATTCAAAATTTGTTTGTAAGGAAAAAATCTTCACTGAAATGAAATCTGTCTGAATTCATAATTTTAACATTCAAATATGTTACATAAGGTTTTTATGCTCATCAGTGACTCACTGACTGACTGTCAAAATTATTTTGTAATGCAAATAGGTAGGCAACAATAGTACATTATAACATTACTACAGAGGCCGGGAAAGTAAGCGATTGCTGGATGAGTAGAGTTTAACCCGTTCACGAGCTTTGGCTAATTGGCTTTAGGTTTGCTATGGATGCTGTGTCAATATTAATCTGTATTGGCGTCGAATAAGGTTCAGTTTCCTCTTGTTTGCCGTAGTTGCATTGCTCTTGAAAGGGTTAAGGGCCGAACCACAGCGCAGTGAGGCCTTTAATAATATTAATCCAGCAATTGCGGCTCCGGCCGAGGCCTGCATAGTGCTTTACTCAAACAAAGCAAGGAAATTAAAATAATGTAAAATAAAATACACTCGATATTTAAATATTATGCGAACGGCCAAGGAGTGGAATTCCCTGCCGGCGGCGTCCGTATCCCACGATTCGTATAATTTAGGAATCTTCAAGTTGGTGAATATGAGCTTGCTTGTTACATCCTCGGTTGCATCGGCACTTACCATCAGGTGAAGTGCAGCCAAACGCACTCAAATAAAAAAATTACCTAAATGATAGAATGCCCCGTGACGCACACTTTTGCTTTTCCGCTGTTTCACTTTTTTTAATCACAGCGCCGCGGTCGCCCCGCTGCAGCCGGCCCGCTCAAAATTTGAAAAAAAACAGCCAGCAAACCTCACACCAAGGAGCTTTTATTTATCGGACTTTGGTGTTGTCACTTGGCTGTATGAGAATTGTGTTCTGTGCCTCTCATTTTTGCAATTAAAAAACACTACTCTCCAGTAATGAAATTACATAGCCACTTCCCGGCTCGTTAGCGTAGTTAAAGTAAAAGTAAGATAAATTATATTTTTTTACGATCCAGAAATCACATATTTTCTGTGTTGTTTTTTAGAATGTAAAGCGATTGCATAGCGTGTTCGAGTAAAAACATTGATAACCAAACATCTGTGTAAACAGCATTGATGTGCTTCGGCTTGAAGATAAGATAGCCAGATCCCTATTGCGTTGGGGAATCTGGGTAAGCCCGCTTCCATCTTCGGTATAATCGTCACTTACCATCAGGTGAGATGATGCCAAGGGCTTATCAATTGTAAAAAAATATAATTACGAGCGCCTAGACTCTATATATGTATGTTTGTATTTAATCATATATAAGTATTTATATCAGTCTCTGGTTCCCATAACACAGGGAATCCTACTTTGGTTGGGGCCAGATGACCATGTGTGATTTGTCCCAGAATCTTTATTTACTTTATAAGTCCGGATCAATTGTAGATAAAAAAAAAGGAGACCCTTGCCCCACAATTGACTGTATAACCACAGGTATAACTAAAGCAACGTCAATTAAACGTTGAGGGAATAAATAATGACATTGTATCAATGTTGAAACTAATGTCATACTAGTAGTTGTAAGGCGCCCTCTAGGGCCTAGGGCCTCTAGGGCCTCTAGGGCCTTTTTTATCTACAATTGATCCGGACTTATAAAGTAAATAAATATTCTGGGACAAATCACACATGGTCATCTGGCCCCAACCAAAGTAGGATTCCCTGTGTTATGGGAACCAGAGACTGATATAAATACTTATATATGATTAAATACAAACATACATATATAGATATTTAACACCCAGACACACAAATCTGCTCATCATACAAATGTTTGCCCTGGGTGGGGATCGAACCCACAACTCTCGGATCAGTCAGTCAAGAACACTAACCACAGAGCCACCGAGTCAGTATGGATATATGCTGGATTCATATTGGTTGAGGTTATAATAGAAGGCTAGTAGCAAACCCTACCTGTTAAAAATGTTCAAACTGCCTATAAGGCATCTAACTTTACTGCCATCCTGTGATAGCAACCGTCACCAAGGGCTTTGCCTAGTGAAGCATGGATTCTAGTCAACGATAACCTAACCAATTTAATTAAAAATTAAAAACCCGACTGCATTGAAACATGAATGAAATTAAGTGTTAGTGACTTGGATGAGGGTAAACAACTCACTCACTAATGTACGGGTGTCCAGCAACCATTCGCAGAATGTGTATCTCCTGACGAGTTGCATCCCTCATGGTGTGTGTGTCGACACCGTCTTGTGACTCCTGACTGAGGTCTATAATTTTGGCAGCAAACTCGTGACCTGTCTCCTTTTCGATGCATCTTCGAACTGTTGAGCTGACACCTCTGTTAACGTTAAATACATCTTTATTTAGTTTATTGCTTGAGAGTTTGGCAGTTTTAAAGTTCTATCGTTTGCTTTTTGCTTCATCATCATATCAGCTGAAGGACCTCCACTGCTGGACAAAGGCTTTTTGTTTAAATTAACATTAATTTTTAGAAAAAAATCATCACATCAGCTCATATATACGTCCCCACCGAGGGGCTCAAGCCTACCCTGAATTAGGGCGATCGGACTTTATTCGATCACGCGGGCCCAGTACGGGCTGGGCAACTTCACACACAACCTTCGAGTTTCTTCGCAGATGTGTGCAGGTTTCCTCAAGATGTTTTCCTTCACCATAAGAAGGTCGGATAAACGAACATATGAGATTGAAATTTGAAAACACATTGGTATGTGGCAGGACTCGAACCACGACCTCCCGGATAGGAGGTAGCGGCCCTTGCTGTTGCGCCACCGACGCTCTCTTAGAAAAAAATAAAAAACGTTTATTTTATTTATTTTCTTATTGTCGTTTCCAATAGGGGCATTCCACGTGAAGCGGACAGGTAAAAAAGTTGATGTTTCTGATTTTAGTAATATTTGATTAAGTTATACCTATATATGTCTTCGACTCAGATATGCAATATTTTTTCAGTACAATACATAGTTAATGAGTTAAGGGCATTGAAGTTTTGACTAATTAACAAGTATGCGCTACTTCAAACCCAAGTACTAAGTGTTAAAAAGTTATAATCAAATAAACAAAGTAGTGTAATGTATACTTGACTTGATGAGCTTCCTAAACGCATTTTTGGAAATTTAAAAAAAAAGTTTTTTTTAATGAAAATATGTAATTTAATTTTTCAAACTCGATTTTTTTAAAGTTGGACCAGTTTATTTATTTTTTCTCATAATAGGTATTGGTGTATAGATAATCCATGCCAAGTTTTGTAATGGGCCTGAAAGTTGTGTAGGAGCTATACCAGTCACCAAACCTGCGTCGTCTATTTCTATGTCTAATGGATATTTAAGGCCTTAAGATGGGTCAAATGACAATATTCAATTAAAATTATTGGAAGACTGTGTAAAGCTATCATCATCATCATATCAGCCGACGGACGTCCACTGCTGGACATAGGCCGCATCCAGCGGCTTTCCACGACCTTCACCAGGTCATTGGTACACCGAGTCCTACCTACACTACTTTTACTGGTGCGCGATCGCCACTCGAGAACTTTACTACCCCAATGGCTATCACCATAAAGCTAATCACTATAATAATAAAGCTATCACCATGGAAAAAAATATACTAAATAAAAAATTGATTTAATTGAATACAAGTAAAAACAAACAAACCTTAATATTACTTGAAGTAATAAAAAATCAATATAATTGAATATAATTTAAAAAACATTACCACCTTTGATGTAAAAAAATATACTGTAGACTGTAGACCCTGTTTTTGGCATTAATTGCAAAATTTCACAAAAACATTTTTTTTTAAACTTATTTGAAAGTGATGAAAAGTAATAAAAACATGTAAAAATCGAGAATTGGGAGTTCAATTTCAAAGTAACAGCCACATTGAAGCCCACATTGATTTGAACTTAAAATGAATAGACTTATAATCAGAATGTCTAAGTGCTCCTATTTCAAACTTCAGTCAGCCATCAGTTTCTATCTGTAATGGATAGACCCCTGCTTAAACATGTTTGCGAGTTTCTATCCGTTATGGATAGAACCCTACTTGAAAGGATAAGCTACTCCCCTATTAAACCATGTTAATTATCTTTCTTAGTGTGGCACAATTAACCGTGCCACAATTTAAAAGAGGAAGACGTCAAGTGTAGAAATAATATTTGTATTTTTAAAATGTTAGAAATATTAGTAAGGAAAAGCAAGAGATATCAATATTTTTCGGACCAGTCGTTGTGGAAATCCTTGGGAGAGGCCTTTGCCAAGCAGTGGACATTTTTGGCTCTAATGATGATGATCATCATCAATATATTTCAAAGGTCCTATTTATTTACCCTGGTTGGAGTGCCCTTGAAAGGGCTGCCATACTTAATCCTAAAATAGGTTTATTAGATTTGATGATGATATTGTCGAAGAGCCTTGCGAAGCGAGGCCCTCCCCCTATGGCAGCCCTTATCATTTACCAAGTCCATTACCAAGTGCAACCCAAGTTTTACCCTTTATTGAAAAGTAAATAAAAGTAAATTAGACTTCAAGGTTAGTAATATAAACTAAAAATAAGAAATCGAGAGTGGAAGACGCTTTAAATAAGTAGGTACATCACTTCCGTTACGCCGCCTAAAATTGGCAGCACAGAATACTGTAATACTGGCATGAGCAATACAACACACAGCAAAAATCACGTTCGCCAAAGCTGATTTCTCTGTTTTACTTTGTGGTATTGGTATTTTTCGTGTGCATGACCCACCTTCCTATGATCTCTTTTGGTTCATATCTCGCGTAGAATTCCTTTGCCGCATCCTTATCTGGCAAATTGTCATCGTCTTCCTCTTTAGCCATGTTATTCACTATCACTGATATAGTTTACTGCAATAAGTCGCTCCTATTACGATTTGGATAGTATGGATCGCAATGACGAAAGGTTATTACAGCTGACAGAAGACATAACAAGATTATATCACACACAGTTTTTGTAGGATTTTGTACAATAGGTACAAAAGATGTCGGTAATTATGACTAAAATATACAATTTATTTAGCAGATGTTTACGCAACAAAACTACGCTTCTTAAAAAAAAACTGATTTTAAAATTTACTCTTTCATTTGACAAGAACTTTCCATCTTTTCACCAACCAAGAAAAAATTTAAAAACTTAGTTTGTTATATTCTCTTTGAAAAAATTGGTGAACCTAATTTCAAAACGACAACAAGTTTAATGATTTTGTTTTTTTGTTTTTTACTTCGCCCTTTTAGGGCAGGCTAAGGCTCATTGGCCATACCGCCTAGTCTTCAGTATATGTTATTCAGCAGTATTTAATTTGTAGAATTCACGTCTTCAGTAATTTTTTGTATATTTTTCAGATTATGTAGTAATTTTCTCCTTTTCAGTTTTATAGGTCACTGTTCTTCACGTTCACATCATGTCATTGTCTATATACTAAACTAACCTACATACTCTAGCAAAATGATAGCACTTTTGCTAAAGCTTGCTCGGACTTCTTGTGGGAACTCGAAACACAGTATACACACTTTTATTTCATTATCCTACACAAGAAACACATAAATGATACTTCGCTGATAAATACACTATCAATATTACACATCGAAAACCACTAAATGTAATTTTTCGGATAATAAAAGAAAAATGACAAACTGAACGCTACAAATTCCCGCCAAAAAGTCCACAAGTTTAATGATTTCTATACTCCTTGAACGACAAACGTAATGACCACAGATCTACTAATTCAAAAATACCCATAAATAATATAAATTTATTTTGTGGCTCTGGATACAAAAAATATAATTTTTTTCACGAATATCATTGGATTTTTTGTGAATCGGTAACTTCCTACTCACAGATCTACTAATTCAATAGATTAAACACAAATTAAAATAAAACTGCGACGATATTGCTGTGTGCTTACGCAAACTAACCCTCCATATGAGAAAAGGAGATGACTCTATTCTTGGTAGTATGCCGATTTCATGCCCCGTACAGCCCTAAATGTCAAACTCTGGCCACCAGGGATGTGCCGTACAGATTTAATCGATATCGAAAGAACCCAAAAGCTGGCAGCTACCATAATTTAGCTATGGGCATGTTTTATCCTTACTATTCCTTACTTATTATTTATTATATCAGCTCATATACGTCCCCACCGATGGGCTCGAGCCTACCCTGAATCAGGGCGATTAGGCCGTAGTCGACCACGCGGGCCCAGTGCGGGTTGGTCGACTTCACACACAACCTTCGAGTTTCTTCGCAGGCCTGTGCAGGTTTTCTCAAGATGTTTTTGAAAAACTCATTGGTACCAATTCTATACAAAAAAAACACTTCAGTCCGTAGCTCCGTTGCGACGCTGACGTGCGCGAGCACGGAAATGAGTTTTCACCAGATCCCTCGGGAACCATGTAAGGATTTGCTAATTAGTAAATTATTTATTTTCCCACCCCCTCAGCCATCTCTGTGCAAAAAATCACAGCAATCCATTGTTCCGTTGCAATGTTAAAGAAACTAACAAATAAAAGAGTATATTTTCAGTTCCCTCAGGAACTGCATCGGACTATGCTATGCTATTTTCACGGGATAAAAAGTAGCCTATGTCCGTCTCAGTGACACAGACTACCTGCATGCCAAATTTCATCAAGATTGGTTAAGGTGTTGAAGCGTGAAAAGGTAACAAACAAACACATTTTCACATTTATAATATTACTAGCTTTTGCCCGCGGCTTCGCCCGCGTGGACATCGTTTTTATGACTGTCATAGAGGGTGCGCAGTGCGCGAGCCGCAAGCGGCTCGCGAGCGTGGACATGTGTATTCTCCAGATCACTCGGGAACTATGTCAGGATATGTGGCACTGGAGAAAATCCATGTCCACGCTCGCGAGCCGCTTGCGACTCGCGCACCGCGCACCCTCTAAGACAGTCATATAAATAATGTCCACGCGGGCGAAGCCGCGGGCAAAAGCTAGTATATATATAATATATAATAATATTATAAATGTGAAAGCGTGGATGTTTGTTACGCTTTCACGCAAAAACTACTTGACGAATAATCATGAAATTTTGTACTCATATTCTGGGAGGTACTAGAAGAAACATAGGGTATTTTTTATTATATATATAATAAAATAATAAATGTGAAAGCGTGGATGTAATCATGAAATTTTGTACACATATTCTGGGAGGTACTAGAAGTAACATAGGGTACTTTTTATTAAAAAAAAATTGTCAACAAATATCAACATTTTGCTACTTTAGCGCCATCTAACATGGGAAATGACGTGATTTACTAATAAGCATATCCTGACATAGTTCGCGAGTGATCTGGAGAATACTCATGTCCACGCTCGCGAGCCGCTTGCGGCTCGCACACTGCGCACCCTCTAAGACAGTCATAAAAACGAGCAAAAGCTAGTAATATTATAATTGTGAAAATGTGTTTGTTTGTTACCTTTTCACGCTTCAACGCCTTGACAAATCTTTATGAAATTTTGCATGCAGGTAGCCTGTGTCACGGGGAAGGACATAGGCTACTTTTTATCCCGGGAAAATAGCATAATCTGATGCAGTTCCTGAGGGAACTGAAAAATTACTCGATTGTTGTGATTTCTTGCACAGAGATGGTTAAGTAGTTGGGAAACGACATAATTTACTAATCACCCTTAAAGACAGTCATTAAAACGGAGTCCACGCGGGTGAAGCCGCTGGAAAAACCTAGTCATTAATAATTATTGTAAACATAAT
Organism: Coleophora flavipennella; assembly: GCA_947284805.1. Lineage (NCBI taxonomy): Eukaryota > Metazoa > Arthropoda > Insecta > Lepidoptera > Coleophoridae > Coleophora > Coleophora flavipennella. Next base: position 7,334,496 of record OX369283.1, on the reverse strand, counting down.
TCAACCGTTATCATTATGTACATGCCAAGTGAATGTAAATTAATGTGAATGAGGTGAAAAATAGTTACACCAACTGTGAGGTGGGTGTGACATACGCAAATACATAATATAGAAGTTGTCGATTTTGATAACTGAAATGACTACTTATTACTGTAATATATTAATTTACATTAGGGACGTGAGGTAAAATGATAAAATTACCGAGTTCTAGTTATAAAAGTATTTATATTTCTATAAAAAAACAAAGTAGTGTTTTTTACACAAAAATCAAAAGTATTTAGGAACTATGACTTACTATCTAAAAAACTGAGATATTTTGACAACTGTGCACACGAAATTAAAAAAATACATCTGTCTAATATAATTTAGCTAAAAGATAACATAAAATCAACAAAAAATATTCTAATAACTTATTTTATGAGGTCGTGACTAATGACAGTTCGTAAATTGTATGTTATATATAAATATCATAATGAAAAAACATGAATCTCTCAATTTTAACCAGTATTTATTAAGTAAAATAAGACTTATTCCAAGACCATTAAAACTAGTTTTGCAAGGCACCAGTACAATACGTTATCAACTTTCTTATATAATACTGTGAACAAAAAAACTTAATATCTACCCTATGACTTACTATGAATGCAAAAAAACACGTGATTGAATGGCTAAAAATTCTAAACTATGAAGAGGTAGAAGATCTACTTACACACATATCCTAATTACAATTGCAAATTTACTCCCTCACTATCTCTTTCCTTGATGCACGCACACACACATACATATACACAAACACTCAGACGCGAGCTCGCGCCTTCTTTATATATAATTTAAATTTTATTATTATTATTTTTTAATCTGACTTAGAGTATCAAAAAACTATTTATGTATCCATGTTTTTGGTAAAGATGGGCGAATACTTCTGACACAGGCAGTTTTAACATTTCTTAAAAGAAGTATTCAGAAACTGTAAACTATTTTGTAAATTGAATGATGTTATAAACAATATTTTTTTATACAAAAATCAACAATATTTAGGAACTATGACTTACTATCTAAAAAACAGATATTTTGACTACTGTGCACACAAAATTAAAAAATATATCTGTGTAAAATATATTTAGCTTCAATATAAAATAATGTCAACATAAAACATTCTAATAACTTCATTTATGAGGTCGCACATTACGTACCCGCTGTGTTTTCGCAAGTGTAGTTCACTAGATAATGTTTAAATATATTAAAAAATCCCTTAAAATCACTCCTCGCGGCACCCCCTCCGGCTACCGAGCCAGCCGAGTTCCAGGAATCGCGGAGTTTAGAAATATTTAGTGTTTTATGAATTGATGGTTATGAGATACCCGACCTCATCCACGCCGGGTTGCCATGATGCCAAGGGCTTAACCAAATGAAGATAAAAAACCGGCTAAGTGCGATTCCGATAAGCACTCTGAGGGTTCCGTACCACCACGTCTCCACACAACTACATAGTATAACGAAATGATACCTATTCACATTACAATCAAAAGACATCAACGCGAGCGACAAATGTATGCTTTTTTTGTCACTCAGTTCGGACTTCTTAGCGCAAGTACGACTCACACTTGCCCAATTTTTATTATTTGTTGTGTTACTTCAGTATTAGTACTATAATCACACCAAGTATCACGCTTTTAATGTATTACCGTTTTTACAATAGAGCTAAATCAAAAACCTCTAAAGACCTATAAAAAACACATTTCTTTGTATGGAGACCCCCTTATTTTCTCCATTTTTTAAATCTTTTTTTCTGGTTTGGCAATGCGCCCTTCCTGCACTGCAATGATGGTACTCGTTGTCGTAGTCTCATCTAATAATCCCTGAAGGCAAAAGTTAAACTTGTCAATTACTTCAATCAATGCAAAAATGTGAATGTGCGTTTATCGAATTAATCGTAACACCAATTTCACAAGACCTCTCGGTAATACATTGTCTAATATACTATCTACTACTTATGCTGGACTATGGTTTTTAGTTTTTTGGGAAAACTATGACATAAAAACGTACATAAATAAACTCATATTAATACTTTACACCTTAATATACATATATATGTACTTAAATAATTTAATAAGCTCTTTGCAGTGAAACACTGCAAATCGCTCATTATTTATACGTATGTATCTTATTTGTAAAATAATTAGCCTAAATAATTAAAAATGCTACCCAAAGACATTATTCCACGCGGACGAAATCGCGGGCACAGCCAGTATGATCCTTTCTAATATTATAAAAGCGAAAGTTTGTATGGATGTATGGATGTTTGTTACTCTTTCACGCCATAACAGATAAACGGATCTGGATGAAATTTGGTAGGTAGACAGATGCGGACCTGGATTAACATATAGGCTACTTTTTTCCACGCTCGCGAGTCACGTGTGGCTCGCACACTGCGCACCTTCGAACACAGTCATGAAACTATGTTCACGCGAGCGAAGCCGTTGGCAAAAGCTAGTATAATATATAACAATGTCGAATTCAAACTTTCTACGTAAAACAGTATCTGAGAAAAACGGGCGTGACAAACGGACAAATGGACGCGTAAGTAACAAGGTTACTTACGTTGGGTTCTGTTTTTCCATAATGAAAGTATACAACCCTAAAAGTCATTAGCTTACCATTGTTGCGGTTGCTTGTGGCGTAGGCAGGCAAGTGGCATTAATGATATTTGGATCGCCAGCTATATGTAGCATGGAATGCTGAAAAAAAATCAAACTTTCTATGTTAAAAAGTATCTGAGAAAAATGGGCGTGACAGACGGACGGATAGACGCGTAAGTGATCTTGTAAGGGTTCTGCTTTTTCTTTTGAGGTATGTGAGTGTGGTTGCAGTTGGTTGTGGCGTAGGAAGAAAATTGGCATTATTGTCATTTGGTTGGCTAGCTACATGTGACATGGAATATAGAAAAACTTTGAAGTACGATAAAATGTAAACAAAACAGAAATTTTAATGACTATACGAGTATGTAGACTGAAAAATCGAGCACGTGCGATGTTGTCAAAGGCTTACCGTGGTTGTGGTTTCTTGTGGCATAGGCAGCAAAGTGTCATTAGTCCTACTTAGTTCGTTAGCTACATGTGACATGGTTAATATCCTGAAAAATATATTAGACTTTGAAATACGATAAAACATAAACAGAAAACAACTAACTTTAAGTTAAGTGTACATTAAAAAACTGGCATAGTGCGAGTCGGACTCGCGTAAAATAGGGTTCCGTAGTTATTTTCAAAAAAAATATGTTTATTTAAATATATTTTTTATTTTTTTTCGTTGGTGATATAACATTTTGTATGGAAAATCCATGAACTTTTTATAAATCGAACTGCTTAATATGCCAACAAATCTTTTTATAAATCTTAAGTTGGACGACTATTACTCCTAAACTAAAAAAGCCTATTTAGCTGTGATAGTTTTCCCTTTAAATTGATTATATATCCTACTATTTACATTTTTTTCCACATGTCCTGAAATAGAAGTGTAGCTAGTATTTATTATGATTTTGTAAAAAAAAGTTATAATACAGTAAGTGCTCGAATTGTGGAGAAAACTTCCTTCGATTTTTTACTCTACCACTTCATTAATTTATATACCCTTGCCAAATTACAGCTTTCTAGTACCTACTAAAAGTCTCTGACTTAGCTAAGCCAGGGGGGACATTGCGAAACTATAAGGGTTCTTCTTAAAGGGTTAATCTTTGTTGACTACGGAACCCTAAAAATAGAAAGAATGTGCTATATTATTGTCAAGAAATTTACCGTGGTTGTGTTTGATTGTAGCCTAGGCACAAAAGGCTCACTACAACTTCTTGGTTCGCTTGCTTTTAACATCGGGAAATCCTGAAAAAAAGTTTATTTAACATTGAGATAACATAGTTAAAAATAAACAAAAAAGTAGTGTTAATTGAAAAACTGGTCAAGAGCGCAAGTAGAACTCACACAAACAGGGTTCCGTATCAAAATTTTTGTGACCGGTATAACAAGACCTCTAATTACATACATTGTCTCACATAATCAGAGATCTGCTTTTACTGGACAATGCTTTTATTTATTTTTTTAAAATCTATGATAATAACGATATTCCAGGCAGTTTTCAAGTAATCTGTGATCTAAGTTGTAGTAAACTGTATTAATTTCAAAATTTTGGCTTCAGCGGTTTTGAGTGCGAATAGTGTTTTGGCAGATATTTTGAGCAATATCTCCAAAACAAACAAAGGTAAAATTTGGAAGAAATACTATATGAATGCTTAGTAGTAACCTTTTTTAAACGACACTCAACACGTAAGGGTTCATATATTTTTTTGTGATCACCAAACTTGCCACCTCCTAAATTCCTCAAAAAATATTTTTATTGTTGCAAAATGTGTGGGTTAAAACTATAGTTACGTCAAATTTTAACTTTCTGCGTTAAACAGTCGGTGAGAAAAACAAGCGTGACGGACGGATGGACGGACACGTGACTGGTCTTATAAGGGTTTGGTTTTTCCTTATGAGGTACGGAACCCTAAAAATGGAACGCATGTGTCATGTTCTTGTCAGATGCTTACCATGGTTATGGTTGCTTGTGGCATAGATGAAAAAGTGTCATTAGTAATACTTGGTTTCGTAGCCCCATGCAAGATCGTAAAATCCTGAAAAAAAATATCAAACTTTAAAACGTGATAAAATAATAAACAGAAATGATATAAGTAAATGTAGTGTCTTGTATGCATAGAAAGTATGTGCGGATAAAACAGTGATGTAAGAAAAACTCGAAAAACGTTAGATGTATCTTTCTACTAAGATATTAAAACTCAAATTTTCATATTCTCATTCATCAAGTTTCATGCGCCCCATATTTTCCAAGTTCACTAGTTAGCATGTACGTGGTAGTTGTGTGTGTTTTATGTGTGTATGTCCTCTTGGATCATCAAGACCCATGAAGCGTTATTTTATTCTTTTTAAGGCAAATAAAAATGTGGATTTTAGTTTATTTAATGCAAAATTCCACCCAGAACGAACAAATAAAAACATGTTAATAGTTGATGTCCTCTGACATCTGTACTATGAATTCTTACAAAAATATGCCACCTACATACTATGCCACTGGTCACATACCTATCAATCCATACATTTTAACCGGCATCCCAGTATATTCTTAGGAGTTGTATCAATCCATACATTTTAGCCGGCATCCCAGTATATTCTTAGGAGTAGTATCAATCCATACATTTTAGCCGGCATCCCAGTATATTCTTGGGAGTTGTATCAATCCATACATTTTAGCCAGCATCCCAGTATATTCTTAGGAGTTGTATGGCAAAGCCCCGAGCTGAATGTATGTTTTCTATAGCCATATTCAAATGGTAAATTTTTATTTCAATCCCTCACAGGACAGGCATTGCTTAGTATGCGGTCAGCAGTCAGGTCAAAGCGAACACAGCATCATGACCACAGACCGCATCCAGTGTGACAAGTCCTTCAGTGTTGGGGACAGCGTATACACATATCAAATATTGTAAATATCTGTCATGGCAATTGACATTTTATATTCATTTGAGCATAAAAAACTCTGTTCAAATAAAAACTAAAATTGTAATCTATAATTTATACTATAAAGTTCCTTACCACAACTGCTGTCTTATCGGGTAAATTCAAAGTGGGTGCGGCATCTTCTCGTACTTGCAATAAGTTTCCTCGTACAAAGCACTCGGGGCTGAAGTGTCTTGAGCACAATCTCCAAGATTTTTTATGCGCTTCTCATTTTTGCTAATGGCGTCAAACCACCGCTAGCGAAATTGATCACTTTGGGGGAACCTTAAAGAAAATAATTAAAATGTAAGATACCATTACTAATACTAAGTGAGGTAGGCCTTTGTCCAGCGGTGGACGCCTTTCAGCTGATATGATGACTAAGTGACGCACATTTATCGACCATAATTTTCACGTCACTAGTAACCTAAAAACAGTTTTGTTTATTTTTACAATTTTTGTTCTTATTTTCACTCTTAACATTATAGTTTCATTTAAATTTGTAAAATGAGCCTTCATGAAAGTCTTGTCTCATTGATATCGAAACATTTCGTGGTTCATTTAACGAGAAAACGTATTTCTTTTACTCACGTGTGGAAACTGCTATTATCACTCGAGTTTTCTCTATTTCTCGAATGAGATTTGCAACCACGCACAATGCACGACATTCTCCATGTATTGTTCATTATTCCACAACCAAAAATAAACACTTAACTATTTCTTTAAGATTGTTTAAAACCTTTTTCGTCCGTCTAGGCACCTTAAGACCGACGCAAATGACAACGCAACAAAATTTAAAAGGACTCCGAATGCTTGTTACCCTTTGGGCTAAAAGTGCCTTCTTTATTTGGTAGCTTGGACAGATATCCATAGTTATCCAATTGACAATTAGGGTGATACGGTTTGACGTCATCAATGTTTAATCTATTGAATTCTATTGAATTAGTAGATCTGTGTTCCTACTGTACATTTTTTTTTCCTTGAATGTTGGCTGTTTTGACTACTTTAGATAACTAAGAAATAAACAAAAGTCAACTCTCATGTCTCACAGATTGCTATGGGTTATCATATCTCACACACCGGGCCAGCTAGCCGGACGGAGTTGATTTTAACCCCAACAAAACATAAATGTGAAATAGAGCCAAGTTCAATATCAAAAAAATTACAGGGACTGAATTTACCAAGTTCTATAGTGGTTTCTAAATCATAAGCACGGATCTTCCAATAGAAATATTTATTTTAGACTTCTCCAAATAATAGAGATTGTACAACTGTTTCAGTTGCTTAAAAAAAATGTTATGTTCGGAGCAGACTAAGGCTGCGAAGGGGTCTCCGCACTGCCTAGCCCTATCCTGTCTCCCCGGCTGAAAGGGAAGTGAAGGATCAATACCTTTGTACCTTTTTATCCCACAACAAATATCCAGCCACTAATTACTGGCGTCATCAATATATATCTCATATATCACATCAAGATTTTATTTTAGATGAAGAACTGTTTAGGGTGCCTCGAAGGAACTTTCTTAGCCACTAGTTTTGTGTAGCTTTTAGACTGCCTCTAGGTAATTCTAGTTTTAAGAAGTGTTCAGTATATTAATTTGTGTGTTTATTCGGAATCGAGAAAGAAACGATCGTTGGTTATCCGGGATCCAACAAAATTTATTTTCAAGTTGAATTAAATGTGTTCTTTAGAAATTTAATTTTAAAATTTAATTTTGTATATCAAGTCCTCTATTTCATTTTATAGTCCATATTACTTTCTTGTACCTTTTTTCATTTGAAATATATTTATTTCTACCCCAAGATGATTCATTTCTTAAACTCTGGTTAGGCCCAATCCCACTAAATTTTGCGCATTTTGTAGCGATACCGTAATTGACCATTTTAAATCAATTTTATTTATTTTTTCTACAGTTGGTAGTAATGTAGACTGACATTAAATGCGCGCGAAATTTAAAAGAAAGTTTGACTTGATGTGATATATTTTTTTGGGTTTATGTCCCCAAGCGAGGCCGCATGGTCCGAGGAGGCTAGATTACCCAATCATTTGCTTTTACTCCATAAAGTATCTACTATGAATGAATAAATTTTGACTGCAGAGCGAGCCATTTTTGGTCATATTCTAGTTCATCTATGTAATAGTGTTTTGTGTGATGTCAGTATATCGTATCAGAGACTTAAAAGCATCTTCAGTGTTTTGGCACCAGTGACTTATATATTACTGTTGGCACCTACCGCATCACTTACTTTGTCTGCGGTCTTATTTAATTCAACAATATTCTAATTACTTATTTCACAGTTATTTTATGATTACAAGTCGACACACATGTCATGTATTTAGATATCATACGATGTGACGTGACGTTGCCCCTCATGGACCGTCTTTCGTTTGCACGCGGTAGCTGTGCCCCGCACTACCGCCACTGTGCCCGGACCTACCCGCATTTCGAGATCTCGCACGCGCATGTGAAATCCCGCGGAGAAGCCTACGAGCTCCGGCTCTAACAACAGCGTGATGGCCTCGGGTTCCGAGTCGGGGTATCTGGACGTGTGCAGGACGCCCTGGATGCCTCTTCTACGTACAGATCCAGCGGACCACCAACATGACTGCCCTCTACGCTATCAAGGAGCTCCTGCATATGCCGGGCATCACCATCGAGGCCTGGCGTGGCAAGCGAGGACCCGTGCAATGCCATCGATGCCAGGGATTTCGTCACTCCTCCCACCTATTTTCATGTCTTTTTTTTTATTATTCACAATTGGTAAGCCCTTGGCATCATCTCATCTCATGTCATTTTAATTTCGACATATCGTTGGTTTTATTAAATGAAAAAGTTTACCTTTTTAACCCGTCTTTAACTTGTAACCAGCCAGATACGAAGAAATAAGTATATAATATCGACATGTATGAGCTCAGAATAAATGCATATCTTATATATTAATAATAAGAAGAAGAAGAAAAGAAGAGCGTATAGGCTCGCGACCCGGGAGCCGCCGGAGCGCGTTTGGTCGCGCTGATGCCAGGCATGGCAGGATGCGAGTTGGCGATCCAAACAACCGACCCGAACATATGGCCGGTCACTTCCATCATCGCTACGAGTGCGCTTGGTGCCAGCAAGTCTTCACAGGCTCAGCAATCGGCGCCCGCCGCTGGTGGAGTATGCCGCATGAGATGGACTAGGTCCCAAAATACAAACCTCATACGTGCGTACTTGTAACATTACGTCTCTATGGATGGAGGCCACAAGAGACCGTATGCACAATATTTTTAGAAGAAGGAAATGGAAAGCAAAGGAGTATCTATGAAGTTTAACTATGTACAATAGAGAGGTGCTAACTTAAAAGAATATCTATCAAAAGCTGGGAATCGAATATTTGCTTGGAATGGAATTATACTTCAGACTAAACCGAGGACAATTACTTTTATTACTTGCAGCAGCTCACGAGATGTTGCTGTCTCCGTCAGCTCGCGAGATGTTGCTGTCTCCGTCACACTTTAGAGATCCTATTAAAATAAAAAAGGCATCCATCTCCCTCACTCATGCACGCCGGCCGGTCAATCCTGCGCACATGTCATTACGCGTTTTAGTGTTGTCGAAGTCACACGCGTACCGGCATAGGTACTTATGTTTTTTTTTTCTCGTATCAGTGCAGTGCTACTCCCCTGTGTATCATGGAAAAAGGAAAAGATCAATTTACAGTGAGTTGCAATATCTCCGAAAGAAAAGTAAAAAGTTGGAACAAAAACTTACATTGAGTAGAAAAACAAGATCGCCGTCGTCTTCTTCGAACCGTGATGAGGACGCGTGTCGTTCTCCAACACGGGAACGTGACCTGCAGAGGCCGCCATCATCAGATGACGCGGAAAGGACTAGCATGGTGCCACCACCCATGCATGAAGGTAGGTAAATGACCTACATACAATACAAAGTTATTTCCTATACGAACTACCTTCGTTATGACAATAGTTAACTAATTTATTTCCTATAGACACAATATGCAGGTAGGTAAGCACCTAGTTAGGTACCTACTTTTCAGATATATATATATATATATATATATATATATATATATATATATATATATATATATATATATATATATATATATATATATATATATAGGTATGTACAAGTTACAACTACATTCCTGCCTATTGAAGTAAGCACATCCATGACGTAAATACAGAAAAGATGCCGTTCTTTTTTATTTTTATCTCCACTTTATTGTGTTGAGATTATTAACAGATATCCTTTAAGGATAGTCGCTCCTTCACCCCACGTATATCGTGTTGGAAATTTTTATTTGATAACCTATATGGTTTGTCAACATTGTTTCATTTCACAATATTTTTGATCTGTATCCTAAACGGATTACATGTCACTTTAAGATGATATAACGATTAAAATATATCTAAAATATATAACTGTAGAAATTTGAGAGCACCAAAGCTTAATTTGGAAATTAAAGCAGCATTAAGTGAAATAAACTTAAAGAAACCTATAACGAAAATAAGTAGAATCAGCTATCGAGTTGCCTTGTCGCACTCGGAAAAGCACTGAAGAATCAGCTATCGAGTTGCCTTGTCGCACTCGGAAAAGCACTGAAGAATCAGCTATCGTGTTGCCTTGCCGCACTGGGAAAAGCACTAAAGAATCAGCTATCGAGTTGCCTTGTCGCACTCGGAAAAGCACTGACTGAATCTAGCACTATATATCCTAACGAAAAAGAGATATCAATGAAACACCTCTTTAAGCCCTTAAGCGACGCAGATAGACTTCTATGTGACTATCACTACAAAGAATCACAGTCTCGACGCTACGCTATATAAGATATTCGTGATACCGTAAAGAACAAAAATCGATGAATTTATCTTTGGTTCAGATTTAGCGGAACAACTAAAATTGGCTAAAGCGATTACAAAATCCGGTTCGGAATCGTAGACCTCACGGCCTCCGTACAAACCACCAGCAAGTGGACAAGCTCAGCGAGGAGCTTTAAACTTGAGGGGAGCGCGGGGTGTAGCCTCGACAAGCGCCCATTCCCCCGCGGAGGCCTCCTGCGACGCCAGCAGCGACAGCGACGAGGGATCGTGATTACTACCGCCACGACGCGTCGAGCTCGAGGAGGACCAGTCACCGCGGCCGGAAGAACAGGTACATCTGCCACATGCTGGTAGATTATGTTATTTCTACAATTAAAATTGTCTTTATTGATTGATGGAGGATATTTATATACAATTATTTTTTAACTATGTACCATAAAGAGATACTAACTTAAAATAATATCTATCAAAAGCTAGGAATGGAATTGAAATTGACTAGATTGATTGATGGAGGATATTTATTTATAATTATTTAAAATAAGGGTTTCTAACACTACGTAGAGGACGAAGGGCGAAGCGACAAGCAACAGAAATGCAAAAGATAATGCAGCTCGCCATGCTGGATGGCGCAAAGTGTATGCGCCTAGTGAGGCTGGAGTGCATGCGCCTTGAAACACAGGAGTGCGCTGTGTACGCGCTAGAGGCGTACCTATAGGCGTAATATCTACCATAGGAATCCTTTTAATCAAACGCCATATTTTAAACTAAACACCAGCAGCTACATGGATAGGCGAAATTTTAACAACAAACTGATTAAAAGATAAGTCTAGTAATTTTCTAGTAATTACAAATTTAACATTAAAAATTGGTAGGTATATATTATATACCCTTTATAAGCTAATTACGATAGGTACTTAATTAAATTAATTATCAAAGATGTATATAATGTATGTAGTACGATCATTACTGAATATTATTTTAAAAATTTCTAGATTATACTCTGCAATATACAATTTTATGTGGGTTAAATAAAAGGCGCTTCAAGTCTCCCAAACTTACCCTAACTACTTATAGACCGCAGCCCTCATAAGTGCACTCCAATAGTTATAGCATTTTTTTTTATTTGAGTGCGTTTGACTATATTTCTCCTGATGGTAAGTGACGATGTAGTCGAGGATGGTACACGCAAATTCAAATAATGCTTATTCACTCTCGCCTTGAAGATCCCCAAATTATAGGAGTCAGGAAACACAGACGCAGGCAAGGAGTTCCACTCCATCGCTGTCCGCATAATAAATGAGGAAGCGTATCGCTTCGTGCATATAGGCTGAATATCAACAACAAAGGGGTGGGAAGGGGTGGAAGGTGGAATGGAGCTAGGGGAATGAGGTCGTGAAGTTCCTGAGCACACTCTCCGAAATGAATTCGATAGAAAACCGAAAGACAGGCAACTTTGCGGCGATGCTCAAGGCTTTGAAGCTTGTTTTTGACAAGCTCATCGTCGCCAATGAGTCTTCGGGCGCGTCGGTCGATAGCGTCCAAGGTAGCCAGCTGATAGCGATTCAATTGATTCAAATGGGTGGTCATAGTCATCATCATTTATGGTTTTCCAATGGTTTTCAAAATCATACTCTTTCTTCAGTGGTACCATCAAAATATTTTATTTCACCGATTTAAAAAAATTCACCATGACCATCGCCATACTCCACTTCAAAAACTCAAGGAAATTCAACCACAAACTTAATCAGCCACCATGGCTCGATTCACACTATGCTGCCAGGTTCCACTGACCAAAGTCCTTTTGCATGCATATTAGATTCAATTTTAAGCATATTAGGATTTTTCGGGAGCAATATAAAATAATAATTATCTGGATTTCTTGTAGACCTTCCCAAATCAATACCAATCAAATAATCGTCGTCTTCGTAAATTTCTTTTAATGCTTTCGTTCTCTTTCCACGTTGAAATCGAATTATTTGTGACTGGAATCTTGGTTTTTCTGCAGTCAGTCTCCATCGCTTTTTCTAAATTTTCATATTTAGTAAGATCTTCAATTGGTTTATCTGAATGGGTAAAAATCATCCTCCCATGTTTGATGTAGTTTTGTTGATTCCTGTTCTTTTTTCTAATATTTATCACCTGCAGGTATATTTCAAAATAATCACTTTATTAGGGTAGTATGTGGTTACTTCACGGAAACTCTCTTTCTTTAATGATAAGTGACTCCTCTCAACACAATTACTCCACAAGGGAGCAATGAGTATAGAAATCACTACGTTCAAGGGAGCCTCTCAGAGAACTAAAAGCAGGCAAGGCAGAGATAGAGGTGAGCCTGGATCAACTGACAACTCAACATTCAATTCAACATACAAAAGATTAATTTACAAAAAAAAACACCAAACACACCTCGAAGGCAATGCGGCACTATAATAATATCACAGTCTAAGAATCCATACAGTCGTCCAACGGAGGACGTCAGACAGGGAAATCGTGCGGAGGCTGCGGGGCGGGTAGATCCCACTAGAGTCTAGTGACTAGACCATTATCACCGTTTGTATGGTGCGGTGGACTGGACCCATTCATTAAGGGTCGTCAGTCGTCACGTCGCATTTTTAATATCAATCATTCATGTACGGCTCATTTTCATCTTTTGATTTATTTTAGTTCATAATTTTTGAAAATTATCGAGGCTCAAGCCCCTCGGTGGGGAGGTATATGATCTGATATGATGAAAAATTATATAATATAATTCAATTAAACATTTTGTTACAATTATTTTTTAATTAATTTAAAGTTATTAATTTTGCTAGAATTATTTTTTAAATAGATTTAAAATTAAAAAAAAATGTAATATTTATTTATTTATTTCACAATTTATTGCACACAGAAATAGGGACAAACAAACATTAAACTAGATAAGAACATACAAAAGGTACAGCTTATTTCAATTAGAAATTTCTTCCAGCAGACTTAGGAAAGAGAAATAACAAAAGAAAGGCAGAAGACGCGTACATAACAAAGACAACATTTTTAAAAACAGAAATTTTGTTAACATATTCCTAAAAAAATTCCACGTACAAAATAATACATCATACTACTTAGTGTAAGTTAGTAATAATACTAATAAATCTAATAATATAAATAAAATAAAATGCTTAAAATATAATAAATAAATTATAAAATCAATAAATTTGGCTAACTTTAAAAAGGAAAAGACAAGAAGTGTTCTTTTAATTTAGATTTAAAAGACTACAAACTCTGACTATCGCGAATCTCGTGTGGAAGTGAGTTCCACAACCTAAACGCATGCACGGAGAAGGAATAAGAATAGAAGTCGGTGGAATAGGTGGGAAAAGAAAGGAGGGATTTGGAATATTAATTATTATGTTGTAGCAATATCGATACTTTTTTTAAATTAAAAAATTGTGTGCGTTAGACGACATCTCACCTGATAGTAAGTGACGATGTAGTCGAGGATGGTCCACGAAAACTCAAATAATGCCTCTTCACTCTCGCCTTGAAGATCCTGACTGATTGATTGATTGAAAACACTTTATTGCACAAAATAAGAGGAAAAAAATACAATGATTAAGGAAGTTGTACATATAGGCGGTCTTATCGCTAACAAGCGATCTCTTCCAGACAGATGCTTCCAGATCCTGATGTGGATCATTTTATGGGTATTATTGGGCTGTTTTTTTACGAATATGACATACTTACTAAATCCCTTGTTAGAATTGAAAAAAGTGGCCGCCATTTTGAACTTTTTAGTTACTGAACTCATTGCTTCCAAAATCGATATCTGAGGGACCATGAGGTCCCTTATCAGAATCCGTTGCCCGAATTAAAAAAAAAGTGGTTGCCATTTTGAACTTTTCAGTTACTGGGCCGTTTTCTTCCAAAATGGATATCTGAGGGTCCCTGAGGTCCCTTAACACGAATACGTTACCAGAATTAAAAAAGTAGCGGTCATTTTGAACTCTTTAATTACTGGACCGATTGCTTCCAAAATCGATACATTAGGGTTCCTTAAGTCCCTAATCAAGAATGCGTTGTCAGAATAAAATAAAGTGGCCGCCATTTTTAACTTTTTATTTACTGGACCGATTGCTTTCAAAATCGACATTTGGGGGTCACTGAGGTCCCTTATCACGAATCTGTTGTCAGAATTTAAAAAACTAGCCGCCATTTAGAACTTTTTAGTTACTGGACCGATTGCTTCCAAAATCGATAACTGAGGGTCCCTGAGGCTTATCACGAATACGTTACCAGAATTAAAAAAGCGACCGACATTTAGAACTTTTTATTTATTTAACCGATTGCTTCCAAAATCAATATCTGGGGGTCCCTGAAGTCCCTAATCAAGAATGCGTCGTCAGAATTAAAAAAATGGCCACCATTTTGAACTTTTTATGTATTAGACCGATTGCTTCCAAAATCGATATCTTGGGGGTCCCTAAGGTCCCTTATCACGAATCCGTTGCCAGAATTTAAAAATGGTCGCCATTTTGAACTTTTTGCTTACTGGAGTGATTGATTCTAAAATCGATATCTGAGGGTTCCTGAGGTCTCTTATCAAGAATTTGTTGTCTTAATTAAAAAGGAGCCGCCATTTTGAACTTTTTAGTTACAGGACCAACTGTTTTAAAAATATCCAGATATGATTTTGGAAGCAATTGCTCCAGGAAGTAAAAAAATCAAAATGGTGGCCAAGTTTGTCAATTATTACAATGGATTCGTTATAAGGAACTTCAGGGACCCTCAGATATCGATTTTGGAATCAATTAATCTAGTAACTTAAAAGTTCAAAATGGCGGCCACTGTTTTCAATTCTGACAACGGTTTCATAATTAGGGACCTCAGGTACCCTCAGTTACTGATTTTGGAAGCAATCGGTACAGTAACTAAAAATTTCAAAATGGCGGCAACCTTTATTCAATTCTGACAACGGATTCGTGATCAGGGACTTCAGGGACCCCAGATATCGATTTTAGAAGGAATCTGTCCAGTAACTAGAAAGTTCAAAATGGCGGCAATTTTTTTCAACTCTGACAAAACAGTTTCGTGATTAGGGAACTCGGGTATCAATTTTCGAAGCAATTGTTCCAGTATCTAAAAAGTTCAAAACGCCGGCCACTTTTTTCTGGCTTCAGATATCGATTTTGGAAGTAATCGGTTCAGTAAGTAAAAAAACAAAATAGCCGCCATTTTGTGATTCTGACAACGCATTCTTGATCAGTGATCTAAGGTACCTTCAAATATCGATTTTATGCTATTGAAGTCATTTTCAAGCGACTTCCAAAAAGGAGGAGGTTCTCAATTCGTCTGTATGTTTTTTTTTTATGTTTGTTACCTCATAACTTTGGACTGGATGAACCGATCTTTATGATTCTTTTTTTATTTGAAAGCTAGTGCTTCCCGTGTGGTCCCATATAAATTTTATCAAAATCGGTGTAGAACTTTATTCGAAAATTAACAAAAACCAAAAATAGTAATGCAAAAATGTACTAAGTTGTTGCGATGGAAGTCGGTTTTTTAACGTGTTTAGCGTTTTCAATTATTCTACTTGATGGCATTTTATTTCATTTTATTGTAACGTATTGTGACAACCCTTGGTACTGTGATCAGTGACTAGTGATCGCGATGACGCGATTATCAAAGGCGTTGGACGACTGTATGGATTCTTAGACTGTGATTATATTATGAACATTATGTAAGTAGGTACATAAGGTTTACAATTCAATGAGCTTCAAATTCTACAAGGAATGTTACGGGAAATCCCAGAACAGAGGTTTTTTGAGATAAAGTCATAATTAACATTTTAAAAATTTTACTGATTTTGCTTTCCTCTTCCTCGATACCAAAGGTGACCTATCGATACTGCAAGCAAGCATGACCTATTTTAAATAGGATAAATATGCGACATTCATCTCATCTCCCCCCGCCTACAGAATATATGTATTATACTCAAAGTCCCCCCGCTATAATCAACTTCGCCTGCGGGGTCCCAGCTATGGGGCATATTCAAAGATCTTATAATCCAATAGATTAAACTTTGGTGACGTCACACCGTACCACCCTAATTGTCACTTGGATATCTGTCCAAGCTACCAAATAAAGAAGGCACTTTTAGCCTAAAGCGTAACAAGAATTCGGAGTCCTTTTAAATTTTGTTGCGTTGTCATTTGCGTCGGTCATATGGTGTCTAGTCGGACGAAAAAGATTTTAAACAATCTTAAAGAAATAGTTATGTGTGTATTTTTGGTTGCGGAATAGTGAAGAATACATGGAGAATGTCGTGCATTGTGCGTGGTTGCAACTTTCATTCGAGGAATAGAGAAAACTCGAGTGATAATAGCAGTTTCCACACGTGAGTAAAAAAAAAGTGTGTGTGTCAGCTCCGAAGCACGACTGGAGTTTACTCCTTACTCCTTACTAACGATTATAAATGTGTTGGAGGATGGCGGCCAATTTTTTCAATTTTGAAGACGGATTCGTGATTAGGGACCTCAGGGACCTCAGATATCGATTTTGGAAGCATTTCGTCCAGTAACTAAAAAGTTCAAAATGGCAGCCACTTTTCTTCAATTCTGACAAAGGACCTCTGGGACCCTCAAATTTTGGAAACAAGCGATCCAGTAACTAAAAAGTTCAAAAGTGCGACCACTTTTTTCAATTCTGACAAGACAAATCTAACGACACCTCACACTCCAAAATCCATCAAAGAAAAAAGAAAAAAATATACATACATACACACATACCTACGTACACACACACGCACACACACACATTTCACACATTAAACACCTTATATATGAAAATCAATTCTTAAAGAGTAAACTCCAAAAATACTTCAAAAAACATAGTACATATTTCAAAAAACGTAACGCGGTCACTAGATTTTACTCCTCATATTTTTTTCATACCGGACGCCTTAAATGAAAATCGATTCTTAAGGAGTAAACTCCAAAAATACGTTTTCTCGATAAATGAACCACGAAATGTTTCGATATCAATGAGACAAGACTTTCATGACGGCTTATTTTACAAATCTAAATGAAAATATAGGATTAAGAGTGAAAATAAGCACAAAAATTATAAAAATAAACAAAAATGTTTTTAGGTTACTAGTGACGTGAAAATTACTGTCGATAAATGTGCGTCACTTAGTCATCATATCAGCTGAAAGGTTTCCACTGCTGGACAAAGCCCTACCTCACTTAGTAATGGTAGGTATCTTACATTTTAATTATTTTCTTTAAGGTTCCCCAAAGTGATCAATTTCGCCAGCGGTGGTTTCACGCCGTTAGCAAATATGTATATCTTGGAGATTGTGCTCAAGACACTTCAGCCCCGAGTGCTTTGTACGAGGAAACTTATTGCAAGTACGAGAAGATGCCGTACCCACTTTGAATTTACCCTATAAGACAGCAGTTGTGGTATGGAACTTTATAGTATAAATTATAGATGACAAGTTTTGAAACCCTTAAGAGCCGCCAGGAGGCTCGAGTTTCCATACAAACGTAGTTCCGCTTTGATACAAGAACTACAAGCCGGATTGAATCCAAACTTTGCAAATATATTGAGAAGACCCATGTCGA
The DNA here is from genome assembly GCA_947284805.1 of Coleophora flavipennella. NCBI lineage: Eukaryota > Metazoa > Arthropoda > Insecta > Lepidoptera > Coleophoridae > Coleophora > Coleophora flavipennella. Next base: position 7,316,527 of record OX369283.1, on the reverse strand, counting down.
TGTTTGTAATTAGTTTTCGATGTACTAAAATAAAACTAAAAAAAATAAGAGCAGTTTCAAACTTTCAGTACAAAACCAATTTAGGCCTTCGTTTAATTACATTAAAATTTACTACTATGAAAACTAATTACAAACATCGATATGTGTCCACATAATATATGTATATAAAGTTTGGATTCAATCCGGCATGTAGTTTTTGTATGAAAACTGAACTACGTTTGTATGGAAACTCGAGCCTCCTGGAGACTCTTAAGTCTTTTAGTACAAGTTTTTATTTGAACAGAGTTTTTTTATGCTCAAATGAATATAAAATGTCAATTGCTATTAAAGTTATTTACAATATTTGATATGTGTATAAGCTGTCCCCAACACTGAAGGACTTGTCACACTGGATGCGGTCTGTGGTCATGATGCTGTGTTCGCTTTGACTTGACTGCTGACCGCATACTAAGCAATGCCTGTCCTGTGAAGGATTGAAATAAAAATTTACCATTTGAATATGGCTATAGAAAACATACATTCAGCTCGGGGCTTTGCCATACAACTCCTAAGAATATACTGGGATGCTGGCTAAAATGTATGGATTGATAGGTATGTAATGTAACCAGTGGCATAGTATATAGGTGGCAATTTTTTGTAAGGATTCACAGTACAGATTTCAGTTCTGGGTGGAATTTTGCATTAAATAAACTAAAATCCTCATTTTTATGTGCCTTAAAAAGAATAAAATAACACTCCATGGGTATTGATGATCCAAGAGGACATACGCACGTAAAACACACACAACCACCACATACATGTTAACCAGTGAACTTGGAAAACATAGGGCACATGAAACTTGATGAATGAGAATATGAAAACTTAGAGTTTTAATATCTTAGTAGAAAGATACATCTAACGTTTTTCGAGTTTTTCTTACATCACTGTTTTATCCGCACATAATTTCTATCCATAAAATACACTACATTTACTTATATCTTTTCTGTTTATTATTCTATCACATTTCAAAGCTTGATATTTTTTTTCAGGATTTTACGATCTTGCAAGGGGCTACCAAACCAAGTAGCTCTAATGACACTTTTTCATCTATGCCACAAGCAACCACAACCATGGTAAGCATCTGACAAGAACATGGCACATGCGTTCCATTTTTAGGGTTCCGTACCTCATAAAGAAAAACCAAACCCTTATAAGATCAGTCACGTGTCCGTTCATACGTCCGTCACGCTCGTTTTTCTCACCGTCTGTTTAACGCAGAAAGTTAAAATTTGACGTAACTATAGTTTTAACCCACACATTTTGCAACAATAAAACAAAATTTTGGTGAATTTAGGAGGTGGCAAGTTTGGTGATCACGAAAAACAATATATGAACCCTTACGTGTTGGGTGTCGTTTGAAAAAGTTTACTACTAAGCATTCATATTGTATTTCTTCCAAATTTTACCTTTGTTTGTTTTGAAGATATTGCTCAACATATCAGCCAAAGCACCATTCGCACTCAAAACCGTTGAATCCAAAATTTTGAAATTAATACAGTTTACTACAAGAATCACAGATTACTTGAAAACTGCCAGGAATATCGTTATTATCATAGATTTTCAAAAAATAAATAAAAGCATTGTCCAGTAAAAGCAGATCTCTGATTATGTGAGACAATGTGTATAATGAGAGGTCTTGTTATACTGGTCACTAACATTTTGGTACGGAACCCTGTTTGTGTGAGTCCTACTTGCGCTCTTGACCAGTTTTACAATTGAAACTACTTTTTTTGTTTATTCCTAACTATGGTACCTCAAAGTTAAATAAAGTTTTTTTTCAGGATTTCCCGATGTTAAAGGCAAGCGAACCAAGAAGTTGTAGTGAGCCTTTTGTACCTAGGCTACAATCAAACACAACCACGGTAAATTTCTTGACAATAATATAGCATATGCTTTCTATTTTTAGGGTTCCGTAGTCAACAAAGATTAACCCTTTAAGAAGAACCCTTATAGTTTCACAATGTCTGTCTGTCTGTCCCCCCTGGCTTAGCTCAGAGACTTTTAGTAGGTACTAGAAAGCTGTAATTTGGCAAGGGTATATAACTTAATGAAGTGGTAGAGTAAAATCTTGAAAAAAAAATGGAAGGAAGTTTTTTCCACAATTCGCGCACTTACTGTATTATAACTTTTTTTTACAAAATTATAATAAATACTAGCTAAACTTCTATTTCAGGACATCTGGAAAAAAATGTAAATAGTAGGACATATAATCAATTTAAAGGGAAAAATATCACAGCTTAGTGGGTTTTTTTAGTTTAGGAGTAATACTCGTCCAACTTAAGATATAAAAAGATTTGTTGGCATATTAAGCAGTTCGATTTATAAAAAGTTCATGAATTTTCCTTACAAAATTTTATATCACCAACTGCAAAAATAATTTTGTTTTATTTAAAATAAACATTATTTTTTTGAAAAAACTACGGAACCCTACTTTACGCGAGTCCGACTCACACTTTGTGAATTTTTTAATGTACACTTAACTTAAAGTAAATTGTTTTCTCTTTATGTTTTATCGTATTTTAAAGTCTTATATCTTTTTCAGGATATTTCCATGTCACATGTAGCTAACGAACTAAGTAGGACTAATGAATGACACTTTGCTGCCTATGCCACAATAAACTACAACCACGGCAAGCCTTTGACAACATCGCACGTGCTTTCGATTTTTCAGTCTACATAAAGTTATTAAAATTTCTGTTTTGTTAACATTTTATCGTAAGTTTTTCTATATTCCATGTCACATGTAACTAGCCAACCAAATGACAATAATGCCACTTTTCTGCCTACGCCACAACCAACTGCAAACACATTAAGCGTATGATTTTTATTTTTTAGGCTCACATACTTCTTCTTCTTCTTCGTCCTAACCTTTTCCCGTTATGCGGGGTCGGCTTTCCTAATCTTGAGGCGCCATTCACTGCGTTGGTACGCGTCATCCGGGGAGAGGCCGCATTTCTTCATGTCCTTCTGGACACAAGTCATCCATGTAGTTGGCGGTCTACCCCTCCCTCTCTTTCGTGTTGCAATAGAGAGGCACCTTTTCACGACGTGGCTATCGGGTCTTCGCATCACATGTCCATACCATCTCAGTCTGGATTCGGTAATCTTGTCGGCGATAGGCACCACTTTAAAACTGCCCCGGACATACTCATTTCGGACCTTATCTTTGAGTGTGACTCCGCCCGACCATCGGAACATTCGCATTTCGGTGGTATGAAGTTTCTGTTCATGGACTTTTGTTGTAGGCCATGTTTCACTGCCATATAGTAAAACTGGTCTAACTGATGTTTTGTAGACCTTTCCTTTTGTCCCACATTTTAGGCTCACATACCTCAAAAGAAAAAGCAGAACCCCTACAAGATCACTTACGCGTCTATCCTTCCATCTGTCACGTCCATTTTTCTCAGATACTTTTTAACATAGAAAGTTTGAATTTTTTTCAGTATTCCATGCCACATATAGCTGGCGATCCAAATAGCAATAATGCCACTTGCCTGCCTCCACCACAAGCAATCGCAACCACGGTAAGCTTATGACTTTTAGGGTTGTATACTTTCCTTATGGAAAAACAGAACCATTACAAGGTTACTTACGCGTCCATTTGTCCGTTTGTCACGCCCGTTTTTCTCAGATACTGTTTTACGTAGAATGTTTTAATTCGACATTGTTATATATTATACTAGCTTTTGCCAGCGGCTTCGCTCGCGTGAACATAGTTTCATGACTGTGTTCGAGGGTGTGCAGTGTGCGAGCCACACGTGACTCGCGAGCGTGAAAAAAAGTAGCCTATATGTTAATCCAGGTCCGAATCTGTCTACCTACCAAATTTCATCCAGATCCGTTTATCTGTTATGACGTGAAAGAGTAACAAACATCCATACATACTTACAAACTTTCCCTTTTATAATATTAGAAAGGATCATACCAGATGTGCCCGCGATTTCGTCCGCGTGGTATAATGTCTTTGAGTAGCATTTTTAATTATTTAGACGTGATACTTGGTGTGATTATAGTATTAATACTGAAGTAACACAACAAATAATAAAAATTGGCCAAGTGTGAGTCGTATTTGAGCTAATAAGTCCGAACTGAGTGACAAAAATGCATACATTTGTCGCTCGCGTTGATGTCTTTTGATTGTAATGTGAATAGGTATCATTTCGACTATGTAGTTGTGTGGAGACGTGGTGGTACGGAACCCTCAGAGTGCTTATCAGAATCTCACTTGGCCGGTTTTTTATCTTCATTTGGTTAAGCACTTGGCATCATTAACCCTGCGTGAATGAGGTCGGGTATCTCATAACCACCAATTTATAAAACACTAAATATTTCTGAACTGCGCGATTCCTGGAACTCGGCTGGCTCGGTAGCTGGAGGGGGTGCCGCGAGGAGTGATTTTAAGTGATTTTTTAATATTTTTAAACATTTCTTAGTGAACTACACATGCGCAAACACAGCGGGTATGTAATATGCGACCTCATAAAAGAAGTTACTAGAATGTTTTATGTTGAATTTATGTTATCTTGAAGCTAAATTATATTAGACAGATACATTTTTTAATTTTGTGTGCACAGTAGTCAAAATATCTCAGTTTTTTAGATAGTAAGTCATAGTTCCTAAATATTGTTGATTTTTGTGAAAAAAATGCCCCTTTGTTTTTTATAGAAATAAAATATTGTTTATTTTATCATTCAATTTACAAAAAAATTTACTATTTCTGAATACTTCTTAAGCAATGTTAATAACTGCCTGTGTCAGAAGTATTCGCCCATCTTTACCAAAAACATGGATTACATAAATAGTTTTTTAATACTCTAAGACATATTAAAAAATAACAATTTAATTTAAATTATATATATAGAAGGCGCGAGCTCGCGTCTGTGTGTTTGTGTATATATGTGTGTGTGTGTGTGTGTGTGTGCGTGCGTCAAGAAAAGAGATAGTGAGGGAGAAAGGAGTTGGCTTGGCTACTGCCCCAAGCATGTATAGAAACTTCTCACTAACACATAGTTTTCAAATATTCATTGATTAATTACTATGTACTTATTAATCTCATAGAACTTTCAGGAAATAATTAACAAAATAAAAGTTTTTTGTTTATTTTGTTTGTTCCTTGAAAAAATCATAGATGGCACTATTCATACCCTTCCTATTTCCTATACCAAAACTCATTCATAGGAACCAAAAAAAAGTGTATGTAGTAATAATAGGTCATCTTTGTCTAGAGCTTAGTACGGTCGAAGTTATATTCTCTTTGACAATATCTTTTTTTTACCCAGTTAATTGAAGTTTGTATAAACGCCTAGCTAAAAGTTAATAGCAAAGTCTTATATATAGCAATTTTTGCACGTATTATAGTAGGATTTCTACTATTTATTTTTCAGAATTATGAAATAACGAAAAGTTCCTGAAAGTTGTTTCATGCGGACTACTGATATTTAGCTATTCAGCTTCACTTTTTAGTTGGTACAGTGTTTATACATTGCTGGGGCAGTCGCCCATACTTCATCAAGCCATGTCAATTGCAATCAGGATTTGTGTGTAAGTAGGTCTTCTACCTCTTCATAGTTTAGAATTTTTAGCCATTTAATCACGTTTTTTTTTGCATTCATAGTGAGTCGTAGGGTAGATATTAAGTTTTTTGTTCACAGTATTATATAAGAAAGTTGATAACGTATTGTACTGGTGCCTTGCAAAACTAGTTCTAATGGTCTTGTAATAAGCAACAATGTCCTTTCTTATTTTACCTAATAAATCCTGGTTAAATTTGAGAGATTTATGTTTTTCCAGTATGGTATTTATAACATACAATTTACGAACTGTCATTAGTCACGACCTCATAAAAGAAGTTATTAGAATGTTTTTTGTTGATTTTATGTTATCTTGAAGCTAAATTATGTTAGACAGATATATATTTTTAATTTTGTGTGCACAGTTGTCAAAATGTCTCAGTTTTGTAGATAGTAAGTCATAGTTCCTAAATATTGTTGATTTTTGTGTAAAAAAAATACCACTTTGTTTTTTTATAGAAATATAAATACTTTTATAACTAGAACTGGGTAATTTTATCTTTTTACCTAACGTCCCTAATGTTAATTAATTTATTACAGTAATAAATAGTCATTTCAGACAAAATCGACAACTTCTATATTTGGGTATGTCACACCCTCCTCACAATTGGTGTGACTATTTTTCAACTCATTCATATTAATTTACATTAAATTTCATTTACTTGGCATGAACATTAATGATAACGGCTGAATTATGTTTACAATAATTATTACTGATAAAACATGCCAATAGCTATATTATGGTAGCTGCGAGCTTTTAGGTTCTTTCGATATCGATTAAATCTGTAGAAACACCGGTACGGCACATCCCTGATGGCCAGATTTTGACATATAGGGCTGTACGGGGCATGAAATCGGCATACTGACAAGAATAGAGTCATCTTCTTTTCTCATATGGAGGGTTGGTTTGCGTAAGCAGCACAGCATTATCGTCGCAGGTTTATGTTAATTTTTATTTAATCTATTGGATTATTAGATCTGTGTATATTATACTCAAAGTCCCCCCGCTATAATCAACGTCGCCTGCGGGGGCACACCTATGGGGCATATTACATTATCATAGATATACGATCATATCTGATCCCAGATCTAGTACTCTGTTGTTTTTGTAGGATCTCATCACATTGGGCTTACCAATTGTGAATAAAAAAAACAATCTTCTTCTTTTCGAATCGATTGTGTGGTCACATAGTTATTTTATTAATATTACTATTTACAGTATGCTGTCAAAAATTATCATTGGGTTACTCGGAGGATCACGACTGGAGTAGGCATATGGAGGAATTATTGTAGTACGAAAATGTTAAAGAAAGTCGAGCATCGTGCGGTGATTAAATTCCTCACTAAACAAGTAAAATCTTAAAAAAAGTATCCATGAAGAAATGGTAGCCATTTATTAAGACTCTGCTCCTTCATTATCGACAATACAAAAGTGGTAAGTGAATTCAAAAAAGGCAGGAAAGTATCGAAGATGAGCCCCGCCCAGGTGGGCCAATCACGGCGGCTACCACAGAAAATGTGAAAATTATCGAAAAACTAATATTAGAAGATGCACGTGTAAAAATCAAGATATTGGCAGAAATAACTAAGCTATCCGTTGGTACTATACACACTATACTTCATGATTATCTCAACCTTACAAAAGTTAGTGAAAGATGGGTGCCGCGAATGCTCACTGCGCTTCAAAAGCAGCCGCGGGTTGACACTTGTAAGAAGTTTTTAGAGCTGTTTGGCGACGATCCAGCAAGTGTTTTTAAAAGGATAGTTACAGAAAATGAAACGTGGGTTCATCACTATGACCCTGAGATAAAATAAGAGTCTATGCAGTGGCATAAAAAGGCATCAGACCCTCCGAAGAAATTCAAAGTCACTCTATCGGCTGACAAAATCATGGCCACAGTTTTCTGGGATTCTAAAGGAATACTATTAATCGAGTACACAAAAAAGGTGAAACTATCAACGCAGAAAAATACTCAACCACTATACGCCGTTTGAGAGAAGCAAAAAAAGAAAAAAGAAGAGGAAAGCTGGAAAAGAAAGTGCTGCTTCTTCCTGACAACGCACCGCGTCACGCTGCGCGGCTCTCCAAGGCTGCTGTGGTAGAGTGTGGGTTCTAGGAATTTAACCACCTACCCTACAGCCCCGACCTGGTCCCCAGTGACTACTTTTTATTCCCAAATTTAAAAAAGACCTCCGGGGAAAGTGATTTGCTGACTACGATGAGTTCAAGTCCGCTGTAAATGAGCATTTTTCGGACCAAGAAGAAAATTATTTTTTTAAGGGAATAGAAAAACTAATTTCACGATCAAACAAATGTATTGATATTATGGGAGATTTGTTTTCAAGTTTTTATCTTTTTTCTAACATACCCATACCGAGAATACATTGAATAGTAACCTACCCCCCGCTAATTTCAATTTCAATTTATTTTCAATGAGAATAAAACATAACAGCAGTAGTAACCAATTCGTTGTATAAAAAATATTATAATAGTAGTATCAACTAATAGTACTTTTCCTCGCATTCGTTTCTAGCATTTTCTTGCACTCAGTCATCAAGCATCCAATCCCTGACAAGAATAAGTCACATTGTGGTACCGTTGTCATAAAATTATTAATAAGTGTGCGAGCGCGAGCTACAGGTGTGTGTCTACACCACACTGTTTGCGTCCGCTGTTCTGCTAGCGGGGGCCGAGCTCGCGGTCTCAGCTGCCGCGTCTGCTTAATATCGTTTACAGTCAGCCTAGTGAGGGCTTCCACTAATGCCGGGCAGTCGATCTTGCTTCTTATTATGTTTAGGGCAAACTTAGCCAGTGCGAGAGAACGCCTAATTTCCAACGACTGGAAGTCCAATTGGCCTAGAAGGAACAATATAGAGTACATATATGGATATTGTGTATACATTTTCTTATAGAGAGCTCTGACGAATTTCTTTTGCACCTGTTCTAGCATGAGGATGCGTTTATCACAATATGGACTCCAGATCACACAGCTGTTTTCCAGTATGCTGCGTACTAGAGCTGTATAAATAGTTTTAGTCGCTGCAGGTGTTAAAGGAGTGGCGTTCCGGAGCAGAAAACCTAGTCGACGGTTCGCCGTGTCAACAACACTCTGTATGTGCTTATAGAACGATAGATGTGGATCAAATACAACCCCCAAGTCCCGTACTTGATGGACTCGTGTAACATCAAAATCACCAACTCAGTATTGGTATATGACGGGACTTGGTGATCGCGTAAACGACACAGCTTGGCATTTATTAGGATTAAAAAATAACTTGTTATCTATACTCCAATCATAGAGAGCGTCTATGTCTAGCTGAAGTTCATGCTGGTCAGTAGTAGTTTTGCACGCTTTAAGTATCTTAACATCGTCATCAAACATTAAAACGGAGGAGATGCGTACGACGACTGGTAAGTCGTTTATTAGAAGCACAAATAGCAATGGGCCAAGATTTGATCCTTGACTTATTCCAGAGCGTGTACTATAGAGGTCGGATACATAGGGGCCCTACTTCACAAATTGCTCGCGGCCACAGAGGTAACTGGCAAACAGCTTGAGGAGACGAGGGGTGAAACCCATGTTGCCAAGCTTGACCAATAAGGTATCATTGTCAACCCTGTCGAACGCTTTTTGGAAGTCAAGGTAGAGCACGTCTACCTGAAGCTTATTGTCCATGTGATAGGATATCTCATTAACCATTGTGGTTAAATTAGTAACAACTGACCGTTTCGGGAGGAACGCATGCTGCGCATTAGTAATGTGTGGCATACACTGAGGCAAGAGACAGCTGTGAAGGGCGGTTTCAAAAACCTTTGCCAGAGAACAGAGAATCGCAATAGGCCTGTAGTTTTCAACTTTAGTTTTGGAGCCCGATTTTGGCACCGGAGTCACCCTGGATCTTTTCCAGATGCGGGGATACTCTGCAGTGCTTAAAATTAAATTAAATATGTACCTAATTGGAGCAAGCAGCTCAGCACTACAACCTTTAATCACAAATGCAGGCACAGAATCGGGGCCAGGCGACGCATCAGGTTTGAGTTTTTTTATTGCACGCAATATGTCAGTCTCATGGAAGGTAGGTACGTCCACACGACGACTATCGGCAGGCGAAGTAGTGCTAGCAACAGATGGATCGAGAAGGGGTGCATCCGGCAGGAACACTTAACTGAAATGTTCAGCGAACGCAGCCGCCGCGCCTGCGCCACTGTACTCGATATCCGCGCGAGTCACTTTGGACTCCACGCCCCCCGCGTTCGAAGTGAGTTGAAGTACTGCCAAAACTGTTTAGGGTCACTACACATGTTAGTCGATACCAGCGTCGTATAGTCGTCATGTGCACTTTTTATATCTCTCTTAATCTTTCGCCTCAGACTCGTAAAGCTATCAAGCGCCTCCCAGTCATTCGTCCGCTTCCACTGGTGGTGATGGTTCCATTTTAGCTGAATGTCTCGTATTATCGAGCTGGTGTAATAAACTGGATATACACGATTGCAGGCACGCTTAAGGTTTTTTTTCGGAACACATTGGTTAATTATATTGTAAATTATTGTGTAAAAGAATTTCATTACCTCCTCAACCGTATTTAACTTGTATAGATCAACCCAGTTAGCATCTCTTATCAAGTAAAATAATTTGTGAAAATCCCCTTTTCCAAAATTCCAGTCATTAATGGTCGAAATATTAGAAGGATCTAGCTTTGTTACCTGTCCAGTCAAACTGTACCCGAAGCTAGCAACAAGCGGCGGATGGTGGTCATCTATCTTAGATAGTACCTCGGATGGTTCAGCAGCGCGCACGCACACTACGTCACTTAACATAGAACTGGTCATTATCACATCCAATAACCTACCATTCTTATTATAAACTTTATTGTACTGCTCTATATCACAGAGTGAACAAAAATACACAAAATATTCCTTGATGGCATTACTTGCACTGTAGAGATTTAAGTCACCAAGTAACAATATTTTTGTTGGTGAGTACAAAGCGCAAACACTTAACTCTGTTGAACCATTTCAGGTAGGTGTCATTGCTCGCACGCGGTGGTATGTACACGACGCACACGTAATAGCACTGGTTATGTAACTGGAATTTGACCCAAAGGTCCTCGCCGTCATCAGTTTCGTACCGCGAAAGTCGCTCAAGCTGCAACGGGGCACGCGCAGCCAACATGACTCCCCCGCCAGCGCGGTCACACCGGTCTCGCCGTACCACTGTCCTGTCTCCGCCTGCATCCATTACTGAACTATTTAAGTTCATTTCAGTTGCTGCAATCAGTTGAAGATTTCCAGATAATACTAAATTATTTCGCCATCCAAATAATCACTCAGTTAAACCTTGGATTTTGGTTTTAAACGGTTTATTTACAGCTATAGAAGTGCCCCCCAGCTACCGAGTGGTCGGCGCATTAGTACTTCTATTCTAGGACATACCTACCTAAATCACGACGACGACGCTAGGTACCTACATAAACATTAAATTAGGTAGGACGTTAAGTAGGTAACTGTTAATTATATAAAAAAAACACATAAATAATACCTGACATCCTTAATTTACGACGATTAACATAGTAGGTACCCATCATTGTTCTAAGTTAAGGAATAAATGATGATAATTTGTAAAGGAATGAGAAAAAGGAATTCGAAAAAAACAAAAGATTTAAAATACTATTAACGTAGGTACCTTTGTTCGTCTCTCGGCAACGAAAAAATGACTAATTTTCATTTGTCTTTTGACTGTGACACCCATCCACTGCACAATAATTGCGTGGTTTCAGCATTTCGATAGTCAGAGCGGTAAATGTGACGTGCGAGCACTCAGGCGGGGGTGCATCAACCTACTGACTGTCCGTTGTATCGTCTCTGATACGCGTAGCGGTAGACATACATATAACGCGTGGCCTTGAGCAAGTGACGGACGCCTGACTTTGGTGGGACTTTGAGTATATTCTGTAGGCGGGGGGAGATGAGATGAATGTAGCATAATTACGTTATTAAAAAAAGGTCATCTTTTCTTGCAGTATCGATAGGTCATCTTTGGTATCGAGGAACAAGGAAAGCAAAAGCAGTTAGAATTTTAAAATGTAATTATGGCAACTTAATCTCAAAAACCGCAAAAACCTCTGTTTTGGGATTTCCCGTAACATTCCTTGTAGAATTTGAAGCTCATTGAATTGTAACCCTTATGTACTAATATACATAATGTTCATAATATTATTATACTGCCACACTGCCTTCGAGGTGTGGTTGATTCAATGACTTATACATTACTGTGGGTTGATTGATGTTTTTTTTTGTAAATTAATCTTTTGTTGAGTTATGCAAGGAGTATAAAAATCACAAGAATTTGTTGAATTTGTTTAGTTATTAGTTGTCAGTGTCGGTTGCTCTAGGCTCTATTTCACCTCGAACTCTGCTCTCAGTTCTCTGAGAGGCGCCCTTGAATTGAACTTAGTGTTTTCTATTCTATACTCATTGCTCCCTTGTGAAGTAATTGTGCTGAGAGGAGGAGTCACTCATCATCAAAGAAAGAGATTTTCCGTGAAGTATCCACCTACTACCCTAATAAAGTTATTATTTTGAAGTGGAACCGCAGGCCGCAGGTGATAAATATTAGAAAAAAGAACAGAAAACTACATCTAACATGGGAGGTGAAATGATTTTTACCCATTTAGATAAACCAATTGAAGATCTTACTAAATATGAAAATTTAGTAAAAGCAATGGAGATTGACTGCAAGAAAACCAAGATTCCAGTCACAAATAATCCGATTTCTACGTGGAAAGAGAACGAAAGCATTAAAAGAAATTTACGATATTACGACGAACGATTGGGCATTGACGACGATTATTTGATTGGTATTGATTTGGGAAGGTCGACAAGAAATCCAGATAATCATTATTTTATATTGCTCCCGAAAAATCCTAATACGCTTAAAATTGAATCTAATATGCATGCCAGAGGACTTTCGTCAGTGGAACATGGCAGCAAAGTGTGGATCGAGCCGTGGCTGATTAAGTTTGTGGTTGAATTTCCTGGCGTTTTTGAATTGTACTATGGAGATGGTCATGGTGGATGTGATGAAATCGGTCAAATAAAATATTTTGATGGAAGAGATTACCCACTAAAGAAAGAGTATGATTTTGAAAACCATTCACACTCTTGGATACCCATAAATGATGAAGACTATGATGATGTTTGGAGTTCACATAAATACTATAAACATATGAGTGCACATTTGAGGGCTGCGGTCTATAAGTCATAAAATTGTATATCGTAGAGGATATTCTAGAACTTGAAGATAATATTCAGTTTTGATCCTACTACTTACATACATCTTGCTTTTTATTAGTATTCCGTGGCCCAATTAAGGGGGTAAAGGGGAGGGTAGGGGTACCTCCCCATCAAAGGGGAGTGTGGAAATAAATCTATAGTTTCAGTGATATGATATGGTTTTGTGCTGGATCTTATCTAGTTCTTTTTTACCTTTAGCATGCTTCTCTAGAGAGAATAGATTCCTCGCTGGCAGGTCGAAATTTTCTGCTTGGCTTCTGACGTAAATTTCCATGTTTGACACCCGCATAATGGTAGGATGTTAGAGTTCATTGTCTTTGTTTTCAGATCTAAGGACATGTTACTATTGATAACTTCTTTCAAACTCCAGTTTAAGTTACATGTTCTCTGTACTCTTCTTTTAATCTCTAATTAGTTTTTTTCTTTATCAACGCTGATTGTTTTTCCTAATTATGTGCATTTTACTGTGTATTTCAGTAAATTTCCTTGTTTTTTGTGACATTTAGTTATTGATTTCAAGATTGATTAGATTGATCTCAAGTCATGCATTGGTGCTTGCAGCTCATGAATGAAGATCTACAAACATCTTGCGGTATACTAATACCAACCCCAAATTTCTAATTACTAGACTTTTAATCAGTTTATAGTTCAAATTACACCAACCTATGTAGCTGCCCTATGGTAAGATGAATCTCTTTAACCACAGTTAACTTATGCCATCTTGATTTTTGGTGTGGGGTAGGGAGTTATTTTTTGGTACAGAATTTAAAAAAAGAAACCTCTAGGCATTTCAGCTACTTGCTTTCTAAAAAACAGAAAATTATTTTCAAAACATACTAAGTTATCCTGTATATCTTCAGTAGCAAGTGTTAAATATTTTAACCGACTACAAAAACATTCTTTTATGTATGACCACACATAACTTTTTACAGAGTAGTCAGATTTCAATAAACTTGTTTATTTTGAATTCAAAGTTGGTTCCATATAAATTTTATCAAAATCAGTTCAGTACTCAAGGGCATCGCCAAGGGGGGGTAGAGAGTAAGTTGGGTCAAGATCGAAAAGGGATTATATCATAGACAATTGATTTTGTCTAGGGTTTGCTTACAAAGTTAGACTCTTCCCGGAATCGAACCCGCAAATCTTGATGTGAAGCTAATGGACTTAACCATTACGCCACGAAGATTCTCAAAATCGGTCTAATGGTTCATAGGATTCACCCTGCCAACAAAATCCTTTTAACACCGTACGTTGCCATATATATCATCATGAACACCAGCGACTAATGGGTGAGTTGACCATAGTGGTTTTGAATTAAGAGAAACATTTATGGCACTCTTCATGCACTCATAGTTTGGTTTTAATTTGAGTAAACACCTTTACAATGTGAGTCGCTTTTTATATCAGGAAAGCTAAGACTTCATGGTCATACAGGCTAAACCGCGAGGCCGGAAGTCGAGCTCTGCATAGGGTGAAGCCCGGAGCGCTTCCTGCCAGGCTGAAGGTCGAGTCTGCGAAGGAAACTTCAATGCCCAATGCTCTTGTTCGGTCTCCTCTTAGACATATTGTCAGTGCATACAAAGAAGATTTCTCACACATTGACATATTTGCTTTATCTCCTATTAGATTTAGGAATTTGATAATAGAGTGTTTAAAATAATCCCTTTTGTCCATTAAAATCATTTATCTTTTAATACTGTTCTTATATGAGGCATATAGAATCAAAGGCTGCAAAAGTCCAAACTATTTAAAAATAAACTGAGTATATACTGCCATCTGGAGAATTTTGTGTTGCATCTTTTCACTTTTTGAGTTCAGTAACAAATACAGCAAAAGTTCATTTAAAACCTGTTTGAAAATTAGCATTGAGATCAAAGGCTGCAAAAGACTACCATCTTAGGACCAAATACAACAAAGTGACAAATCAACAAATCAGAGCGCTTAATTTCGAAAAAGCAAGATGGCGATTTCTATGCAATCACGTTAACGGCAACGTCTTTTGTTGTGAGATGTCAGTATCAAAGGCTGCAAAGTGATTTTGCTTTTTCTATTATTTTCAAATTCGTATTACAATAGATTGAAGAAAAATATATAAAAAAAAAATTATTAATCATTCTACTAGCAAAATCCAAAATATATAGAACCTCTTTTCTATGAGGCTTAAAGGACGTTTTATTATTCCTGAAAATTTTACCTCGTGGCACATTGCAGCCTTTGATTTTATATGCCTCATATTTAAGTGTGTTTTTATTTTTATTTTACCTACTAATGTTGCCTGATGAAAATAAATCATAAGTATTTCGTTACTGTGAGATGTGTTGTAGTTGTATTTTTATTTTTGTTAATGTTTTCGTTCACTATTTGTGCTTTATGTTTAATATACCCGTGGATTGCGTTGTGGGTTATGTACACACCAACTCATGTAATGTTAACAAGGTCTTCGCTACCGGTCGGAGCGGTAGCGAAGACCTATCATTAATCTAATGTTAACACTGATTTGTATGTTACTTTGTGCATAACTGTTTGCTTTCCCAAATAAATAAAATAAACTCTTGACGCGCGTCGTAGATGACAAGCACACTTTTTTGAATATTAATCAAAGTTATTGAAATTTTGTAAACTCGATCTAGATACTTAAGTCTTCAAATATTTTAATAAAAAACACTGAAAAACAACACATATTTTCTTATTTTCATGTATTAGAATATGATAAAAACAGGAGGTAGGTATATTATCTATAAACAGGGTGACTAGTAAGTAGTGCAAATACTTTTTACAAGCTTTTATTTAACTTGCAATGTATGTATGTTTGTTCGGGTGGAATCTTGCAACTTAAATTTGACCCACTACCCGGTTTCCGATTGAGCTGAAATTTTGCATGCATATGTATATCGCTTGAGAATGCAATATTAAAAGCTTGTACCTATAAGTTTTTAGGTTTTTCGAAAATTATACTAACTACATCTTATTTACAAATCTAAGGGTTTCCCTGAAAGTTTCAATGGATTCTACCGAGATACCATCCCACAGGTTTTCATTGGATTCCATTTAAATTGACCGGATTTTACTGAGATCTAATCGAAAACCAAAGGAACCTCATCTAATTCCATCGGACCCCACGTGATTCCCCCGGTTCCCGTGATCTTACAGGGTGCCACA
This sequence comes from Coleophora flavipennella, assembly GCA_947284805.1. Classification (NCBI taxonomy): domain Eukaryota; kingdom Metazoa; phylum Arthropoda; class Insecta; order Lepidoptera; family Coleophoridae; genus Coleophora; species Coleophora flavipennella. Next base: position 7,300,465 of record OX369283.1, on the reverse strand, counting down.
TGGTCCTTAAATACCGTGGTTTTACTTAAATCCCATGAAATTCGCTATAACTGGAATTGTCCCTCCCTGATGAAAAGCAGGTTCCAAAAATCTGGAGGTTTTCTTTAACATTGGTACTTATCCTCTAAACATACCGTACATCATTTTTACCCTCCATAGCTTACCATACATAGCAGGTTTAGAAGATCTGGAGCTTTCTTAATATTCACTAGCACATAAAATACAACTAAAAACTTTCTGCTTTACACTACAATACTAACGTAGAAAAAAAACTGCGTCGAAGATTTTATGCGCATGGTCACCAGAGCTATGGAGATAAACAGATACAGAGCCGCTCGATCGAAACACGTTAAAAGTCGCGAGGGCGGCCCGGCCTCGGCTGCGCGTCCGAGGACTCGAGCGGCTGCGCCGCTGCTGTTCATATAATTCGATGCATACAATGTCATGCAAAGTCGCGACAGGGCGGCCAGGCCGCCGTTTTGAGCCGACGCATATAACTGGAGCCTAATTTATGAAGATCTGTTCAGCCGTTTGAGGATCATCTGCATGGAGGGATGTGGGCAACTTATAGAGGTCTGATCGATTCAAAGTTTGGTGCCCTGATACTGTAATAATATTGCAAAACCATGGTAACCTTGACCTGATGCTGCAGCATCTCCAAAACTCAACTCCTCACCAACTTACAGCAGAGGCATCTTAATTGGGCTCGTTGGAATAGTTTCAATGCATAGGTGTTAGAACAGGGTATCGACCTGATGCTGCAGCATCTCCTCCAATCTGCAGGATACCCAACTCCTCGCCAACTTACAGCAGTGGTATCGTGTTTGGGCTCATTGGAATAGTCTCAATGAATAGGTTTTAGATAGATCATGGTAACCTTGACCTGATGCTGCAGTATCTCCTGGTATCTGCAGGACAGCCAACTCCCTACCAACATACAGCCGCTAAGTTAATAAAATGAAAACAGAATACAACTGTTTTACTTTACTACAACTAATTACTAATAATTTCACAACTTAGCGGTCCCCCTACGACGCTACGACTCTTAGATCAAAATATACAACTTATATTAAAGGGCTAAGACATATTATTTTCTACTTTTTAACGGTTTTTTTTTGGCGGGGGTTTTTTAAATTATTTATTTAAGTTTTTGAAATAGGTATGTATCTTTCTTTTTTTGTGTTCTTTACTATAAGTAACCTAAGAATATTACATATTAATAACTTTGAAATGGTAGCCACATTATCCTCATTATACATATTCTCTATTAAAAGTCAGAAATTAATTTTGTATGAAAAACACATTTGTTTAAATGTTTTGCGATTTTCCATTAAAAGAGTTAAAATATGGGTGACTTGCAAAATACGGTAAAAACTTCCTCATTTTATCAGCTTTCCAACAAAATAAAAAAGTTAAAAAAATACAAATGAATTGAAACAGAAAACAAAGAATGTTGTCAAAAGGGTGTCTCAAGTCCCATACCAAAGATTAAAGAATATTACTTTAAAACCCATACTAATTATTATCCACCAATTTAGTATGATGAGCTTGTGAATCAAAGTTAGTCAACGATGCTAGATGGTCAGAGATGTTTGTTAATGCAAAAAACTTAAAAACCGGACAAGAGCGAGTCGGATTCGCCCATCGAGGGTTCCATACCAAATTCAAATAACTCTTTATTGTACACCAAAATAAACAAATACATGTAAAAAAAATAATTAACCACTAAGAGAAGTACAATTTAGGCGGTCTTATCGCTGAGTTCGATTTCTACCAGACAAACCAATTTGTAGGTACATATTATAAATCGTACCAGTGCCAACTGTTAGGTACTACATACACCAAAACAATTAGGTATTTACCTCATCATCATATCAGCTCATATACGTCCCCACCGAGGGGCTCGAGCCTACCCTGAATTAGGGCGATCGGGCCTTAGTCGACCACGCGGGCCCAGTGCGGGTTGGTCGACTTCACACACAATCTTCGAGTTTCTTCGCGGGTGTGTGCAGGTTTCCTCACGATGTTTTCCTTCATTGTTAAAGCAATCGGTGAGTATATGTACGTAAGTTTCGAAAAACTCATTGGTACATTGGCCGTCCGGATTTGAAGCACCTCTGGTTCGGAGGACCGAGTCGTTACCGGTTGAGCCACCGAAGCTTTTTTGGCCACTGACGCTTTTTAGGTATTTACCTATACATATAAAAAAGAGAAAAGATTTTTGATGTCTAACATCTTTGCTCTCGCTTTCCTGCAATTTGTGGGAGTGATTTCATGAAATGGGACGGAAATGTGTAACATGGGACGGAAATGTGTAATAGGAAGTCGCGAAAGCGCGGAATTCTACTTTATGAGAGTCCGACTCGCACTTGGTCGGTTTTTGCAATTTGTGGGAGTGATTTCGTGAAATGGGACGGAAATGTATAACAGGAAGTCGCGAAAGCGCGGAATTCTACTTTACGAGAGTCCGACTCGCACTTGGTCGGTTTTTTTCGTAACTGTCAGATCTAACTAACCTAAAGTATTTTGTCACATGTTACACATCATATGCGAGTACTGTAGGTCTCGCTCGAATTTTTTATTTTTCATTCTTGGTCATAAATCGAAAACTACATATATATAAAGTAAAGTATATACATCATAAAAATAACAAAAAATATTTTTAAGCTTGTGCCATTGAAGCCCTTTTATGCGAAACCCCACATGACACGGTTAACTCAATTCAAAATTTGGACCGCCGCCGTTCCTTGCATAATTGATTACGTACTTTAAATAAAGATTATATTTTTTATGATTTAATTACAAATGTATAGCTTTCAGATTTTTCCCTATACCTACTTGTAGTATAAGACGGTATTACTTGCCAAGTTTCATAGTCCTAGGTCAACGGAAAATACCCTATGAATTTTGATTCCCTTGAGAGTGCATGTTGAAATATACAGTTTTTGCGGTATAAACGGTCGCATTTTTTTTACGTTAACTTAGAAGTTTGATTTTTTCACAGCTTCAAGGGACTATTGACCGGAGTATATGGTTTTAATTTAAACTTGATACCTCCACGCGTTCCCGAGATAAAGTGTCTTGACAGACAGATGGCCGGACGGACAACAAAGTGATCCTTATAAGGGTTCCGTTTTTTCCTTTAAAGGTACTGAACCCTAAAAAACATGAAAATAATGTTGATTGAAAGTTTGTACGGGACTTGACTTTTTACAGCAGTCATTTGTTTTTCTGTTACATCTTTCTTTTAATTTTGCTTTATATTCAGTATCGAAGGCTAAGGAAACATGGCCATACCGCCTAATGCCGGTAGGTTTTTATACTTATGTAAGATGACACATCATATGCGACCGTAGTCGCAGTCTTACCGTAGTAAGGCTCTCTAGTTTTTCAAAGTATATTTTCACTGACTTTTGCCCGCGTCTTCGCCCGCGTGGACATAGTTTCTAAATATAATGTCTTCAAGAGTGAGCGAGTGGCAAGCGGCTCGCGAGCGTGGAAATGAGTTTTCTCTATGATAATAAGTTGGTTGACAGCATTTGTAGCTATTTTGTAGTATTTGCTGCCTCATTCTGGCGGACAGCCGGGTCGCACTCGCAGTAGTGCACCCAGTGCAAGTCTGTTCTCCACGTCTCCAATCTGAACCCAGGTAAATCCACGTGATACTTTAAGATGGGCTTCCACCCGTCAAAGTGAACAACTTTATTTAAGAAACATGATCAATTTGCAAAAAATATTTGAATTCCTATGCAAAATCAGCCAATCAGCCGACCAATTTGTATGAAAAATAAAAACTCGCGACTTCAGCAAAGTTGTTCAGTTTGATGAGTGCAAGCCCACCTTAAAGTATCACTGCACCTTAATGTTACACACCCTGTATATTGCCAGATAACACTTGCTTGGAATGGGCGGATGAAGTTCATATTTTGATTCCAGAAAAAATCTTGCGTAAATTAAGAGTTCAAGTATTTTTCATGTCGCCATCACTCTCATAAAAGGGGTATATATTAATTATTTAAATAGTGCGAATGATTGGATTATAGGTACTTTATTTATACCATTTTTGCATGATAAAACGTGTTTTAGTTTTTTTTTTAAATCTCAAAAATGCATTTTTCATCTGAACAGTATACGTATATACAGAGTGTAAAAAATGGTGTAGGACCCGTTAACTGGAGGTTCTACTCATCGTACTGAACAACTTTCCCAAAGGAACCCATAGCCTATTCTCATCAAAAAAAAATTGAACCCTCCATACTAGTCACAGATGAGATACTAGTTACTAAAGTGCACAAAATTGGTCACTCAGCTGATCGATTTGTATGAATAGCAAATATTTTTTTTTTGCGATAACAGCAAAGTCGTAATATGATGAGTAGAAGCCCCAGTTAACGGAACCTACGCCAATATTGTTACACCCTGCTGTATACCTAGAACCTTTTGAAGACATACTCTACTCATAAAAATAAACGAACCCATACATTCGAAGCAAAACAAATTTGAACTCTCTCATTTGATTCTCTTGATGTCCAACTTCTGATTTTTTTGGCTCCGATTGTATGGGTCTCTTGGGGAAAGTTGTTCAGTTTCATGAGTGGAGTATGTCCTTAAAATTTTGATCAGGATTAAAATTTTACCCTTTATAATAATCGGATGTTCGGAGAATAAACTTTGGTTTAGGTACACAGGCCAGCACATCAAGCTACACACTTTGGACTTTGTACCGTTCTTATGCCGAATGCGTATGGATCAGAATCGCACTACAAGTGTATAGCTTGATGTGTTTGTCTCTGTACATGTGTCTTGTACGTACCTATCTTCCAACTAGGTATTTACCTTTTATACAGTTGGGTTATTCCCTGAGGGCCCCGATCCCGCAGGCATCCGCAGGGACCCTGCGGGATCTTTGATAAAATTTTCTTTTCTTATTTTTTCTATTGTTTTCAACTTGTACAGTCGACATTAAAAGTGCTTATAGGTATGATAATGACTGTATTAGTTTGGTTACTGCCAGCATATGGTGGTTCCAATGAGAAATACGTGTAGGGACGAAAGTAATTTGATTTCAATGTACAATAATGAATCATAATCTCATTAATTACGTACAATTAAAACAAAATACCTCAAACCCTCAAAGATAAAAACGATGCCCACGTGAGAGAAGTCGCGGCCAAAAGCTGGTATTGTATAAATATACACGATTATTTTGACCATGATCTTGAACTTATCATTTATTCCTGATCCTTAATGTGAGTCGAGTAATTTATAATATGGTTTTATAAACACTTTTCCTGCTCATCCATCGTACAAGCAAAATTGACTTTTAATCGACTTTATCGATATTATTAGAAATCGGGGACAGGTCTCTGCGGGATCGGGGCCCTCGGGGAATAACCCATACAGTTAGGCAAAAGAAAAAGTACGAAAAAAATGAATAAAAAACAGTCCATTGGTAAAACTAAATAGGCTTTATTTCACATCGTGTCAATTATATCCATTGGTCACAAAACAATGTATTTTACTGCGACAATGAACTTATCGTTACTCCGAGCTTTTATCATATTATCATAAAATATATGCAGTTAACAACAACTCCTTGTCAGAGAATAAATTAAAAATCATTTTATTACAACGTATATTGATGTCAACTCTCGGCCCTACCATGAATCTCGAACTCAAACAAAACTCGCTTTTTCTGTTTTTTTTTAATAACAGTACTTCTTCTTAGCGTTCACTACACTGTAGCAGCCCAGAACAGTACTAACTAGGTATTTATTTTGAGAATCATTTGTGCAAGTTTAAGTAAGTAGTGAATATTGAATATAAAAACATTCATAGTATAGCTCGCGCCAAACTTTATTACGGCTCTGAAGTTGATCGCAAGACACGTCGCAGCAGCAAACTTTGGGTTTTAGTAATACGTAAAGGTACATATATACTACTCGGTTATACTGGCGCAGTAAGCACTCGTATCACAGTTCAGACCAGTAAAAAATTGTGGCGCGAGCTGTACGAGCAAGATGTTTCTGAAGATTTTAATCAGACAACTTTCTGTATTCCGAGACATTTGATTGTTTCAGAAACTATGTTTGAGTTGACAATATTACAAATTAACTGAACGAGAGTCCAAATTAAATCACCAGCAAAATTTAACCTCCAACAACATGATATTAAACTCTTATACAATAAAAAATTATGATCAATATCACAAATTAAATACAAAAGCACGGTTTAAGCCTGTATGACGATTATGTGAAGTAAAAATGTACAATTACACGAAGCGGACTAATTTTTGAAATAAATACAAATGTAGAAATTAAACGAACATGCGAACCGAAATTATATACAACTAAATTTTTAAAGATACCAATAACGAAACACATCGAAAAGTACAAAACCTATTCATAATTTATAGGAAAAAATATTCTTATATGAGGTCTGGATACTAAGGAATTAAAATTTGTGTAACTACACCTTAGCAAGTTAGTGAAGTGAAATTTTATTAAAATGCCAACCTCTTTGTTGTTAAAGACGAATCAAATAATATTATACATTATTTGGAAACTGTTGCTCCTGAAAATTTGCATATTATATAATAGAACAACCGACCTAATTAAAGGAATAAAGCATTTTCATACAATATGAAGTTCAAAAATAACAATGTTAGCACAACATTCAGTCTCAGAGAACTGTCTTTACACAAACTAGAACTATAAGTATAGACTATTCCTTTCTTTCAAAAGTTCAGTAGACTACCTTTATGACAGTGTGAAACAAAAATTCAGCTGTACAAAATAATTAATATTAATTCAAGAAGAAAAATAAAAACGCTATTATACAAAAATAAAACAGAATATTCAAACAGTACTTTATACAAAATTCCATTTTTGCGTTCCATACTGTACAGAGTTTTTTTTTTACAGGAAAGCGAAAATATACAAAGCGGATGCGATGCGAAGCAAAATGTACCAGGGTCCCAAAAACATAGTAGGCTTGAAATTACTTCAAAACTCAAAATCCGACAGAAACAAAAACGTTTCCTAACGTTCAAAACAGAAAAACACGAAGCTTGTAACTTAAAAGACGGACATATTTTCGCACCTATTCAAAAAGATAATCCCAATTAAACTCTAAAGAAAGCTTTAACAAATGTACAGTCGCATAGACAAAAAAAAAGGAAAAAAGAAATAATGTTAATCGTACAAAAATCAGCCTTCGCGTGTTTCCCTTCGACTCAATTCACTAAACCATTTCCCTAACTACGCTAAGCCCGCCAACCGAGCAGACTAGAGGTCGATCCTCACAAAATTTTTCGCTGCCGATTAAACCTAACCGTTTTCTCAAAATGAAAGAACGGAATTGCAATCGCTTACTCGTAGTACGGTCAGTCGCACGTCAGCGAGTAACAACTACCAGCTGAACCGGAGCTACGCTATGTTAACCAGAGACCAGCTCAAGGTCGGGGCCAGTGTTACAACTGACGTGCGGCCGACTGCACAGTTGAAGTCTGACATGGCTCTACGTTAGGCATGGCTGTATCTAAATTCGGCCGAAATCTGCACTTTAAGTAGCAAAAGGTGGCAGGGCCGTGTTTTGATATAAAAGCAATTTGAGTTCTTTATGGTCAACCTACAAGTATAAATTTACGATGAACGATATATGTATAAGGTCTTACAAAATTAGCTGAAACTATTTTAACTGGTGCTTCTACCCATGAAACTGAACAACTTTCCCCATGAAACCCATAGTAAAATCACAAAAAAAAATTGAACTTGAACTTACTAAGTTGGCTGATCAGCTGATCGAGTTAGTATGGGCGAAACTGGCGTTTCAAGCAACGTTCAAATAGAGCCATGTCGGGCTTAATATGGATGCGAGGCGGTAATACATTTTGGACCGCAGCCCGCTACCTCTCCCGTATTTTTTTTTTCAAACATTCGCCAGCCGCCAACATACCTATCTGATCCCAATAACCCTCGTAATTTTTTGATGTGAAAACATCTATGCTTTTGGTCGAGTACATTTTCGCCTAACCTGGACTTTGAAATCTTCATAACGTCGTAAAATGAACGGATACAACGTTGCATATAGCATTAATCGTGAGACTTATAAATGAACCGCAGTATGTACCGATATCACTGTTATATTGTTAATTGGAGGCTAGTAAAAAAAGGCTATTTAGTTCGAAATAAATTATCGATACTAGAGAAACAACTTTGGCACAGCAAAGCGACAAGTCATAATTTTAACCATATCGCGCTAAAAGTCAAGGATTTTGAAAAAAAATCTAAAAATGAAACCGTACCGTAAGTGATTTTGGCAATGAACAAAGTGGTCACACCACTACCGATAATAGAAATAATAAATGCAAAATTTAAATTACAAGAACAAAATCCGTAAAGATATGAAAACAAAACCATACAACTGACCCGGTGAATAAAGAAATTTTTCATCGCTATCGACGAAAGAGAAAATATTTTATCACCTCGTGCTCGTTAAGTTCGTCTATGCTTAGTATAAAAGACAAGACAGAGTAAAGTGGCACTTTTTGAAATACTTGTACATAGTGTTTAAATGTTAAAAGCGGTTGTAGCGTAGCTCCGACTACTCCGTTATTTTTGCATAAGATGTTTTCACACACACCTGACCCGACGGCATAGTCTCCTCATTGTGCCTTACTCATTATTAAAGAGGCCGGTATAAGTACACCTCTTTTGCTGAAGTTATTATGTATTAAGGCGAGGCATTGATTAGAACAGTTGTCTCTGTCTTTTTATTTACGTGTAAAGAGTATAGAAAATAACACTTTTGCACTTTTTCAATGTTTTTTCGTTTAAATTAAACACAAAAATAATTTTAAAAAATCCAACTGGCATATTGAAGTGTGTGTTTAGACTAATCGACTAGGAAACTTTTTGTGAACTTTTTGCCTGTAGAATGCAAATCTCCGTTTTAAAAGAGGTTTCTTTGATATATTTTTTCCTGTTACAAAAATCGTGTTTCTGCAACTGACAAGATGAAGTCATTGAAATGAAGAATCAGGTTACAAAATTTCACTTTCATATGTTTTGTAATTGCTGAGAAAAATCGAGATCCTTTCCACCAAAGTTTCCAATGCTTCGCCTTAATTTTACATCTTATCAATCTCATTTAACTTATTTTTTATCTTTTACGTTGTATACAAGCGTTTTCGAAAGAGAAATACACTTCAACGCATGTTATCTTTCACCTTTCATTACCAATCATTGTAAGCCCGTTATGTTATTTTGATCGTATTTTGTCAAATATGATCCGTAAATACCACTTTATCTCTACGGAATCGATAAATCGTCTCACGGCGAAAAATAAATCGATATTAATGTTATTCTAACCGATTAACACGAGAAACTCTTTAGTTTTACCCAATCACAAAAATCAAAATCATTTAACTGACTAGTTTCACTTATTAAGAACAGCATAAGTGTAGCTTTGTAGGCATGTCTTATGACAACAAGTTAACAGGGGCTGTTTGATCGATTGGCATCCAATTCTGCTGGAGGTGAGCTATTTTTTGGATTTATTATTATTCTTCTTTTATCATACCAGTAACTGACTTAAAGCAATAAGGTTTTGGATCGTTTCGCTGTGAACTGACAATATCTTGCAACTTAAAATTAACTAAAAATAAAATGTCTATTTATTATATTTTAGTAAGTTTCAATTTCCATTAATAAGTATATTTTTTTTACAAAATCTACAGTAAGCGTTCCGCATTTCGTCCATTTAAAGTAGCTACTATATAAATTGTTATTTTATAATTTAATAAATAATGTAAACAGTTTGTTTATAAACTACATATTGAAGATATATAACGTTACAGTTGTATACAATAAAAATAAATAGATAATAAAATTATATTTCCAGGCAAATTAATTTTTAAACAAAGCTATAGTAGGCTTGTTTCATTCATACACCACATCACAATTAATAATCATGATTAATAAATTACTCAGAAGTTAATTCTAAATTAATCAACCGAAAACTAACTTTCATAGAATATACTAAATAAAATAACGAAGATATTAACAGTCACAGCTCACGACAGCAGTACTGACAATGAAGTCAGTATTAGTCTTTGTGGATATTCCGGACATCTCGGATATTCCTTTTATCTCATTTGTAGGCATTTCGGATAAGACGGATATTTTGGATGTTTCTGTTGTCACTGTTGCAAATGTTACTGGTTCATTGGCTACGGGTTTGCCAGACACTCCTGATGTATTGGATACCTCGGATGACGTATCTATTTTCGCAGTTGCAAAAGCTACTGGTTCAGTAAATACAGGTTTACCATATTCTTCAGATGTATTGGATACCTCAGGTATTTCGGATAGCTGGAACATTTCTGGTTTAAATTCTTTGGATATTCCGGATGTTGTGGACATTCGTTTTCTCACAGTCATAACATGGTCGTATGAAGATATTTCAGATATCTGGGACATTTTTTTTCGCTCAGACATAACATTTTGAGATGTGGAAATGTCAGGTAACTGTGATATTTTTGTTCTGGCTAACACTACATGGTCAGATTCTATTCCTATTCCAGCTGTCACAAATTGGTCGTATACCTGGGACTTGACTGTTCTAGTTATCAAAAGATGGTCGGATACCTGGGGCATTCTTGAAATGGCTGTCGTAACATGGTCGGACACCAGGGACATTCCTTTTCTCGCAGTCATTGTATGGTCGTACGTTAGGGATAGTTTTGCCCGGTTGAAGGGGGTGGCAGGGGTGAGGGGGGCGCGTCACCGTAGCGCGCGACACCGGCGGCACATGCGCACTGCGCCGCAGTCGCCCCAAGAACTCATTTCAGAGCAAGATCCGCAGAATATGCCACCGCAGCGTCTGTGGACAAACAATGAAATTAATAAATATTTCCCAAACATGCTTGGAAATTTGAGCATTGTTTTGACAACTTGAGATAAATCGAAATTGCTGTACTGGCCAAATACATGCGAGCAGCAGCCGGTAAAAGTTGTATAAAAATCCATATCTGTCGTGTTTAGCGGCCAAATAAATTACTATGTAAACACATCTGTCGTGTAATTTAAGTAGGAGGGCAATTTAGTGATCAAGAGTTCATAATTTATTTCTGATGCTGTCGTCATCCCGGTGAAACCCGGTGAATATGACGTGTAAAAAATAACGCGGACGATAACGCGGGCTCAATATGACCCGAATGTTTTTTTTTCTTAATATTGCTGAATTATAACAAATTTAATACAAAATAAGAACTATTGCATGACCATGAAGTCATTGTAGTACCAAGATGTTTAAGTTAATTTAGATATAAAATTATAATTTGGTTTTAAAACAACAACCTCAAAAGGGCAACAAAAGTAATTTCTCTTTCAGAACTAAAAATGTATGGAGCTGTAGCCGTTTTATTCAAGAAAAGGGATTTACTGGCGCTTGCTAAATACACTATGGTACGAATCATATGAATTGAGTTCTTATCTCCAGCAACTGAGAAAACCAATAACAATATGTTTTTTTCGAAATTTCCCCAATTGAAAATCGCTCGAGTCAATATGACCCAGCGTCATTGTCACCGGGTTAAAGCACGAGTGACATGCGTCTGGCGTTCTAAGTAGGTGTCAAGTGGGGAGCTATGAAGCTGTGTGAGTTGCCTACATATTCAAAGACAACTCATAAACGGTCCACTGGCTCCAAACTTAGATTATCTGTGATATAGGAACCAGAGACTGATATATGTATATTGATATAAATTTTAACCGGTCGTCGTGGAAATCATTGGGGGGGGAGGTCTTTGTCCAGCAGTGAACGTCTTTTGAATGATATGGATCTAAACCACCTCCGTGACGTAACGGTTGAGTCCGTTAGCTTCACATCAGGAGGTCGCGGGTTCGATTCCCGGCGGAGTCTGACTTTGTAAGATGCGGTTTGGTTGGTGGAAGGGTTTTTTCTATAAGACCACGGGAAGCTGCTGGATGCGGGCAGCGCAGTACCGGTCGTTGTGGAAATCCTTGTCCTGCAGTGGAAGTCTTTCGGCTAACATGATGATGACACAACAGAGGACAAGAGGGAACAGTCGATCAAGCTAGTAACGCCGCTTTAGCATCAAAGCTGTACAATAGGGAATTGGACTGCTAGTCATTTGAGTTACTTTTTATGATCTGTCGAAATTTTGTTCTAAAAATGTTTGAAATACCCACAAGTGACGTCATATACTTTTAGCGTCATTGACGAACTTATTTTGTGAATTTGATCAATTAACAATTGCAGACGTGGCGTGATGGAAAAACAAAACAAGTAAGGTTTATTGAAACTTCAAGAGGGGAGCAATTTAGGAAATCACTAGCTGTTTCCCGCGGCTTCAATCCAGGTCCTAATCTGTCTACCTACCAAATTTCACCCAGATCCGTTCAGCAGTTTTTGCGTGAAGAAGTAACAAACATACACACTCACAAACTTTCGACTTTATAATATTAGTGTGATGTTTCAGATTTTATTTTAGATGCAGTCCGATTTAAATTGTGAATTTTATTGTTGGTGAATTTTAATTAGCTGAAAAGCAGCAAATAGTGGATAATACTACTGTTACTGAATCAGTTTCCTCAAGAAACCTAAACAGTCGGCCGGACCGCTGGATGGACTGATCGACCTGTAGTGGTGACGTCGGCAGGCCAGCTACACGGCTCCTCAAAAATAATCCGAAAGCCAAAACAGAAGAAATTACTATCGCAAAACTACACAAATCCTCAAAAATTAATCATAGTTAAGTGAACGTAAGGCTAGTGACCTTAAGGTCACACAAAGAGCGATGGAGCGAGAAATGTTCCCAGATGCCACCCCCTGCTTTGCCACCGGGGTGGCATCCGCTACTACGCAGTAGCAGATGCCACCGCAGGAGTGACATCGGCTACTAATGCATCAACAGTTGCCACCACCTGCTTGACTCCCGAAGTGGCATCCGCTACACATGCAGTCGCAGTTACCACCAGCATTTCCAATCCCAGCCCAGTGACGGATTATAAAGTGTACAATGAAACACTTCAAGACTCTTTTTAGTGAGTATATTATTTTTTATATTTAAAATTACTGAGCCAAAATAAAGGAAATAATGTTTTTTTTTTATTTTGAAATGAAACAAGAGTCGCAGTGTCCTTTTTTTGTAATTGTAGTTCACGTGTTTTTTTTCCATATGCTTTTATTATAGTGATAATAGCATCCGGAGATTGCAGCATCAGGGAAGACTCGTTTGACAGCTTTTGCAGGGGCACGCTCAAAGTCCGCCTTGAAGTTCACTGGTTGCCAATCATATAATAAACTAGCTGTCCCGGCGAACTTCGTACCGCCTTACATTACATTACACTGCCCTGCCCTACCCTACACTACCCTACCCTACCCTACCCTACACACACTACACTACACTACCCTACCCTACACTACTCTACACTACCCTACACTACCCTACCCTACCCTACACTACCCTACCCTACACTACCCTACCCTACCCTATCCTATCTCTCAAGTTGGATCGAACTGCACATGGTGTGCGAATTTTATTATAATCGGTTAAGTGGTTTAGGAGTCCATTGAGGACAAACATTGTGACACGAGATTTATATATATTAAGATAAGCCAATATATAATCACTCACAAAGTATTTTACTCAAAAAGTATTGTTAAAAGTATTGTCACAGTATGTGGTTTTGTATTGTTTTTTTGGTATATATCTATAAAGCTCTTGAATAATACGACTAGTGGACTAGTGAGTAAAAACTCCCACTAGATCTACGGTAGAACTGGTTAGTAAAACCACCGAGAACAAAACCGAAATAAAAATACAATCAGTAAAAGTTAAAGTAAACTTGTTTTGATTTCAAAATAAAAAAAACATTATTTCCTTTATTTTGGCTCAGTAATTTTAAATATAAAAATAATATACTCACTAAAAAGAGTCTTGAAGTGTTTCATTGTACACTTTAGAATCCGTCACTGGGCTGGGATTGGAATGCTGGTGGTAACTGCGACTGCATGAGTAGCGGATGCCACTTTGGGAGTCAAGCAGGTGGTGGCAACTGTTGACTGCATTAGTAGCCGATGCCACCCCTGCGGTGGCATCTGCTACTGCACAGTAGCGGATGCCACCCCGGTGGCAAAGCAGGGGGTGGCATCTGGGAACATTTCTGGAGCGAGCTATGCTCGGGGGTTCCCTACGCGATCGAATCAGACATAAGGAGATCAGTAGCAGAACCAAAGTAAAATCTTCACAGAATCGCTAAACTTAAGTGGCACATAGCTCGTAGAACAGATGGCCGTTGGGGCAGTAAAGTACTCGAATGGCGACCACGCACCGAAAGACTAGCGTAGGCAGGCCTGCCACACGGTGGACCGACGACCTGGTGGAGGTGGCGGCAAGCCGCTGGATTGGGGCAGCGCAGGACCAGTCGTCATGGAAATCCTTGGTGGAGGCCTTTGTTTAGCAGTGGACGTCTTTCGGCTGCTATGACGATGATAAAGTGACCCTATGTGCAGTCTGGAATTGGATGGGGCTGACCGACCTACAGTGGTGTCGCCGGCGCGCCAGCCAGAAGTGGTTGCGGCAGTGCTGGCAGCGGGGCGCGGCGCTGTCCGGCAGCCAAACGACCCCCCGCGCCTCCTCGCCCACCTCCACCTCGGAGGCGGACCCGCTGCTGCTGCTGCCGCTGTTGAGTACGCTGCCGTTGCTGCTGCTCGTCATCTGGTGGCGAAAGCTTTGATCGTAAGTTTAGCTTGAATACATTTTAAGTGGATTGGCCTCCGCTAAACAGCAACTCGTCAATAAGGAATCAACAAAGCGAGGCACATAAAAACTACAGATTACAGTAAACTCTTTCTATTTCAAAAATTGATGCAACTATTAAAAAAAATAATTAATAAAAAGCTTTAAAAATGATCAATAATAAAAACAAAATACCGCATTCATGTTTTACTTGCGTATTTGATTTAATCCTTTCATCATCATCATCATATCAGCTCATATACGTCCCCTCGAGCCTATCCTGATTAGGGCGATCAGGCCTAAAATATTGGATTGCACACTAAATATTATTGTACATTCATTTTTTTTTGTAAATTATGTTAGACGAATGTAGAAGGTATAGAGTTTTGTAGCTTGAAGTTCAACCTTTCAACTGAGATCTCGCGTGTCTGGTATGCAGTGCGTAAGGATGACAAATGTATACAAAGTTATTTTAAATAACGGATAAGAAATTTTTGCGTTTATTTAAAAAAAGTTAGAACAAAAGTTGACACGTTTCATCCACGTTATAACGTGGTGGTGTTCTTATCCGCTATTAAAATAAAAAATCACCTTTTAAAACACGAACATCATGACCACACCACGGACACTTCATACAACGGGCAAGAAATATACAAACTCACATTTATAATATTAGAAGGATATCCCAGTAAAGATTCATTTTGGATAAACTCAGAGCGGAGCGGTTGTCAGATCAGATGAATAAAAAGATACACCGTCTTGTAAAAGGAAGAGAGATACTCGATTCAATCGCACAAACAGAGAGTGGGAATGTGAGCAGAACGAATGATGATAAGAAAGTTTAGTTCCTCGTCGTTATGTCTTCTTAATAAAGCACAATATTAGTTGCGTAATTTGCGTACATTTATCTCACTTTCAGCTTTATCAGTCAAACACTTCAGTTTGTTATTTAGCTCATCAAATGTGAAAGTTTGTATGTATGGATGTTTGTTACTCTTTCACGCCTGAACCGCTGAACGGATCTGGATGAAACTTGGTAGGTAGATAGATTAGGACATGGATTAACATATAGGCTATGCTTTGCGCACCCTCGAAGACTGTCATAGAAACGTTGTCCACGCGGGTGAAGCCGCGAAAAAAAAAGCTAGTTACATATAAAAAGTTAATAGATATAAAAGATTGATATCGATATAATCTTATTATTTATTTACTTATTAATCGAAAAAATGAGTACATAGGTAAACATTAGACCCACAAAACCGAATGATCAGTTTGTCTGTGGGATCGACAGTCTCACAATTATACATTACAATCATAGATAAGACCTAACTGTGGTAACTAGATTCTAAGTGAATAGGTACGTTCATAGGCAAGAGCCAAACTCCCTTACAGGCTGTTCATAAAAAACTTTTTTAACAGATTTTTTAATTTCCTTTTTTTATGTTTGAGTCTAATAGTCTTATATCGAATATCTCTCTTTTCTTTTTATTAAGTGATATGTTTACAAGGGACCAACCTGCTTATGTTCTGGGGCGGAGGGCGAGGCTCGCGGCAACGACGCGGAGGGGGACGACGCCCGTCTCAGCGCTTCCCGCGCCTCGCGCAATTGGCCGCTTAGTTCCTCTACCACTTTCTGTAATAATGAATTACAAATACAAATATATTTATTACCAAAGAATGGTGTACCATACAGTATAAAGTATGCCTTGTGACCCCACACTAGACAGAGCCCGTATCGTGGTGCTCACGCCAAAAATACATTTACCAACCAACCAGTTTAAAGATCATTTACAATTTTACACATACAATCTCTTACAAGATGTCCTGATAAAATAAACAACCCGTAACGTTCAGTGGAAACGAGTCTTTCTTAAACTTAATTATAACACTTTAAACTTTAACGATTATTCATAATGACAAATTAAAAGCGGGACTTTACGTGATTTTATATAACATGTGAGCAGGTATTGATGTTGTTTTTACCTCAACGTTTCGATTATGCTTCGATAGCCGTGGTCGCGAGTAGACTGAAGCCGCGGTGTCATCGCCGCCGCCGGCGCGTCACAGGAACACCTCCATCTACCCTCACTTTATTTTGTAAAGGGTTAGGGTCACCACACATTTCATTTAATAAGTTAGGGTCACGACACACTACACTGACACAAAAACATCACCAACACCTGCTCATATTTTATATAAAATCACGTCAAGTCCCGGTTTTAATTTGCAATTAAACTTAATTAAGTCATAGTTCTCACACGTTCAGGTTTGTAGAGATTGAAGAGCAAACCCTACTGTTTTCAAGCCCATAAGGCCTCTGACTTGGCTTACCCGCTGTCATATAGTGATAGCAACCGGCACCAACGACTTAATTTGCCTTGCGAAGCACGGAAACGGTCGTAATAAATGCCACTAGCAGTCAAACCCCATTCAGTTATAGACTAAGATTATGGTCAGTTAACCTCCGTGATAGACGCGGCGACGCAAGTTGCAACTAGCTGCGACCTCTTCTTGATAACTGATTGTTGAGATGATGACTGCATCAAAAATTAATTATGACCTATTGATTGCTAAAAGTGGCCTCCCACTCGTTGGACTGATGACCTGGTGAAGGTCGCGGGAAGCCGCTGGATGCGGGCAGCGCAGAACCGGTCGTCATGGAAATCCTTGGGGGAGGCCTATGTCACACCCTGGACACTTCATACAACAGGCCAGAAATGACATTTCAAAAAAGGAATGTCGGAACAAACAAAATGGCGGCGAAATCCCGCACTAACGACTTTCTCCCGGAGAAGCAATGGCTCATGGTACTGGCAACAGTAGTTCAATCGGACCGAGATCTTACTTCTAAGGATGCTGGTAGTGACTTACCTTCTGATGCAGTATGATCTGATGCAGCCTGGCTTGTAACCTGTCGGCCGTCGGGGCGAGTCCGTCCAACGGATCCGCGCCGGGGGTAGTGTTTGCCCCGCACACGCACCGGGCCCGCCCCGTGGGCTCGTTGCTGTGGCCACACATACACCAACAGCTCGTCGAGCTGATGCCGGACTCCCCTGACGTTTCTATGCCATCTGAGGATGAAAAAATTACATCTTAATTAAGTGTAATGAACAATGAAAAAACCTAGAAAACAAGACGTAAAAGTAATCTTATTAAATTACATTGGGTATTTGTTTAAGGTGAGGCTTTGATTGGAACAGTTGTCTCTGTTTTTTCTTTATGTGTACAGAGTAAAGAAAATCACCACAATTTTTCACTTTTTCAATGTTTTTCGTTTCAATTACAAACTACAATTAATAAAAAAAAAACTGGCATATTGAAGTGTGTATTAAGTACTAATAAAGAAAATTTATTTTGACGTTATTAACTAATGACTGTTTATTTCTTGATCATGTAATCACTATTTTATGACTATAATAAGAAAGAGTGTAATTTGCACCTATCCTTACTAATATTATAAACTGTGAAAATGTATTTGTTTGCTTGTTACCTTCTCAAGCTTCAACGCCTTGACCAATCTTTATGAAATTTGTCATGCAGGTAGCCTGTGTCACGGGGAAGGACATAGGTTACTTTTTATCCGGGAAAATAGCATAATCTGATGCAGTTCCTGAGGGAACTAAAAAAATACTCGATTGCTGTGATTTATTGCACAGAGATGATTGAGTAGGTGGGAAACGACATAATTTACTAATCACCCTTAAAGACAGTCATAAAAACGATGTCCACGCGGGTGGAGCCGCGGGAAAAAGCTAGTTTTGAATAAATATCTTGAATCTAAATCAGATGACTAGCATTCGTCATCCCTATGGAGACAATCTACAGTGAACTCACTGTGCACAGAACAATGGCAGCAGGCGCGCCGCGGCGACGTGGGACACAGGGTCAGCTGGCTCGCGACCCGCGTGCGCGCGTGGCTGCGTCTCGCTGCGTGCACCGGCTCCCCGTCGCTCTCTGAGCTGATGCTACTGGACGTGGCACCACCTAAAGTAACGACGGAAATACCTTTACCTTTTTCTAATTTTCACCATTATATTATTATGGATGGGGCAAATAGCTCGTAGAACATTTGGCCCTTGGCCATCCCCTCTCATATATCTACCAGATACGCTAAACTACCAGGTTTATGATATAGCGTCCCCACTCACCGACATATAGTAAGGGATCATTGGGGCATTCCCTCTCGTATATCTACCAGATACGCTAAACTACCAGGTTTATGATATAGCGTCCCCACTCACCAACATATAGTAAGGGATCATTCAATTCAATTCAATATTTATTAATAACTTAAAGCAAATTACATTATCATTGGGGCATTCCCTCTCGTATATCTACCAGATACGCTAAACAACCAGGTTTATGATATAGCGTCCCCACTCACCAACATATAGTAAGGGATCATTCAATTCAATTCAATATTTATTAATAATTTAAAGCAAATTACATTATCATTGGGGCATTCCCTCTCGTATATCTACCAGATACGCTAAACAACCAGGTTTATGATATAGCGTCCCTACTTACCGACCCTAGCACATTATAATAGTGAGGGTCGCTATTCTCGCCAACAACATAAGCCGAAGGCAAGGACCAGTTGCGGTAGGTCTTGCCGCCAAGACGCTTAAAGATGCGTGCGCCAACAGCTCCGGTACCACACTGAAGATGTGCGAGCCAGCTTTTCTGGCATCCCGAGCGGGGATCGAACCGCTAGCAGCGAAAGCCGCGGGATGTGAGTGTGCCTACAGCTTGCGGACCTACCTGGAGAGTATGTAATGGTTCTCTATTATAACATCTATAATATTAACAAAAAAATACAACTGTTAAAATATAACACCAAAACTCACCATTCAAATCAACTTCTAAAAACTTCGTGGTCAGCTCCTCACAACCGTTCACACCGTTCGTAACCTTTTCCCTGTTGTGGTTGGTCAATTCAACAATATTATGGTTGGCCAGATCCCCCTCCGTGGAGTTATGGTTGTTCAGGTCTACTGGGGAGGATTCGTGGGAGTTGGCGGCTGGAGTGATCTCGTGCCGCGTTTGTGGTTCCGTTATGTCGAACCCTGAAATTGAAATGTTTATTTGCGTTAAATACAGTTTCGGCTTTAATTCTCATTTATTTAATGATGACATCTTACTTAGCTACTTATAAATTAGTTCGAAATTATCAAGATAATTATCTTCTTTTATAATTATCATGATAATTGTCTGATTATTATGCGACAATTATGGGCTTTACTTCTTATTTTTGGCTCCCTATTTTTTTTGCTAAAAATGAAAATAGAACAAGAAAATAGTATAACACTTTTAAACTTTCACGATTATTCATTATGAAAAATTGAAAGCAGGACTTGACGTTATGTTATAGAACATAGGTATTTATGTTGTTTTTACCTCAACGTTTCGACTATGCTTCGATAGCCGAAATTGTTAGTAAATAGTAGTGAATTGGCTTATTTTTTGTAATTAATTACAGCTGTTTTTGACGTGATACCGTCTTATAAATTGATGACACGGGCTGCATGCACGAAAAAGTGTAACGTCCATATCACGTTACGTGACGTCATTGTCCCGTTACGCCAGTACGCTGAGCCAAACGTGCAAGCGAGAGTTGTACTTGCTTTGGGCTTGATCTCAAAAGAGGTGTTCCAATTCGGTCCATTCTTTGTGAGGAAATGCCAAAGAGTTAACTCACCCGACTATGGGCGGTATCTTACATCTCCTTAAACATGGAACTTTTACTTTAGTCGTGTCGTCTAAAGCACACAAGCGTTCGGCTTATGACACGTTATCACGTAAAATTATCGTCCGTAAACCGACTTTACACAACATCGTATTTTTTTCCCTAATAAATAAAATATAAATAAATAAATAAATATAGGTTATCTATTATATATTTTATTATAACTTTGGTTCGCGGCTTCGCCCGCAGTGACATAGTTATAATGAATGACTGTCATCAAGGTTGAGCAGCTCACGAGCGTGGGAATGAGTTTTCTGCAGATTTCTCGGGAACTATCTCGGGCCATGGAATTAGAAGTATATTATTACCCACCCCTAAACTATCTCTGTGTAAAAAATAACCTGAATCCGTCGCTTCTTTGGGACGTGAAAGAAATCATCATTTTTTCAGTTCTTCCATGAATGCTATGTTCACGGGATAAAAAGTAGCCTCTGTCATTTCCCATCTCGTCAACAAAATCAGATCGGTTCTTTGCTCTGTTGGGACGTAAAGCAAGGGACAAACAAATGCATTTCCACATTTCATACTATTATCATCATATAAGCTCATATACGTCCCCACCGAGGGGCTCGAGCCTACCCTGAATCAGGGCGATCGGGTCTTAGTCAACCACGCGGGCCCAGTGCGCATTGGTCGACTTCACACACAACCTTCGAGTTTCTTGGCAGACGTGTGCTGGTTTCCTCGCGATGTTTTTCCTTTACAGTAAGATCGTCGGATCATACTATAATATGTAGTGAATATACCTGAGGATTGGTTGCTGGATTCAGATATGGAGCGCCAGGTGATGCTGATGTTTCGCGTTCGCGCTTTCTCTCTGGCGGCCTGGGAAGAAATTGATGGTAAACGGTAAATTTATCTTATTACATTTCGGAAACGGGTCTAACGATTTGGAGGAAATTTTGTATTTGGGTAATGTTTCAAATCAAATCAAAATAATTTATTTTAAATAGGTGTTTACACACACTTTTAAATAGTCAAAAAAAACTTATTGTATATTACAAATAATGTCATGATTCAGATTACAGTTTCAGGTATTTGTTATAGAATCAACATATATCTTTGTCATTTACGTAATCTATTATTTATCGACCATTTCATACAATTACGAGGGTGGCATACTTAAATGCCATCAGTGCACGAGGAGTTTCGCTGCGAAGATTGGCTACATAAACCATCTTCGCGCGGCAAACTGACTAGGAGTCGAAGTGGTCGCCATGACCGAAATCGGTCGGATAGATCATCATCAATCTATTATTTTATAATATCCTCTAGAGCACAAGTATTTTTTGACATGAGTCTTGAACTATTTAAGTATTTACAATTCAAGTGTACCTAGATAGGTGTCATCCCTGAAAGAACCGTTTAATCATTTTTTTTTTAAATTTACGTGCCTAGGAGAATTGGATCAATCCTCGGTCGCCCAGGCTCTCTATTATTAATAGGTGCCTAAACTTCTCATTAACGACATCCACTGCTGAAATAGACGTCCCCCAATGACTACCACAACGACCGTTTCTGCGATGCCCTTATTAAAAGAACAAAAACGTCTTTTTTTAAATAATTTTGTATTAAAGATCTAAGTTTCGAAACATTGAAGGGCTTTGTAGGGTCTGCTTAAAACATCTTCGTCTTATAGAGGGGGGATTTTTAGGTGAGTGATCCCAAGAGAAATAAAATAATAAATAAATATAAATATTCTGGGACAAATCACACGTGGTCATCTGGCCCCAAAGTAGGATAATAAATAAAATATGATTAAGAAATTCTGTAAAATATTATCAAAATCTTAATTAAACCTTATCCAGCTCCATATATCTATTTTAATGTGTCACACACGAACAGCATTTCAGGCGCTTTATCCGGTGACTTAGCATTCTTACTTACGTCATCATCACCGATTTTTATATTTATTAAAAATTTAAGTGCGTTTGGCTGCTACTCACCTGATGGTAAGTGCCAAGCAGCCGAGGATGTAACACGCAAGCTCAAATAGTGCCTATTCACTGTCGTCTTGATGATTTCTAAATTATACAAATCGGGGAATACAGACGCCGGCAGGGAATTCCACGTCATAATCCGCCCTAAAATCACCGATCCGATAAGTCTGCTTTCCTCATAATTTTTGACGTCACCAGAGAAAACAACTTAAATAAATAAACAAAATTCAAATAATCTCACCTCAGCCATACCAATTACATCGCTGTACGTGTCACACACGAATAGCGTCTCAGGCGCCTCGTCCGGTGAACCAGCCTCCTTGCTTACTTCACCCTCTCCGCTTACGTCACCCTCCCTGCTTACGTCACAAACCACACTAACGTCACCAATCCCACCGGTCACCTCGTCATTGGTGATGTCAGCGGGCAAGATGGCGTCCGTGAGGGGAGAGATGACGTCAACGATGGGGATGGGGGACGGAGGGGTGGGAGTGGAAGGGGCCAATTCTCGTTCGAGGGAGGAGGATCCGCTGGCGAGATCGCGCCGCGTCTCGAAATGGTCTGGGTGCAGGCCGTCCACCTAAGAATAAAAATAAGTTGATATAGTCATAAATATCACTTTAAACTAACTCTAATGGAAATATCTACCTTAATTTCGACTTTTAGTAAACCAAATGTTGTGATTCAAGATTGTGATCAAAGATGATATAATTCTGAAAAAAATATGTCGAAGAAACCTCTTTTAAAACAGAGATTTGTAATTCTAAAGGCAAACCAGACCGATTCAGTACCTCTAAATTTTCTAAGTCGATTAGTCTAAACACACACTTTAATATGCCTGTTGGATTATAAAAAAAATTGTCGTTTTTAATTGAAACGAAAAAACATTGAAAAACTGTTAAAGTGTGGTTATTTTCTTTATGAGACAATTAATTCAATCAATGCCTCGCTGACTCCAGGTAGTTCAAGAAATATGAAAACTAGATGGCGCCAGTACTTAATATATTTTGCTTAAGATTTCATAATTTTGCCTCAAAACTGTATTATTCACATATTATCAGCCTGCTTTGGTTGATGTTCTTATTATCATCATCATTAAAAGATGTCCACTGCTGGACATAGGCGCATAGGCCTCCTCCAAGTTGGGGGGATTGCCATAATCGCCAACGCTTGGCACGCGCGTGTGGTGGCACAGTACGCGAAAATAACGCTGTTGGCCATTCTTTTTTTATCCACAATTGATAAGCCCTTGGCATCATCTCACCTAATGGTAAGTGACGATAATGCCGAAGATGAAAGCAGGTTTAAAAAAATTCCTTAACGCAATGGAGATCTGCTTATCTTATCTTTGAGCCGGTTCTCTGGTTTATATTAGCTGACGACACCCTCGTGAAGAGATTGGTGGTGTTATTTTAGGAATTCAACCACAGGCCTACCTGTTATTTATTTACAAATTATTTGCACTAATAAATTATTCACAATTTACTTGTAAAACATATGTATGGTACATCTCGCCGACAGAAAGTACCAGGATATGAGAAATTTCTAGGAAGTATCAAGTTTATTATAAAACGAGCGCTCTCGCTTACCTGGTCCGGTGGTGAATCGTTGATGGGCAGCACAGGCAACTCGTCCACGCAGCTGTCAGTCAGCGCCGACCTGCAGTCGTTCACCACCACCGACAGTTTCCTGTACAAAAAAACTCCTCTATAGCAAACCGAACCGATGACGATGGAGACTCTTGATTTTTCCTACGTGATAAAATTAGAAATTAAGAAATCCGTAGGGGAACCTAAGTACTCGACATGGCTCACAGAATCGCTAAAATTAAGTGGAATAGGTACATAGCTCGTAGAAGGGAGAGTAAAGTTCTCGAGTGACAAACACACACCGGAAGAAGTAGTGCGAAATGAAATGTATTTATAAGTTAGTTAAAATCATCAAAAAATCATTGAGTTAGTAAAAGCTCGATGGACCGATGGCCTGGTGAAGATAGCAAGGAAGCCACTGATAGTAAACGTTTATGTTCCTAAATAAAATTGGTTCAAATCGCTAGTCAAAGACAGGAAGTGGAAAGTAATCAAGAAAAAACGCGATTAAAATTTATGAACACGTCAAAAAATGCTAGGATATTCAAGAAAAATGACCGAATAGCAATTTCACGTCACTTAATTTTTAACTTAATTGTAAAATTTCAAGATTTAACACTTGTACTTTTAAATACTTTACACGTTATCATATTTATTTGTTATAGCAGCAATAGAAATACACAAATACTGTGAAAATTACAACTGTCCACTGTCTCCGCTAATAGACCGACGCGACGGACAGACTAACAGTGAAGGCTTAGTAATAGGGTCCCATTGAGACCCTTTGGGTACGGAAGAACGAACCCCAAAAACGATATCCACGCGGAGACAAAAGCAAGTAAGTCTAATAAGAGGGAAGAACTTACATAACATCGGGTGCCAAGCTAGGGTCGCTACTTCGCCGTTGCGCCGTGCGTTTCTCGCCTTCAGTCAACAGGTTGTCGCAAGACCTCGTTTTGGTCATCAGGCCTGCAACCATTGATGTATTATAATGGTTTATAATTTATTTATTCATAATTATAATAACATGTCTAACTAGAAAATAAATAACTGATTAACTGATTTGAAATTTGGTACACATATGTAAGTTGGTGACCCAAAGATGGACATATAACGTAAATTAATTAATTTTAAACCCGGGGACCACTTTTGGGGGGTAAATTATAAAATATTAAAAAAAAATATCAAATGAAAGGTTTTGTTATGAGAATCTAATATATATATATTTTAGATTCTCATAACAAAACCTTTCATTTTATATAAATATATATATATATTTATTTAGCGAAAACTGACCATTACCTTACTACTGCCTTACCTCCGAAACTTCTGAAACCACAGTATATGAGGTAAACGCATAGACTACAGGAAAATCTATGAGAAAATCTAAAGTCCTTCTGTTCTTACAGGAAAAAATAAATTTCCAAAGTCAGATTGTTTAGAAACTAGCGACACCTAGTGGGATCTAGTACTATCTTCTACATAGTTGATTTACGTAAGTAATACGACAACAGCAATCAGTTTACTTTTACTATAGATGGCGCTTTAGCTGAAAATTAGTTTTTTGTACAGAACCCTTAGTGCGCGAGTTTAACTCGCACTTGTCCGGGTTTTATTACAAGTAATAAAGAAATATCCGAGCAATTGGTAGAATAATAAATAAACAAGCTACCTGCAGTGGGTGGTTTCTGGTGGTGCGGTGGCGATTTGTGCTCCTCTTCAGGCTCCTCGCCGCAGCAGAACAGTCCCCACCACACGCGCATGTATCTCACTCCGTATTCCGGCCACAGCACCTGTGGATACGACAACCATCATAATGCTGTACTGTATAGTAATGATATGTGTGTTTATTTAGACCGTTATAACTCAGCATATACAGGGTGTAACATAAAGGTGTGGTGATACTTTAAAGTAGGTATGTAGTCATCAAAATAGGCAACATTTTTTCTGCAACTTTACTGAAATCGCGATTATTTTTTTTGGATTTTTCATACAATACCGTTTAATCAGCTGGCCGATTTGTAGGAAAAATAAAAATAAAATACAATTTCAACAAAGTTGCAGAACAAAAGTGGTTCAGTTTGATAAGTACAAGCCCACCTTAAAGTATCACCACACCTTTATTTTACACCCTGTATAAGTTTTTTTTGATGGACATAGATTTCTCTTATCCGATCGTAAATAAACGGTTCTTTTTAAAAAAACAACTTGTTTTCAAATTATCATTAGACTAAGATATGTATGGACGGCGGCGGGGACGGCGTTCTTAATATTTCTCCCTAGTTAATAACCCATAACGTTCCCACTTTTACAGGATATGATCTTGTACAGGAATGCAATGTCAATGTGTCAGTGAGTGTCCTAGAGGTGGTCCCAAATAAAATGCAATGGTCTTGTCAGATGGATCTCTAATTGAACACTGATTTAAAAACTAATAAAATTATGCTAAGTTGTCGTGTGTCAATGCACTCTTAACTGGGTCGCGGGCGAAGTACACAGTACAAGCGCGACTGCTTCCAAATCTTAACAAAATAATATAAAAATAAATTACATGTACGTATGTAATTCGTACACCACTCCTAGAGCGTCGGTGGCGGAACGACTAGGATCGATTCCTCCCTTCTAGGAGGTCGAAGTTCGAACCTTGCCACGTACCAATGTGTTTTGTGAATTTCGATTTAATATGTACGTTTATACGACGCTCTTACGGTGAAGGAAAACATCGTGAGGAAACCAGCACGCACACGCCTGCGAAGAAACTCGAAGGTTGTATGTGAAGTCGACCAACCCTCACTGGGCCCGCGTGGTCGACGAAGGCCCAATCACCCTAATAGGGTAGGCTCGTGAGAAAACCAACACCCACACGCCCCCTCCCCTCGGTGGGGACGTATATGAGCTATGAATGAATGAACGTTGCGTGCTGGAGTGCTGCGTTTCCTAACTTGGATAAGGATTGGAGGAGGTTTTATGTTGTTACTGCCTAATATTGCAGTATAACTGGTTGTCAGAGAGGTGTACTCACGTCACAGTCGGCAGGCGAGTACAGGTGGTTGCGGTAGGCGGGCGCGCGCAGCAGGTGCCACACGTGCGCCGTGCTCTCGGGCGCGCGCGCCTCCTGCCGCTCCTTGCTCGTGTTGCACAGGAACGTGCCGAACATGCACGAGTGCACGTGGGTTGCCAGTTTCACCTGTGGACAATAGTTACCACCATGACACTCCGAAATGACTTTTGACTGACCCATTTTGGCTCCTGTCTGCTGGGCTAAGGGTCGTGGGTTCGATCGATGGTTCGTGATTTTGCCCCACCCAGAGCAAACATTCGTGTGACGAACAGGTTTGTTTGATCTGTGTCTGGGTGTTTTTTATGAATATATCTCACCTGAAATAATTATATACAGTGTAAACTCTATATAGCGAGTTATTGAGAATTTTCGTTATACAGAGAGAAATTAGCATCAAAGTAAACCTACTAGAGCCAGAAAATTTTGACGTTTCAAAGAGTGAATCGTTATATCGAGTGACGTTTTACAGAGTTTACACTGTATTATGTTAAATATATATTCAGTAACAAATCACACATGATCAACTCGCGAGAACTAGAGACTGATTTACATACTTAGACATCATCATCATCATATCAGCCGAAGGACGTCCACTGCTGGACATAGGCCTCCCCCAAGGATTTCTGCGACGACCGGTTCTGCGCTACCCGCATCCAGCGGCTTCCCGCGACCTTCACCAGGTCATCGGTCTACCGAGTGAGAGGCCTGCCTACGGTACGTTTTACGGTGCGCGGTCGCCACTCGAGAACTTTACTGCCCCAACGGCCATCCGTGCTACGAGCTATGTGCCCCGCCCACTGCCACTTAAATTTAACAACTCCTAGTTTCTGATTCTAGTTATGTTTAAATAAATACTTTTTTTGTTAACTGTACATTTTTTTGAAAATCTGTAATTGAGGATCAAAATTTCACGAAAAATTATGGATAGTCTCCTAGGACCATTTTCGTGTAGCTGCAACGGTTAAGGTATTTCTTCCCCTTACTGCCCTGCTGAAAGTTTCCAGTTTCCACCCTACGGATCAGTGTTTCCCAACCTGTGGTCCGCGGACCCCATGTATGTGGGTCCGCAGTCTCATCTCTGGACTATTTAACAATAGTAAATAAATGCCACCAAAAGTCTCGTAACCGCTACGCCTACTTCCATTGGAATCCGATTTGAGATTACAACTTAGTAGTAACATCAACCCGAATATCACTCATTTAGTTGCAAAAGGCAACACCAATTAGCGTTTTATTTTATTTGTGTTTGTAGTATTGAAATAAATGGTCCAAAATTTATTGCCTATGTACTAGATTCCTAGGGGTCCGTGAGTGAAAAAGTTCAGGAAACGCTGCTATAGATATTGAACACCTAGAGCAAATAAACCTGTTCGTCACACTTATGTCTGCCCCGAGCGGGGATCGAACCCACGACCCTCGGCCGCTGGACCAACGTTTCAGTCAATATATGTATTATGTACGTATTTAAACGTACGTAAAGTATGTAGTATCTGGTTCCTATACTACAGGGAATCCTAGTTTAGCGCCAAATGGCCGTGTATAATTTGTGCCTTAATGTTTATTTATTTAATTAAGTCCACTGCAAGAGCACAGTATTACGATATGGCTTACAGTAGCGTAACGCTTTTAATGACGCATTAGATGGTGTAGTACTAGCATACTAGCCTGCAGTCAGCCTACCAAACTCACTGTGCTCGCCGCCCTCTGACCAGCAAGTACCCTTCAGTTGCTCTGCGTAAGTTCATTCGTTGCGCTACTGTAAGCCGCTATATTGTAATACTGTGGCAAGGGTATGCAGCCGCGCGATGGTAACAAGCAACAAGGTAAAGTTTACTAAATTTTGTACTAACAGATGGGATAGTTACTACAGGGTGACAAGAAAATTGTTAAGATACGTCAGGATATCAACTCACCAGTAAGCCTCATTGAACTCGAAGCTGCAAGGGTACTGCAGCATCATCTGGTAGACGACGTCGAGCCATTGTAGGAAGATGGGGGAGCGCTCGTTCGGGTCTACAGGACCGAACTTATCAACTCACCAAGTAAGCCTCATTGAACTCGAAGCTGCAAGGGTACTGCAGCATCATCTGGTAGACGACGTCGAGCCATTGTAGGAAGATGGGGGAGCGCTCGTTCGGGTCTACAGGACCGAACTTATCAACTCACCAAGTAAGCCTCATTGAACTCGAAGCTGCAAGGGTACTGCAGCATCATCTGGTAGACGACGTCGAGCCATTGTAGGAAGATGGGTGAGCGCTCGTTCGGGTCTTCAGGACCGAACTGGTGACCGCAGCGGTCGGCAAACTTGTGGCCAAAGTCCAACCACTCGCGTTCGATTAGTATGCGGAAACCCTGCCACATAAAAAGAAACATTGATATGTCGTAGGATAATCGCAAAATCGTAAACCGTTAGATTGCGTAATTTCGTAAAATAGCATCACAATCGTGTTAGGTTAGTGTATTTAAAACCGAATGGACGGAGCCTTTATTTTGCGCTCTTAGGGCGTGATTTTGTAAAAAATGGGATTTCAAAAAAATCCTGATATTATGCGACAGATATAAATTGATAATAGGTAAAACATTCCTTCTAGTAGACCCGAAGTATAACCACCAGTTACCCAGTTTCATATTTAATAGCGACTCCAGAAGAAAACTGTAAAACTTCAAGAAGGCCTGATGTTTAACCAGTGGTGGAAGTGCCAATGAATAGGGATCCCAGGAGAAAACTATAAAGAACCTAGAAGTATGAACCCTGTTTCCGCTAATTTCCCATTAAATAGGAACCTCAAAAGTACTGTTCAAAGTCCAGAAGTTTGAACTGCAGTTCCTCGAGTATTCCATTTAATAGGGATCCCAGCTTGAACCAATTACAAAAAAAACTTGATGCCCGATTTTATTTTGAGCTACATTTGGGTAAGCAAAAGCAGCCACAATAAACTTCTAGTTACAATCTGTGCTGTGGGATCGTGCGGCCCCAGACAGGTCTGTGGCGTTCTGTCTGTCCTAGCCGCCGGACGTATCAGACCAACAGAAACACTAAGGAGTTTGCCTTTAACGTCTTGTAATAGAATAGAAAAGATAATATATTTACCTTATCCTAAGTTAATATGTATGAAGGTCGAGCTGTAGCCACGATTTGGGGCGTTTATCCCATCCGTTCGAACAGTAAAAGTACCAGTCGAAAAGAAACACTAAGGAGCTCACCTCTAAGCTCTAACGTCTTGTCATAAAGCTCCAAGTGAGCCACGATTTTGGTCGTTCTCCCAACAGTGAAAGTACCAGGCCAACAGAAACACTAAGGAGCTCACCTCTAACGTCTTGTCATAAAGCTCCAAGTAAGCCACGATTTCGGGCGTTCTCCTAACAGTGAAAGTACCAGGCCAACAGAAACACTGAGGAGCTCACCTCCAACGTCCTGTAATGAGGGTCCAATATTAGCTGAGCAGTAGCCACGATCTGGGGCGTTCTATCCCAGCCGTCCGAACAGTGCACTAGAACGGGCCGCCCGCCCAGTACCGCACGGGCTACGACGAACGCCGCGCGGATGACACCAGAAACGTATTGAAGCCAGAGGGAGCGTTCCAAGTTGCTGTGCCAGCTGGGAAGGAAAATAAGGTTTAATTCGCGTGCATCTTCCACTGTGTGTAGCATTATTCGGTTTAAAAGCTGAATTTAGTGTGTTTTTCAAAAAAGTTTCGTAATTTCAAAAGCCAAAATTGAAAATAGGCTACTTTTTTCTACGCTCACAAGCCAGTGCGCAACCTCGAATACAGTCATAGACACTGTGTTCACGCGAGCGAAAGCTGACAAATCAATTACCTATCTTAAATATTGTTGCGGATAATCAGCCGTGAGATAAGAATTTCAGCTTGATTGTTACGATGAAAATATGAGACTGATTTAGATTCCTATTATTTCTTCTTGTTCGTAATGATTAGTCGCAGTACATAATGCCAACATGTTACGGAAGTTCCTTTAAACGTGGTGTAATACACGAATCACATGTCTACTAGCTTATACTGGTGTCATACTAACTAATACCTTCCATGTCGCCAGGATATTGTACACTAAATTCAGTTAGATTATAATATGACGGTAAATTGTCAATCAGCTTACAATTTCACGGCCCATTCTTGTATCTCCGAATAAAACCGATGATTTTTTTGCTACCCCGGTGGTCCTGACCGAACCTAACATCGCTCGCTTCCCTCGCTCATTTATGTTATTCACTTCGCTTAGTGTTATTGTAATGTCACTAGTGAGATTACAATGACACTAGTGAAATTGTAAGCAGTTTGTTACGGTTCACAATCTCGTGAGATAGATCCCGTTAGATTATAATCTAACGGTTTTTACAATTTTACGGTGACATATACATTACATACTCATGTACCTATTCACTTGGGTTTGTCGCTAGCCTCGGCACACAAGGCCCGCATGTTATGGAAGCTCCTTCTAACGTGGTGTATGTTCGGCAAACACATGAACTGTATGTCTGTCTAGCGGCTCATCCTGCTGACATCCCGCTTAAATATTATCAGAACTTGTTAATGTCGAATCGAACTCACTTTGGTTGGTCGCTAGCCTCGGCACACAAGGCCCGCATGTTATGGAAGCTCCTTCTAACGTGGTGTATGTTCGGCAAACACATGAACTGTATGTCTGTCTAGCGGCTCATCCTGCTGACATCCCGCTTAAATATTATCAGAACTTGTTAATGTCGAATCGAACTCACTTTGGTTGGTCGCTAGCCTCGGCACACAAGGCCCGCATGTTATGGAAGCTCCTTCTAACTTGATGTATTTTCGGCAAACACATGAACTGTATGTCTGTCTAGCGGTTCATCCTGCCGGTAGCCTCGGCACACAAGGCCCGCATGTTATGAAAGCTCCTTCTAACGTGGTGTATGTTCGGCAAACACATGAACTGTATGTCTGTCTAGCGGCTCATCATGATGACATCCCGCCTAAATATTATCAGAACTTGTTAATGTCGAATCGAACTCACTTTGGTTGGTCGCTAGCCTCGGCACACAAGGCCCGCATGTTATGGAAGCTCCTTCTAACGTGGTGTATGTTCGGCAAACACATGAACTGTATGTCTGTCTACCGGCTCATCCTGCTGACATCCCGCCTAAATATTATCAGAACTTGTTAATGTCGAATCGAACTCACTTTGGTTGGTCGCTAGCTTCGGCACACAAGGCCCGCATGTTATGGAAGCTCCTTCTAACGTGGTGTATGTTCGGCAAACACATGAACTGTATGTCCGCCGCGGGGTAGTACTGCTGACATTCGCACCCGCCCCCTCTGGCGCGGTTGGTAACGGCCGACGCGTAGGAACGCGCGTCCACGATCAGGAGTTTGACTTGTTGCTGTAAAAAAAGATAGTGTCAAGCAGCAGATGAAACTATAAGAAAAAGAGTCGAAATCTTGCAGCCATATTACAAGAAAACTGTCAATACCTAATTTCACCGCCTCCGTGGCGTAATGGTTAAGTCCATTAGCTAGGAGGTCGCGGGTTCGATTCCCGGTGGAATCTTAATGTAAGACTCGATTTGTTTGGGGGAAGGGCATTTTCTAAGTCTGTCGGGATAGTTACCAACATCTTATCTAAGTCCTACCGCCAAACATCAATGTTATTAGCATTGATGTGTTCCAGCTTGGAGACAAAATATCCAGTTTCCCATTGCGTTGGGGAATCTTGGTAAGCCCGCTTGTATCTTCGGCAACATCGTCACTTACCACCAGGTGAGATGATGCCAAAGTCTTACCAATTGTGGATAAAAATAAACATCATATTAAATCGTCAGGATTCGTCTTGGATTCTAACATATTTTAATTACATTCAAACTATTTATGACTATGGGGTCTTATGGGAAATTGTTCAGTATGACGAGTAAATAACATTCAAACTATCTATGACTATGGGTTCCTAGTGAAAAGTAGTATGATGAGCAGATAACCTTTAAACTAGCTATGACTATGGGTTCCTAGTGGAAAGCAGTATGATAAGCAGATAACATTCAAACTATCTATGACAATTGGGTCCTAGTGGAAAATTATTTAGTATGATGGATGAGTAACATAACGTAAGCCCTAGTTACGGGCTCTACACCAGTTACGTTAGACAAGGACGCAAGAGTGACGTATGTCCTTTATCTTGGCTATCTATGTATGTGTTTCAGACCAAATCAGGACGCGGCTGTTGCGAATTTGTATTGTCAGTTTCCATGTTTCGCCACATGTTTAGTTGTTAGTGCGGGTTGTTTTCACTAGATGGCAGTCTTAAAGCCGATTTAGAGGTCACATAAGAAGACCTTAAAGTAACGTTCCGGCCAATTCTTGCTGAGGCCTTAGTTTATTAGACGACAGTCTTCAAGCCATGTCAGAGACCATAGCCATAGACCATAGCTCCTGACAGTGAGGTTCGCCATTACCCTTCAACCTCCCTTAATCCGGATATGGTCCTCATATGTGGAGTATCGCCCTAATTCAGGGTAGGCTCGAGCCCTTCGATGGGGACGTATATGAGCTGATATGATGATGATGTGGAGTATGACATTACCTTCTCCAGTTTGGGATATGTCTCGTGCCCCAGCTGTGAGAAAGTATGACTTATTAATCCTAACTACTAGGGCAGCATATGTACCTTATTACTGGTAGAAGCTGGCTGCAGACCCCTATCTGCGTTGCAAGCGTTAACAAAGGCGGACAACAGTCTTTCGTCCTCGCTAGACCGCCAGCCGAACCAGCCGACTTCCGGCTGAGAGGACCGCGCGATCACGGCGCCGTTGCCTCTATGTCTCCACACTACCGCTGGTATTCTGCGTAGGGCGCGAAATCTGGTAATAGAAAGGCAATATTAATAATACAAAAACCGTAATAGAAAATAAATACACAAATAAATATCTACACGAAAACACAGAATATGATAAGATTAGATTATTTAATTCATGTCACCAGTTACATATTTATACAAAATATATTAAAAGTGTCAAAAAAACGCAATGTTACAGTAAAAAATAAGATGTCATAACAAAATAACACTTTAAATGTCAATCAAAATAATAAATTGATTATAATGATGAAAAAGAATTTGTAAATATTAAAATTTCTATTGTAGAAATTCGTCGATATTATAAAATTCATTATCCAACAAAATTTTGGATATGGAGGGATGAAGAATTTACTAAGGAAACATCATACTAATTCTGTAGTACTTGTTACGTTGTTACTTTCTTAATACTTGTACTGTGTTTTGACAACTTTTAACAGGTGAAAATAGGTTACCAGACAGCAAGGTATGATGACTCGATATGCAGCGATTCCAGGTCTAATTGCTTTTACCCCGGTATCATTTACTCACTTTCTTTTTATATCTTGTCATCTGTTTGTCTGTTCTGTAACATAACTTGCCCAATCCTTCTCTCTTATCGTGTGACACAATTAACCGTGCTATCAGGGATAGACGGCGGTTGCCTGGTTTTGCATTTAGCATTACCCGCGGTCACGTGCAGGCCATTTAGAATAACACACGGACGCGTGCAACGCGACCTTTACAATGATATGATGTTCGTTGTGTACATCGACAATCATGTACATGCAGGTAAATTACTAAATGTACGTGAGTTTCGAAACTCATCAGTAGGTACATTCTACAGTCTACCTATTACGGTTCATGAAATATAGCCCGCTGACAGTCAGACGGACGGACGGAAAGCGGAGGCTTAGTAATAAGGTCCCTTTGGCACATTCAAGTTTTAATTCAGCGCATTCTAGTTTTAATATACCTAAAGCTACCTGGCACCAACTAATTTTTAGTCAATTTTTGGAACTAAGGTTACATATTCTAGCCTCATTCTCATTTTGGCTAATACTTGTGTAATCTTTGCAAAAACTCACCGAGCTACAGAGTCTAGGTCCTCGTCTCCGATGGTGGCGGGCACAACTAGGAGGGGCGGATACGAGGGGCACAGCTTGTAGTCGGCGTTCGCGACAGTGATCCGCCATGCGCCTTTCGTTGTGAATCCCAGTCGCTCCACCTTGAAAAAACCAACCAGGCAGTCAGAACAAGTATTGTAAAAATCTTATACAGGTGTAGCAAGGTTGAAGTTTCTAAGGTTGTGTTGTATGAAGTCGAGCAACCCGCACTGGGCCTGCGTGATCGAATAAGGCCATGTCGCCTTAATTTAGGGTAGGCTCGAGCCCCTTGGTGGGGACGTATATGAGCTGATATGATGATGATGAATCATACTGAAGATTTTTTCCCAAGAGATCCATAGACGATATATAAAAAAAACGTATCATACAATTCGATCAGCTGTTGACCAATTTTGTGCATTTTTATATGAAGCGTCGAATTTTTTTTTGATAATTTACCATGGATTATTTGGGGACGTTGTTCGGTATGATGAGTAGAAGCCTCAGTTAACGGATCCTACACTCATTTTGATACACTCTGTATACGATTTACTCAAAAATAGTTCTTCATCCAAATAATTCATCATCATATCAGCCGAAAGACCTCCACAACTGGACAAAGGTATCTCCATGAAATCCCGCAACGACCAGTCCCGAATAATTAACCGTATAGTTTAAATCACTGTAACCTGAGAGGTGGATTGGCCTTATCCACAAGCTCAAAGTCGCTCAGCGGGGTAGGGCGAGACAGAGCTATGTTTGGAGTTTCTATATGTGATCGAATCTAACACGAGGAAATGCGGCAACGGGCAAGTTATACATGATGTAGCAAAAGTGGTGTAGGAGACGATAGATTCTAATCATCATATTGAACAACTTTTCTCAGGAGACCAATAATTTCTAATTCGCAAAAAATGAACTCTTCTTACAAATCGATCAGCTGTTTTTTATATAGAGCGAGTGTGGATTTTTTGCTAGAGAAATTTGTTCAGTGTAATGAGTAAAAGCTCCACATAACGGATTTTAAACCAGCTTTTTACGCTTGTATAGCTCGTCCTGATAACCAATAGAGGAGAAAGAATCTCGAGTGCCAAATGGCAAAGTACCAACCAGGAGCAGTCAAGAATCTCATCAATCTATCGCCCTCATCAACACCTATGGACAGACGTGGGAACTTGTCCCTTAGACCAGGCGACGTACGCATCCTCCAACGCCTGAGATACCGTTAAAGTATTAGGGAATCAAAAGTAGTTAAGAATCTCACCTCAGGCCCAAACCGGTGGTGGCTCTGCGCTAAATGCAACGCCCTCATCAACGGGACAGACGCGGGAGCTTGTCCCTTAGGCAAGGCGGTGTACGCAGCTTCCAACGCCTTAAATACCGTTAAAGTACTAGGAAATCATAAGTAGTTAAGAATCTTATTTCTGGCCCAAACCAGTGGTGGCTCTGCGCTGAAAGCGACTCCCTCATCAACGGGACAGACGCGAGGGCTTGTCCCTTAGGCCAGGCGGCGTACGCAGCCTCCAACGCCTGAGATACCGTTAAAGTACTATGAAATCAAAAGAATCTCACCTCAGGTCCAAACCAGTGCCTCTGCGCTGAATGTGACGCCCTCATCAACGCCCTGTGAACGGACGCAGGAGGTTGTTCCTTAGCCCAAGCTGCGTACGCAGCCGCGAAGGTCTCTTGAACGGACCCCATCGGTGCGAGCGCAGCGTTGATCCTTCGCCACCACTCTGCGCATTGTTCTCCGTTTGCGAACGTGCATCTGTGGGTGAAAACAGTTTGGGTTCTGAATTCGCTTTTAGATTAATATTTAGGAATTTATTATTATTTATATTTATTTTTACTTCATGACTAAGCAATACGAGTCAGGAATGTTTAGATAATTTAATTTTGAATAAATGATCTTCTGACAGTTTTTTTTTGTAAAATGGACAAACCACGGCGTAGACACTTCGCAGCGGAAAAAGGGGGACCGCGGAGAGTAGTTTTTTTATAATTTTATTTATTTCACGTCAAAAATTCATAATTATACATGTCACGTTATATTATAAAATGTCAATAGTGATGTGATCGTCAAAGAAGGCAATACAGAGATTAAACTAAATAAATAAACAAATAGTCAAAATAAAGTAGGAAACTACAGTAAAACAGTAATTTAAAAAAATGACAACATAAAAAACTTGTGATGATGATGATGAAGGTAGGTTTGGTCATCTCATCTAGGAAATAACTTGAAGGTATACTGAGCTGTTGTCTTGACGTCCTTGAAGTGCAAGGTAGGCACCTACTTAGTTTGGGAAGCGACCGTACCAAAAAGGAATATCCAAAAATAAAAACTAAAGGATAAGAAATTTTCAACGTGTATAAATCGTCTAAAAGAGGCCTTTTTTTTGGTTTGAAGACTATTCTATATCCTTACTAATATTATAAACGTGAGTTTGTTTTTGATTGTTGCTCGCGCACCACTCACCCTCAAAGACAGTCATAAAAACGATGTCCACGCCGCTGGCGAAACCGCGGACAAAAGCTAGTTGTAATGTAATTGATAAAAGGTCTCTAGATTCTTGGTCACCACATGACTAATGTTGTTACTAAATTATCACGATTAAGAACAAACTTAATAATCAAGACTTGTAATATAATCTAAATATAAATATATATAACTCAAAGGTGACTGACTGACTGACTGACATAGTGATCTATCACGCACAGCCCAAACCACTGGACGGATCGGGCTGAAATTTGGCATGCAGGTAGATGTTATGACGTAGGCATCCGCTAAGAAAGGATTTTGGGAAATTTCCACGGGAACCGCAAAAATCGGGATCTGCGCGGGCGAAGCTGCGGGCATCCACTAGTTTAATATAAGCTCTCTTAATTCTAGGTCCATCCAGACATCACTAATACAATTAGCCGCCCCCAACATCTGACCGTTCCTATCCTCGGGCTTTTCTTTTAGGTGTCTAAATCAAATTCCTAACAAAAAAATATACAATTAATCATACCAAACTTATTCTTCATCACTGATGCCGAAAGCAAGACATTCACTGCTAAACAAAAGCCCCCCCCCCCCCCCCCCCCCAATGATTTCCACAACGACCAGTTCTAAGTGTCCGTCCCGCGACCTTCATCAGGAACTTTATATCCTCAACTGCTGTCCGTTATACGAGCTATGTGCCCCGCCCAAACTTGTTATTCAAACGCAATGTCAATAAATGAATATTGTTATTGAATAATGTTTCCGTGAATTATCCTTCCTTATTTCCTTAAACACTTGATTCTATATGCTTATCAGTCAACGACCTCAATTTAGCTGTTATGCCAACTGTTTATCAATAGCTGTTCCAAATAATTTTACATTGTAACAACATGATTAATCCTTGTTATATTACGGTTAAAGTTATAAAAATAAACTTAACATAAACAGGTGTTAAAAATAAATAACAGTACACTATTGATGCTTGAGGCTGCTTATGTACTTTTAGGATTTAAATACCTACCACTTATAATGTTATAGTTGCAGGTGACCCAAGAAGTACAGTCAAGCGGAAGTCTAGAGATAGAACACCTCTGGGGGTATCCGAATCACCCCCATGTATATTCTGCGAAAGTCAAGTCTAAATTTAGGGTACCTCCCCTCCATGTATGTAAAAGGGGGGGTTTTATCTCTGGACTTCCGCTTGACTGTACTTCTTGGATCACCCAGTACATATGCATCATCTCCTATGTTTTATGAAATAATCATAAAAACTGAGTAAAATCCTGAGTTATATCTGGTGTAACATATTTAATTTACCTACCTATCTTTACAAATAGTTTTCTTTGTCAAATTTAAAATCGTAAACCTGTAATTTTTAATTTAACTAATAAAGGTTCAAAGTGCCTCCTCAGTGGGTACTTGATGAAAACAATCCTAACCAAGATATTTTTCCGTATACTCCTTTATGGAACCCTTACTAAATATTAAAGTTACGATTCCAACCAAATTCAGAAAAGATCCATGTCTGATTGTATCGCTATTTCTTGGTTGGTAGTAGACAGGACCATAGACCCCTCCTGCCTCAACTACGGAGAACCGAAGACCAGTCAACACTATTTGGCTAAGTGTGTACTCTACAGCAGGCTAAGGTGGGAGACTTTTGGCGCCGACAGGATCACGGAAGAGGAACTATACGACCTGGAAAACAGTCACATAACGGAGTACTGTAGAAGGAGCTCAAGGTTTGAGGGGGGGACGCCACCGGGATCACAGTAACTATGCCACCTGGAAATCAGTCACATAACGGATTACTGTAGAAGGAGCTCTACGTACGAGGGGGGCGCCACCGGGATCACAGTAACTATGCCACGTGGAAATCAGTCACATAACGGAGTAATGTAGAAGGAGCTCAAGGTTTGAGGGGGGGACGCCACCGGGATCACAGTAATCAATTATTGTACTACCATGGGAATAGGGTGTAATGAGTCCATCTACAGACTTGAACACCCGCCTGTACCCCGCAGGCGCCTCACCCAACAATAATAATCTCTTGGTGAAAATTACTAGGTTTCCAAAACAAAGAAAGAAGTAGCTTGCTTCGCTAAGTAAAGAAGTTAGTTTCTGAACCGATATTTCTTTGGTGGTCGGAGAGGTGTGAATATTCGATGTATGGGTGACTTATGGCGGTACGATTAGCACACTAGCGCCGCCCGCAATAGAAATAAATAATTTATTCATTCTTATGGACTTTAATCGAAAGCATTGAGTATTTGGCACAACTATTGTTTAATTGTTATTTTACAACACAACTGGAAATAATAGCAACAAGTATTTTTTTTTAATAAACTGCTAAATGGTGCTGCCTTAACTGGCTAGATTAGTGTTTTGATAGCGTTTTGAATTATTTAAGAGTTTGTTAGGAACGGAGAAATTTAGGAACGGAGGATCACAGAAGAAAACAAACAAATTAATAAAGAAGAAGTCAAAATACTGAAGTCTAACTCCTGTCACACCCCGGACACTTCATACAACGTGCCAGAAATGACATTTCTAAAAACAAATGACGATACAAATGAAATCACGAAGATTCTATACGTTCGAGCACAAAACTTGTACCAATCAGTATCAACCTGGGAGACGAAGGGATGAGGTCGGAATTTAGAGAGCGGCATGGAGTGTCAATGCTGTATGTTAGTACTAATATTTTGCTCCTGTGCTTATCCCTCAGCGGGTACCTGCCAGCCGCTTAGCAGCTGCACGTCCATACAATACTTACTGTAAAATTCTCCCATGCTTGCATAGCAGCACTAGCCGTAGTAACTCGCCGATCTCGACACCGTCGATGAGCCTCAACGGCACGGAGACTCCAGGCCCGGTGCGCTTCTTCGGCTGGACGTGGAGGCGGTAGTTGGACATGGCTATGGTGCCACCATCCGCAGTTCGGCCAACCCACTGTAGAAGAGCAATCCTTGGTTTATTATGTTTGCCTGGTAGTTGTGGAGCATATAACTAGAGAATACGCATGTTAAAATATTGCTTTGTCATCTCAGTATGTACAAGTATTTCCTGTTTGTCCGTGGTCCTAATATTTTGTGGCTCGTGGTCCTAAAAATATTTTTAAGCCTTAGTAGGACCACGCGGTATACCTATGACCTTAACCATTGACCTTTTGCGTTTTAACAGACGATTTATATTATTGCCGCGGAAGAATTTTCCCCTCTACTCCTTTCAGACCGAACATTGAAGGGGATGTACTCTTTAAATGAACTCTATTGTCGCTACATAGATATTAGATACGTACAGGTTACGTACGTCAGAAAAAAAAACAATTAGAAACAAAAATGATAAAATTAGTAATTTATGTTATTTGTAGATTTCAGTGACATACACTGATTGTATGATGGGGTTTAAAATTGTTTGTATTTGAAACGCGCGATCGTGTTGGTCAGTTCTGAATATTTATACTTCAAAATATTAGTCATAACTAGAGTTGAAAGGTCTACATACCTATCTTTGGGTTTTTTTTTCTATAGAACCAAAACTGCTCAATCGTGTTTATAATAGCTTTTGACTTTAAGGAACATCATCAACAATACGTGTATTTTTTTCAACCTTGGATTTTCTATCGTTTAGGGAGTAATTGAAGACAAAAATAACGAAGTTCTGTAATATTACCGCTTTAATTCAACTGGATAGTGCATACGTTAAATCAATGTAAAATTTCCATCTAAACATATTTTATCGTACATTCAACCCAATGCGTTGCCCTCTTGACCTTTTGTAGTTATCTATTACGAGTAATGCACCAAACAGCGCATTAATTACCCGTAGGAATGCGGCATTAAAATACAAGGCAATGACACCACTTATAGGCGCGTGGACTGTGTATCGGTTGCGTAATTATCGGGTACATTTAATAATTACAGGTGTCATTAGATAAATGGCTGGTAAGGAAATCCCAGCATCTTAAGTTCATTTTTGGTACTATATGTACGTTTATCCGACGCTCTTACAGTGAAGGAAAACATTGTGACGAAACCTTCACACGCCTGCGAAGAAATTCGAAGGTTGTAAGTAGACCCTGGGCTCGCGCTATTTCAGGGGAGGCTGGAGCCCCTCGGTGGGGACGCATAAGAGCTGATATGATGATGAAGTTTACCCTTATTTAAGCTTTTATGGTACTACCAAATCGTACCTTTGGCAGAGGACTGGATCTTCTTACGTCTGTTATGATCTGTTGGCTGATTGCAGATGTAATTCTCTTACGTCAATTTTTTTTGATAGATGTCTATCTTTTACTTGATTATTATTCTGCTTACTATAAGGCACCATCATATCAGCTCATATACGTCCCCACCGAGGGGCTCGAGCCTACCCTGAATTACCACGCGGGCCCAGTGCAGGTTGGTCGACGTCACACACAACGCATATAAGGCATAAAAAATATTAATTTTATGAAATCGAAATTCGAAAACACATACCGATGTGTACCGACGTGGCAGGATTCAAACCACTACCACACATCCCAGACAGGAGGTAGCGGCCCTTGCCAGTACGCCGCCGACGAAACTAAAATTCATAACTGCCTGCCACATATTATATTGCAGCTGCAGCTCACTCCACACAGATATGGTAATTGGAAAGCCCGGGCATCATTCCACCTGATGGTAAGTGACGACAATAACTGGCTATCTTATATTTATGCCGGAAAAATTTCATGGTTGGCGGCAAGACTTCGATAAAATGGTGTTGGTAAGCCAGGCGGGCTTATAAAATGGCCTCGCTTATCAGCCTGCTTTGGCCGACTTGATGAATATCATCATGACCGCAACACGTCAGCCAAAACACGTCCACTACAGGACATAGGCTACCCCCAAGTTGGGAGGGTTTTGCTGTAATCACCACGTTTGGCAGGCAGGTTGGCGATCGCATTGCACAGGGCACAGGTGGAAAGGGGTGCAAAGGACCAGAAGATAAAATAAAAAACCGGAGGGTAAATGCCCTACCACCAACTAAACCGAGTCTTACTAAGTTAAACTCGCCAGGAATCGAACCCGCGGCCTCGTAATGTGAAGCGAGTGAATTACCACTACGCCACGGAATTAAAACAGACTCACTAGCAAATATTAGTAATACGGAAACCAATTCAGGCTCATCGCAATATCCTGAGACGTGGGTACAAACAAATTAATCGACGCAAGGAAAACTACAAATCTAAAAGTTACAGAATGTTGTATGAGACAGAGAGATCGCCACAGATCGCCGTGAACCTAAGTCAAGTCATGCTCATCGTACTGAGTCCTGAGATGAGGCCGAGGTTACAAGTCGGCAATCCTTATTAATGCAGGGAAAACTACAAATCTAATAGTGTCAGTCCAAATCTATGTAAGTCAGAGCGATTCCTTAGCTGCACAAACATCGCCATAGATCGGCGTCAACCCTAAGTCGCACCAGGCACATCTAACAAGTCTGCAGTCCTTATTCGACGCAGGGAAAAATCCAAATCTAGAAATGACAGTTCAAGTACAAAAGCTGTATTATACAAAGAAATTAATCAGCTGCACAGACTTGCAACAAATCGGTTTGAACCCAAAGTACAAGCCAGGCTAATCATAATGAGTCTAGAGACGAGGGTACAAGTCCGCAGACCTTTCGGCGTAAGTATGACTGATAGCGGCAGTGCAACTCAAACTACCAGAATTTTATAAAACAGTAAGACGTACTTGCACAGACTCGCCACAGATCGGCGTGAACCCAAAGTCCAAGCCAGGCTCATCGTAGTGAGTTCTGAGACGAGGGTACAAGTCTGCAGCTCTCACACG
The DNA here is from genome assembly GCA_947284805.1 of Coleophora flavipennella. Classification (NCBI taxonomy): domain Eukaryota; kingdom Metazoa; phylum Arthropoda; class Insecta; order Lepidoptera; family Coleophoridae; genus Coleophora; species Coleophora flavipennella. The sequence goes on along the minus strand of OX369283.1, from coordinate 7,257,133 downwards.
GTGCGGCGGCGGCTCCGGCGGTGGCGGGGCGCGATACCGCTCGCGGTCCGTCATATCGTTTGACGTGGTCGGCAACACCTGCGAAAAAGAAAGGAGAATGGTTAGTTATCGATAATTGCAGAAGCTGAAATGAGTTCTAAGTTAGGTAACAATAAGTGTGGCATTACACTGTATTACGGGCAAAACTAGTACTTTTGAATGCAACTGATCACGCACACATTTTGGACACGGCTTCAGGTGTCTTCAAGGTAAATGTTACTTCAAGTACTGAGCAAGCTTTCTCAGAAAATAGATAGAGGAATCGAATAATTAAAGTTCGCGACCGATCCGCAGTCACACCAAGTTGTCACACCAGTGTCACTACGGGTCGTTTTATTTGTGCGTAGTCACAAGTTGTACTTGATTGACAACTGGCAAAATAAGGACAAGTATGTAGCTTCTAATAGATTATTGACAATTATTTTTCGGCCGCAATGTCATAAAAACTCGACAACCCTGCATTACGCTTAAAGTTAGTTATCCTACCTGACCTAAATGAGACGAACACAACAAAAAATTAACTAGTTGATACTTTTGATTGTAGGTTCTTGGTGGATCATCATTATATCACACATATTGAGTCTGCCTGAAGATGGTGTTCGAAACCGGTCGCTGACAATTTATAAACGCAGTTTTATTTATTTTATGTGGAATTAGTGTAGATTTATACCAATATGTGTAAAAAATTAACTATTAAGACAGTAGAAATCAATGTACGTACGCTGCACGCAAAATAAAGTTAGTTATCCTTTCTGACCCAAAATGAGGCGAAGCATTAACTATTAAGACAATAGAAAACAAAGTATGTATATTTACACGTTGCACGCAAAAAACTTCCAGGATTCTCGATATTTCGATACACGAAAATGTGTACGAATGGTGGATGAACATTACTCGTATATATACATTTCAACCAAAAATACGTACGCTCTTCGAACTCCTTGGAATAATACTATTAGATAATTTAAATTAGTGCAGTTGTCTGATAAGCAGACATATTGTAATCACTTGTAATTGACTGAGATGCAAGTAAACCTTTCTCTTTCACATGTTTGTTTGCTAAGGGTCATAGGTCGACCTAATTTTTGGAAGACTATTTATACACTGACAAAGTGCCTTTATGTATCTTCGAACCAAATATTAATGGCCTATCATGTGTCAATATCATCACCATATCACCCGAAAGAGGAAGAGATCCCGAAAGGGATAAATCCGCCATTGCTATAGGTACTGTTATTCTTTTGTTAACTCATTTGTTTTTAAACATAGAATTTGTTAATTTATAAAAAGTTTACAAACAAAGAAAGACGTGCACCGCTGAAGTCTCCCCCAAGGATTTTCACAACGACCGGTCCTGCGCTACCCGCATCCAGCGGCTTCTTGCGATTTTCATCAGGTCGCCGGTTCAACGACTGGGAGGCCTTCCTCGCGAGGAAGGCCTTGACGCTATGGGAGCTGCGTATTCCGGTGCGCATTCGCCACTCCAGAACTTTACTGCCCAACGGCCGTCTGTTTTACGAGCTATGTACCCCACCTCCTGCCACTTGAATCTGTGAGCTATGTCGTTTACTTTGGTTCTCTGTTCGATTACGTGGAGAAGCATAAATATGTTAACCTGCTTCATCGTTCTTTGGGTGACCTGCATGGAGCCTTCTTATGATGCACACACTCGTATTATAAGCGTCCTGTATGTCGGCACTCATCACTCTTCACGTCACTGGCAACAAATACTGCTCAAGGACCTTGTCTTAACTTAGTCTTACCTCTTAAGTATAAACTACTAGCTGTTTCCCGCGGCTTCACCCGCGTGGACCACGTTTCTATGACTTTTCGAGGGTGCGCAGTGCGCGAGCCGCAAGCGGCTCGCGAGCGTGGTAAAAAGTAGCCTATGTCTTAAGCCAGGTCCTAATCTGTCTACCTACCAAATTTCAGCCAAATCCGTTCAGTAGTTTTTGCGGGAAAGCGTAACAGACAGAGTTACTTTCACATTTATAATATTAGTAGGGATAACACAAAAGTGTCATTTAACTTTTTTATGTAACTTTTTTTTCTATCAAGGAAATTAGAGCAATCCTGTTTTCGGATCACTCGGTATATTTAGATCTTAATGTATTTTAGGGTTTCGTACACTCTTAGTGTGACCAAGTAGTAGGGTCCACTATTACTAAGCTTCCACTGTCTGTCCGTCTGTCAGCAGGCTGTATTTCATGAACCGTAATAGGTAGAAAGTTAAAATTTTTACAAAATGTGTATTTCTATTGCAGCTATAACAACAAATACTGAAAATTAGAAAAAAGAAAAATCCATAACCGCATCTTAATCGGTAATAATGAGGTTAAAAAACATCGGTAAAAAAAGGTTAATACAATATAAGCGTGAACCGCGTGAAGCGTCGGTGGCTCAACCGGTAACGACTCGGTCCATCTAACCAGAGGTACCGGGTTCAAATCTGGACGGCCAATGTACCAATGAGTTTTTCAAAAACTTACGTATACATACTTACCGATTGCTTTAACGGTGAAGGAAAACATCGTGAGGAAACCTGCACACGCCTGCGAAGAAACTCGAAGGTTGTGTGTGAAGTCGACCAACCCGCACTGGGCCCGCGTGGTCGACTAAGGCCTAATCGCCCTGATTCAGGGTAGGCTCGAGCCCCTCGGTGGGGACGTATATGAGCTGATATAATAATAAAATAAAGCGTGAACCGGTTTTATTACAGTACTAATACTGAAGTGAAACAACAAATAATAAAAACTGGCCAAGTGAGTGTCGTACTTGCATTAAGGAGTCCGAACTGAATAAATAAAAAAGCATATTTCTGTCGCTCGCGTTTATCTGTTTTGTTTGTAATGTGAATTCGTATCATTTTCCGAACTAAATAAAATTAAAATTAAATTAAATTGTCATAGTCGTGTGGAGAAATGTAGTAGTAGGGAACCCTCCGAGCGCACTTGACCGATTTAAAAAAAATATATAATCAGTATAAATACGATAATATTTTTTAATGACCAGTTTCCTTTATGCCTCCCTTAAATTATTGTTGTCTTATCAATCTTATCATTATCATTATGGATAGTATGGATCATTCATTAATCTTAATTATTATTATTTACTGCTAAGTTTAAAAAGTGTGAATCCTCAATCTAGCCTTTTGGATTCCGTGGTTGATTGGATCCATTGTTACATTCCAAAACACTTTTTTAATCTACTGAGTCCAACGATCAAAATTAATTTCGATTAACAGATACTTGACTAAAATTATCTGTTTTCAACCGACTTCCAAAAAAGGGGAGGTTCTCAATTCGACTGTATGCTTTTTACGTAATATCTTCGCAGATAATTAACCGATTTTCATGATTCCTTTATTTATTTGATAAATGCTGCCAGGTTGGTTCCATATAATATTTATCAAAATCAATGTGGTAAGATTAACGTCAGGTAACGTCAGTCTTTCAAAGTGTTTATCGTTTCCAATTATTAATATTAAAAGCTAAGCATACACTACCATTAGAACATCCGGAAGAACATCAAATAATATGCATGGAAAAACCTCCTACGTGAATTAGTAACACTACCAGATGGCTATAAGCAACTACCTTGAGTAGCACCAACCTTGTCAAGGTCTTCGATCTGTCTTATCAATAAGTTACGTGTCCATTACGCGTTTTTCCGCATCATGAACGACTTGTGCGACGTGAAGGCGTCAATGAATGTCGTGATATGGGAATTTTTCTCGTATGTTGCGGTACCGTTTGTCCTGCTTCAAGCGGTAGAAAGCGACCTTGCGTTAGGTAACGCCTCTGCCTAGTTGGCGCACTCGACTTGGAATATACAGAGTGTTGATTTCATTGATTTAATAAAACAGTTGCAATACAACCGAAGTAGGAGTGAATCTTCGCATTAAAATTGTCACCTTTTCCTAAAGAATCTATGGTCTCTAATTAATAATCTATCTTTTAGGATATTTGACAGTATAAAGTAGTAGTTTATGACACTGTTGCATAATGAGGGGTATTAAAACACGAGTACGAGTGTTTGAATACCTAGTTATGTGCAGTTTCATACACTACTTCATCTAATCTCTTACATTACTGAACCTACTAATAAAAAAAAACAAAGTTAAAAGAGAAACATGAACATAGACGCCCTTCCCAGCAAGTTGGTAACTAGTAGTGAAGTACAGTATTGGAAAAAATATATTGTGGACTCGACGGACCAGGTAGTTGACTCTCGGGAACTTTACTACCCCAACGGCCATGTGTTATACGAGTCATGTGCCCTGCCCACTGCCGCTTCATATCAGCTCATATTTCCCCACAGAGGGGCTCGAGCCTACCCGACTGGTCGACTTCATTCACAACCTTTGAGTTTCTTCGCAGGTATGTGCAGGTTTCTTCACGATGTTTTCCTTCACCGTAAGAGCGTCGGATAAACGTAAATATGAAATCGAAATTCGAAAACACATTGGTACGTGTCAGGTTTCGAACCACGACCTCCCGGACTGGAAGCAGCGGCCCTAGTCATTACACCACCACTGCCTCTTAAGCTCAGAAAGTCAGAGCTATGCCGGTTACTTTGTTTCTCCTATACAGATCTCATCGGCTCCTCGTTCCTGATTCGATCACGCAGCGAAACTCCCGAGTCTAGTCTTAGTCCGTTCTTAGTATTGAGACACTGCGGTATATTAGGGACGACGTGAAGATGTTGAGCACCCTGTATCGTCTTTGCACTCGACTTGACGAACGTGACGCGACTCGGAAAGACTGCTTTATCAGCTAACTAAAAAACTTTATTTTGTGAAATCATCGGTATTTGACCAGCTTTCCACAATGAGGAAACTTTAAAATGGTAAATGAATACAGAAAAACCGACTAGCGCTCTGAGGGTTCCATACTATCACACCTCTCCACTTAACACACCCTGGACACGTCATACAACGGGCCAGAAATGACATTTCTAAAAAGGAGCGACGGAACAAACAAAATGGCGGCGAAATTATATACGTTCGATAACCAATCTGTAACCAATCTGGGTGACGAGGTTAGGTCGCAAACTAGAGAGCGTCAGGGAGTGTCCAAACTGTATGTTAAATAGTACTAATACAATATATACCTACTTTGACTTAACTTTGACAATGATATCTTTTCACATTAAAAGAATAAAATAAAATTAAAAAAAAACTAAAACCTACCTACGGAACATCTTTAATGTAAAAAACAAGATTTTCCCGCCTGAAATCATAGCTTTTATTTTTCCCTTCATACATTTTTGCAGTGCAAAATAAAAGGCAGTGCTCCCGATAGTACATGCTTCATTCGGGTAGGTCAGAAGAATTCGCGGAGTAGGCCATTCCATGCAAAATTGGAAACATAAGAAAGTTGTAAATTAAATAAAAGCAAGAAAACTCCACGCAAGTAGAGAAACCCGATGGTTCCAGAAGTTAATACAACTTTAAAGGTCGCGAACGGAAAATTTTGTTTGTTTCTGTTTACAAACTTTTAGATATAAATAACAACCATAAATAAATAATTGAATAGGTCACGAAAATAGAAGGTCATACTAAATAAATAACTCACGTTTTTTTAAAATTTGTAGTCATATGTGTCACTAGTGGATGCCCGCAGCTTCGCCCGCGCAGATCCCGATTTTTGCGGTTCCCGTGGGAATTTCCCAAAATCCTTTCTTAGCGGATGCCTCTACGTCATAACATCTACCTGCATGCCAACTTTCAGCCCGATCCGTCCAGTGGTTTGGGCTGCGCGTTGATAGATCACTATGTCAGTCAGTCAGTCAGTCAGTCAGTCACCTTTGAGTTATATATTTTTATTTGTTATATATTTTGCAAATGTACTTTTAAACGTATAATAAATATAATGAATATACATACACGTATTACCATAACGTAATACAATGTTACGTAAAAAGATAAACATATATTCTTCTGATAAACACTTGTAAACTGTTAAACTAGGTACTGGTATGTTGGCCCATGCTGATTTCCCAAGTCTAACAAAGTGAGCAATGTTGTCGCAACAGAGTTTTGTAAAGAGTCATCTAAGAACGTCTTGACCACAAAATGCATTACTTACTTATTGAACAATGTTTCCTGCTTTCCTAGCACTTCAATTAGAATAAGGCTTATTGAATAATTAACATATTATTGTACATCTTGGCATCCTCTTGTTCATTTTACTTTCGTACCTAAATCTTTTATTAAGGCGAAGCATTGGTTGGAACAGTTGTCTCTGTCTTTTTCTTTACGTGTAAGGAGTAAAGAAAATAACCACAATTTTGCAATTTTTCAATGTTTTTCGTTTTAATTGAAAAAAAATTTTTTTTAATCCAACAATTTTTCAATGTTTTTTTGTTTTAATTGAAAATACATTTTTTTTTATCCAACTGGCATATTAAAGTGTGTGTTTGGAGTAATCGACTAAGAAAATTTAGAGGTACTAAATCGGTCTGGTTTGTCTGTAGAATGCAAATCTCTGTTTTAACCGCTCCAATACCGCAGTTAACCGTCTTTTGTTTAACTATTGTGTCTGGGCTCGATATCGCGACTAAATATTTTGTTCTGTCATAAAAGTTAACGAATCGTGTTTCTGCAACTGACTAAATGAAGTCATTGAAATGAACAATCAGGTTACTTTCACATGTTTTGTAATTTCTGAGAAAAATCATCGAGGACCCTGCGACCAAAGTTTCCAATTCGTCGCCGTAACTTTTCCAAACTGCGGAGAAGCCCAAGGAAGTTTTTGACCTAAATATACATTTGTATGTATTCCGTTTCTATATTCCCTCGTAAATAATTGTATGAAACGATTTTGATAATTATACGTCATTAAATTTGTCTTAATGGCGCGTGAGGCACTAAATAAGTATCTAAATGTTATATTTCGGGCGCCATATTGTGGGGTTTGTTTTTTTTGTCTTCCAAACCTATCGAGAAGGGTATAACAATGATGAGGTTTTAAAGACGATCACGAAAATATATACAATTGCTATGTTTTCTAATTTGGAATGCCAATCTGGAGTTAAATTTAAATAACCCACACAAGTCGTCACAAGAATAACCAAAAACCATAGTAACCTTTTAAAGTGCTTGATATGTGCAGCTTGCACATACTCCTAAGGTTTTGACGGGCCTCTGTAGTCTGAAGAAAACTTCGTGTTAAATACCTGCCTCAAAATTTTGCGGCATCAAAGCTTACAAGTAACTTTACAACGAACAATCATAAACGTTGAGCAACGTTTCCCATCTAAAGGCTCTTACACAGACATCAAACGCTTCATAACTTCGCATACTTACCACCATCAAAAGTATCAAAAGTATCTAAGTCCGCTTGCATAAGTACCTACCTCAAAATTTTGCGGCATCAAAGGTTTCAAGTAACTTTACAACGAACAATCATAAACGTTGAGCAACGTTTCACATCTAAAGGCTTTTACACTGACATCAAACGCTTCATAACTTCGCATACTTACCATCAAAGTTCCACTTACAAAAATCAAAATCAAAATCAAAAACAATTTATTTCAAATAGGTGTTTACACACACTTTTAAATAGTCAAAACAAAAAAAAAATAAAATAAAAATAAATAAAAATACAAATAAATAAAAATAAAAATACATGTTAAGTAACTATCTCAAAATTTTTCAGCATCAAAGCTTTCAAGTAACTTTACATCGAACAATCATAAACGTTGAGCAACGTTTCCCATCTAAAGGCTAAACTTACACTGACATCAAACGCTTCATAACTTTGCATACCATCAAAGTTCCACTTGCATATCGTAAAGTTTATTTACGGAGGCAATAAACTGCGTTTTCCGAGTTGACCGTAATTGGTGTAACATTCCCCGGTAATGATGTAAGACTCGCCTCCAAGCGGTTCACATGTTCTAATCGAACCCACACTTAAACAGTTACTATGAACTATGAATCACTCTATCATTATAACTATTTATAACAGATAGTCTATCATTTAGACCAGCCCGCATCATTTTTGTGTTGGCCTCGTCCATGTCATTTGTAAGTCGTTATTATTGAAGCGAAACCACTGCTGTCTGCGGGAGAACTGTTTTCAATTTACACTTAAGATTGCAGAAAAAATAAAATTAATATAAATGATTCTTACAAAATTAAAAAAAAAGAAAAATGCCAGCTTTTATATTCGGTTTTTATCATCAGTCAGTGTACGTTTATCCGACGCTCTTACGGTGAAGGAAAACATCGTGAGGAAACCTGCACATGCCTGCGGAGAAACCCGCAGGTTGTGTGTGAAGTCGACCAACCCGCACTGGGCCCTCGTGGTCGACTAAGGCCCGATCGCCCTAATTCAGGGTAGACTCGAGCCCCTCGGTGGGGACGTATATATGAGCTGATATGAATGAATGAACTATTAACACGCTACTGACGGCATAGGCAGTGCCTAGGTTGACCTTGTCATGTCAGCATAGCTTGGGGACATATATGAGCTCATATAATAAATTATCATTAGTTATCACTAACAATCATGTGAGATGATTTCAAAGGCCATCAATTGTAGAAACTTGAAATTGAAATTGTATTTTTAGGACCGGAAAATTGGAAATAAGAAAATTCCACTATGGAACTGTAATTTCAATTGACTGAGCCCCCTCATGACCTGTCAAACCAAATACATTTCAGACTGTAAATTCTCTCTGCACACTCATTCCAAACTATGTTTTATCCTTGCACAAATCACCAACCAAGGTAGCGTAACCAATATCCAATATGGAATGGAACGTCACCCATTCACGTCGCAGTAACTAACGCAGCAGCTTTATGCTGCCTAATGAGTACTGTCAACGATAAATATGAAATGCGCAGGCGTCGTCAGCGCGCCCACAGATCGCTTAGCACGTTCACCCGTCGGACAATCAACTTCTGCCAACTAAAGAAAGGAGGCAAGCGAATCACACCTTTTTTGGAATGCCAAAAAATCAGATCGCTATCAAAAGCTTTTTGTGTCGCAATCGTGACGTCGCAACAGATGGAATGAAGATTACAGTGTAAGCTCTGTAAAACGTCACTCGATAAAACGATTCACTCTTTGTAACGTCAAAATTTTCTGGCTCCAGTTGGTTTACTTTGACGCTAATTTCTCTCTGTATAACGAAAACTGTCAATAATGTCACACAATGCCCGGTCCCTTGAGTGTCGCTATATAGAGTTTACACTGTATTTACTCTCGCCCTCGCTAGCACAGTTCAAAATTTAACCGCTCATTTATGGGGATGTTAAGGCACCAAAATAAACGCAAAGCTTTATTCCTTAAAGGAACAGTAGTTACTAAAGCTTACTTAAAATCATTAAAACAGTCGGAGTTCTGTGTGGGCGCTGGGCGCCGCCGCGCCGTACCAGACGCACAGTAAAACCCGACTATGTTTAAAATATACCACACATCATAAACACTGCTTTGACTTCAGCTACTACATCCATTGGCAGTGTAAAAGATTCCAGAAGAAGTTCGTTCACCTCGTTGACGATGGGTTGATAAACATAAAAAAAAAACTCAAGCTTAAGTGGCTAGAATATTTTAAACATACTCTGGCTCTGGCCGGTCTGACTTATCGCCGGCTTAGCATTCAATAATCGTCTCTATCCTTCGGGATTTAAAAGCTAATAAAGCTATTAAATGTAGAATGGTTTAGGATGATGATGTAATTTTGTTTTGATGTAACCTAAAGCACAGATGAGATACTATAGTTACTTCGTAACCTAAAGTGTCGAGTCCTGTTTACTATTAGGATCCTTTTTAAATTTTTGTCTATATTTACGGCCCTCTACTACCTAATTCTTGCCGCTTGTCCAAATACAGAAAACTATAATAAAAACTACAACTATAAAAAACTGGTTGCAACATTTTTGTATGGAGCGAGCATGGCATAGTAACGAACATTTATAGTTGTAAATAAAACCTAATCTAATATCTATCACTAGCGAAAGAGATGAAGTAACTAAAACATTAAACAAAAAACCGTAGGAATTAATTAAAAATTAAAAACCCGACTACATAAAAATTTAACCCCATTTTTGGAAAGTTGGGTAAAAATGTCACTCACTGGATCAAGACGAATCTAACAATACCTCGCACTCCGAAATCCATCAAACCGTTTAGGCTACAGATCGTACCAAAGAAATAAACATACATACCTACATATACTCGAAAAACATAAACCTCCTTCTGACGCAGTCGGGTAAAAAGATTGCGGTCAAATTTATAAGCACATTAGAAAATATTCGAGAAATTCATGAAAAAATAACGAATAATTATAACAATTTCACGACACAGAAATGTTGCCTTATTTGAAAACTGAACATGTTCGCCAATCTTTCTTTTTAGGGTTCCGTACCCAAGGGTGTCAACGGGACCCTTTTACTAAGCCCCGTAATGGGGCCCCCTCTAATTTTTTATTTAATTTTTATTATTTTTTTGTTATATAGCGGGAATAGAAATAGTATGATACGTGTTTTTTTTTTGTACGACGGTATGGAACCCTACGTGTGCCAGTCGTCGGACTCGAACTTTTAATCCCTTTGTCTTGCTATCATCATCATCGTCATATCAGCCGGAAATCGTCCACTGCTGGACAAAGGTCTCCCCCAAGAATTTCCACGAGGACTGGTCCTGCGCTGCCCGCATCCATCGGCTTCCCGCGATCTTCACCAGGTTGTCGGTCCACCGCGTGGGAGGTTCTGCCTACGCTACGTTTTCCGGTGCGCGGGCGCCACTCGAGAACTTTACTGCCGCATCGGCCATCTGTTCTACGAACTATGTGCCCTGCCCACTGCCACTTCAGTTTAGCGATTCTGTGAGCTATGTCGGTTACTGTAGTTCTCCTGCGAATCTCCTTGTTTCTGATTCGATCACGCAGAGAAACTCCGAACAAAGCACGCTCCATTGCACTTTGGGTGACCTTGAGCCTTCTTATGAGGCCCATAGTAAGCGATCATGTCTCAATTCCGTAAGTCATCACTGGCAACACACACTGGTCAAAGACCTTAGTCTTGAGACACTGCGGTATTTGGGACGTGAAGATATTGCGAAGCTTCCCGAACGCTGCCCAGCCGAGTTGGATTCGTCGATTGATCTCTTTCTTGAAGTTGGACCTTCCTAGCTGGACTGTTTGTCCCAGGTATACATATTCGTCAAAAACTTCCAGTGTAGAGTCTCCAACCTTTAGGGGGGTGGGTGCGACACGGACGTTTATTATTTTCGTCTTGTCCATGTTCATTTTAAGACCCACTTGTTGAGAGACTTTACTGAGGCCATCGAGCACTGTGCTTAGGTCTTCCATAGTCTCAGCCATGACCACGATATCGTCAGCGAATCGGAGGTGGGATATGTACTCGCCGTTGATATTGATGCCGAGTCCACTCCAGTCCAGAAGTCTTGCTATATGTAACCGTTTTTTCACGTATAAAGCTAAAACCAGTAGGTGCGTCGACCTTGAAGCCTAAAGCCTGATTTCTATTGGTCCAGTGTTTTAGACAAGTAGAAAGTATAGTGAGTAAGTATAAATGTATGCTACTCGCTATTGTCCGATCGGGACTCGCTACAGTAACACAGAAGAACGGGAAGTACCTAGTTCCTATGGATTACGGAATCTTTAAAACGTTGTCCGTTTTTAAACAATGCCTCTTTAATTTCTTAATAAGCTATTATGTGATGGTGTAATAGAGATGTGGGTGTGAAAGCTTTCCTTAGTTTAAAAACAAGTCATTAAAGTGACTGAATTAATGTGAGATCATTAACGGAGAGATCAGTATTTTTAATAAGATTCTCAGGCCCATTATGTTTTTTGGAGCTGGAAAAATCAGTATGATCGTGTTAGTTTTAACTTGTCTAAGTGTTAGTTGCACCATTTATAAATCAAGGACGGCTGGACCGATTCCGCTAATTCTTTTTTGTTGAGTTCGTTATTGTCAGGCGAAGGTTTCAGGGTAGGGTAGGGTAGGGTAGGGTAGTGTAGTGTAGTTTAGGGTAGGTTAGGGTAGTGTAGGATAGGGTAGGATTCGTGTTAGTTACACCATTTATAACTCAAGAACGGTTGGACCGATTCCGTAAATTATTTTTTGTTGAGTTCCTTATTGTCAGGCGAAGGTTTTAGGGTAGGGTAGGGTAGTGTAGTGTAGGGTAGTGTATGGTATAAGGTAGGGTAGGTAAGGGTAGTGTAGTGTAGGTTAGGGTAGGGTAGGGTATTGTACTGTAGTGTAAGGTGGAACGAGGTTCGCCGGGACAGCTAGTTAACTAAAAAAGGTTAAACTCTACAACTACGGAAGTGGATGAATTCTGAAACGACCGAATCGTTTTTATTTTTATAAAAGATGAGCAGTTGCTTTTACAGACAATCATCTTTACGTAGTCTTCTGCGATAGAGGTACGAAGTATAATTATGAATCAAACGAACGTATTGCTCCTGGAATGTATATTGCGAGTACAATGCGGTTCATGTCAAAAACAACAAAGTAAGTCTACGCACAACTGAAACAATCTCTGCACACAAGGAAACCATAAGCTGCAACAAGCAGTTGTTGCTACTAAGGGAATGGGTCAATTCTTAAGAGGCGGACATTTTAAATCATAGTATTTACTAACAGAACTGTGATAATCACTGCAAAAGGATACTAGGAAACTATAAGCTCCAAGCAGTGCAACAGTTGTTACTGCGGAAATGGGCTGATACCAAAACGGACGAGCCCTCCATTAAGCAATACGACTTTCAATGGAATGACTAACGCTGTGCGTAGGACACTTCCACTAGATACTTGACTAGTACAACATTGAGGTTAACATGTGGGCAAATACACAACTAGTGACGTGGCTGTACCCATATCTTTTGTAATAACTGTAGTTACTGCATTTTTTAAACCATAGTATTTACTAACAGAACTGTGATAATCACTGCAAAAGGATATTAGGAAACCATAAGCTCCAAGCATTGCAACAGTTGTTACTGCGAAAATGGGCTGATACCAAAACGGACGAGCCCTCCATTAAGCAATACGAGTTTCAATGGAATGACTAACGCTGTGCGTAGGACACTTCCACTAGATATGTACTTGACTAGTACAATATTGAGGTCAACATGTGGGCAATACACATCTAGTGACGTGGCTGTACCCGTATCTTTTGTAATACTTGTAGTTACTGCATCAGTTGTGGGAGAGAATTTTTGATCTGTTCACTGTACCATATGGTAAGTAACATATACCAGACTTAGCAAAATCAATAAGTCCTTTGTGGGTCAATGCACACTTATGTATAACAAATTACCCCATGATGTCTTAAATTTGTCAGAAAAACAGTCTAAAATTTTGTCATAAGAAATGTTTGTAAAGAAGGTAATAACCTTATAATAATAAAACGTTTTATAATAATAAAACATCCGAATATTTAAATGACAAAAATTTATGGATAGACTGTGTTTCTTCTATGAACGCTAATCATGTTTAACAGTAAATAAATGATGACCAATCTAATAATTGACGTGGAAGCGACAAGACATGACAAGTCTAGTTTATCTTCTAATTAATATTTTTATCTTAGCATTGACATGAGTGGTGCATATTCGCTTATATGTTCGTGTCGATGGTGGCGCATCGGGAGCCGGGTCGTTCCTTTCCCTCTAATATGGTCGAGGGGAGCGATGGCTGACTCTCGCGTTATACTCATCAACGGGTGCTGAGTGTGTGAACTGGCCTACTCTTGTCAAAGGCATTAATTACAAGTTCAATAATTTTGATTTATTACTTCTCATGTCATATTGTTTCATGTCCAAATGACATTACTTGTTTTACATCAATGATTTTACTGACATAATTAACTGATGATTGTTTGTTTATATTTTTTTTTCATCATCTGACATTATGTAATGTAATAGCTATCTTATGACCATCAGAAAAAGTGTAACATGCACCTATTTTGAATGAACATTTTGAAATCTTGAAACGGTACAGAGTAGCTACCATCATTTTATATTCATGTACTCGTATGTATGTATAAATTCTTTATTGCACACAAGGAATAATCACAAAATGGTTTTATCAGACTTAAGTGTACAAAGACGGTCTTATTGCTAAAAGCGATCTCTTCCAGACAACCCTTGGCAGATGAAATATACTCAAATAATTCAAATATATTATGTAAAACAACGATAGCGCCAGAATCCGATAGCAAGGTATTTTCCAAAAGGCAAAGAAATAATAATTCACGATAAATAGATATGTTAAGAGCATGTTCATGTCAAGAGCACAGCACAGATTATTAGAATAATAAAAAATAAAAATAATAATGATAATTTTATTTATTTATTATTAGAAGTAGTCAAAATGCAATAAAAGGTAGGTAATTGTTTTAAAAACTTAACTTTTCTTTGTAGAATATAATTATAAATCATTCATAACTGACGGTTAATAAAATTATTTAATTTTTTTCCACAGTAGATGACACAAGGATGACATAAGTATAAGTAGATACATACATACTCATATCATCAACAAAACGATAACGATAACCAAAGACAATGTCTTGTAAAGAAACATGACCAACAAAGCGTCAATATTTCCTTGAATGAATGATATTTCATTCTCTATTTGAAACCCTATCACTCATTCATGACTTGGAATATAAGAACATAAAGAAGTATTGAACTGAAGTGACGTTTCTGTCCTACTTCAATTTGAGGAATTAGAAAGAGAAACAAGGCATGTCGCTTTGTATTCATCTATTCTGAGGATGTCCATAGTTTCATTCTTAACAATAGTTAAAAGACTTCCGTTCCGCGAGTATAATGGCTGACGTGACTAATATAGACATTGATATTTATCTTCTTCCTGCATAAAACACAGATCTTTTTTATCTACATTTGATAAGCCCTTGGCATCATCTAACCCGGTGGTAAGTGCCGATGATGCTACATGGAAGCGGGCTTACCAAGATTCCCCAACGCAATGGGGAACTTATCTTCAAGCCGGAATACATCAATGCTGTTTACATAGATGTTTGGCAGCAAAAGTATATACAGGCTGTAACATAAAGGTGTGGTGATACTTTAAGGTGGGCTTGTACCCATCAAACTGAACAACTTTCTCCATGGAACCCATAGTCAAATCGCAAAAAAAAATTTGGCTCTCCCATACTAACTCGATCAGCTGATCAGCCAACTTAGTATGGGAAGTTCAAATTTTTTTTTGCGATTTGACTATGGGTTCCATGGAGAAAGTTGTTCAGTTTGATGGGTACAAGCCCACCTTAAAGTATCACCACACCTTTATGTTACACCCTGTATAAGATGGTGGTGCCAGGTGGGCTTGGAAAATACCTTTCAACCAACCAAACAAGTAAAATTTCGCGGGGAATCGAACCCGCGACCTTTTGATGAGAGGGTAATGGACGAACCATAACGCCACGGAGGCGTTCACAATTTATGTGAAATAACCTAACATAGTGAAAGTGGCGACGAGTCCGGAGTCGGGTAGTTCCCTTTTTATTATTGCGAAACTTTTTATTTTGTTAAGGTGCAAAAAGTTTATTAAAGATTTAAATTTCTTCTCACGTTTTATATGCCATTTCGAGCTGTAAAAAATATGCACTGCTACTAAAGAATTCGAATACTCCATAAGAATTGGAACTTGGAATAGCGTCTTTTAAAGACAATAACAAAAGTAGGTAAGCAGGTACAAAGTACAAAGTCGTAAATAAAGTTATACAAGTGTTCAAACCAGATACCAGTCAACCTTGAGATTTAAAAAGAAAAGACTTCAATGTCTGTTGCTATTCTGGCTTTCTTAATATACTCACTACACATATCGATGCTCAAAGCTTTACAAATACGCAGTTAAATGTATTCATTCCCCACTTGTCTAAAAATACAACAAAATCATGAATATTTACACAAAATTTATTATTGAAATAAAGTTATACAGCTATTCGTGTATTCAGGTTTTCGTCGGCGTACTTGTTGCTTGTTTAATTTTTTTCTTATCTTTTCATGTTTAGTTAATATCTCTGTGCGGATCCACCTATTCTTTAAAGCGTAATATTACAGATTTTTATTATTTTTGACGTCAATTACTCCTAAACGATAGAAAAACAAAGGTTGAAAAAAAAATACCTTTATTGTTGATGATGTTCCTTAAAGTCAAAAGCTATTAGAAACACGATCGAGCAGTTTTGGCTCGATAGAAAAAAATCCCAAAGATAGGTCTACACCGTTACTTTCAACTCTATTTATAAGTAATATTTTGAAGTATACATTTTAAAAAATATACAATAATATTTGTTATGATATTACAAACTGAGTAAAGTTATTATTTTTTATACTTTCATTGTAGTTTTTGATTGAAACGAAAAACCATTGAAAAAGTGTGGTTATTTTCTTTACTCTTTACACAAACATAAAAAAAGACAGAAAAAGACAGTGTTTACGCCGTAATCATATTTTAAAAACTCGCGCGTTATGTTATGTGTGTTCAACCTTCCATATCCTGTAATATTCCTCTCCCTTTCCCACTCACGCATCGAATATGGCGCCTCGAGTGAGAAAGCAAACAAGAACAAGATGTCTTCCGATATGACATCGCAACGAACGCGTGTCGCTCCGCTAATAAAAATTAATTTAAATATCCAACCGCTGTGAAAGACCAAAATATAATCCGTGTGTGTATCAGTGTAATATGAAGTGCTAAGAAAAGTACCTGCCGCAAGGAGTTGCAGCTGGAGGAGGAGAATTTGAGCCAGCGCTGGCTAACCACGTGCCGCTTTTTACTTAGTGCATGGTGAGTTCCTCTCCTTTTTTTCTCCTTGCCTTTAACTCCTTACTGAACACACAAAGCCGCAATATTTCATCCGCGATGTATCATCCCGCTCCGCAAAATACAGTCCACTAATTTTCAAAAATCCGAACCAGACAGAAACAACTATTCCAATCAATACCTTGCTTTAAGTACCTGTTGTTCTTCATGTGGTATTTCTTTCTCAAAATATTACCACGTATCAGGCAGGACA
Source organism: Coleophora flavipennella (assembly GCA_947284805.1). Taxonomy (NCBI): domain Eukaryota; kingdom Metazoa; phylum Arthropoda; class Insecta; order Lepidoptera; family Coleophoridae; genus Coleophora; species Coleophora flavipennella. The sequence continues at coordinate 7,240,058 of OX369283.1, read as the reverse complement.
CAAAGCAAAGCGTTACTTTCTCAAAACATCCAACTTATTACTAGAGATGTGCCGAGTAACACTTTTGCCGAGTAACGAGTACCGAGTTTTACTCAGTTTAATTTTTTTTCAACCGAGTACTCGGCCGAGTAACTCGGTTCAATCGAATTCCCATTTAGCGCGCCATTAAAAGCCCCATTGCTTTAGAATTTTGTTGGCAAAAAACAAGAAACCTTTCGAGTGGTGGGCAGGGCACCAATAAGCTATCCAGAGCTGGTACGTTTAGCAAGAGTGTTTCTATGTGCACCTGCAAGCACCGTGTATAGCGAGCGATTGTTTTGTGGTAACGTCTACAAAGAAAAGAGGAATAGGCTGTTAGCAGAACGTGCAGAGAGCCTTGTGTTCCTGCATCATAAGTTATGATGCAGGAACACTTATGATTTATAACTTACCTTTTTTAATTTTAAATATTGATTATTATTTTTAGTAAAAATAATAAACAGAACAGTAATAAAAAATATATATTACTGTTCCCTTTATACTCTTTAATTTTGTCTCATTACTACTCATTTAATAGCATAATTTTGATTTTGATTTTATTAATTGAGATTGTCAAAGATTTCCTAAATTAGTAATAAATACTTTTTGATTAACACTGTTGTTTTAATTATATCTACCTAAATATATTGCTTTTCTTAAACCGAGTATACTAGGCATTCAAACCGAGTTATTGGGCCGAGTACGAGTATCAAAAAAACCCGCCGAGTACGCCGAGTACCGAGTATCAACCGAGTACTCGGCCCATGTCTACAATTACTAATTGTTATGTATAATTGTGCATTCAATATGACTAAGAAATTTAAAATAATATAAAAAAATATATATAGAATGTGTACATAAAGCCGTCTCATTTGATACCCCGTATGATTACGATTAAAGCAAAGCATCCGACTAAATACTATTGTTATGTATCACTGTGTAAAATATTATCTATGTTTGGCGACTGATCAGCAAGGATGCCCTATTTGCAAATACTCGTATAAGCATATTAAAGACTGATTTGAATATTTTTTTCTTTTTAAACACTGGTTTTTTTGGATTTTTAAATGTTAAAAAGTAATGACGTCACAGGCCCAAATATTATGAAAAAAACGGCTATGTGCGAGTCAGAACTGCACACATAGGGTTCCGTACCATCATACTAGATGGCGCTAGTTTTATAGTTCCAAAACTATCATACTAGATGGCGCTAGTTTCTTTACGTTTAAAAAAACACGTTTTTGTATGGAGGCTTTCACTTTTTCCAAATTTTTAGTGTTTGTTGTTATAGCGGCAACAGATATACATCATCTGTGAAAATTTTAGCTGTCTAGCTATCACGGTTCATGAAATACAGCCTGGTGACAGACGCACGGACGGGCAGCGGAGTCTTAGTTATAGGGTGGGACCTAGGGTTCCGTACCATCATACTAGATGGCGCTAGTTTCTTTACGTTTAAAAAAAACACGTTTTTGTATGGAGGCTTTAACTTTTTCCAAATTTTTAGTGTTTGTTGTTATAGCGGCAACAGATATACATCATCTGTGAAAATTTTAGCTGTCTAGCTATCACGGTTCATGAAATACAGCCTGGTGACAGACGCACGGACGGACAGCGGAGTCTTAGTTATAGGGTCCCATTTTTACCCTTTGGTTACGGAGACCTAAAAACAGTCCCAGTAACTAATTTCAATTGACAGTTATGAAAATGAATTTAGTTATTTAGTCACTAAATTACTTTTTAACGGACTTAAAAAAAGGAAAAGGTTCTATGTTCCAATGTATGTACGGTTTTTTTTTCATGTATTTTCACCGATTTCTCTGTCAATTGTGGACCGATATTAAAATATTTTGTTAGCATTGATGTTTGGGGGGCAAGACATGGATATAAGATGGTGGTAGCTATCCAGGCGGGCTTAGAAAGTGTCCTTCCTTCCACCAACCAACCCGAGTCTTGCAAAGTCCTCCGGGAATCGAACCCGCGACTTCCTGATGTGAAGCTAATGGACTTAACCGTTACGCCACGGAGGTGGTTTACACCACCTGGTAAGGTAGTGAATCACTCTTTAATAAAAGTGACTGAATCATTTCTCCCAATCAGACTAGAGTTGAGACTTTGAATATAAGTCAACTAAAGTTAATTTGTTATTTATGAATTTTATGATCCGAAATTACAGAATGAACTGTGAGTCCTTCATAAAAACGTATTAAGAATTCATAAAAACGTATAAATAGAGTTTGGCGATGGGTAAAAACCCTAACAACCCACCCGGAAAAAAACCCGTTAAAATCTATTTTTCGAGCAAAGGGGGGAATTTTGGAATGAATCTGGGAATATACACGGGTTAACCCCAGTTCGATTGAACAATGACCTTGCTCGGCATGTTGTTAAGTACATGCGCAGGTTGTACGGAACCAAATTGATGTAGGACTCGTTAACTGCTGGGGCTTCTACTGAACAATTTATATTGAATAACTTTCCTCAAGGAACACACAGCCAAATCAAAAAAACAATCGACACTACATAAAAAAAACACAAAATTCATTGATCAGCTTAGGAAAAGTTGTTCAGTATCATTATACTGAACAACATTTACTCATTAATAGGATCTCTGTTTAAAGGCCCCTATACAAATTTTTACACACTGTGTGTACTGCTAAGAATCTGAAATGGACTTACAGTGAAACAATTTTAGTCAAGACACCGAGATGAAAATGATTATTTCCATAGTCGTAATCTTCTATACAGGATATAAAAAAATTGGTTTAGGTCCCGTTAACTGTGGCTTCTACTCATCATACTGAACAACTTTTGTTCTACAAGTCCAAAAAATCGCAAAAATGAACTCCTCATACAAAACGATCAGCTGATTGACCAATTTTGTGCATTTTTGTAAGAGCGTCGTTTTCTATTTGTGAATTGATTATGGGTTCGCATATTAGGTACCAGGTACCTAAAAAGTTTTGAAAAGAGCTTGGTGGATATGACGTCCGAATCAAAATTAACTTGCAAGATTTCATCCGAACAAACATACATAAAAGTTAAATAAAAGCTTTTAAAAAAGTAGTTTCTGAGGTGGTACCAGGTTCGCATATTAGGTACCAGGTACCTACAAAGTTTTGAAGAGAGCCTGGTGGATTCGACGTCCGAATCAAAATTAACTTGCAAGATTTCATCCGAACAAACATACATAAAAGTTAAATAAAAGCTTTTAAAAAAGTAGTTTCTGGGGTGGTACCAGGTTCGCATATTAGATACCAGGTACCTACAAAGTTTTGAAGAGAGCCTGGTGGATTCGACGTCCGAATCAAAATTAACTTGCAAGATTTCATCCGAACAAACATACATAAAAGTTAAATAAAAGCTTTTAAAAAAGTAGTTTCTGAGGTGGTACCAGGTTCGCATATTAGATACCAGGTACCTACAAAGTTTTGAAGAGAGCCTGGTGGATTCGACGTCCGAATCAAAATTAACTTGCAAGATTTCATCCGAACAAAAATACATAAAAGTTAAATAAAAGCTTTTAAAAAAGTAGTTTCTGAGGTGGTACCAGGTTCGCATATTAGATACCAGGTACCTACAAAGTTTTGAAGAGAGCCTGGTGGATTCGACTTCCGAATCAAAATTAACTTGCAAGATTTCATCCGAACAAACATACATAAAAGTTAAATAAAAGCTTTTAAAAAGTAGTTTCTGAGGTGGTACCAGGTTCGCATATTAGATACCAGGTACCTACAAAGTTTTGAAGAGAGCCTGGTGGATTCGACGTCCGAATCAAAATTAACTTGCAAGATTTCATCCGAACAAACATACATAAAAGTTAAATAAAAGCTTTAAAAAAGTAGTTTCTGAGGTGGTACCAGGTTCGCATATTAGGTACCAGGTACCTACAAAGCTTTGAAGAGAGCCTGGTGGATTAGACGACCGAATCAAAATTACTGAAGAGCTGAGATTCATCTGATTGTTGTAATGCGGCACTGGAACCCTGCAACCTGTCCAAGTTATTGTGTCCTGTCCTGTCACTTACCTGAGTGTAATCAGGAGAGGGGGGGCGCGGGTACTTGGAGGCCATACGTGCGCCCGCGCCGCAGCCTTGAGGGGGGGCCGGCTCATCCTCAGGGTAGTACAGGTGCACGAAATCCTCAGTGTCCAGGTACGTGTTGATCAGCATCACTCACAGTACACGACTCACTATGTAACTAATAAATAACTAAGCACAGTCTAGATCAGACTTCACGTACGGTACGACTAATATAAATATTCAACTATAGTTTAAAAAATCACTTGGAAGCACGCCATCGTATTTTGTTACGTCCCATTTTGTCCTCCGTACACACTGAATTTAAGTTTTATAACTAATTAATAAATAAATAACTTAATACACTAGTTAAGACTTTTATAAAATCACATTTGCACCGATACGTTCAACGCACAGTTATCTACTGAAAGGAGAATAGTTGTTTTTAGTTATACAGGTTGTAACAAAATTGGCCGTTAGCTGGGACTTCTACACATTATACTGAACAATTTTTCTAAAGAGATTACTGAACATTTTTGATGTGAAACATCTATAGCCGCATATAAATCCGATTTCTGGAGTGGATATATACAGTCTATATGTGGTAGTATGTATGTATAAATTCTTTATGGCACACAAGGAATAATCACAAAATGGTTTTATCAGACTTAAGTGTACAAAGGCGGTCTAATCGCACGGTAGTGTGTGTTTCACATCTTCCAGTCGTCCTGTGACGCCTATTTTTTTTTCAAAAAGAATCCTAGTCAATTCTTAAACAATTGGAAACTTAAACAAATCGCAACAACTTAGTAAAATTTGGAATTTGTTTTTTTGTTAGTTATCTCAAAAGTAACTGACTTTGATTAACTTTATACGAGACCGACCTGGCAGCATAACCTAACGAATAAAAGAGGAATCATGAAAATCGGTTCACGATCTGCGAAGATGACGCTTAAAAAAACTTTTTTTATTATTTACAACTTGTAAGCCCTTGGCATCATCTGACCTGATGATGATGCCAAAGATGGAAGCGGGCTTACCATGATTCCCCAACGCAATGGGGAGCTGGCTATCTTATCTTTCAAGCCCGAACACATCAATGCTGTTAACAATGATGTCTGGCGGCAAGACATTGACAAGCTAGCCCGGCGCGCTTGGAAAATGTCCTTCCAATTTAGTCGAATTGAGAACATCCTCCTTTTAGGAAGTCGGTTGAAAAACAATTAAAACAATACGATCAGTTAATTTACCAATTTTGTGCATTTTTGTATAGAGCGTCGAATTTTCTTTTTGAGAGTATAGGTTCCTTGGGAAAAGTTGTTCAGTATAATGAGTACAAGTCCCAGTCAATGGGTCCTAGATCAATTTTGTAACACTCTGTATAAGTAGAGTATTATTAGGGCGGTTTCGAATTATCACATTATTGTTGTGACTTAATGGACTAAACAAAAAAATTAACTGTCATTAATATTTTGCTGCATAACGAATAGGGATGACGAATGCTAGTCATCTGATTTACTTTTTATCATCTGTCAAAAACGAAATTTTGTTCTAAAAATGTTTAAAGGCATGACGTCATAGTTTCGCGGCGTCATTTAAGTACTCATTTTGTGATTTTGGTGAATTAAAAATCGAAGACTTGATGGAAAACAAAACGAGTAAGGTTTTCCGAAGTTTAAGTAGGAGGGCAATTTAGTGATCAAGAGTTCATAATTTATTTCTGATGCTGTCGTCACCCCTATTGCATGGGTATCTATTAAGACACCAACACGATCGATACTGACCAACTGATTTATGTCAGATACGGATAAGTCAACAATTAATCTCAGGAAAACTTATAGCAAACACATTTTAGGTATACCTGATGTAATTTTTACATAATGATGCTAAAGCATCAGTTACGGATTTTTCGGGATAATTCGCCACCGCCCTAAAAGGAAACTTTTTAAATATTCTATGGGCATCATCGATTTATGCAACCTAGAATAGGTCACTTCTACGACTTATTACCAAGAATGCTGGAATTTCGATTCTAAATTTCGTTTGTAATAAAAATCGTATAACACCAATCATCATCACTTTTATAAATTTAATACGGTGTGCAAAGAACAAAAAATTACTTTGTATGGAGTTGTTTTGTTCCATTTAACGGAATTATGAACTCCAAATTCAAAATATTTATTTTAATTAGGTGAATACACACTTTTATAATAGTAAAAAAACTTGAATGTATATTAAACTAGTAAGATCGCGGGAAGCGACTGGATGCGGGCAGTGCAGGACCGGTCGTCGTGGAAATCCTTGGGGGAGGCCTTTGTCCAGCAGTGGACGTTTTTCGGCTGATATGATGATGGTGACGAAAATATATTAATTATAGTTATCCAATGTTATTTTAAGTAATAAAAAAAGAAAGTGACAGTTTTGCAAAAATAAATAATAATAAATTATCAAGTCATGCATGATCCAGATTACAGTCAAAGGATATGGTATTTGCTGGAGGATCAACACATATTCATATAAATCCTTGTTAAGAATCTGAAATTCAGCATAGTTTTTTTGCCCTTCAAAATATTTGATCAAGTTTTGTCATTATCACTCCATAATATAAGTGAAAAAAAATTGTCTAAGCATGTCGGTCCCCAACGTGACGCAAACTGAGGCTTAAGGTCGTAACAATATGGAGTTGATTATTTGACCAAGTGACAATATTTAGCAGTTTGTAAAGCGAATGGTTTTATATTTGCTGTTTCTGAAACATAATTTACATAACGGTAAGGTGGAATGTTTTTTGGTTAAACTGTGTGTTGTTCGGAAGACCAAAAGTTATGTAATTGACCGCGCTAAACACGGTAAAGAGCCGACTTCAATCGCAACAATCACGTACAATGTCGTTGATTCTCTAAAAAGTACCAAACCAATTTTGATAAAACTTATACGAGTACGGGGCCAACCGAAAGCATTGCCTATCAATTAGATAAATAATTATCAAAATCGGTTCACAATCAGCAAACAAATCGCGTAACATACGTACATACAAAACAAACTAAGTGTTGAAGTCGTTCTTTTTGGAGACGGTTGAATAAATTATTAATAGGTATAAAAACTAACATATAATCGTAACTTCATTTTAAATAGGATTACACAAAAGGTGAAATGAAGGTTAAAGAATTTTTTCACAGAGTACACACACTAAAAATACAAACAAAACAAATATAAGATACATTTTAAATATTTACCTATTTAATTTAAATGATTATTACAGTGAAACACTTTTTTTGACTTGTTTACTGAAATATTAAAAAAAGTTTCATTTTTTTGTAGTCGAATAATGCATGTTCACAAAATTGTGCAGATAAAAACCTAAAAAATCAGAAAGTTGCAACATTTTTTTGCATCATTAATATCTTCAATCAGAAGTTTGTTCAGTAAATTTCATTAGAAATCGGATTAAATAATGCTATATTGCCCAAAAATTTGTTTTAGTTGGATATAAGTATAGATTTAAAACAGAAAATGACGAAAAACTGCAAATATTTTAAATTCCCGCCAGAGTTCATGTCAATTCAACTGCAAGAAATGTTTATAACCTCTGCATCTGCGTGACCTCTATGTCACCTTATGTCTAATCCCATAAGTTATAGAAATAGAAAGCCAATTAAATGTCTTGAAACACGTTACTATATTAAAATCATTGTTATAGCTACTTATCTAATGTTTTATAACCACAGACGATTTTCATCATCTCACCTGATGGTAAGTGACGATGATTTCGAAAATGGAAGAGGGCTTAACAAGATGCCCCAACGCATAAAGATCTGGCAAATTTATCTTCAAGCCGGAACACATCAAACACTAATTCTTAGCGGCAAGACCTAAATCTTGGCTTGCTACCTACCATCTTATCTCAATAAGATGGTGGTAGCAAGCCAGGTGGCCTATGAAAATGCCCTACCACCAATCACACCGAGACTTACAAAGTTGACCCCGCCGGGAATCGAACCCGCGACACCCTGGAGTGAAGCGGATGGACTAACCATTACGCCACGCGGGCGGGCGGTTAAAAATCAGACAGGAGAACCGATTATCTAAGTGACACGCATTGTTCGTCACTCGTCATTCATAATATTGTTGATTGTAAACATGTTATCGAAGACTGCACACGGGCCCGTTCGAGTCGTTGAACCTGATCGAAACGAAAATGATTCATCTGCACCAGTTATAATATAAGTGCTTGAATTATCGGTCAATCATGAGAAGGCAGAAACACAGAATGAATTGTATGTACAGAGGCCAGCACATCAAGGTAGACACTCGTAGTGCGAATCTGATCCATACGTACACGGGATAAAAACGGTACAAAGTCGAAAGTGTGTAGCTTGATGCGCTGGCGTCTGTACCAACGAACGCACTTGAAATTGATTTGGAAATAATTTTGCTTTCCGCTTGCATTTTAAGTGGGCGTACACGGAATAAATTGCGTCCTACTCACTTTCGCACAATTTTTAACTTGCCATCTCGCTAAGGAAACACAGCGGTAGCCGCAAAAATTGCATTTTTATTGAATAAATTGAAAATGAAAACCAGAAACAAAAAATGGTAATAGTATTTCTAGGTCACCTTCAAAGTTATTTAACTTTTTTAATTTTATGCAGGGTGTAAAAAATTGGTGTAGAACCCGTTAACTCATTTCTACCCATCATACTTAACAACTTTACCCATAGTCAATTCTCAAAAAAAAAGTTGACCCTGCATACTGATGTCCTCATCTCACCTGACGGCAGTGATATTGATGCCGACGATGGAAGCGGGCTTACCAAGATTCCCCAACGTATTGGGGAACTGGCTATCTTATCTTCAAGCCGAAACACATCAATGCTGTTAACATTGATGTTTGGCGGCAAGACTTAAGATGGTGGTAGAAGTCGGGCTTATAAAGTGCTCTTCCACCATCCAAAACAAGCCTTACTAAGCTAGACCCCATCGGGAATCGAACCCGCGACCTCCTGGTCTAACTAATGGACTAATTCCGCCACGGAGACAGTTTAAATGGCGCATCATCCAATTGTTCTTCAACAGTGTTGAATAACAGATCTGTCATTTCAAATTAGTGGTTTAAATAAAATACGTCCAAATTCACATATCATTTCAATCGCTTACTTCCTTTCACTTCTTTAGTCCGACAACACTGTATTAAATAGGGATGTCGAATGCTAGTCATCTGATTTACTTTTTATCATCTGTCAAAAACGACATTTTGTTCTAAAACTTTTTGAAATACCTAGGCGAGACGTCATAGTTTTGCAGCGTCAATTATGTACTCATTTTTTGATTTTGGTGAATTAAAAAAATCGAAGACTTGATGGAAAACAAAACGAGTAAGGTTGAAGGGCAATTTAGTGATCAAGAGTTCATAATTAAATTTATTTCTGATGCTGTCGTCATCCCTAACAATTTTATTACCACGAATGCTACTAAAACACGAACATTTTGAGATTCTTTGGTGAATCACATTTATTTCTGATCGGAAACCCTAAGATGAGAAAGTGCAAATAATTGATGACAAAGAAAGGCAAATCAGACAACAGACAAAGAAAAGATAAACTAAAGATTTTGTGAGAAGACGACAATAGATAAATAATATCAGTACATAGACAGTGACACAATGATAAACTTACGCTGTTGGTAACAAACAAAAAAAACAAGGAACCAGAGGATCTATTAAACTTCAGCAATCAATAAAATGCAATACAATCGTAAAAAACATAAAAGGCAATTGGGCACCATAGTACGGAAACTATACCCACGAAGTACCACCACACCTCTCTACACACCTATTAATTTATTTTAAACAAAAGTCATCAATCAATGCGAGTCACAGAAAAATGCATATTTTTATTCAGTTCGGACTCCTTAGCACGATTACGACTCACACTTGATCGCTTTTATTATTTATTTTTTTACTTTAGGATTGGTTTTTACGACACAGCAAAAACAAAAAAAAAAAAAAAAAAAAAAAACCTTTAAAAAATCACTTTTTTGTACACAGACAGACTGACGTTGACGGACGGACGAACGGACAGCGGAGGCTTAGTAATAGGGTCCTGTTGTCACCCTTCGGGTCCGGAACCCTAAAAAGGGTCAGTTGTATAAACGAAGAACTAGAGTTACACAATTTAAGCTAGAGCTACGATAGTATGAATCGCATTACTGTAACGTAAGTCCCATTACTTACGCTGCTCATCAAGCCAAAAAAAACTAATTTAAGATTTTTTTACAAAAAACTTTTATTTAACAAGAATATTTCGAGTTGTTTTATTTTTTTATAACTTAAATTGTGTTTTTACTGTAGTAAATAAATCTTCAATCAATAGATATTTTTTTTTAATATGTTACATTTTTGTTCCCACAGATAGGCGATAGTCAATTACTGTGCCATATCTTTTTAACAAAATATGTATTTAAAACTGATATTAATTTTTTCACTAATCGCCCGCCGGTTCGGATTTCGCCCAATGACCTTTTATGTTATCACAATGACATGCGTCAACCAACGCACATTGTTATGTAACTGGATCTATAAATATCGTCATTCATTCATTATGCATTCTCTCTATTTCCCTCACAATGGTGAATTCCATCCACAAATTTAAAACAATCAAATGCTGGATAACGTTGCATTACAAATCTTTAAAGCCAATAAAAATCAAATAAAAAATATGTTCAATTAGTGTAAATATATACCAAAATATGTGATATAATGTTCCACCAAAAACCTACAATCAAATGTATCAACTAAATTTTGAAAATATTTGCATTCCACACAAACAACTCGGAGGTACCAGAACTGCTCTCTGCATTACAACAAGATATACTAGACCTGCCTTTCCGAATATTTTGCTTCAAGCCGAGACATTCATGTACAGTCACTCGCTTGACTGACAGTCACTGCTAACAAGTCATATATTTGATTTTGTAAATTAAAATCCAAAGAGAAGTATATAATACACTGTTAAAAAAACGGAAAAATACACAGAGATTCAAGATATGTATTTAAAATGTGTTGCATTTAAACTCCGAAAATCTTGAGACCTATTTTTTAACGAGGACTTAAAATGTGTAACGAATAGTGTATTTTAAATTTTTAAGTTTATTATAATATCAAAGATTTCAAAATGTTTATTCGAAATAGGTGCACTCTTTCTGATTGTTATAAAATATACATAATGTAATTTGTGAAAAATATTAAAAATAAACATAAGCGTTAGTTAATGACGTCAAAATATAATCATTGATTTTAAACAAATAACGTAATTTGGACATGAAAACAACTAAAATTCAAAATTATTGAATATGTCATTAATGCCTTTGACAAAATAAGGCCAGTTCACACGAGCAGCAACCAGTCAAGAGCAAAACGCGAGAGGCAACGTAAGTACAAAATGATTTTTTTACAGCTTATCCAAATTTAAAACAAATCCAACGCAGACCGTTTAATTTGCAGTTATTATAATACAAAAATAATTCTATACTTTTTACTAAAGCCTGCATGACATTGATTTTAACCTTTATCAGTGACTATGACTTGGTACGTCGAATACTGTATTTTACTATGTACTAGTCATTTGAGTAACTTTCTATCAACTGTCAAAAACTAAAGTTTGTTATGCAATTATTCACGTTACTGACATAGTGACATCATAAGTGCCATAGTGTAGTGTAGTGATAGTGGTGTGTACTGGTAGTGTAGTGGTAGAGTAACGGTAGCGGTAGTGTAGTGTTGTGTTAGTGTGAGGCGGTACGAAGTTCGCTGATACAGCTAGTTTTTAATAAATATAAAATAAAAAAAATGTTTAATATTTCAAATCAGCAAGTGATTTTGCAATTCTAAAAGAAATGCTATTCATTGAATAGTGTTTTTTATTTAACTTTTTATACGGTAAAATAGCCTATTGGGTAAACATGATGTGTGCAGTCTGTCAACAAGTGACGAGTCACTGGACGGAATCGAACAAGACTTTGTTTACTAAATATTTGCGACCTTTGTCTTGGGACGTCCCATATGGAAAACGCTTATGTGGCCAGTAAACATGATTATTAGGAAAGGAATAAAACAGTAAGTATACACGTATGGCCATAGTCAGCAAACGTTTTCTAATCATACAAAAAACTCGAATGGTAATACTCAAAATATGATTGTATCCTAATTATAAAAAAACTTTGTTTTCCGTGAATGACATCATATTATCTAACTTATATTAATTCTAAAAAGCATGATTAAACACGGACTAATCAATTTCGACTTGCTAAAAATTTTAAATTCAGTATCGCAAAAATATTTCAAGGCTCATTTACTTTCCTGAAACGTGACCGTATTTTGCCCCAAGTACTAATTACAGGCATTACACGTTAAAAACAATCCCTGGTAATCGACAACAACAACAATAGATAATTGGTGCACTTGTGCTCCAAGCTGCAATAAAGTGGTCCCATTTTCAACGCCCTGATGGGACCATCCTTACGAATACTGTAGGTCTTTGTATCTCACATATTTTGCAGTGTCAACGGATGCTTGCTCCAGTTTTCAGCGGTGTCGAGTAGAAGAATGCGGTCAACGGTGACTGAAAGGATGCCGCTGCCCCTCCTCCGGTTTTTAAACCCTTGGTCGCCTCTTACGAGACCCTCGTCGGTATGAGAGGGGGTTATACTAATCTTGGGCTGAACTACAGGCTATCATAATCATCATATCAGCCAAATAACGTCCACTGCTGGACAAAGACCTCCCCCAAGGATTTCCATGACGACCGGTCCTGCGCTGCCCGCATCCATCGGCTTCCCGCGATCTTCATCAGGTCGCCGGTCCACCACCTGCCTACGCTACGTTGACCGGTGTGCAGTCGTCACTCGAGAACTTCACTGGCCCAACGGCCATCTGTTCTACGAGCTATGTGCCCTGCCCACTGCCACTTCAGTTGTGCTACAGGCTATGTGCAAGTATTATTGACAAATTATTTTCCAAAGAATAACGACGTAACAATAACAAGCAACGTTGCGTGTACGAAACTACATAGTATGCAAAAACCAGCTCGATTAGCGATTGATTGCAAAACTCGAATTGAGGTCAACAAAAACAGTAGCGACGCTTCCTACAACGATTATAATACTATTTCGTGCCAATTTTAATACTTTCAAATTGCTACAATCATAATTATAAAACCTTTTTTTATTGAGTTAAATGAAGCGGTAAAATACAGTTCGATAAAAACTAGTCGGTAGGTACCTGAATAGAAATATTGATTGGAACAGTTGTCTCTGTCTTTTTATTTACGTGTAAACAGTAAAGAAAATAACCACACTTATTCAATGGTTTTTCGTTTCAATCAAAAAATACAATGAAAGTATAAAAAAATAATAACATTGCTGACATTGTATTATCATAACAAATATTGTTGCATAATTTTTTAAATTAATACATTAAAATATTAGTCATAAATAGAATTGAAAGTAACGGTGTAGACCTATTTTTGGGATTTTTTTTTCTATAGAGCCAAAACTGCTCAATCGTGTTTATAAGGATTTTTTTTCAACCTTGGGTTTACTATCGTTTACGAGTAAATGACGTAAAAAATAACGAAAATCTGTAATACCGCCTTATTATTTAAGCTGGAGCGTTTCTCAACATGCACATGTCACAAACATTATCATCTGACTCTGACTGCCACAAAGAGTATTTTTCTGGTGTATGTATGTATGTGTGGATCTATGTTTGTCTGTTTCTTTAGCTGAGCCTGTAGCCTAAACGGCTAGATTGATTTTAGAGTCTTCTTCTTTTCGTGTGAAAGCGTCTTTATATATATTTTATCCAATGCCGTGCCACTTGAACCGCGCTTTGCGTTGCCGACATGAGATCCGCGATGGTACACTGTGGTCCACTCAGGCAGGTACTCAGGTGCGCTGTGGTTTGGGGTAGTCCACAGGAGCATGAGGTATCTACGTTTTCTGGTAGGATGTTCCATTTGCGTAGATTGTCCTTTGTACGGGCTACGCCGGAGCGAATACGATTAAGCGCTCTCCATGTGCACCAATCATTTTCTCCGCCTGGTTGGAGATGTTCTTTTGGCCTGACGAAATCTTTAATGTGCTCAGTTTGGTAGGTCCATGCTTTGTGGCGAAATTCTTCTATTGTGCTATTGAAAAGAGGCTCCGTGGTTATGAAGCTTTTGCGAGATTTAAGGCGGCTGCTTACGGGTTGATGCATATGCATGGGATGTCGAGAGTCGCTTATCTGTTTTCGACTTTCTTTTGCAGCTGCTGCTTCTCGACGAACAGGAGGGGGAGCGATACCAGCCAGCAGGTAGAGTTTCTCAGTCGGATTTTAGAGTGTGAGGTGTCGATAGATTCATCTTGATCCCAGGCATAAGTGACATACATACATTTTTACCTGAGTGCCCAAAATAGAGGGGGGGTAATGTTTTATACAATAGGCGGGTATTTAATGTCTCATTAAGTTGGCTACATTTTTATTCCATTGAGGTAAAGCTTCGATCACAAATAAAATATTACAGATCTAAGCCCAAATAACGACGTCTATTGGTAGGATGAATATTTTACTTACTGGATTTATATATTTATATATTTTTTTTTATCTTAATTCTTTTGCTAGATAAATTTGTTGGTAATGGAAAATTACCTATCAATACCATTACTAATGGTATTGATAGGTAATTGTTAATTTATCAATAAAGTCAACGTACCGGAACTTTATTTTCATTAATTTACCGATTTCCCTCTACAATACCACACCCCGGACACTTCATACAACGAGCGCGAAATGACATTTCTAAAAACAAATGACGGGCTTACCAATTGTGAATAAAAAAAAAAGAAAATCACGACTTAATCGGATACGTTTGAGCACCAAACTTAAATCAATCTGGCAGTGAAACTGTTAAGTTATCAACTTATCAAAAAATTCAAAGTACCGGATCTTTATTTTTATTAATTAACAAATGACCATCTAAATATATATAACTCAAAGGTGACTGACTGACATAGTGATCTATCAAAGCACAGCCCAAACCACTGGACGGATCGGGCTGAAATTTGGCATGCAGGTAGATGTTATGACGTAGGCATCCGCTAAGAAAGGATTTTGGGAAATTCCCACGGGAACCGCAAAAATCGGGATCTGCGCGGGCGAAGCTGCGGGCATCCACTAGTCTACAATAAACAGTGAAACTAACTCTACATTGTGTTGCACATATATATAAAAACAAACATTAGTAGTAGAAAGACCGTACGATATCAAATTTCTTGACCGCAGCATGCGTCTATTTGTCCTATCCGCCAGGCTTCTCAAGTAACCATTACATCCTTACATTTTCAACTGCATTTCCGCACGTCAAACGAAATGCACCCTTAGACTCTAGCATTTAACCTGACAAGTCGAATAGCTGGTTCGGTAAAACGGTAAAAAGTTGGTTGCAGCGCATAGACTATGTACGTAACTCGAAACTGACGCGCAATTACATTCATCCATACACATAGAAGTAGATTGAACTGCGACTGACAAAAAATTGAAAATTCACAATAGTAAACAAACACATCTCTGATATTGAATGTACTGAAACTAATAACAGGTGTAATAAATAATTAAAATTAACGTTTTAAATAAATCCAGCTCAATCGGACCCCTGGAAGGCGCTCTAAAATAGATCACAAGAATATTTTTTTTTTACAATTGGTAAGCCCTTGACATCATCTCACCCGATTGTAGGTGACGATGATGCTGAAGATGTAAAGTGACGATGATGCCGATGATGGAAGCGGGCTTACCGAGACTCCCCAACGCAATGGAGAACTGGCTATCTTGTCTTCAAGCCGGAACACATAAATGTGGTTAGCATTGATATTTGGTGGAAAGACGAAGATAAGATGGTGGTAGAACTGGTAGATAGCCAGGCGGACTTAGAAAATGCCCTTCCACCAACCAAACCGAGTCTTACAAAGGAAAACTCCGCCAGGAACCGAAGCTGCGACCTCCTGATGTGAAACTAATTGCCTTAACTATTAAGCCACAGAGGTGCTTAAAAATTTGAAGTCTTACATACAAACATTGCAAGTTAAATAAATTTTTGTAAAAGAAACAAAAGACTTCAATTGCCTGCTGCATTTTTTACTTTTCTAGCGACTTCCAGAAAGGAGGAGGATCTCAATTCGACTGTATTTTTTTTATGTGTATGACCTCAGAACTTTTGACTGGGTGAACCGATTTTGATAATTCTTTTTTTAATTGAAAGCTAGTGCTTCCCGTGTGGTCCCATATAAATTTTATCAAAATCAGTGCAGTACTTTATTAGAAAGTTAACAAAAACCAAAAATAATATTGCAAAATTGTACGAAGTTGTTGCGATGGAAGTCGGTTTTTACGTTATAAAAATATATTGGCTGACTTGAAAACCTCCTTGTTTGAAGTCGATTGAATGTTCCCTTTATAGGCGAACAAATGAGAACCTCAACCTTTTTGAAGTCGGTTACAAAGTAAATGTGCACTTTACAGACCAAAAACCCAACACGTAACAACAAAAACATAACTGTTTTGGAAGCATTAAAAAAACGCACAGGGAAACACTATACGCAAACACGTTGCAAACCAAACATCAATTAGTCAAGACAAGGATTCGAGCGTCAAGACTAAAGTCCGGTGAGTTCACGTCACTCTATATTAAGCCAAGGTTTGTTTTGAAGCACTGGCTGGCTGTATGCACTATATTATCAACATTTAGATTCGGAACAGGCACAACGTAAAGATTGCACGGCCTCGCCAGATTTTAGCACTGAAGGTCTTCGCAGAGAAGAGCATACAAGAACACGTGACGATGCATATATTTGTAGATTTCGGCACCACCAGCGAACGGGACCCTCATCTATTATTAAGACTACGCTGTCCGTTTTTTTTGAAACTCATAAGCAAATCTTTACTATTATTATAAATGTGAAAATGTGTTTCTTACCTTTTCACGCTTCAAGAACTCAACCAATCTTGATGAAATTTGGCATGGAGGAAGCCTGTGTCACGGAGAAGGATATAGGCTACTTTTTATCCCGTGAAAATAGCACAGTCGGATGCAGTTCCTGAGGGAATTAAAAAAGGGTTTTTTGGTTGTTTTTTTTAACATCGCAACGGTTTGTTGTGATTTACTGTTTAGAGATGGCTGAGGGGGTGGGAAATGTCATAGAGTACTAATGTCCAGGCTCGCGCACGTCGCGCGCGTCGGCGTCTTAAAAGAGTACCGGACTGAACTGTTTTTTCGCATAGAAATAGTTGAGGGGGTGGGAAGTGACATAGACTGCTGATCAGAATAGCCAGATATTGTTCCCGAGGGATATGGAGCAAACTCCTGCCTACGCTCGCGAGACAGTCATAAAAACGATGTCCACGCGAGCAAACCTGCGAGCAAAAGCTAGTAAGCAAGTAAATATTATAAATTTGAAAGGAAAATGGTCCAAGTAGAACTTTCGTATGTATCTCGATATAAAGGTATCATTAAGCTTAGATTGAACCCTTCAATTGAAGGTTTGACACAGGTGTGTGACTGTGACATATGGTATAGAAAGAAAGAAAGAAATAAAGTTTATTCGGCAAAAAATAAATAGAAAAATAATTACAATATTAGGTATCGTAGTAAAAAGTTAAAAAGTTAAATTTTGACCTGTTCGATTTGCCTTATAAAGGTTATTTTTAAACGCTGCCATAACATTACAATAGAGATCGCTGAAGACCTTTCTATTGTGACGATAGATCGAAAAATGGTACAAGTCCTCAAAGTTTTCTCACATACACATGGTAATTTCTTAAAAAGTAAAAAAGAAAAATCGTAATTAGCCGTCGTCAATTAAATAAGATAAACTGTTATACTTAATTATAACACATCAATAAAGATAATAATAATTAGAGAAGTATGAACAAAAGCTAAACTAAAAATAAATTTCAAAAACTTTTAGTAGGTACAAACTTTCATTTGAAAAGAGTTTTCATGATCTAAAAGCCAATGCTCAATGTGCCAAATGTACACGACATTTCCAAATTCAAAAAAGGAGTGTACAGAACGATTGTATTGAAAATAAAAGATGATCCTGGAACCTTATTCCACCTCCAAAATTCATCATCAGATCAACTTTTTTTAATGATATTAAAAGGATCTATTGTCACTATATACGGCTTCATACCATATTCTAGCTCAATCGGATTTCTGAAAGTCGCTCTGAAATCGTTAACAAGATTTTACCTAAATATATAATCGCCCTGATTCAGGGTAGGCTCGAGCCCCTCGGTGGGACGTATATGAGCTGATATCATAATAATAATAATACTAACGTAGGTATATACAAATATTGAAAGTTAAAGAAAAGCTTTTTGACAGCTGTGGCTGTGCATTGAAATAGTATAAAGTAAATTTAAGTACCTACTTGTAGGTATTATTTAAATAAAATGTAAGTAGATGTATATTGTGTAATGATAATGAACAAAGGAATGAAAACCGGTAAAGTGCGAGTCAGAACCGCGCACCAAGGGTTCCGTACCATCATCCTAGATGGCGCTATTTTCTTTACGTTGCAAAAAAACACGTTTTTTGAATGGAGACTTTCACTTTTTTTTTTCAATTTTTAGTATGTATTTGTTGTTGTAGCGGCAACAGAAATACATCATCTGTGAAAATTTTAACTGTCCAGCTATCACGGTTCGTGAAATGCAGCCAGATGATAGACGGACAGACAGACAGACAGACGCGGCGAGTTTTTTTTTTTTTTTGATATGTACATTAACTAGCCATTTGGAGATACGTATAACGATTGAATAAAACCAATGAACTAAATTCATTTCAAAATCGTCAATTTAAATTAGTACTGGGGCCGTTTTTCTTTGCTATTTGCGCCTGTGACGTCATTACATTTTAACATCTGAAAAATCATGATTAGTAAAATTTATCAAATTAGTTTTTAAAATATTATTTATTTTAATTTGTATTAAAAAAAAAAACCTTAATTTATTTGAACAATGCCTATTGTCAAAAATTGCTGGACAGTAAACTGACCTAAATCAAGGTTAAAAGACTTTCGTAAGGTAAACAAAGTAAGTCTGGAAGCAAATGGACTTAGTCCGAAGGTAACGTAGGTCAAGGTATTATTGGCTTATTAACAGTATACGCCACTATGAATGACTCAGTGGACACTTAAATTACTAAAAAGATGTGTAAACATGGATCGTATAACGCACTTTCCCAAAGTTATAATCAAGGTTGTAAATAAATATAACTAATCTATTCTTCTTTTTCTATCGTGTCGACAACAAGTTATATCTCTCCTGCCCAAAAAAGTTATTTTGATTTTGAATGTTTGGATTTCTTTTTGGTATCATCTCACATGAAGGTAAGTGACGATGACACCAAAATTGGAAGCGGGCTTACCAAAATTCCCCAACGCAATGGGGAGTTTCTTATGTTATCTTCATGCCGAAACATATAAACATTGATGTTTGGCGGCAAGACTTAGACAACAGCCCTACACCAACGTGATCATCACAGGACTGGTTGTCTCGAGTGGGAACCGGAACCACAATACTCAATCTAACAGACCAGACTCCGGTCATCGGAGCACTATCTATAGACCAAACCAATAAATTAAAAATGGCAATCCACGGTAAGAGGATTAATAACATCATATAGACTAGAATTCGATTAAATTAGAATAAAAGGAAATACTAAATGTAAAAACGATAGAATTCTAAATCGAAGAAACTTTATTTCCTGACGTGAATTTCACAGGATCTTTTAAGTACCTACTTAAAACAGGTAACGTTAATAACAAAATAATTCACACGTTGAAAAGAACAAACATTGCAGTCATTGATAAAAAGAACCTTTAAAATAGAAACTTTGATGGATGTACAAATTGATTGAACCTTAAGCTTATATAAATAAATAAATGGTCAAAGGTAATCGTGACTCTACACACGACTTGGTAGTTTTGTAACCGTCTAGCTGGCTACTTGTGAGTTAAGAAATTCGATGTAACGCGCACAGAAATCGGAATAATCACGTTCATAATAATAATTACACAAGGGCAGCAACAAAATTTAAGGACATTAAAAAACACTACGAGAAAAAGGGGCTACTACTGACGGGCGTCGGTGGCTCAACCGGTAACGACTCGGTCCATCTAACCAGAGGTACCGGGTTCAAATCTGGACGGCCAATGTACCAATGAGTTTTTCAAAAACTTACGTACATACTTACCGATTGCTTTAACGGTGAAGGAAAACATCGTGAGGAAACCTGCACACGCCTGCGAAGAAACTCGAAGGTTGTGTGTGAAGTCGACCAACCCTCACTGGTCCCGCGTGATCGACTAAGGCCTAATCGCCCTGATTCAGGGTAGGCTCGAGCCCCTCGGTGGGGACGTATATGAGCTGTAATGATGACTGACGGGCGTTGCTCCATAACACAACCGAATATTTGGTCAGTTTTTGCATAATTGTCATGAAAACAACTAGTACTTTCATTGTGTATCTTACTCAGCCATTTCCCTTGATCGTTTTTTTTTTTTGGACAATAACTAGTTTTTCAGGCGCTATAAGAACATAACGCAACCACTTTGCGTAGGCAGACCTACATATTTAACATCAGAGGGTTGCCATTTATCCTCTCAACCTAACTTTATCCATTTCTGTTATCGTTACCAAATTTGACGCTACTTCCTAGTATATTATTAGGTACGTTTCTGTAAATTTTGATATGATCTTTAAGGAATTGTCATATAACCACTGAACAGCAACTGGCTGGTAATAGCACCAAATGTATGTGAACTTAATAGTTCATGGCACTAGTGACGCCACAGCAGTAGTTTATAAAATGGTTTCATAGATTTGCGCCGTTCAAACAGTATGTTTTTATTACTATTGTAATTTTAGTAGATTTCTTATACTTGTAGCTTACATTTGTATTTTTTTTGTTTTGTGGAGTGTTTATTAGTTTAGGAATAATAAATATTTTTAAAACGTTTGGCTCTCCACAAATCTGAACCCTACATGGTCACGCGCCTGTAGTTGCTCAGTGGTTTAGGAGTAAAATATTGTTGTTTTTAAAAAATACAAACATATACAATTTGAAAACTGAAGACTTTACAAATCATACTTATTTTCGCTCAGAAAAAATAATTCTAAACACGTTAAAAAACCGACTTCCATCGCAATAACTTAGTTCAATTTGGCATCATTATTTTTTGTTGCTTCTAAAATTCTAAAAAAAATACTACACCGATTATCATAAAATTTATATGGGACCAACATTATCGAATAAAAAAATAACCTAGAAAATCGGTTCACAATCTGCGAAGATATCGCGTAACAAACACACAAAAAAACATGCACTCGAATTGAGAACCTCCTTCCTTATGAACAACAATATTTCGAAAGAAGAAACCTAGAAGCAATAAAAGAACAATAAAACACTTATAATAACGAGATTTATGAATTTTATGATGCAACACAGAAAAGAGACGCAAACATTGCAGACAATCAGATAACGAAACAAAACACATGACCAACAGAAGAGTGGGACAAATCAAACAAACTATTAGTACAGCTGACAAATTGCGATGATCAGCTGACCTTGTGCACAACAGGTAAGAAAAAACATGGAAAGAGACAAAAAACGTCTGTTATACGAGATACCGTTTTATGTTTTTACTGGACTACGCAATGGAGTGTTTACTAAACAAACTCTATTGAAAAAGAAAAAGATCATAAAAGCATTAGCATATTCCACTACTTTCTTAGAAGAGTGTATTACTATACGATATAACAAAAAGCCTTTGTCCAGCAGTGGGCGATTTGTGGCTGATATGATGATGATGATGATAACAAAATACCACAAATATAGTGAACTATATTCGATATTATAACTTATGGAATAGAATATACTTTTGATCTATAACTTGATGACATCGAAAAAAATAATTTCCTTAGATACAAACTTGGGTTTATAAATAATCGATTTACATGAAGTAAAAGAAAAATCGATTCCAGTAAAGCTGTAGAATTAAAGTTGTTCAGTTTCAGGAGTAGAATCACCAGTTATGAGGTTTGCAGTTATGTACAAGTCATCTTATTGTCTTGAGTATTTTAACAGTCGGCCACCCCTTACTGGTTTCTGCGTATTGTGTTCAGTTTGTAAACGTCTTTCTGTGACGTAATATCGATCATATTTCTTGAATTTCTCTAGCAGTTTTTGAGTTCCTCATAAATTTTAACTGCATTTATTCTAAATTACTTTACACTTCGTCTCTTTGACCAGCGATTAGCGCCAATTTTATTTAGAAACATAAATTTTTCCTATCGTATTTTCACTCAGTTTTGGGGGGTGCCGACTATGCCGATCCTTAATACTTCTGTTGTGTATGATCAATCTTAAATAAAATACCCCTTGACAATGTTATTTCCAAAACCTTGGAATGCACACAGAGAGAAACAGCGAAAAAAGCACTACACCACACTACACTCGTGTAACTCAATATACAACTGTCAATTCCACTCAAGTCACTTACGTAGGAAGGAAGCAAACAAAACCTTTTTATCCACATTAGCTCAGACGTTGAAAAAACTTATAAACATCCTTGATTACTGTTTACGGATGATATCTCGTCACTCCTGACAGCTAATGTGTCTATAGCCTGCAATGCATTTGAAATAATTACGCTTAATATTGTTAAAGAACAATTATTGTAATAAAATATAAATGTTATTACGAGAACAGGTTACTGCTCTCATTGAATCTTATTTGTGTGCTTCATTTGCAGTTATATCAAGTTAAATGGGTATTTAGAAAGGATACTATGATCAATAATTGTGGAACTCGTTGTTGGAATGTATAGACTTACCTTTCTATTTAAATTTCATCCCTTAAGTATCAATATACATTACCGTTTTTGTTCTCCTAATAAAAATAAAATAAAATACAGTCGGTACGTGAAATATAAGGGGGGGTCTACATATAAAAAAAAAAATACGTAAAGAAACTAGCGCCATCTAGTATAATGGTACGGAATCCTATGTGCGTGGTTCTGACTCGCACTTGGCCGGTTTTTTAAATATATTATATTTTTGAAATGACTATGGAGCCCTACATTGCGCATGGTCCGACACGCACTTCTTAACCTTTAAGTTATTTACATTTCAATCTTCTATTTAAAATTTTATCGATCCATAAAAAACAACGATTTTTATTAGTCTAGGACTAAGGTCATTTCAAAAATATAATATATTTAAAAAACCGGCCAAGTGCGAGTCAGAACCACGCACATAGGATTCCGTACCATTATACTAGATGGCGCTAGTTTCTTTACGTAATTTTTTTTTTATATGTAGACCCCCCCTTATATTTCACTTTTTCTAATTTTTAGTATTTGTTGTTATAGCGGCAACAGAAATACATCATCTGTGAAAATTTCAACTGTAGCTATCTCGGTTCATGAATCATGAAATACAGCCTGGTGAGAGACGTACAGACGGACAGACAGACATACAGACGGACGGACAGCAATGCTTAGTAATAGGGTCCCGTTTTTATCCTTTGGGTACGGAACCCTAAAAAAATAATTTTGTAATTTTTTAACCATTGTAGTTCCTAGGTTGACTACGGAAGACGGTTAGGGTAACAAAGGTTTCTTTTCAGAAAGCGAATGACATTTCCGGTATGTTATATTTTTAGGGCTCCGTACATTAGGTGAAAAAAGGAACCCTTATAAGATCACTAATGTTTAGTTTACATAGTTTTATTTATTTCACGTCACAAATTCATAATTAATATTAATGCATGTCAGGTCATAATATAAAATGTGATGTGATCGTCAAAGACAGCAGTACAGGTCAGAGATTAAACTAAATAAATAAAGAAAATGTCAAAATAATGTAATGTAATGTGAATGTATCCATATGTGTGTCACACCCGATTTACTCCGAATCTGCTGGACGAAAATAGTTGAAATTTGGTATAATATATTGTATAGAAATTGATGATGATGATTGATGTGATGACCCAATCACGAACGTTTAGCGTATATGAACGAATTTCTATTTTGGTGGACCAATTAGAAAAAAAAGTAGTACATCACGTGACGTATCAAATGAAAGGGTTTGTTATTACGAAAAACGTATTTAAAAAAAACATGATTTTTATAATTTTTATAATTAAGGAAAAACATACGAAATTTAAGCTTCACCCTTATCTTAGAAATCACTAAGTCTAAAATTTTATAGAGAGAGGGGAGGGGTATTACTAACAAGCCCGTAACCACAACCTGGACACTTCATACAACGGGCCAGAAATGATATTTCAAAAAACGAACGAAGGAACAAACAAAATGGCGGCGAAATCCTATACGTTCGTCAACCAAACTGAAAGCAATCTTTATTAATCTGGGTGACGAGGGGGTGAGCTGGCAATCTAGAGAGCGGCTGGGAGTGTCCATACTGTATGATATTACTAATATGGCCATTGATCCTAACAGGGTAGACACCTGTCTTAAAATATCATACCGCTTAGAAACTACAACACAGAAGGCAAGTAACTGAAATTAACTATAGTTTTATCTATTGCGATCTCAGTAAATTGTGATTTGATTACCCCACAAGGCGACACTATGATCTTTATCCAATCAATTTACCTAACGTTTCTTAAGCGCTCGATTCGCTTCAGGCAAGAAATCGGGCTTTGTACAGTCGATAGATTTAGGAGCTCTTTTCTCTTGTCAAATCGACCATGAAACTATTATCTGTGTGCTATTGAGACCCGGAAACATGATCGAACCAATGGACTTTTACTATCTCCGTGTATTCATAATTATACCACACCCTGGACACTTCATACAACGAGCCAGAAATGACATTTCAAAAAAGGAATGACGGAACAAACAAATAGGCGGCGAAATCCTATACGTTCGACAACCAAATTGTAACCAATCTGTATCAATCAGGGTGACGAGGGGGTGAGGTCGCAATCTAGAGAGCGGCAGGGCGTGTCCATACTGTATGTTAGTACTATATACGATTATACTTTTGTGCATTATACATATTTGCTTTAATCAGTATTTGAAGTTTGTAATTTTTATCTTATTTTTAGGGTTCCGTACCACGTTCCTATACTAAGCCTATGTTGTCTGTCTGTCTGTGTGTCTGTCCGACTTTAAAAAGGGTGTACTTATTTAACCGCGGTAGGTAGCCGGCTGAAATTTTCATAAAATTTATTGAAGTCTTTGTAACATCATATAAGGTGACTTTTAATTAGTTCTTGATAGCAAAGGATACGAATTTACTCGTGATTACAAACAACTTTCCCAAAGAACCTATAAGTCAAATATGAAAAAAAATTTTGGTTCTTTATACATTTTTGCCGAATTGATAAATTATTACCTATGTATCGAGGACCAAAAATTGTTTTTCTGATTTGACATATAAGTAGTTTCTTTGGGAAAGTTGTTTGTAATCACGAGCATGCATATCTTTTGTTATCAAGAACTAATTAAAAGTCACCGTGTATAAATAAAATTATGTGAGATTTATGAATAAATAATAATTAAGTATAATAAAAAGAGTGAAAAATTAATACAAGAAAAATGATTTTAATTAGTTCTTGATAGCAAAGGATACGAATTTACTGGTGATTACAAACAACTTTCCCAAAGAACCTATAAGTCAAATATGAAAAAAAATTTGGTTCTTTATACATTTTTGCCGAATTGATAAATTATTACCTATGTATCGAGGACCAAAAATTGTTTTTCTGATTTGACATATAAGTAGTTTCTTTGGGAAAGTTGTTTGTAATCACGAGCATGCATATCTTTTGTTATCAAGAACTAATTAAAAGTCACCGTGTTTAAATAAAATTATGTGAGATTTATGAAAAAATAATATCATAAAAAGAGTGAAAAATTAATACAAGAAAAATGATTTTAATAAGGCTTTTCGTATTTGTTCTATCGTAATAACGGTAATACACACAAATAATACTAATCCTAAAACAGAACAACAAATGATAAAAACAAGCCAAGTGAGAGTCGTATACTCGCGCTAAGGAGTCCGAACTAAATGAAAATAATTTTCGAAAAACCTAAAAACTTTTAGGTACAAGCTTTTAATATTACATTGTCACGCGATATACATATGCAGGCAAAATTTCAGTTCAATCGGAAACCGGTAATGGGTCAAAATTAACTTGCCAGATTTCACTCGAACAAACATACATACATTGCAAGTTGATTAAAAGCTTTTAAAAAAATATATCTCAGTCGCACGCGTTGTTTTGTTTTAAATTAATATATATCATTATTAAGTAGGTATGGTGGTTCGTGAGTCCGACTCGCACTTGGCCGTTCTAAGCTTGGCTCTATTACAAAAATCTCAAACTTCTAATGAATATTTACATACCTCTTTGTATGTATTTAAAAACACAACAAAGCCTCGCCTTCAAAATGAATCGTGGTTACAGTAATAAATTGAATCAGGTCATCTGTGACTATTAAAATCAAACGCAATTTATTATAATCATGACATCAAATCAAATGCCTGACAAGACACGCAACCCGGGCAAGCACCGGAAAAACGTAATAAAATTGTAAAATGAGACCTTGACGCGAAAGAAAATAAGTTGATCATATTATTCTCGGATCAGGTAAAACAATTTGCGGAGACGGCAAGTGACATCGGACGATTAATTTTATAGACGACAGTCGACAACATAAAGAAAATTGCAAAATAAGCAAACTTATTTCCTGTAACTGACTGACTGATTATTTTGTCTGTGTCTAACTAACTACTATCTAATAATGTTATTTAAATAAAAACTAATAAAGCACAGATTAATATAAGTACCTGTGGGCGTCCGAGCTTTGCTCGCAAACAAGCGTTTTCTCAGAGATGAGTCCTATCTAGATCGATTTTACGCCCCCAAAAACCCCCGTATACCAATTTTCAAGCAAATCGTTGGAGCCGTTTCCGTGATTTAGATTATATATATAGATTATAATCTAACGGGATTTATTTCACAAGATTGTGAACTGTCGAAAGATTATGAACTGTAACCTTTTGGTTTAATCAAAGACTGTATGTAACATATTGTTTGCAATTTCACTAGTGACATTACAATAACACTATGCGAAGTAATAAATACTAAATAAATGAGCTCGCGAAGCGAGCGATGTTAGGTTCGGTCAGGTTTGATTAATTTAACAGTCAAAGAACCTTCCCCCCTCCCCCTGGGTAGCAGAATGCTTCGCAGCAGAAGAAATCATCGGTTTTATTCTGATGTACAAGAATAGGCCGTGAAATAGTGATCCGATTCACAATTTACCGTTATAATATCATAATCTAACTAGTGAGATTGTAATATCGCGGTTTTCACAATATCCCGGTGATATATATAAGAATTACTCGCTTAAAGGTTTTAGATATGACCACAGTGAAACACTCAAGTGATTTGAAAGAGAACTACATCAGGAAACATACAATACAATCTAATGATGCGTATTTACTTGATGGTAAAGCGGAAGAGCTTTAAAGATAAAGTAATTAGTAAGTATAAGGAAAAAACCTTATTTCGAAAAAATCTAAAAACTTTTAGGCAAAAGATTTTATGTATTTGAAAAAAGTTTTAAAGTTCAGTTTTCATCTGAATTAATACATAATAGACGATCTAGGGACCTTGATTATGATTACACCTTCATAGTTCATCATCAAATGAACTTCAAAATACCAAAAAGGATCTATTTTCACCGGAAATACGGCTTCATATTAAATTTAAGTTCAATCAGACCCCAGAAAGTAGCTCTCATATCGACCGCAAGATTTGAAGCGGACATACTTACTCTTACATATTATGAACATTGCAAGCTAAATTATAATAATAGAAGACAATTGCAAAAACTTAAACCAGAAAACTCTTACTGAGGCAACATTCGACCTCTAAAATTATCTCGTCAAAAATGAATGACCTTAGTATCACGAACAACACAGCTCGTGATGTCGCGATAAAGGAGAGCTAGTTACGAGTAGTTCTGAGATAGTGATGTTGGCTAATGTTACTGGAACAAGGTCATCTCATCTCCCAGGGCGACCTTGAAAATATGCTCGTTAAGTACTTTTATCTTCAGTACAGAGGACAGACACATAATAATTCTTTGTGGGGTACTTACAACGTACAAAGGACGCGAACATCACGATAGACCTGAGTATAACTTTATATGAGATATTCATGAGATAACCCGTAGTCCGTAAATAAATCCGCGCCTAATGAGGTGGAAAACTTAAGATTCATATTTATTCATACCAAAGCTATTAAAGTAACTGCTAGCGTTATCTATTGATTTTTATTAATTTTTGTTGATAGTTATTTGTCAGTTGACTATGCCTAGAAATAGAAAGATATTGTGATGTTTCGTTTTTGAAAACAATAATAATTAATATTGAATAAATTAAGAGGTACCGTGTTCAAATCTGGACGGCCAATGTACTAATGAGTTTTTCAAAAACTTACGTACATGTACTTACCGATTGCTTTAACGGTGAAGGAAAAAATCGTGAGGAAACCTGCACACAACTGCGAAGAAACTCGCAGGTTGTGTGTGAAGTCGACCAACCCACACTGGGCCCGCGTGGTCGTCTAAAGCCTGATCGCCCTAATTCAGGGTAGGCTCGAGCCCCTCGGTGGAGACTTATATGAGCTGATATAATAAAAAAATAAAGAAGGAAATAAATGATCTAATATGATTAATAATTGATCAATACTTTCCATTTACAAAAGGTAAATGATGACAAAATGACAGACTACGGGTTAACTTGCGGCTCTGGCAACATAGTAAGTATGTAACTCCATATCATGGTCCAAAATATTTCTGCAAATATTTGTTCGAAAAACCACCACAACAATGATAATGATACCATATTCATAAAGACATCAACGCGATTGACAGAAAACCGCTTTTTTAATCAGTTTGGACTCCTTTGCGCGAATACGACTCACACTTGGCGGTTTTTATTACTCGTTGTTTTACTCCAGAATAAGTACCTACTTACTACAATCACATCAAGTTTCACGTTTGTATGTATTACCGTCTTTACTTACGATAGAGCTAAATCAAAAAATACTCTAAATAGAAATAAAAAACTTAATTTTTAACTATTTTTTTTGTAATAGTGGCGTAATGGTTAGTGCATTCGCTTCACACCAGGAGGTCACGAGTTCAATTCCCGGTGGGGTCAACTTGTAAGACTCGGTTGGGTCGGCGGTAGGGCATTTTCTAAGCCCGCCTGGCTAGCTACCACCATCTTATCTAAGTCTTGCCGCCAAACATCAGTGTTATCAACATTGATGTGTTCCGGCTTGAAGATAAAATAGCCAGTTCTCCATTGCGTTGGGGAATCTTGGTAAGCCCGCTTCCATCTTTGGCATCATCGTCACTTACCATCAGGTGAGATGATGCCAAGGGCTTACCAATTATGAATAAAAAAAGAAAAACACACTTTATGAAAATTCCAACGGTCTACCTATAACGGTTCATGAAATACAACCCGCTGACAGACAGGCAGATGTATGGACAGCGGAGGCTTAGTAATAGGGTCCCTTTGGGTGTACGGAACTACGGAACCTTAAAAACCCACACATATAACTTAAAAACTAAACCCAAAGAGAATCTAACCAATAGCGTTTCGCTAAACTTAAATCGGCTTGTAGTTGTAATATGTAAGCTACAAGTGTCACAAGCTACAGCCAACGACGTGAACATAGTCGATTATCGAGCAAAACGTCGCGTTCACCAATCATGTGCGCACACGACGCTTATGCTCACAAACACAACACAGTGGTCATGCAAGAGCCGGCCATGACCTTCTGTCTGCGTTAGCGTCACTATTAATAGCCCCCCATAATAAGTGGTTATTGGTGAAACGCAGACTGCAATCCTTTGAGAGAGAGAGAGAGAGAGAGAGAGAGATATTTACAAGCACAGGAAGAAAGTGGATGTCAACTCAAAAGCACTTGGTGTGAAGTTAGTAAAGTAAAAGATAAGGTGATGGAGGAAAAAAATCCCAAATAATAATTAGTTATAACGACACCCCTATCGCCCTAATTCAGGGCAGACTCGACCCCTCAGATCACAGCTAACAAGCTCGAGCCCCTCGGTGGGGATATAATATATGAGCTGATATGATGATTACGACACCAAAGTACACTCAAAAATCAAACTTAATTTCATCTATTACCGAGTTGGCTTTGAAGATTTCTTTATATTGTAAGACAGAAACATAGGAAGTAAACAGTAAACATAGGATGTTTTAGAAACGCGTTAATGTCTCATCACATCAGTGTTTAAATTCATCATATCAGCTCATATACGTTCCCACCAAGGGGCTCGAGCCTACCCTGAATTAGGGCGATAGGGCCTTAGTTGAGCTGGCGGGCCCAGTGCGGGTTAGTCGACTTCACACTCAACCTTCTAGTTTTTTCGCAAGCGTGTGCAGGTTTCCTCACGATGTTTTCCTTCACCGTAAGAGCGTCGGATAAACGAACATATGAAATCGAAATTCGAAAACACATTGGTACGTGGCAGGATTCGAACCACGACCTCCCGGACAGGAGGTAGCGGCCCTTGCCATTGCGCCACCGACGCTATACGACCGAATTTAAAATAAATCATCTAAATAATTTTATGGTACGTACTTCAACTGTATTGTGAATTCCCGTGACCAAAACAGAATCTTTACAAACACTACGCTATTTATTTATAGCAAAACCACCAACGCAGACTGTAAATAACCAGTACAATACAAAATGCAATGAGTGTCCCAACAATGGGACGTAAATGACTTTACACTCGTAAACCTTTAAGAAACGAAATGAAAATGTATTGATGGGAGGAAAACGAATAGCAATAATAAAGACTTCTCACGTGTCTAGAGCAAGATGTATATCACAAGTAAACAAATACTGGAGGCGTAATTACGTAAACATGAATGCAAGTGGATGTATCTATCTGCTGCTTGCGCCCGCGCAGACTTCCGCGTCGACGACGACGACGCTTGGAGCAATCGCTTCCTTACTGCGGCGAGATTGCACGCCTATTATTCTGCTGATGGTGAAGTTAATTATATGGCTGTCACTTTCGCTCTATACATCTTAATATATATAAATCTCGTGTCACAATGTTTGTCCTCAATGGACTCCTAAACCACTTAACCGATTATAATAAAATTCGCACACCATGTGCAGTTCGATCCAACTTGAGAGATAGGATAGGGTAGGGTAGGGTAGTGTAGGGTAGGGTAGGGTAGTGTAGGGTAGGGTAGGGTAGTGTAGGGTAGTGTAGTGTAGTGTAGTGTATGTAGGGTAGGGTAGGGTAGTGTAGTGTAGGGTAGTGTAGGGTAGTGTAGGGTAGGGCAGGGCAGTGTAAAG
Organism: Coleophora flavipennella; assembly: GCA_947284805.1. Taxonomy (NCBI): domain Eukaryota; kingdom Metazoa; phylum Arthropoda; class Insecta; order Lepidoptera; family Coleophoridae; genus Coleophora; species Coleophora flavipennella. The sequence goes on along the minus strand of OX369283.1, from coordinate 7,208,525 downwards.
TAATGTAAGGCGGTACGAAGTTCGCCGGGACATCTAGTATTAATATAATAATTTGTGATGACTCTTTCAATTGTATGTCCATTGTTTTATGCCTGCTATAAATCATGCAGAAATTCGAGAAATTAATTTTGAGGAAACCCAGAATCAAGGTATAACATATAGATAGGCACTAGCGTAGAACAATTTATACCAAAATAAATGTACAGCCACGCGGTGCATACTTTCTTGCGAAGTTTTCACCGTCTGTAGTACACAAATCAACAATCAACATAAGTACGTAGCAAAGGATAAAGTTATATCAGATTTGGGTTTTTATGGGAGATAACTTATTCGAATTTTCCCTGGAATAATTAACTACCCAGTGCAGCAGGCCTTAATCAGTCCCAGTTATCCACAAAGTTTGATTAAGACTGTTAGAGCCATTTAAAAGTAACAGACAACCTTGTATTATTGGTACAGGTGCCATGTTTTATATGGGAGGTACCCGCTATTAAAATTTTACTTGGAATAACAAACTACTGAGGCCTTACAAAGATATAGAAACTCATTGACTTAAAAATAGACGGACTTCGCGGGTCGGTTCCTCAAAAATAGCTAAGCCATGAGTATTAATTTTAAGTCGGATTTGCCCTGTAAAGAAATTGTATGAAATTGATTGATTAAAATTAAATAAAGTCTCGATTTTAAGTCAATGAGACACGTTAATCAAAATCTTTAAAGGTATTTTTGAATAAAATACACATATTTTTTATTTTCGAGTTTTTTGGACTCTATTCCACTGCTCGCTTCTCAGTGGCTCAAAGGTACAAATAATGTTTAGCAGAACTGTAGGTATTATTTTGTTTTTAAATATTTTTCCTTATCAGGGGAATTCACAATACATAAGTAGTTGTCGTAAAAGTAAACAGGAAAGTCGAGGAAACAGCTCTGCTGATATTAAATTGGCATTGAGCAAACATGACGATGTGTTGATTTCCAATTTCGATCCCATATGTACGTTAATCCGACGCTCTTACGGTGAAGGAAAACATCGTGAGGAAACCTGCACACGCCTGCAGAGAAAGTCGTAGGTTGTGTGTGAAGTCGACCATCCCGCACTGGGCCCGCGTGGTCGACTAAGTCCCGATCGCCCTAATTCAGGGTAGGCTCGAGCCCCTCGGTGGGGACGTACATGAGCTGGTATGATGATTCATTTCATTTCTATGTTATCATTAATAATTAAACATGTCCAATTATGCAAGTCAGCCACAGATAATAAAACAAGACAAACAAACAGTGTGGTGCATCCGAAACTTGATACATATACATCACGTGCTCCTAAGTGCCCAACACATCGTCATGTTTGCTCAATGCCAATTTAATATCAGCAGAGCTGTTTCCTCGACTTTCCTCACGATGTTTTCCTTCACCGTAAGAGCGTCGGATTAACGTACATATGGGATCGAAATTGGAAATCACATTGATACGTGGCAGGATTCGAACCACGACCTGACATGACAGAACCGGACAGGAGGCGGCGGCCCTAGCCGTTACGCCACCGACATAGAATCATTAGACCCTACACTGAAGAATTAATAACATTAACACAAGCGCTCTTGATAAACAAAACATGTTATTCAGTAACTAAGATCCATTAGTGAGGTTTTTTTTTTAATTAGGCGTTTGCAAATGTCCATCTAAAACTAGAAGCGGATATAAAACGAACATTCACTACCAGACTTGACAAGGTCGTCGAGGTATGACCGTTAAAGGTCACTAGTTGAACTGTCGCACATAGCACTACGACGACGTCGCAACGCAGCACACAAAGGCTAACGCTTACTAACAAACTTAATCATGTATAAGACAAGACGATATCCTCAAATTCGTTACTGTGATAATATTGTACTATGAGCACAGATGAAATACTAGTTACTTCGTAACTACGAGCTATAAAGTTGTGCAAAAAAACCATTGCTAATTGTAAAATTGCAATCGCGAGCATACAATAAAAATATTTACCTTAAATCACACTAATATTATAAAGGCGAAAGTTTGTGAGTGTGTATGTTTGTTACTTCTTCACGCAATAAACTACTGAACGGATCTGGCTGAAATTGGTAGGTAGACAGATTAGGAACTGGATTAACACACAGGCTACTTTTTTTCACGCTCGCGAGCCGCTTGCGACTCGCGCACTGCGCACCCTCGAAGTCATAGACACGTCCACGTGGGTGAAGCCGCGGGAACCAGCTATTAATATCTACTTTTCACAATAAGCCTGTGGCAGTGGCACCAATCCAGCAATGGCAATCGGAAACCTCGACCAATTAACAGCTATGGACCGGCGCACGCGAACAACGGTTTTGATGCCTACAGAATGTGTGCATTCACTGATTTCGTCTCAGTCGGTCTTTCGAAGGCCAAGAGGTCGCACGCTCGTATGCTCCGATAATCACAGATATAAAGGTTTAGGCATCACTTTTCATTTGTAAGTAAACATTTTGTAATACAATTCTAATTATCCTTACTAAAATATTATAAATGTGTTTGTTTGCTTGTTACCTTTTCACGCTTTAACACGTTGACCAATGTTGATGAAATTTGGCATAGAGGTAGCCTGTGTCACGAGAAAGAACATAGGCTACTTTTATCCCGTAAAAATAGCATAGTCCGATGCAGTTCCTGAGGAAACTGAAAAAATAATCTTTTTTTGGTTAATTTCAACATTGCAACGGAAAAGTAAAGTGATTTTTTGTATAGATTTGGTTGAGGTGGTGGTAAGTGACATAGACTATTTATCAGAATAGTCCGATATATTTCCTGATAGGATCAGGAGAAAACTCATGTCCACGCTCGCTCGCACGCCGCTTGCGGCTGGCGCGCCACTAAAACTAACTAAACAACCTCAAGGACTACTAAAACTAACCTAAAACTCTTAATAAAAAAAAAAGACGTGTGGCACTCGGGGACTGCCGCGGTAAAGCTATTGCATAGCATTTTGTATCAACTTATGCAATTATAATTATTTATTTATTTTATTCATGCAGTATTTCTTTTTCTTTGATATTAATTCAAGTTACACTTTTTGAGCGTGGTGACCGATAAGAAAACATTTTTTTCTTTTATTAAATAAATAACAATATTTAGAAGTGATTATCGAATTTCGCGCGATGTACATTTATATAGATATAATATCATATATACTTTCTCTGCGCGGCATTCATGTGCATTATCTATACACCAAAAACAAAGGTACTGAATAGTACACGTGCTTGGTTTGATGGTTTCTGTTATATACATAATGAAGAATGAATTTATTTATATATATATATACATATTGAGAATCTAAATTGAGAATTTAAACTATACGCGTGTGTGTGTGTATAAAAGAGGGCTACTTTTAATATCGCTCATTTTAATATCAAAAATTTAGGTCACCTTTATAGCAGTATTATATTTTCAATTCAAAATTAATACTGCATTTGTGATAATAATAAAATGTATGTATATAGAGTACTCACTCATTTTCTTTCACTATTTTTTCGTGACTTTCTTCATTAATAATAAATGCACTTTGTTCATTCATATTTATTATTTATTTTCGCTTAACCGCGCTTTTATTACTTTCTTCATTAATAATAAATGCACTTTGTTCATTCATATTTATTATTTATTTTCGCTTAACCGCGCTTTTTACATCTTTGTTTTTTTAAGCAATGGTAGTTGGAACTATACAGCCAAATATGGAATAAAAGCTTTTTGTACTTTTTTTTTAGGCAATGGTAGTTGGAACTATACAGCCAAATATGAAATAAAATCTTTTTGTACCTATCTCTATAAATACAAACAGCTGTGTCTTAAATAAAATCTTTTTGCATTTGATAAATAAAAAATAATCAAATCTTTTTTGTCATATGGAGGTATATACAGTTTATGAAAAGAGTTTTATTATTCTCCGAAAATGATCAAATCTTCTTATATGTTTGTTTTGACAACCGATATTGTTGCCATGGCAACCGAGCGTCAGGTTTTTCTTCGTTACGGAATTTCTGGATTCGGTCCACGCGCTCAAAGCCTGCGATAAAATCTATGCAATAGCTTAAAAATTCGCTTGCTTTTATGATTATTCGACTCAATTTTTATGAGATTAATGTATGGATAGGGCCGGTCCATAGCTGTTATATTGGTCGAAGATTGGAAACTGAATTCGTGCAATATCTCATATAATCCAATACGTATAAGGGTAAGCCACGCCGCCGTGTCATGTGAACGTCCACCATCGATTTATATCTAAGCCACGAAGATTTACGAGCATAGAAACGATAGGGAGTGAAAGTAGAATTGGCATGATACCACGACGGTCACAAGTGAAAGAATACAAATATAGAGAAACAGAAAATCACGTGAAATGAACTAAAGCTATGAAGGGTGCGTTCCAAACATAACTTGGCAATATAAGATCAATAGTACAATACAAAGTTGCCTTTAATGATATAACAACAATCGGGAACGGTTGCCGTGGTTGCATTGTATTAAAACGTAACGCATCAATGAGCATTTCAAAAAGAGAAAATAGAGGGGAGAAACATTAAAGCTCAAGCCACACAGAGGCGGCGGCGGTGCGGACCGGGAGCGTTCCGGACCGGGATATTTTTGTAACCTTCTAGTTTATATGTAACCTGCCACACAGAGAGCGGTCCGCTGCTGTGTGGCAGGTTACATATAAACTAGAAGGTTACAAAAATATCCCGGTCCGGAACGCTCCCGGTCCGCACCGCCGCCGCCTCTGTGTGGCTTGAGCTTTAAAGGAAAAAGAATCTGCACGCTAGCCGAGCACGCTAACAGTTCGTGTAGTCTGCGACCTAAATAGTGAAAGATAAACAAATGAACTTTGGCTATCATTGCTACAGAATTTATGGTAATACATAATCAGCAATTACAAAATTAATATATTGCAATAAATACCAACCTACCTACGTAATAATTTAAGCGACTGGACTAGGTCAGCATAAATTTTGATTGATTATCGAAATTCGAAATTACTTATCAATTCAAATTGGGACAGGAATTGACTTGGTACTCGTAGTATGTATATATAAATAATCGCTTATGACCGCGGCTTCACCCGCGTCTATATTGTTTTTATGACTTTGTTGGAGGGTGTGCTGTGCGCAAGCTGGCGAGCGTATATTTTTTAAGTAAAATTTCTTTACGCACGCTTGACTTAAGCTGGTGGATGCGTGAAAAGAGAGCGTTACTGAAGTATGATCGGGCGAGGCGAACGCAAGTTGAGAGTGATATATAAATTAGTGAAGATAGATAAAGAGATACAATTTTTTTTTTATTTACCAACAATATCGGTTGCCAAGGCAACAATATCGGTTGTCAAAACAATCAAAACAAACATCTATATATATAAAAGAAAGTCGTGTTAGTTACACCATTTATAACTGAAGAACGGCAAGACCAATTTTTATCATTTTTGAGTTTTTGAATTTGACTTCGTCGGGAATAGATAATAAGTAATAGAATATGATATTCATCAATTTAAAAAAATATCAGTCAAAAAATAATTGGTTTTAGGGTAGGGTTGGGTAGTGTAGTGTACGTGTAGTGTAGTTAGGGTAGGGTAGTGTAGTATAGTGTATATAGGGTAGTGTAGGGTAGGGTAGTGACGTGTAGTGTAAGGTGGAACGAAGTTCGCCGGGACAGCTAGTATAAGATAAAAAAGGGTTTGATAATTTTCAGAGGATAATAAAACTCTTTTCATAAACTTTTTTACCTCCATATGACAAAAAAGCTTTGATTATTTTTAGAAGACTAAGTTGCAAGTATTAACGGCCTCCGTAGCGTAATGGTAAGTCCATTCGCTTCACACCAGGAGGTCGCGGGTTCGATTCCCGGTGGTGTCAACTTGAAAGACTCGGTTTGGTTGGTGGTAGGGCATTTTCTAAGCCCGCCTGGCTAGCTACCACCATCTTATCTAAGTCTTGCCGCCAAACATCAGTGTTAGTAACATTGATGTGTTCCGGCTTGTAGATAAGATAGTCAGTTCTCCATTGCGTTGGGGAATCTTGGTAAGCCCGCTTCCATCTTCGGCATCATCGTCACTTACCCATCAGGTGAGATGAGGTCAAGGGCTTACCAATTGCGAATTTAAAAAAAAGAAAAAAAATAGATTTCTTCGTTGCGTGTAATGTAAGATAACAAACAAAACAAACACAATATCGCATTTATAATATTAGTTAGGATTTCGTAATCTTATCTTGACTGTGTTACTAATACTATTGGATTAGATAAAAACATAAACAGAGGCGTAGTAAATGTTGAATAATTTGATATTAAAGGTGTCCAGTGTCGTTATAGATGCATGGTGACAGCGATATTCAATAGGGATGACGACAGCATCAGAAATAAATTATGAACTCTTGATCACTAAATTGCCCTCCTACTTAAACTTCAGCAACCTTACTCGTTTTGTTTCCCATCAAGTCATAGATTTTTAATTCACCAAAATCACAAAATGAGTACAAAAATGGCGCTGCTAAACTGGCTTAGGTTTTACTAACATTTTTAGGACAAAATGTCGTTTTTGACACATGATAAAAAGTAACTCAGATGACCAGCATTCGTCATCCCTATTTGAAGAAGTGATTGAGAAGACATGTACGAGCTGTAATGTGAAAAAATGGTCACGATGGTAATATCCGGTAACGATTTTCTCAGATCACAGCTGAGATGACGTTGACATGCGCGCGCAGTAGGACCCGGCACCACGTGGACAAGGTACAGGTTCTAACTCTAAGATCTTTTAATTAAATTCTATATCATGCTTAATTATTGTGAAAGCCGATTCCGTTTAAGGCCTTAAGATAGGTCAAATGACAATATTCAATTCAATTATTGAAAGACTGTGAAAAGCTAACACTATGGAAAAATTATATAACATACCTACCTTAAGTAATAACTAATAAAAAAACAATGGAATTAAATATAATTTGAAAAATATTACCACTTTAGTTGTAAAAAATATACTGTAGACCCTGTTTTTGGCATTAATTGCAAAATTTCTCGAAAACAACTAGTTAATGTTAAATGAAAGCAACACACAAAAATCGGTGAATTTAAGACCTTTTATTTTAATTGAATAAATTTCTTTAACCTTATTTGAAAGTATAGAAAAGTAATAAAAACATGTAAAAATCAAAAATTGGGCGTTTGGTTTCAACGTAACAGCCGCGTTGAAGACCGCATTGATTTGAACTTAAAATGAACAGACTAACGTTCGATATTATTTTAACACGTATCAACCTGCTCGGCCAACTGTTCTGATACGAAGACGAGACAAGATAGCACAACAATTGTCTTCACAAAACTTATAATACGAAATGCAAACAAGTTTCTTTGTAAATGTTTACATATAACGTGGTAGATAATAAAAATTCTTTTGACGATCAAACAACTATATAATTGGAAACGCTGAACACGTTAAAACAACCGATTACCATCGCAACGATTTAGTACAATTCAGCATTATTATTTTTGGGTTTTGTTAATTTTCTAAAAAAATACTACATTTATATAGGAACAACTCGAAAGCATACCCTATCGAATAAAAAAAAACCGGTAAAGTGCGAGTCAGAACCGCGCACAAAGGGTTCCGTACCATCATACTAGATGGCGCTAGTTTCTTCACGTTTAAAAATAAACACGTTTTTTGTATGGAGACTTTCACTTTTTCTAATTTTTAGTATTTGTTGTTATAGCGGCAACTAAAATACAACATTTGTGAAAATTTCAACTGTCCAGCTATTACGGTTCATGAAATACAGCCTGGTGACAGACGGACAGCGGAGTCTAAGTAATAGGGTCCCGTTTTAACCCTTGGGGTACGGAAAGGTTCCCGTTTTAACCCTTGGGGTACGGAACCCTAAAAAATCATGAAATCGGTTCACAATCTGCGAATATGTCGCGTAACACGCACACAACAGTCGAATTGAGAACCACCTCCTTTGTGGGAGTCGGTTGAAACTTAAAATGGCGATGGCAATTACTATGCGGCAAATAGTGAAAGAGGTTATGGAATGTGGAGCAATGTCATGGAGTCGTGGACAAGGGCATGGGCATGCGCAATAGAGACGATTGGGCCACGTGGCAGAATCCCGTTGCATAACCTTTCATAGCTTCGTAAAATGATGTTAAGTGTATGCTAGGAGACTACGAACGATCCATTCTGCTAATGCTTCTATCCTAGCATTACAGGACAGGGGAGTTATTGTTGGAATATCAACAAAAATAAGTGTGTCTCTCTGTAACTAAAGGTAGAGAAATATTTCCTTGTCACACATGTATGTATTAGTTGAACACTCGAGCCCTTTCTTCTAATCTGATTATATACTGTAAAGCAACGGTTCTGTTTCTCTAAAGAGGATCTCGGTCCTGTACTTGCTATCGAGAAATTGAGTAGAGAAGACATGCATACACACCATTCCTGATAAAAAGTATATAATAAAATATTATTATTATTTCACCGTTGAATACTGTAAATGTGTCTTTCATTTGGTCACCTGAACCCAACAGTTATATCATGGTTGCTTATGATATGAACTTAAATTTTTATAGAATCTGTTATGCTGTATATAATACAATCTACAGAATAGTTTTAAATGAGAAAACAATTTTGAATTACACAGAGATGTGACTGAATTCTTTGTTAATCAGCTTGTGACATACTTAAGCACATTAGTTGTAATTAAAGTAATTAGAACGTTTCGCATGACACTGGTAATTAAATTTACATAAAATTGTCATTCGCTAAGGGTAAACGAACCTCACTCTGGAAACTGTGGGCGGTTATATCCATATAACATCTATTCAGAAACTATAAAAAAAACAAGATTGAGCGCGGCGTAAACGGATCTATAAACAGTGTCCGGATATAATGACTATGTTAATATTTTATTTTGTAATGTCACTAACATTAGATTTGTAAGTTATTGTATATTACTAACATTTATGGGCTGTGCAGCCTGCAATTAATTTATTTGATTTGATTTGTAAACTTGATATTTCCACAAGTATCAGGAATTCAGAAATACAAGAATGTATCAAACCCCTAATTGATTATGATGAAGTGAGTACAACCTACAACGGCAAGTAGTACTGTAGTAGGTACGTGTAGTGTAATAGGTACTATAGCATGTCGTGGTCAGAGACAAGTTGCATTATGACAGTGCACACACACGCAATGGGCGCCCGACACACACACAGGTGCAATAGCGCCGCGGAATGGGAATGGAATGGCGGTCAGAATTCACCCGCCATTTTCCGTTACCAAGAAACCACGTTTTTTTATAGAGTCGAGAGGGTAAAGGTAAAGAATGAGTTATAGCAAAGCAACTTATATGATGCGACGCAGTATTTAGAATACCTGATCAGGCTGGAGCCGCAAAAATTGTGAAGCACACAACTGCATAATCATTTCTCACTAAAATTGGACATCTTAAGTTGCAATTGGACTTTGCACCTTGATAAATCCATTCAGCGGCGGCACGCAGCGATTAGTCAACGTTTTGTTAAGCTAGTGACCTCGCTTGGAATCGTACTTCGAACGAAGCAACAGCCCCTGTTCTTGACGCTTAAAGAATTCAAAACATTGTTTCGAAAGCGCAACTCGATTTGCAAACATGCGATGAGCCTTATCAAAATATTTTTTCATAATCTGATGTATATTTATAAACATTCAGCGCGGGTATGATAACCGGACTGCCAACTTGAGACGGCTAATTACAATTATGTCATTAAAAGAGTCCTTCATGGAGGAGCGACATGATATAGCGACAGGAAAGCAAAAAGGCGCCATAATGTAACGTCGAGACGCCCCGAGACTCGGGCAGGGCCGTGTCGCCGCAAGGCAGATATCTCTATCAATATCTCGAGAATCCTTCTCCAGGACTACTGAACTGCACAATATTTACACATTCGCTTTACAAACACACAATTTGATGCATTCTTTGACGTAATTCCCACAAAACACCATATTATTATGAAGCCATGTGGCGACCACGTCGGCGCGCCAGCCACGACTTGCCATATTACAAATTCCAATGCGGACTTTACAAATCTATTAGTATCTCGTTGCACTTTACAATATAATCCATTTATATTTGTCGGAGACCTCGCGAAACCACAAATACGCGAACTGGGTGTTGATAGGGGCGCGGATGTGGTGTATATCCATATTATGGTGGAGGGAGAGCGGAGTCGCATAGAGAATGCGACGGTCGCGCGCGGCAGCTGCGGGGCAACTGGAGGGAGACGGGCGGCGGCAGCGGCAGGCGAAACAGGCGCGCCGCCGGTCCGTCAGGAGGGCGGGGGGCACCCCGACGGCAAGGGGGGCCGGCGTCTGGCGCGTCACCACTCCTCTGGGGGGCCGCCCGCCGCCGCCGCCGTGAATTGTGGCATTGTGGCATTGTGCAACGTCAGCAGGCGCGTGCGTACTCGCACCTCCTTACCTCTGGCGCCCGGTCCCCTGACTGATGACAGTGACGGGGCAACCCCGTGGCCACAAAAAAGCGCCACCGTCTCACCTTGGCTCGGATACGTCATTCCCCGTATCAAGTCCGCACTCTGTCTATCACATGATTCTAAAATTCAAGACACCATCTCGATTCTTGACGTATTTATTGTGGGATGCCAGCAGTTTCAACTCACCCAGCGATCAGTGTTTTTTCAGATGCACTTCCTCAAGGCCACGTATTCATACTTTTTACTGCAACGCCAATGCTATGATTAGCGATTTTTTTCCACATGAGCGCATTGCAAAAAGCTAGCAGGTATGTTAACATTGAGCGGATGGATGTAAGAAAGAACTCGCAGACGTCGAAGGATGTAATGTTCTATTGTTGGCAACAGAAGATGCTATTGTGTTTCTTTTGAAAACGAACCGTGAATGCGAATTTTTGTTAATAAAGAAATCTTTGGAGCTTATAACCGGCGGTGCAGTGTCAGACCATGGTCTGTTCGTACTGTTCACCAACCAAACAAATTAATGTAAAGGTAAATAAAAAGTGTTGTGATCTGATAGTCAATGACAAAATAGTTATTGTCAATGAAATGATTAGGGCTATTGTTGCACGAAGATTTTAATTAATAAGCTCTATTGTTGCACGATGATGTCATGTTGTGCATGTTTTATCTAGAGAATATGGCCGCATTCATCTGTTTAAATAGAGATTAATTACTGTAAATTAATTTGATAAATACCTAATTACTGTATCCAATACCACGTGGATCGAATTTGTAGGTGAAACATATGACACTTTATTATTATAATAATACAAGATTAAAAAGTAAATATTTAAGGAATGAAACAACATGGCAGGCAGCTGACCGCATCAAAAATAAACAATCAAATGTTATTTCGTAAATTATACTATAGAAATTCCAAATAATCTTACTTGTTTTGTTTAACACCACTTCAATTTTAATTAATTTAGATCACAAAACTAGTTCATATATGTGATGACGCAGAAAAATTTTAAAGTCACTCCGTCACTATTTTAAACAGGTTTGGCTTGCTTTTCGCAAACCTAAGCCCACTGGGTAAAACTTACCTGAAATAAACCCAAGGGTCTTGACAAAAGTGGGGTTTTTTTTAAACTTGTATTAAAATTCTGATAGAGCACTAAATAGCACTACCACTGTGGAAAGATGAAGGTAATTTCTCCAATTGACAACCGACAATAATGATTAAATCTCCTTTATGGGTTTTTCCTGTCAAATGGCTTTATTCAGTAGGTATATTAAGTAGTCTATTTGATTCCGAAATTTAGTTAAAATGTAATCGAAAACCCAATTATCTTTGAAAAAAAACCGAATAAGCCGCTTGGGTAGATATATTTTTGAAACAACCCGGGTTTTTTGCCAACCCTGTTTTTAATATAAAATTTTGTTTTTGACAGATGATAAAAAGTAGCTCAAATGCGTATCAACTATCACTATCAACCAATTAGCCTATTGACCAAAATACTGATCTTCAAATGATACCTATGTGAATTTAGTAATGGAAACTTACATTCTAAATAACTTTATAAATTAATTAAAATCCCGACTGCATAACACTTAACCCCTATTTTTTGGCCAGTCGGGTAAAAATGTATCCTACAAGTAGTAAAAAATGTACCCTATGTCACGACAAAGATGTAAACAACCTATTTTTTGGCTCGTCGGGTAAAAATGAATCTTTCGTCAGTCACGGCACAGATGAGATACTAGTTACTTCGTCATCACGGGACCAAGACAAATCTCAAACCTTCAAAAGCCGTCAAGCCGTTTAGGCTACAGGGCGTGCCAAATAATTAACAGACATACATACATAAACTCGAAAAACATAACCCTAATTCTGGCGCAATCGGGTGATAAGATAGCGATCTCGTTCGTTGCTACTACGTGAGTAACAAAGAAAGAATCCGACAAAATGGCGCGAAAGTTATGTACATTGTCCATTACCTACCTACTTGCGAAGAATTTTAATTCAATTTGACGCGCCCGCGGCGATAAAGCCACACGAATCACGATCAGCGTTCGTAAATTGGCATTTTATGATAATGTCAAAAACTTAAAAGAAAATGTTTCATGCCAATAAAGTATTTCGTGATTAATATTTTCCATTTTCGGGGTCCATTTATTTTTAACCGACTTCAAAAAAGGAGGGGTTTCTATGTGCGTCTGTATATTTTTTTTTATGTATGTTCACCGATTTCTCCGTCAATTGGTGACCGATTTTCAAATTCTTTTTTTATTCGAAAGAGTATACTCCCGAGGGGGTCCCATGGTCACTAAGTCAGGATCTGATGATGTGATCCCAGGGAAATCGAGGGCAACCCTCATATTTTATAGGCACACTTATTACGTGATTCATATGTTTTCTTAAGCTATTAAAATACTTGCGTATGTTAGTCACCATCTCATGTTGATAAGCTGATGAAGGAAGGTATAACTCCTTAACTGTTAGGAGTTGGAGGAAAATTATTTCAATATTATACATAGATGTATGCGTAGGTATGCATAGACCGATAGTTGTATTCTTTCAGGTTATTCAGATGAGCTGGTGATGGACGATTTAACTCCTTAACTTTCATGCTGCTGAGATGATGATGGAAGCCACAGGACTTTGTATCTGTTAGTTAATGAAACACATGTATTATGTTTTGATAATTCCTATTGATGAGTAGGTGATTGGGTTTAACGTTGTTAGATAGATAGCATTATCATCACTAAAAACAAAGATAATAAAAGTAAAAGTTAAAAAATACTAAAAACCGACTTCAAAATGAAATACACTAAAAAGTATGAAATAATATTATTTATTACACAACATTAACCAACAATAACGAAATCAAAAGTGGGTACGAATTAAATTAGGGGCTTAATTTTTTTTTTCATGTCGGTGTCAGCAAACCATCGAATCTAAAACATTTGATGTGTGCTACTATTTTAATTCGTACCCACCTTTGATTTCGTTATTGTTGGTTAATGTTGTGTATTTAAGTTTAATAATATTATTTCATACTTTTTAATGAATTTCATTTTGAAGTTGGTTTTTAGTTTTTTAAACTTTTATTTTTTTATCTTTGGGGTTCCATACACAAAGGTAATGGGACCCTATTTTACTAAGGTAATGGGACCCTATTTTACTAAGGTAATGGGACCCTATTTTACTAAGGTAATGGGACCCTATTTTACTAAGCCTACGACATCGGTTCGTCCGACCTGTGTCTTTGGAACCATAGTTCACATGTCATGTGTAGTTATTATTACCGTTTTATAATAAAAATAAGAAGTTACTTATTGTAAAAAAATTAAGGGGGGTATAAAATATGTTTTTAAGGTTCCGAACCCAAAGGGTAAAAACGGGACCGTATTACTAAGACTTCGCTGTCCTTCCGTCCATCTATCACCAGGCTGTATTTCATGAACAGTGATAGCTAGACAGTTGAAATTTTCACAGACGATGTATTTCTGTTGCCGCTATAACAACAAATACAAAAAATTTGAAAAAGTGAGTCTACATACAAAAAACATGTTTTTTTTTAAACGTAAAGAAACAAAAGCCATCTAGTATGATGGAAGGTTTTTTAAAAGTTAGATTAGTTTATTTGGCATTTGGTATAATGTGTTTCTGCATTTTTGGAGTTCCCTACAAGGTAACGGGACTTATTACTAAGCCTAATGCCTATGCTACGCTGTCCTTCAGTCTGATGTCCTACATTTTATGAGTTATTATTGGAGATTTACCAACTAGTAAAAATTAAAAGTTTAAAATTAAGTGGGTCCCCATAAAAGAAACCTTTTACGCTGCTTTTGTTTTTGCACTATAGTAAAAATGGTAATACACACACAAGTGTGAAACTTGGTGTGATAAGTATTAATCCTAAAGTAAAACAAAAAATAATAAATACCGCCCAAGGTTCTTAAAAAAAGGTTGAAAAAAAGAAGTATCTTGTATGGGGGCTCCCTTTATTTTTAATTTAGTTTTAGTTTTTAGCTTCCATCTTCGGCAACGTCATCGCTTACCATCAGGTGAGATGTTGTCAAGGGTTTACCAATTGTGAATAAAAAAAATACATTATTATATCGGCAATAGATATGAAATTAATAAAAAACAGCCCACTAACATACAGATGGACGTACGGACAGCGGAGGCTTAATAAAAGGGTCCCGTTGGCACCCTTTAAGTACGGAACCCTGAAAACCGGCCAAATATGAGTTGTACTTGAGTTAAGGAGCCCAAACTGAATGAAGAAAAAACCTAACCACTCCGGGAGTGCCGACTGTAGTGAAACCCTTCTACAGTTTTATAAGTTTTGACGTATTGTATGGTAACAGGTCATATGTAACGGTAAAGGTGTCGCGATTTCAATGGTTTTTCTCTATCTCAAATACAATTTTACAAGTTTTGGTAACAGGTAACACGAATCGATAAAGTGTCGCCAGTTCAATGGTTTTTTCCCATCTCAAATACAGTTTTACAAGTTTTGGTAACAGGTAACAGGTATCGGTAAGGTGTCGCCAGTTCAATGGTTTTTTCCCATCTCAAATACAGTAATAAGCTCGCTTCCATCTTCGGCATCATCGTCACTTACCATCAGGTGAGATGATGCCAAGGGCTTACCAATTGAGAATAAAAAAAAACAGTTTTACAAGTTTTGGTAACAGGTTTCGGTAAGGTGTCGCCAGTTCAATGGTTTTTTCACATCTCAAATAGAGTTTTACAAGTTTTGGTAACAGGTATCGGTAAGGTGTCGCCCGTTCAATGGTTTTTTTCCCCATCTCAAATACAGTTTTACAAGTTTTGGTAACAGATAACATGTAACGATAAGGGACAAGGGTGTCGCGAGTTCAATGGTTTTTCCCCATCTAAAATACAGTTTTACAAGTTTTGGTCACAGGTAACAGGTATCGGTAAGGTGTCGCCAGTTCAATGGTTTTTTTTTCCATCTCAAATACAGTTTTATAAGTGTTGTTCTTGGTGCCCAACGCGCCTAAAGAAGTTTTCATTTCAAAAATTTTTTTCGTCACTCTTGTTGATGTATTTTAATAAGTTAAAAGAATAAGTATCAATGTTGTATCGTCCATAATCTGAGACTATAATCTGAATTACGACATTATGTATTTTACTATTTAAAAGTATGTGTAAACAAGTATTTAAAATAAATATTTTTGAATTTCGTACTCGTGTAATATGGTGGTACGGAACCCTCGGTGTGCGAGTCCAACTCGCACTTGGCCGGTTTTATTTTAAAGATTTCATGAAACATCTTCATTGATATCAAAATCTACTATCTTCTATCATACTATTCCAACTAAATCTAACTTTATTTTATTACTTTCCATTGAAGCTGTAACAAGTTTCGAATGAATTCCAGAGTATTACGATATGGCTTACAGTAGCGCAACGCCTTTGATGTCGCACGATGCGCCACCGGCCCATTCTAGCCTGTACCTAGTCAGGCTGGCAAACTCGCGGAGTTTGCCAGGCTGTGCCCCGCCGCCCGCTGCCCCGCAAGTACCCTTCCGTTGCTCTGCGTAAGTACACAGGCCAGCATATCAAGCTACACACTTTGGACTTTGTACCGTCCTTATGCCCAATGCGTATGGATCAGAATCGCACTACAAGTGTATATAATGTGCTGGCCTCTGTAAATTCGTTGCACTACTGTATGCCGCTCGCTATATTGTAATACTGTGTGAATTCAGTCCTCTCGGTACTAGTACGTTCAGTTCGTGATTCGTTATCGTCGAAGGACGAACACTCGCGCAAGGCACGTGGACTGCAGTCTCTATGGTAACTATACATTGTTTTATAGTTGGCTCTACTGATACTGTGGTGTGTATTGTGTAGGTAAGTTTGATTGCGAAAGCACTGTTGCTGTTCTAGCTGTTACCTATTGCGGTCCAAGGTTGGTGATAAGGTTTTATGCGCTACGCAGACTAACAATGTCGTGGTCGAATGATTTGCAAGTATGCTGCTGTTTGTTTTAGAGGCGAGGGTAATAGGGATGACGAATGCTAGTCAAGTCATCTGATTTACTTTTTATCATCTGTCAAAAACGACATTGTGTTCTAAAAATGTTTGATATACCTAGGCGTGACGTCATAGTTTTGCAGTCATTTATGTAGGTACTCATTTTGTGATTTTGGTGAATTAAAAATCGAAGACTTGATGGAAAACAAAACGAGTAAGGTTTTCCAAAGTTTCAGTAGAAGGGAAATTTAGTGATCAAGAGTTCATAATTTATTTCTGATGCTGACGTCTCGTCACCCCTATTGTGTCACGGTATCGTGTTCCTATATCCGGATGATAAAACTGTTTTCTCAGTAGCCACGCTTGACCCAAATATAGAAAATCTTAACGAATTCGGATCACATGGTTCTCCAATGATGAATACCATCGTTGTCCAATCTCATCATCATTATATCAGCCGAAAATCATCCACTGCTGGACAAAGGCATCCCCCAAGGATTTCCACGACGACCGGTCCTGCGCTGCCCGAATCCATCGGCCTCCCGCGATCTTCACCAGGTCGTCGGTCCACCGCGTGGGAGGCCTGCCCACGCCACTCGAGAACTTTACTGCCCCATCGGCCATCCGTTTTACGAGCTATGTGCCCTTCCCACTACCACTTCAGTTTAGCGATTCTGTGAGCTACGTCGGTTACTTTGGTTCTCCTGCGGATCTCCTCGTTTCTGATTCGATCACGCGGAGAAACTCCGAGCATAGCAATCTACCGCTATGTAATACCTACGGCAGCATGAGAGCAAAAGGTCCACAATGATACCTCTAATTTGCGCATGTTTTGCCCCATGACGTATTACATGGCGGTAGTTTGGACAACGATGGCATTTATCATTGGAGAACCATGTGATACGAATTAATCTTAACATCCTTACTTCCTTACTAATATTATAAATGTGAAAATGTGTTTGTTACCTTTTCACACTTCAACACTTTAACCAATATTGATGAAATTTGGCATGCAGGTAGCCTTTGTCACGAGGAAGGACATAGCCTACTTTTTATCCCGGAAAAATTGTATAATCCGATGCAGTTCCTGAGGGAACTAAAAAAATACTCTTTTTTGGTTAATTTCTTTTACATCGCACGCAACGGAACAATGGATTTTTGAGTTTTTTTGTACAGATGATAGAGGAGGTGGGAAACGACATAATTTACTAATCACTCTTAAAGACAGTCATAAAAACGATGTACAAGCGGGCGAAGCCGCGGGAAAAAGCTAGTATCTGATAAAAAAATGAGTTCGCTTCTTCTTCTCTTTTCGTGTCGATGGGTTCCTCACTACAGCAATTTCGACCAGAAAGTGGCCGCTCCGATGGCCCTTTCCGTTGCGTCAACAAGGTCTTGCTCGCTACAGGAGTAGGGACGGGCTGGACAGGTGAGGAGGTGCGCCATGATCTGTGGTGCTGCTGGTTGGTCTGGTCTGCATACCCCACTTTATTAGGTTCTCCTTGCAGCGACCCACCTGTGTTCGGAGACGGTTGAGTGACCTCCACGTTGGCTAGGGGTTCTTATGTAATGAGCTCGCTTATAAAGATAAGATGAATAGGTTTTCAAGAAAAAAGCAGAACCATCGGCAAAAGTACAGTAAAATCGAGTTTGCTGATCAAATAAAAACCGACAAACGCAAATTTTCCTGTGAAACTCTACAAGAAATCGAGGACGTTTAAAAATACATAATGAAATTAACACAGAACAACGATAAAAGCCGTAATGTATATTATTCACTATTACAGAGATTAACTTATACATTAAATAAATCCGAATTTTCATGCTTCGATTAAATAGCTTTCCATTGCTCGTTGTGTGTTGTACACTGATTAGAGCGGACTTGGAAAAGGAGAAATGGAAAGTGTCAAAGCGATATTATCTGTTTGGTCGTGTTATAAATGTAGCTGAGTATTGGACGGCGCCGTGGCCGGTCCACCCACGGAAAGCAGACTGAAAATAAAATATACAGGATGTAACAAAATTGGTGTAGGTCCCGTTAATTGGGGCTTCTACTCATTATACTGAACAACTTTTGTCCTACGAATTTGCTGAAAACGTAAAAAATATATTTTACTCTTCATACAAATCGATCAGCTAATTCGACCGATTTTGTGCACTTTAGTATGGAGGGTCCAATTTTTTTTTAAATTGATTATGGGTTCCTTGGAGAAAGTTGTTCAGTATGACGAGTAGAACACCCAGTAAACGGGACATACATAAATTTTGTTACACCCTGTATAGTAAATACCAGCTAACTTGTAAACCGTGTCCACAATACAAACCGATATAACTCCCAAGTATTTCGCAAGTCACTTTAGAATTTCGAAATATTTTAACGAAACCTCAATCAGAACAAGTTGGGAAGTTAATTCCTAATTTGTTTTTTTCTTTTGGAATTTATGTACCCGATACTAATGAAACGGTCGAAGCTCAGTGCGATTTGCGTGGTTGGATCGCGCTCACGCAGGTTAACTGACCCGAAGCACGGTCATTACCTGGATGAGTTTGAATGTTAGTGGCATTTTTCTCGACCGTTTACGTACATACATGGAAGGCACGTGAAGCTGTTAGTGCCGAGTAAGGTTTTTCGAAGTTTTAGTAGGAGGGCAATTTAGTGATCAAGAGTTCATAATTTATTTCTGATGAGGTCGTCATCCCTATTATGAATTGCAGCAAGTTATATAATAACAGCTCATATACGTCCCCACCGAGGGGCTCGAGCCTACCCTGAATCAGGGCGATTAGGCCTTAGTCGACCACGCGGGCCCAGTGCGGGTTGGTCGACTTCACACACAACCTTCGAGTTTCTTCGCAGGCGTGTGCAGGTTTCCTCACGATGTTTTTCCTTCACCGTTAAAGCAATCGGTAAGTATAATGTACGTAAGTTTTTGAAAAACTCATTGGTACATTGGCCGTCCAGATTTGAACCCGGTACCTCTGGTTAGATGGACCGAGTCGTTACCGGTTGAGCCACCGACGCTTTTTTAGCCACCGACGCTTTTTTTTTGCAGCAAGTTATTAGTAATTAAATATTAAAACTAAAGTAAGATAGAGAAAGATCAATTTCAGCTCTAAACAGTTTTCACAGGATAATAATTTTCGAAAGAC
The DNA here is from genome assembly GCA_947284805.1 of Coleophora flavipennella. Lineage (NCBI taxonomy): Eukaryota > Metazoa > Arthropoda > Insecta > Lepidoptera > Coleophoridae > Coleophora > Coleophora flavipennella. Next base: position 7,188,865 of record OX369283.1, on the reverse strand, counting down.
CTAAAAACTTTTAGGTACAAGCTTTTATTTGAAAATTTTCAATTATTTCGTATTCTTCTTAGCAAACCCTATTATTTGATACCCATATTGTAGGAGTGCAATAAAAATAACTATTCCGCCATCTTGGGTGTGCCGCCATGTTGGATTAAGAATGACGTTACAGAGTTAACCATGCATTGTCATCCAAACTGGACGTGTATACAAAATTTCAGCACAATCGGTTGAAGATATCTCCTTCAAAATTTAGTTGTAATGTTGTAAGGTGTTAAAATATATCTATATACTAGCTGTCCCGGCGAACTTCGTACCGCCTTACATTACATTAAACTGCCCTGCCCTACCCTACACTACACTAAACTACCCTACCCTACATACACTACACTACACTACCCTACCCTACACTACTCTACACTACCCTACACTACACTACACTACCCTACCCTACCCTACACTACCCTACCCTACCCTACACTACCCTACCCTACCCTATCCTATCTCTCAAGTTGGATCGAACTGCACATGGTGTGCGAATTTTATTATAATCGGTTAAGTGGTTTAGGAGTCCATTGGGGACAAACATTGTGACACGAGATTTATATATATTAAGATGTATGTATTTAAACGTATATAAGTATGTATATCAGTCTCTGGTTCCCATAACACAGGGAATCCTACTTTGGGGCCAGATGACCATGTGTGATTTGTCCCAGAATATTTATTTATTTATTTAATGTGTTGACATTACCTACAAATTATATTTAAATAACAACTTTAACTTTAACTTAATATTAATAATAAAAAAATAAAAAAAAATATATTCCACCCGAACAAACATAGATACATTGCAAGTTAAATAAAAGTTACGTGCAACCGAGCATGCGAAATTACGTCAAGATTGGTTGAGTGTGTTGAAACGTGAAGAGGTAAAAAACAAGAAATATTAGTAAGGATATAGATAATTATACTAAAAAACGCTAAACACGTTAAAAAACCGACATCCAACGCAACAAGTTAGTACATTTTTGCATTATTATTTTTGGTTTTTGTTAAATTTTTAATAAAGTACTACACCGATTTTGATAAAATGTATATGGGACCACGCGGGAAGCACTAGCTATCAAATAAAAAAAGAATCAACAAAATCCCGATTCCCGGCGGGGTCAATTGTAAGACTCGGTTTGGTTGGTGGTAGGGCATTTTCTAAGCCCGCCTGGCTAGCTACCACCATCTTATCTAAGTCTTGCCGCCAAATATCAATGTTGGTATCATTGGTGTGTTCCGGCATGAAGATAAGATAGCCAGTTCCCCATTGCGTTGGGGAATCTTGGTAAGCCCGCTTCCATCTTCGGCAACATCTTCACTTACCACCAGGTGAGATGTTGTCAAGGGTTTACCAATTGTGCATAAAAAAAAAAAAAAATCGGTTCACCTAGTCAAAAGTTCTGAGGTAACAAACATAAAAAAACGTACAGTCGAATTGAGAACCTCCTCCTTTTTGGAAGTTGGTTGAAAAATAAAGAACATCCGATTTCAAACGCAAAATTGCGGGGTAAAAGTTAAACCGACATGTTTTTCCAGTGATTGGTATCTTGAAAACCACTGAACCGATTTTGATGAATAACTTAATCCAACAAAATAGGAATGATTGAAAATCAATTTCTAGTTTTCGACAAATGCGTGAACAAACAAACAGAAATACATATACATTCACTTGCGAAATTTTGCACACGTGTTTAGAACCCATGAAACTGAACAACTTTCCCCATGGAAGCCATAGTCAAAACGCAAAAAAAAATGGCTCTCTCTCCCATACTAACTCGAGCAGCTGATCAGCCAACTTAGTTCAATTTTTTTTTTGAGATTTGACTATGGGTTTCATGAGGAAAGTTGTTCAGTTTCATGGGCAGAAGCTCCACAGTTAAAATAGTTTCAGCTAATTTTGTTAGACATTATATATGTATACGAATATTGTGCAATTCCAACGATATTACTCGTATATACATTATACATTATATGTACATACAGTTTTGAATCGACAACCTCTTTTTTTGTCAAGTCGGTTAAAAAATAATATAATTTGTAACGTCGTAGTATCTATTCAAGGGCACATTTTCTTCGATTCGAGGTATAACGAATAAACATTTCTTGGTAAACTTTTAGCACTGGCAGATAGATATTAAATTATACATAGGTGCCCGCCCACTTATTTACCTGCCATTTCGCGACTTTAATATTGGATGTCAGTCAAGAAAATTATACCCACTTATACAGGATGTAACAAAATTGGTGTAGGTCCTGCTAACTGGGGATTCTACTCATCATACTAAACAACTTTCCCCAAGGGACTCATAGTCAATTCTCGAAAAAAAAATGTAGACCCACCATACAAAAGCGCACAAAATTGGTCGATCAGCTGATCGATTTGTATGAAGAGCTAAAAATTTGTTTTTGCGATTTTAGCAAAGTCGTAGAAAAAAAGTTTTTAGTATGATGAGTAGAAGCCCCAGTTACCGGGACCTATACCAATTTTGTGACATCCTGTATTTATTTACCCGCTATTTCGCGACTTTGATATTGGATGTCAGTCAAGAAAATTCTCAGAAAGTACGGATCGGTTAATAAATAACAGTATTTATTCACTTTGTTATTTGATAACATCTCGATTGTAATAAATAAGCAACGAACGAACAATGAATTATGTTGCCCATTGCCTTCTGCTTAATTAAAACTAACATTAAAAGGAACGAAAATTTGACTTGTTATACAAACGGCCAAAGCGTTTTTTTTTATTCACAATTGGCACGCCCTTGGCATCATCTCCCTAATGGTAAGTGACGATGCCGCCGAAGATGGAAGCGAGCTTACAAGATTCCCCAAGGCAAAGGAGAACTGGCTATCTTATCTTCATGCCGGAACACATCAATGTTTTTAACACTGATGTTTGGCGGCAAGACTTAGATAAGATGGTGGTAGCTAGCCAGGCGGGCTTAGAAAATACCCTACCACCAACCAAACCGAGTCTTACAAGTTGACCCCACCGGGAATCGAACCCGCGACCTCCTGATAACATCTCGATTGTAATAAATCAGCAAAGAATGAACAATGAACGATGTCTCCCTTTGCCTTCAGCTTAATTAAGGTTAACATGAAAAGGAATGTATTTAAGAGGACTCGGCGACGGCGAAAATTTGACTTTTTACACAAATGGCCAAAGATTTTCACCTCTTAAAAGTTAACCGATTTTGACCAATTTTTTATAGGTTTTAAGTCAGAACAAAAGCTTGGTTTATGGGTTTCGTTTTTAAAATTATTGATTGAAATATAAACAAATAATGGCTGAAATATTTTTGTATTTTTTTTACGAGAACGGACACTTATTAACTTTATTGCAAAAAAAAACCAAAAAATGTACGAGTAGCTTTTCTTCCTTCTTTCTTATCGTTTGGCACAATTAACCGTGCTATCCAAGAGCACACCCCGGACACTCCATACAAACGAGCGAGAAATGATATACATAATTATAACTGACGTATCTATAGGCAAGAATGCAGGTAGGGTTGAATCACACCGGCGGTATTGGTCACAAAATGTTTGTTAGTTTATTTACTGAACGCTGTGTGAATACTAAACTCTTTTTTTTATACTTTTCGTTGTAAACAAACACCGTTCGAAAAAAAAAACACCACTTTCCGAATACACCACATCTTTAAACACTTTTTCCTTGACCAACAAATCGCTACCGCTTATTAAAAAAAAGGTCATCTACTTCTATGACGCCGAAAATCGCTGCCGCTTATTAAAAAAAGGTCCTCCATTTCTCTGACGGCGAAAATCGCTGCTTATTCCAAAAACAGGTGAAGTCAATTTGATCACCAAGATTCACCAAGGCTCAGCCCCCTCCACCCATTTCAAACCCCCAAATTTTATAGTGTTAGAAGATGACCGTATAAAATAATAGCAGTTTTCAGAAAAATTCAGTTGGGCCTTTACGTTCGGTAACTGGTTGGTTTTTATGCTTGTGAACGAAATCACAGCGGCGCGCAAAGTGAATATAGTGAATAAAAGTGCTTGCGTAGCTCGTCCTTTACGTTTGGTACTCAATCTACACCCAATCTGAGTGACGGGGGGGTGAGGTCGAATTTAGAGAGGGGCAGGGAGTGTCCATACTGTACGTTAGTACTAATATATATACTGTGCCAAGAGATAGACAGCGGCGGTTGCCTGGTGTTGCACTTAGAATCACCCGCGGTCACGTGTTGAGCAATTTAGATTTACACCTACGGACGTGTGCAACGCGACCTTCATACACATCTGGAATCAGATGTGCAGATTTCCTCACGATGTTTTCCTTCACCGTTAAAGCAATCGGTAAATATATTATACCTACGTAAGTTTCGAAAAACTCATTGATACATTCGCCGTCCGGTTTTGAACCCGGGACTTCTGGTTAGGAGGACCGAGTCGTTACCGTTGTTGAGCCACTGACGCTTTTGTTCTAACTGATTGATTTATTTAGCCTTTATTTCCATGCCTTCCAAATATACAAAAATAATAAAATAATAAATGCTATAGTATTTAAGAAGACTTGGTCCCTTCTCGGGTATAGGCCTCCTCCAACTGTCTCCATCCTTTTCTATTTTTTGCCTTCTGTGTCCAATCTGTACCGACAGTTTTAACTATCTCGTCGACCCAGCGGTCTTTAGGTTTTCCTACCCTTCTGTTTCCACTTGGACCCGACCACGTGGTGATGCGATTTGTCCATCTGTTGTCTGTAGTCCGGGAAATGTGCCCTGCCCATTTCCATTTTAATCTTTTAGTGTGTTGTACCGCGTCGATTATTTTAGTTTTTCTCCTTATGTTCTCGCTCTTTTGTTTATCTCTAAGCTTGATTCCCAGTACACTTCGCTCCATTGCACGTTGGCAAGAGCGTAATTTATTTTTTATTTTGTTGGTGTAGATCCAAGTTTGAGCTCCATATGATAGGCACGGCAGCAAGCAAGAGTCCATGACCTTTTTTTTCAACTTTAGTGGGAGTTTTGACTTAAATATTTCCTTGAAGCTCCAATATTTCTTCCAGGTAATGCTGATTCTACGTTCTATTTCATCTTCGTGTCTTGTTTTTTTGAAAGATATTTGCTTACCAAGGTAAATATAGTCGTCTACGTACTCTATGCATGACTCGTTTACCGTTATAGGTCTTTGATAGCTATTTGTGGCAACTTTCGTTTTCGAGGTATTCAGTTGTAAACCAACACTTTGGCTGACTCTGTTTAGCTCTTCGAGCATCATTTCCAGCTGTTTTGGAGTGTTCGCGAAAAGTACGATGTCGTCCGCGAAGCGCAGGTTACTTAGGAACTCTGTACCAATTAGTATCCCTTTCTTATTCCAATCTAAATCCTTCATGACGTTTTGGAGTACAGCTATGAATAATTTGGGTGACAGCGGGTCCCCTTGCTTTACTCCTCTTCGTATATAGATTGTTGGTCCGATTCTGTCTAGTTTTACTCTGCTTATACTTTTTTCGTATATGTCTTTGATGATGTTTATATATATAGTTGGTATACCTTGCTGTATCAGTGCTTGCCAGATGCTTGCATGGGAAATTGAGTCGAACGCTTTCGCGTAATCGATATATGCGAGGTAGAGCGGTTGATTGAATTCTAGGTGTTTTTCCACTACTTGGTCTAGTGAGTGGATATGATCCATAGTTGAGTATCCTGGGCGGAACCCGGCTTGTTCCATTGGTTGGTTTGCCTCTATAATCGGGGCTAGTCGTTTTTCTAAGCACGTGGCGAACAATTTGTACATGCACGGCAATAAGCTAATAGGTCTATAATTATTAATATCTGAAGAACTTCCTTTTTTGTATAACAAAATTATTCGAGATTCTCCCCAGTTTTTAGGTATCTCTTGTCTTTCCAGTATCTTATTGAAAAGAATTGTGATATGGTCTATTAGTACGTATTTTCCAATTTTCAAGGCCTCGTTGGGGATGTTATCGGGACCCGGGCTTTTTTCGTTCTTTAGATTTTCTATTTTTTTCATTATTTCGCTGCTCGTAAAAGGCTCTATTGGGTTATCTAATTGTATTTCGTATTTTTTATACTCGTTAACAGCATTGCTTTCACTTTGATATAGATCTCGATAGAAATCTGAGGCGATTTTAATAAGGTTTTCTCTTGTTTGTGATTTACTCGTTGTGATCGGGTCATTCAGAGTAGGTATCCATTTTTTCTCCGTATTTAACTTTTTGTAGGCTTTTTTCTGACTTCCTGTGGTGGTTAGGTATTTTTCTATTACTTCCATTCTGTGGTTTTCGTAGTCCTTTTTTAACATCTTATTTGTAGTTTTGTAGAGAGCTGAAAGTTCCTTTTTCTCTTCTTTATTTTTCGATGGTTTTGACTGAAGTGTGATACGTTTTTTGAGTAGGTGTTTTGTTTCGTCGGTTAGTATGATTTTTGATACTTTTCTTGAGCTGATAGAATCAAGGCTTTGTTTGATGGCCGTCTCTAACTTCAGATAAAACGATTCTACATCTTCTACATTTTCCCACTGGATTGTCTTTGATTTGTCAAACAGGGACTCGAGATACGCCTGTTGGTTTGAATCGTTTGATAGATCGGCTTGAGTTCCTCTAAAAGTTGCTCTGCTTTTCCTTAGGTTTTGTAATTGCAGCGTGCCTCTTAGTAGCCTGTGATCACTTGGAAATGTTCTGTTATTTAAAACTTCGATGTTCGAGAAAAGCTTTGAGTTGTTGCTTAGAATATAGTCAATTTGGTTTTTATACTGTTTGTCAGGTGTAGTCCATGTCCAGAGGTTTTTTACGTTTTTCTTAAATATTGTGTTTATGATTGTAAATTTGTTAGTAAATGCGTATTGTAGTAGCCTGTCACCTCTGTTGTTCCTCTCTCCATAGCAATATGGTCCCATAATTGAATTTTCTGGGGGTTTTCTTTGTCCTATTTTAGCGTTGAAGTCTCCCATTAGAATAATTTTTCCCCTTGCCAGGTTTTGGGCCTCTTCGATTTGATTATAGAAGACTTCTATTTCTTCTTCCGGTGCTTTAAAAGTGGGAGCATAGACTTGGATTAAAGAAATTGTTACTGTTTCAAATTTCATGTTTAGTAGGCAGACTCTATCTGATATGCCGATGTAATTTTCAATATTGTTTTTATATTTATTTTTAATTAAAAATCCGAAAAACTGATTGATAACCTATCAAAAATTGGTCCAAATCGGTTAACATTTTAAGGGTGAAAATCGCTAACGCTTTTTGTACGAAAAGTCTCAACTTCACAGTACTCTTAAGGGGAATATGAAAAGAATTGTATTTAACGACTGATCCATTCACAGAAAATCTGAAAACGTTTGCTATTAAACAATGAGCAGAATATTTTTATATATTCAAATTCTTCAATCCCTACACTTTGGGTACTGAACATTAAAAGTGGAATAAAAAAATGCGCCGGCCAAGTGTGTGTCCAACCATGCATAGTGTAGGGTTCCGCTTTCAAGTCACTGTTCTCACAGGATACCCGAAATAATTTTCTTTGATAGTTCCTACGAAGACCCACTGTCCCACATATCGGTAATATCAAGTTTCTATATAGATCAAATTGTTTAAAAACACCAGAGGGTAGGGGAGGGGGGGATGTTGTTATATACTTAGGCGGCCTACATCTTGCAAATGGTACATTTGATAAACATATGTTTTAAGAAAACTTAACTCCATTTTAATAGACCTATTCAACGACGTAAATATGTAACATTGAAACTACATTTTTACGGAAATATTATAAATCACAGACACAGATATTAGTGTCGAGAACTTGTTTACGAAATTTCAATAATTTTCATAAACATCCTCACATTAGATGAAGGACGTTCCACAAAGACAGGTTTACGTATGTTTACGTTTTGACGGGCTATGTGCCCCGCCCACTGTCACTTAAGTCACTTAACCCGGCGAGGATGTGGAGGGGTCATTTTTAATCGAGTGTAGTTTTTTTCCCGCGGTCATAGGACGTTGGACGTCTCAGTAGCTGTTGCTAAGAGACCCGCCTACACGTTTAACACAGCTTTTTAGTAGGCCGCCGCCTGCGAACAGAGTCACACATGCGCAAAGTCAAAAAGATTCAATATCACCCTACCAAAAGCATTACAATCCAGTCTTTAGCACTGTCTTTATACAGTTCAGTATTTTTAAACCTTTGCTAAACCTAATGTAATAAAAACATTTTGTATTATTACATGTGTTTTTTTTTTACAAAATACATTCAATATTAATCAACTAATAGAGTCAACTTGAATTCTTTGTTGAACAATATAAATATAGCCATTAAAAATGCAATAAAATACAAGGTCAAATATACCCTTCACAACCGCCACGTAAGTTTTTTCACCACATCCTCGCCGGGTTAAGTTAAGCGATTCCTAGAGCTATGTTAGTTACTTTTGTTTTGCTACGTATCTTCTCGTTTTTGATTCGATCACACGGGAAAATTCCAAGCATAGCTCGCTCCATGGCCCTTTCGGTAACTTTAACCCTTCTTATGAGATCCATCAATAGTAAGCGTCACAATAACTTTAATTATTCAAATAACAAATTAACTTCGTTTGCATGGAGTGTGTGCTAGCGATACACTCCTCTTAAGTAAAATCGACGTTCCATATTTGAACTCATATTCAAATTACGAGCTTCAAAAATTTTACAACACCACCCCAATTTACAGGTCTTATTTCTAGTAGTCTTGAAATTCGAAAGTCTAGATCTAACGAATATCATGTTTAGTTAAATTTAGACATGTGCGCCGATGCCGAAATATTCGGCGGCGGCGTATAGGTAAAATTTGGTCGGCGGCGGCGTAAATGGCGGCGTAAACGGCGTCGTAAATGGCGGCATAAACTACACAAAAAAACAAGGAGAATCAGAAGTAAAATTAATAAAAAAACGTTGTCATAAAAATTAATAAAAAGTATGAAAAGAAACGTTAAAGTCTTTTTTTTTATTCACAATTGGTAAACCCTTGACAACATCTCACCTGGTGGTAAGTGACGATGTTGCCGAAGATGGAAGCGGGCTTACCAAGATTCCCCAACGCAATGGGGAGCTGGCTATCTTATCTTATCTTGTCGCAATAAAATATGTCACAAAGATAGTTTGGTTTGGTAATTTGGTTACGAATAACGTACTTACAAATTGTAAGTTACAATCTTATATTAATGACTCCAAGGAGACACATGCGCTACTGGCCAGAACGTTGCATCAACACAGTAAGTGTTCCATTGAATCTGTATCCACACAGGCCCTGCAGGTCGGGTCATTCATCAGGCAGATTTTTTCAAGTGAGCGTTTGTAGCAAAGCGACCCGTCAACGCTCCTGTTACCGCTCTGACACGTGTCCTGCTGTTTCTCCAACTGTACTTGATTGCCCCTCCCTGTGGTTACCTCACCGTTGAAGAGCTTGGAATCTTTGAGTCTAAGACATGTCAGTTTAGTCTTCCTTCGGCCTGTTCCTTCTACGCCCTAATAATATTGCTTCTAGGGAGCCCTATTCCTGTTTCTGGACCATACATTGTAGACTATGATCCTATTCCAGCCACTTTGTCTGTTTCTCCGTTGCCTTCCATTCCTACGTGTCCAGGGACCCAGACAAGTTGCAGTTTGTTGTGTTCGCCCACTCCATTAAGGACCTTTAGACACTTTAGCACCAGCCCAGAGTCGACCTTGTAGGGCCTTAGGCGCCTCTGCTTGGATCTGTATTTGAAGCGGCTTGAGATTTAGTAGCATTTCTTTAGATACAATCCCTCTCGTATATCTACCAGATACGCTAAAACTACCAGGTTTATGATATAGCGTTCCCACTTTCCTACCCCTTGGGCATACAGTGAGGGCCACTATTCCTGCCAACACCATAAGGTGAAGACAAGGCCCAGTTACGGTAGGTCTTGCCGCCAAGACGCTTGTCCCGGTAGTCTGCAAGGCGAGTGCCTCGTGGAAGAGAACCACTACCTACTGTCTACGTAGGTCCCGGAGATGTAGGCACGCTCACCTCCCGCGGCTTTCGCTGCTGGCGGTTCGATCCCTACTCGGGACGCCAGAGAAGCTGGCTCCCACATATCCGGTGTGGTACCGGAGCTGTAGGCACGCTCACTTCCCGGTGCTTATCGCACAGACTTGTCCAGACTTACTTCTACGCGGCTGGATCGGCCGGAGCAGTATTATCTTAGCTCTACTTGCTATCCAGGCAAGTGCCGGAGATGCTTCCCTGCCAGTAATTAAACCAGTAGTTCCGCTTAATGGACAACTCACGTGCCCCGCGTTGTTTTCGTCCAGAGCCCACGTGACCGGCTACGACAACACTAGTTGCGCGCGGGGAAGGACGCAACGTGCTTGCCAGGCAACACACATTGCCCAACCCCTGCAACTAACCACATACCACTACGAGTCCATGACCCAGTCGGGGGACCGACAAGCCAGAGTGCCGAAGGCGATAGATCCAACGGCAGGCAAGCGGTGGGCTACCCCCGACCCCGTAGTACCCTGATCCAAACAGCCGGACCCGTAGTTCCGGCTGTGACCTCCACCTACCCGGGTAGCTCTAGGTAGAGGTTTCTTTAGATACAGCAGGTATTGTTGGAAATGATTCCCAGGCAAGTCAACCGCTGAAGTTTTGTTAGTGTTTGCCTAATGTGCCTAGAACCGTTGTAGGCCACCACAAAATGCTACCATAAGAAAGAATGGGCGTTACTATTATTGTGTATAGCCAGTATATGACTCTGGGTTTTCATTTAATTTAATGGGTTCCCACGATACAGGCTCAGCCTAGTGTGGGGACCACTGTATCTATTTTGTATGTATATCGTGCGTTTTTAAATAAAATATATTTGATTGATTTGATTTGATTTGATAAACCCCAAGTTCTTACCGTACGCAGATTTTAGCATACCGAAGACTTTTGTGGCCTTGGCCATGGTCCTTTCTATGTGCAGGTTCCACGTCAGTTTTTTTATCCAGAGTCATGCCTAGATACTTAACGATCGTGGACTGTACCATACAGTTTGAGAGTTTTTAAACCTTGTAGGTTTCTTTTTCTTGTGAATGGTACAACCGTGGTCTTGCTACGTTTAATCGATAGGTGATATTCATCACACCACCTTTCAACTTTACGCAAGGCCTTTCACGAGTACATTATTCGCGATACTATGTTTGGGAATTTGACATTAATTATAATAACTAGATCGTCAGCATAACCAAACGTGTAGAAAGATCCGGTATTTAGCTGCTGCAGAAGCCACCTACAGAACGCCACCATGCGGGCATATTTTTGAAGTGGTAGCAGTAACCTCCTCCCCCAAAAGTAAAGATGTTATGATTATCTTCCTAAGCTTGCTATCTATCCATTTACATAGCGTTTGGTCTATACCATGGGAGATAGCTGCATTCTTGATTGCCTCCATATTAATGCGATCAAAGGCTCCTTCGATATCGAGGAAGGTAACAGCACAAACTTCCTGGTTTTCCAACGCACTTTCATCACGGTATACTACAATATGAAGTGCTCTTTCAGTTATTTTACCAGACTCACATGCACATTGAAGTACATGAAGTGTTTTTTTCCGCAAGGAACCCCTTCTTTATGTAGTTGTCGACCAATTTTTCCAGAGCCTTTAGGTTTATTAGTCTGTATGACATCGGTTCATCGTAGCTCTCTGTTTCCGGCTTCGGTAAGTAGACAACCTTGACACGTTTTCAGATTTTTGTAATGTATCCGATGGCGATACACGCAACCTAGGCCGAGCGTTGAATGTTTCGCCGTTCGCATCATTTGCGCCGATTACGCCGATTTTTCTAAATGGTCAGCGGCTTCAAGTCCTGATCGGCGGCGGCGGTCACCGGCGCGGTGCGGCGCACATGTCTATTAGTTATCTCCTTTAGTACTTATTTACTTAGATATTACGATGACATTTAAATTTGGTCAGTTTATACCGGCTGCTAACTTCACACCGGTCTCCATAATGAGTGACATTCGTACAAGCTAGTGGAAGCTATTATTATATATTATATTATGAATAAAAAAATAATATAAAAAAGCTGGATAGTCTTAGTAAGTAACAGGCTGGCAAAATTTGTGCATTGTACGATTTACATCACATCAGCTCATATACGTCCCCACCGAGGGGCTCGAGCCTATACCCTGAATTAGGGCGATCGGGCCTTAGTCGACCACGCGGGCCAGTGCGGGTTGGTCAACTTCACACACAACCTTCGAGTTTCTCCGCAGGCGTGTGCAGGTTTTCTCACGATGTTTTCCTTCACCGTAAGAACGTCGTATACTTAAACGTACATATGAAATCGAAATTCGAAAACACATTGGTACGTGGCAGGATTCGAACCACGGCCTCCCAGACAGGAGGTAGCGGCCGTAACCGTTACGCCACCGACGCTCGATTTACATACGTACATGTAATTAATTTTAAATAATTTTACTAAGATTTGGAAACAGTCGCGCCCCAACAATGTACTTTGCCCGCGACCCAGTTTAGAGTGCATTGACGCACGACGACTTAGCCTTACTTATTATTTTTTTAATTAGTGTTCAATTAGAGATCTATCTGACAAGACCATTGCATTTCATTGTGGACCACCTCCAGGACACTCACTGACATTGACATTGCATATCCTGTACAAGCATTTTTGCTAGAATATGTTAAGACTTTAAGATGCCTCAATCCGAGCAGGTTGATACGTGTTAAAATAATATCGAACGTAAGTCTATTAATTTTAAGTTCAAATCAATGCGGGCTTTAACGCGGCTGTTACGTTTAAACCGAACGCCAAATTCTCGATTTTTACATGTTTTTATTACCTTTCTATACTTTTAAATAAGTTTCTTAAAAATGTGTTTTATTAAAATGAAGATCTTAAAGTCACAGATTTTTGTGTGTGTTAGTTTCAACATTAACTATTACATTATGTTTATTACATCAAAAGTGGTAACATTTTTAAAATTGTAATCTATTAAATCGATTTTTTATTACTTTTAGTATATTTTTTTTCCGCAATGATAGCTTTACACAATCTATAATTTGAAATGAATATTGTCATTTGACCTATCTTAAGGCCTTAAGCTTGCTGAATGTGAAAACTACACGGCTGGTTCTTTAAAACTTCTTCTTTCGTATGGCTAGAACAGAAACACGAATTATCGGTTTTCACTCGAAATTTTTATTATTATTATTTTATTTATTATTATTTTATTTTATTTGGGAGTCTTACAGCAAAATTTTACAATTAGTACTAATTTTGTAAAAGTTTGTAGTTTTGAGAGATTATTGATTTTTTTCACGTACATTACATAAGCAAGTATATATATTAGTACTAACATACAGTATGGACACTCCCTGCCGCTCTTCTAGATTCCGACATCACCCCCTCGTCACCCAGATTGATACACTTTGGTTATAGTTTGGTTCTCGAACGTATAAGATTTCGCAGTGATTTTGTTTGCTCCGTCATTTGTTTTTAGAAATGTCATTTCACGATCGTTGTATGCAGTGTCCGGGTGTGACATAAGTTAGGCGCATGAAATAAATACCGACAGAAAGAGAATATACCTATATAAGACGAAATTTTCTCAGAATGTTCACTAAGCTCGCAATAAACAAAATTGTGCATTTACGCCCGCAGTAAAGGACACAAAGGTGAAATTCAACTGTAAAGCTGATTACAAAATAATTAATATTATCAGGTTGTTCGCCAGTGCCGCGTAGGCAGCCTGCTTTTAAAACACAGCATAAGTACAAACTTGTTTCCACTTTGATACTCAGTATTGTCAGCTCAGGCCCAATCTAACAGCATTTCTTGTTAAGACTTTGTGCAGTGTGAAATAGCTGTAGTAAATCTAGAACTTTAGTAAATCTAGACTAGACACACCCGAACTGCAAAATCGACACGCGCGGGTACGGATTTAGGTGTGAAATCGCAATCTAAATGTAACCAAAATTTTGTGTTCTTTTTAGGGTTCCGTACCTAAAGGGTAAAAACGGGACCCGCTGTCCGTCCGTCTGTCCGTCTGTCACCAGGCGGTATTTCATGAACCGTGATATAAAGACAGTTGATATTTTCACAGATAATGTATTTCTGTTGCCGCTATAACAACAAATACTAAAAATTACAAAAAGTGAGTCTCCATAAAAAAACGTGTTTTTTTAAACGTGAAGAAACTAGCGCAATCTAGTATGATAGTAAGGAACTCTATATGTGTGCGGTTCTGACTCGCCTTGGCCGGTTTTTGTTATTAGCATAGCATAATTACAAACTCAAACACCATACTACTAAGGTGTCAGTATTGATATGACAAGGGACTATGGTCCCTACTCTTTGGTTCAGGTCTAATTTAACAACAGTTCTTCTTATGCTGTTGTGCAGTGTAAACCTAACCTGTAAGTATTGCAGCATATGCAGGTGTGTAGGTAGGCACTACCAGGGTCTTAGTTGGTAAATGGTATCCTTGAGCACATACTCAAATGAACAATCAAACTAAAAATCAAGCTGTGAACAAGTGTAATGAAGAGAATCAGTTATAATTTGTCATCCTCTCAGGAACCTGGTCCGTTTCTGGTCTAGACAGTAGGAAGTAGGCCGAGAAAATCAATACTCCACTACGAGGGTCTTAGTTTGTAAATGGTATCCTTGAGCATACTCAAATGAACAATCAAACTACATATCAAGGTATGAACAAGTGGAATAAAGAGAATTAGTTATAATTTGTCATCCTCTCAGGAACCTGATCCGTTTGGTCTAGACAATAGGAAGTAGGCCAAAAAAACCAATACTCCACAATACGATGATCTTAGTTTGTTAATGGTATCCTTGAGCATACTCAAATTAACAATCAAACTACAAATCAAGCTATGAACAAGTGTAATGAAGAGAATCAGTTATAATTTGTCATCCTCTCAGCAGGAACCTGATCCGTTTCTGGTCTAGACAGTAGGAAGTAGGCCGAGAAAATCAATACTCCACTACGAGGGTCTTAGTTGGTAAATGGTATCCTTGAGCATACTCAAATGAACAATCAAACTACAAATCAAGCTATGAACAAGTGGAATAAAGAGAATCAGTTATAATGTGTCATCCTCTCAGGAACCTGGTCCGTTTCTGGTCTAGACAGTAGGAAGTAGGCCGAGAAAATCAATACTCCACAACGAGGGTCTTAGTTGGTAAATGGTATCCTTGAGCATACTCAAATGAACAATCAAACTAAAAATCAAGCTATGAACAAGTGGAATAAAGAGAATCAGTTATAATGTGTCATCCTCTCAGGAACCTGATCCGTTTCTGGTCTAGACAGTAGGAAGTAGGCCGAGAAAATCAATACTCCGCGTCTGTTCGTAAACGCCTACGCCGAATATTTACCACTTCCCACGTAACAGTGCTAATGGTTCATTCAGTCAAATGCACATTAATGTGACATTAATAATAGGTACGCGATTTTAACGATCTTTAATTAAACAGGTTTTGGATTTCATATTTAATATACATAGTTTTCACTGAAAAAGATAAATCTGTCATCGATATAAAGTCACCCAACAATACAAAATAAACTGAACAGCAGCCCGCACTAAACATTTTCGTCATTTTTTTAACACAAAAATTGAATTATAATAAATTAAATAATTTTGATGAATTCATTTTTCATGATCAAATATATTCTTATCGTAATACATGCATGACAATTCAATAGCTCCAACCATTTGTGAGTAAATCGCAAGTTTCAATTTCATTTGTATAGGAGAACCATACAAACCATGGGTCATCATCATTACAGCTCATATACGTCCCCACCGAGGGGCTCGAGCCTACCCTGAATCAGGGCGATTAGGCCTTAGTCGACCACGCGGGCCCAGTGCGGGTTGGTCGACTTCACACACAACCTTCGAGTTTCTTCGCAGGCGTGTGCAGGTTTCCTCACGATGTTTTCCTTCACCGTTAAAGCAATCGGTAAGTATGTACGTAAGTTTTTTGAAAAACTCATTGGTACATTGGCCGTCCAGATTTGAACCCGGTACCTCTGGTTAGATGGACCGAGTCGTTACCGGTTGAGCCACCGACGCTTTTTACCATGGGTATTAGGTACTAATTAATAGACAAACTTATGCAAGTCCGACGTACAATGTTTCATCAAAATCGTTAGAGCCGTTATTGAGAAGAAAAAAAAAACAGATTTTGTTTTATGACAGCTACTCTTCGGTTTGACGGTGCGAAGAAACTTTGATAATACCTCGATGAAATAATTTAAAACTCTTAAGTTCCAAATTTGCAATTTGGACCAATGATAGCTTCATGAGCCAAGCGTGACGGACGGACGCACGGACGGGCGGACAGAATTGAGATATTCGGTTTTCGGTATGTGTTAATGATATAGAACACATTTTCATGAAAATTAGAAAAACTTTTTTTTTTCGCGATTACAATACTACCCTGCCGTACTGGTTTTCGGTATGTGTTAATGATATAGAACACATTTTCATGAAAATTAGAAAAACTTTTTTTTTCGCGATTACAATACTACCCTGCCGTACTACGAGGTCGAGAAAGTAAAAATAAAATCATCTAGTGTGTAATAAAAATAATAATAAAATGAATAAGTAAATAATATTTTCAATGTGGTTAGTATGTATAGTAATATTTAGTATTCTTTGGTGTTGAGTATAAAAGAGCAAAGTTGCTACTGGCGCTTCGCCGGCCGCTGCCGTGACGTGACACGCACGCTTCGTTCGCTCGGCTCGCGCTAACCAAACCACCATCTAACATAACTTAACTCAAACTCAAAAGGCTTTATTTGCTAGAACACTGTAGGTACAGGATCTTGTTATTTTCTTAGTGCTAGTGTTCAACCTGCAGGCAGGTGTGCAAACATAAAGAAATTAAAAAAACAGTTTAAAATAGTTAAAATTACAAAAAAATGTATCAAAAAAAAATACAATTATCTCATGAATTAACGATTAAATTTTCTTATTTTTTCTTATAATTAATAAAGTCAAAACCACAAACCCTATCTTGACCTTCATCAAGATCCAAATTTCATATGATGACAGTTCTCAAATCGATTTAATAAAGGATAAACATTTAAAATGTGGTGATCAAAAATATTATTGCCATTAATTGTCCGATTCGTGTATTTTTACTGTGATTTTTTTGTGCTGTCCTATAGCTCAAAGCGGTTTCTTCCGTACGGGAGATACGCACTTTGGTTGTCCAGCTGGGAAGTCTAATCACACAGAGCTACGTCTTCCAGACAAAGTGCACTTTGTGCCAGTAAAATACTTTTTCTCAAACATCATTATTATTAAGAGGGCCCAGCCCTCTGTTGTTGCAGCATTCTCCACTTCAGCCTGTCACGAGCTGTCGTCTTTGTGTCCTGGTACGTATGACTACGGCACCATTCATTTACTTGGGTCATATATTGTTTCCTGGGGCGCCCTCTTCCTCTTGTTCCTTCTATCTTGCCCCCCCTCCAGTATGGCTATGTTCAACTCTCTGTGCCTGAGGATGTGGCCCAAGCATCTAGCCCTTCTATTCTCAAACATGCTTGGAAATTTGAGCATTACGTATTTTGACAACCTTCTTCGAGATATATCGAAATTGCTGTACTGGCCAAATACATGCGAGCCGGCAAAAGTTGTATGAAAATCCACATCTTTCGTGTTTAGCGGCCAAATAAATTACTATGTAAACTCATATCTGTCGTGTAATTTAAAAATGAAACTATATTTTACTCCGAAACCAAGGAGTTAACTAATCAAAGGTTTTATTTAAATTTCGGAGTGACTTGCAAATAGAACGCTGTTTATTGAAAAAAAAAATGAAAACTTTGGCGCGTGAAAAAATATTTTTGTTCGTGGTTCGTCATTGATTTTGAAAAGTAATTATTAAAGTTTTAATTTCCGCGCATTATTTGAAAAAAGTACTATACAAACCTTCGCCGCAAGTTGTGGCCTACAACTAGGCATTCCTGGACTTACGAGTATACGTATGTGTGCCTCGGCTTTGGCTCGACCCACATTTACACGTTCGTCCATCAATGCCTCTTTTGCTGGTCGCTGCAGTAATGTACTATTACAGGAAGCTAGGGTTTCGATGTCCGTTTGGCCGTATTATAGCTAAAAGGTAAAGAAATTGGAGAGATGGAAATTAGACAACAGACAAAGGGAAGATTAAAAATAGGGATGCATCGATACGCCTTTTTGCCGATACGATACCGATACTCTTATAAAAATATCGGCGATACCGATACCGATACCCTTATTGAATTCAAAAAGGAAGGTAGAATAAATAAAACACAATTAATTAATAGTTTTAGTAATCAAAATTAACATTTATAAGATTTTTATTTAAAAAACAAAGCATTCAAACAAAGTTTTGCGGGCAAAGGCGATTTCGCAAGTCTGTTTGAATAAGAACTGCGGTGGAAAATAGTCTCTCAGATGCGACAGATGCCTCATTTGCAACGAAATAGATGGAACAACACGCGCGTTTACATTACATTTTTAAAGCGCGAAATTTGAAAAGTATCGTTGAATCATAAAAATATGCCATAAAAATATCGCCGATACCGATATATCGGCAAACCCGAAGTATCGCCGATATATCGGTATCGGTATCGGATGCATCCCTAATTAAAAAGTTACAATCCCATAATAAAAAAAATAACAAATACAAATTTTCCAGTCTCGGAACGCTGTCCTTCTACCGCAAAAAGTTGTAATGAGATCTAATGTAAAACCAAGTCGGTTAATTTATTCAGTAGGACCTATCTATGGGACAGGAGCGTTGACGGGTCACTTTGCCACCAACGCACTCCTGGAAAAAATCGGCCTGACGAACGACCCGACCTGCAGCGTCTGTGTCGTAGACTCATAGACAGCGAAGTCTTAGTAATAGGGTACGGATCGGACTCCATCAAAGATAAAAGACGGCGGCTGGTGGCGGTGCGACACTCACGCGCAGCTACCAGTGGCCCTTCTGAGCTTTGATGCTCAACCCCCACCGGGCGGTGCGACACGCGCGCGCAGCTAGGTGTAGGTCCCTCACCGGGCGGTGCGACACGCGCGCGCAGCTAGGTGTGTAGGTCCCCCCTCCTGAGCCATACCGTGCTCATCCATGCCGGGCGGTGCGACACGCGCGCGCAGCTAGGCACCTGCCTCCTCCCCAGCTTCAAACCCTCACTGGGCGGTGCGACACATGCGCGCAGCTAGGTGTGTGGAATCGGTCCTATGGCCCATACCAGGTCTTCAGTGCTGGGCGGTGCGACACATGCGCGCAGCTAGGTACTTGTCTCCTCCCTAGCTTCATCCCCTCACTGGGCGGTGCGACACACGCGCGCAGCTAGGTGTGCGGGATCATATGAGTCAGGCCTTACAGGCACTTACAGTCCCCGGAACCGTATCCCTTAGCTCCCGCTGGGCGGTGCGACACATGCGTGCGGCTAGTTGGTGCTAAAAGGTTCCTTATGGACCTCCAGGTCCAAATATCCTCTTCTACTAGCACGTAGGTAGATTCCGTAATAACCGTAACCGTAGTTATCCGTCTCCCTTTAGAAAGACAAGAAATAATTGAAAGAGAGAAAACCCCCTTTCTCAGTAATGATCGAAACATGTAGAATATTTGTATCTGTACCATTAGTATGTAACCACGACGTAAGATTGATTAAATAAATCACTGTCACTGATTGCCGATGTGTTTCCCTCATCGATCCTTAATAATTAGATCCCTCAGCATTCACAATTGCAAGGGCATGATAGCAGAGCTGTCAGGCATAAGCTAGCCGAAAGTCAGCTTTGTTACATTGGCATTGAATGCATGATTTCCTAAATTGCTCTACTCTTGAAGTTTCAAAAAACCTTACTTGTTTTGTTTTTCCATCACGTCTTCAATTTTTAATTTATCAAATTCACAAAATAAGTTCGTCAAAGACGCTAAAAATCTATGACGACACTGGGTATTTCAAACATTTCTAGAACAAAATTTCGTTTTTGACAGACCATAAAAAGTAATTCAAATGACAAGCAGTCCGATCACAGATTACTAAATAGTTACTTCGTAACAGATACATCACTCCCATACAAAAGCGTAAATACCTACGCTAATATAATACCATACGAGTAATATATAATAGCAGCTGTTTGCAGCGAGAAGAAATGTACCAATAACTACAGCATACAGAGAGTTGAGATTGTACTGCCCGCCGCGCGACCCACGTGCGAGCGCGTCATCGAGCGAATGTGTTAGGGTTGTGCCTATGATGATTTTGGTAATGAAACAAATGTTGTAGAAAATCAATTATTTTATATTTGTCGATCAAATATATTTGATTTTTATAAAATGATAGATGTATTTTTTCCCTTCCCTGAATTCCCGATTATTACATTTTAATGTCGAAAATATCCGAAACGTCGT
This sequence comes from Coleophora flavipennella, assembly GCA_947284805.1. Classification (NCBI taxonomy): domain Eukaryota; kingdom Metazoa; phylum Arthropoda; class Insecta; order Lepidoptera; family Coleophoridae; genus Coleophora; species Coleophora flavipennella. The sequence goes on along the minus strand of OX369283.1, from coordinate 7,168,401 downwards.
AAATAATTTTAACAAATAATCAAAAGAGAAACAGGAGCAAAGCAGAGGAAAATCAATTAGAGTCTTTAAAATTTCCAAGACGGTGCTGCCAGGCCGATCCATTATGACGTTATCAAAATTGTTTAAAAAAAGCTTTTTCTAATTCTTCAATGTAATTATTAAAAGTTTCTGGTGGGACTTTAAGCCCACTATCTCTTACGTATGAGAGAGACATTAAGTAGATAACTATTAATTATATAAAAAAGACAAATAATACCTGAAATCCTTAATTTACGACGATTAACATAGTAGGTAGTAGTAGTAGGATTAGTAGTACCCACCATTGGCATTGTTCAAGTTTCAGGAATAAATGATGATAATTTGTAAGGGAACGAGAAAAGGGAATTCGAAAAAAAACAAAAGATTTGAAATACTATTGTTCGTCTCTCGGCACTGAAAAAAATGACAAATTTGCATTTGTCTTTTGACTGTGACACCCATCCACTGCACAATAATTGCGTGGTTTTGGTATTTCGATAGCCAGAGCGGTAAATGTGACGTGCGAGCACTCAGGCGGGCGTGCGGCAACCCACTGTCGGTTGTATCGTCTCCGATACGCGTAGCGGTAGGCATATAACGAGTGGCCTTGACGCCTGGTCCGATCCCCTATTGTGTGGACCTCAAACAACTCGAGTCGTTCTGCTTTGATACTCGAGTCATTATAAGGACATCGTACTCTATTCGCCTTCCTCTACTTCCGTAAACAACAAAACTGAACGCATTATATTATACAGGATGTAAAAAATCGTGTAGAAATCGTTAACTGGGGATCCCACTCATCATACTAAACAACTATACCCAAAGAACAACATAGTAAAAAAAATACGACCATATTCATACAAAAATGCATAAAATTGATTGATTAGCTGATCTATTTGTACGAAGAGTTATTTTTTTGCGATTTCAGTCAGTTATAGAACAAAAGTTGTTCAGTATGATGAGTAGAAGACCAAGTTAACGGGACCTACACCAATTTTATTACACCCTGTATATTGAATGTATATGTTGTTTGCGAACTCCATGACAGGAACTAATCTTTCACATGTGTATGATTCAAGGTCATGTCCGGTCAATGTATGTTTATATTTGAATACAACCAAAATATTTAGGAGCTTCAAGGTGGTAAGTTCCAGATGCAGAGTGACAAAGAAAACCACCGGAAGACGAAGCGTAGGCAGGCCTCCCACTCAGTGGACCGACGACACGGTTAAGGTCGCGGTAAGCCGCTGGAGGTGGATGCGGTCAGCGCAAAATCTATCGTTGTGGAAATCTTTGGGAAGGCCTGTTTTAACATTGAACGTCTGTTGATATATTTGTTCTGGGAACGAACCAGAGCGAAAAAACCTATTCGTCACACGAATATTTGTCCTGAGTGGGGATCGGTTGTACCCACGAACCTGGGTCCAGAAGACAGGAACTTTGTCACTGGACCGACATCGACAGGTCAATGAGTTTAATCTACAAACCTGTTCAGGATACAAAGAAACAGACATACATATACGTAAAGAGACCCGAAAAATATTTAGGTACCCTCCTTTTTCGGAAGTCGGGTAAAAAACCAAACAAAAAGCATCCGAAAGTCGCTTTACTAACCGTTTTATTTTGTTCTCTCTTAATTATCTAAATTTTAGTTTAAATTATACCTAAATACATATGTGTCGCTTTTTAATAAGCTAATGAACAAATTAATTAAAAATTTAAAACCCGATTGCATAAAAACCTATTTTTTGCCAGTAGGGTAAAAATGTATCCTATATCACTCACAGGATTAAGACGAATCTACCGACACCTCTACTCCAAAATCCATCAAACCGTTTAGACTACAGAGCGTGCTAAAGATATAAATAATATCTTTTGATCAGTCGGGTAAAATGTATCCTATATCACTTACAGGATTAAGACGAATCTACCCACACCTCGTACTCCAAAATCCATCAAGCCGTTTAGGCTACAGAGCGTGCTAAAGATATAAATAATATCTTTTGATCAGTCGGGTAAAATGTATCCTATATCACTTACAGGATTAAGACGAATCTACCCACACCTCGTACTCCAAAATCCATCAAGCCGTTTAGGCTACAGAGCGTGCTAAAGATATAAATAATATCTTTTGATCAGTCGGGTAAAATGTATCCTATACACTGAAAAAAAAAATCGGTAATACTAACCGAAATTTCATTAAAAAGAACTGTTTTGTCCAGTAAAACTGGAGCCAACTGAAAGAAACAGTGATTCTGACTGAAAGAAAACAGTTAAGTCCTTACGGTTAATTTAACTGTTAAAGTCAGTAAAGTGAAACAGTAAAAACACACAGTAAGAGGAAACAGTAAAAACACACAGTAAGAGGAAACAGTAGCGCTTACTGATCGGTAAGCAGTAACTACTACTGTTTTAATCAGTAGCGCTTACTGATCGGTAAGCAGTAACTACTACTGTTTTAATCAGTAGCGCTTACTGATCGGTAAGCAGTAACTACTACTGTTTTATGAATACTTACTACTGCTTCTTAACAGTACTGGGCACTGCGTGGAGATGTGATTACTACTGTTGAAAACAGTGCCAGCTACTGTTGTTTAAGTAGGTAATACTGTTTGTCAACAGTAGTGGGTGCTGGATAGAAACGTTATTACTACTGTTGAAAACAGTGCCAGCTACTGTTGTTTAAGTAGGTACTACTGTTTGTCAACAGTATTGGGTGCTGGATGGAGACGTTATTACTACTGTTGAAAACAGTGCCAGCAACTGATGTTTAAGTAGATAATACTGTTGGTCAACAGTAGCGGGTACTGCGTGAAAACGTTATAACTACTGTTGAAAACAGTGCCAGCTACTGTTGTTTAAGTAGGTACTACTGTTGACGAACAGTAGCTGGCACTGTTTTAACGTTATTACTACTGTTGAAAACAGTGCCATCTACTGTGCCGTAAGTAGGTACTACTGTTGACGAACAGTAGCTGGCACTGTTTTAACGTTATTACTACTGTTGAAAACAGTGCCAGCTACTGTGCCGTAAGTAGGTACTACTGTTGACGAACAGTAGCTGGCACTGTTTTAACGTTATTACTACTGTTGAAAACAGTGCCAGCTACTGTGCCGTAAGTAGGTACTACTGTTGACGAACAGTAGCTGGCACTGTTTTAACGTTATTACTACTGTTGAAAACAGTGCCAGCTACTGTGCCGTAAGTAGGTACTACTGTTGACGAACAGTAGCTGGCACTGTTTTAACGTTATTACTACTGTTGAAAACAGTGCCAGCTACTGTGCCGTAAGTAGGTACTACTGTTGACGAACAGTAGCTGGCACTGTTTTAACGTTATTACTACTGTTGAAAACAGTGCCAGCTACTGTGCCGTAAGTAGGTACTACTGTTGACGAACAGTAGCTGGCACTGTTTTAACGTTATTACTACTGTTGAAAACAGTGCCAGCTACTGTGCCGTAAGTAGGTACTACTGTTGACGAACAGTAGCTGGCACTGTTTTAACGTTATTACTACTGTTGAAAACAGTGCCAGCTACTGTGCCGTAAGTAGGTACTACTGTTGACGAACAGTAGCTGGCACTGTTTTAACGTTATTACTACTGTTGAAAACAGTGCCAGCTACTGTGCCGTAAGTAGGTACTACTGTTGACGAACAGTAGCTGGCACTGTTTTAACGTTATTACTACTGTTGAAAACAGTGCCAGCTACTGTGCCGTAAGTAGGTACTACTGTTGACAAACAGTAGCTGGCACTGTTTTACCGTTATTACTACTGTTGAAAACAGTGCTAGCTACTGTTGCTTACGTAGGTACTACTGTTTGTCAACAGTAGTACCTACGTAAGCAACAGTAGCTGGCACTGTTTTCAACAGTAGTAATACTGTTTGTCAACAGTAGTGGATACTGCGTGGAAATGTAATTTCTACTGTTGAGGAACAGTACCACCTACTTACTACTCTTGGATAAGTAGAAGTTATTGTTTCTCAACTGTAGAAATGACATCCATGCAGTACCCACTATTTATGAGAAACAGTAATACTACTGTTCCCCATGAGTAGCATAAACTGCTTTTTAAGAGGCTGCACAGTGAGCTCTAGCGAAACTTCTAAAAAATAACTATTTGCTACTATCACAATTTATTTTAAATCTAATTACACGATTATTGCTTTATAGTTTATTGGTAAATCTCAATAAACTATACCACAAACTCAAAAACTGTATACAATTAAATAGGTTTTTGATAAATTGTGTTTATAGCGAATAAAATTTTATAAATTTTATTTTTACGTGGCGCTGGGGTCACAATGGAGCCTCTTAACAGTATCAGCTGAAAGTTAAATAACACGAAGCATGAAAAATGTGAAGGCCTTGTAAATAAAACCTTCATTTCGGTACTGCATTATATTTTTATTAGAAAAATACAAAAAAGACAGTGTCCCATATTGACTTCAAAGACTTATTTGTAGATAATAGGTGAAATAAAAATTAATGCTATCAACATTATAATAATAGGTACTTATCCTTAAAGTTACTTTTAAAATAATTTTATTTTACATGTAAATACTTACATGACAAGTAGGTACTATTGAAATTTTATTTACAAAATCGTTTCTATTCTATTTAAAAAAAAATTTAATTATTATTTCTTGAAAATGGATGGGGCCGATTCTAATGAAACTGTATACACATAAGCAAGTGACTAAATTCTAGTTTATGGATAGATTACATTATCAAAAATATAATGTCACTAAATAATAGCAATTTCAGGTTTTTACTAATCTTAAAATTCGCTAAAAAATCTTTTAATAATAAAGTATTATGTAAATGTGACCTATCCACAAAATAGAATTTCGTGACTTGCTTATGTGTAAGTATAGTTCCATTAGAAACGGCTCATCCATTTTCAAAAATTGAAATTTAAAGTTTGTAAGGGATTTTGTGAATTCGCTCTTAACTAGAACTTAACATTAAAGTAAATGCTAAAGAGGACTAACCGACAAAAAGTACACAGTAAATAACATATTCAGAGTTATTTCAAACTAGCTAACACTACACAACCCTAACCTACACTACATTACCCAACCCTACCCTACACTACACTACCCTACCTTACCCTACCCTAACTACACTACACCTACACTACATTAGCCTACCCTACACTACACTACCCTACCTTATACTACACTATCCTACCCTACACTACACTACGCTACCCTACACTACCCTAACCTACACTACATTGCCCAACCCTACCCTACACCACCCTACCCTACACTACACTACCCTACCCTACACTACACTACACTACCCTACACTACACTACCCTACACTACACTACCCTACACTACACTACCCTACCCTAACTACACTACACTATCCTACCCTACCCTAACTACACTACACCTACACTACATTACCCTACCCTACACTACACTACCCTACCCTACCCTACACAACACTACCCAACCCTACACTACCCTACCCCACCCTATACTACACTGCCCTACCCTAACTACACTACACCTAAACTACACTACCCTACCCTAAAACCAATTAATATTTGACTGATATTTTTTTTTATTTAATTCCAAGCATTTTCATATTTATTCACCTTTTAAACCTTCTCTAGACTTCAACAAATAATTCAATACCAAAATAAGCCAAATCGGTCCAGCCGTTATCGAGTTTTAACGAGACTAACGAACAGCAATTCAACTTAACAAAATTGACAAAATACAAAAAAGATAGTTATTAAAAAAATACAAAGAGGCATTTTCTTGTAAATTTTTGACAGTTAAAGTAGTTGCGTAAAACTTGCAGCATAAAGGCAATAGGAGAACCGTAAGCTATCACCAAACATGAATAGATGCTATTTATTTATTAGAATCGTCGATAAAAAAACCGCAATAATTTTACTATGGCTTCTACTTATGAAACTGAATAAATTTCGTCAAGAAACCTATACCTAGTCAATTAAATTTATTAGTTGTTTTTTAAAGGAACCGCTTGTTGGAGTGGGATGATTCCGATTTGCAAATGGCGTGCATTGCATCAAGCGGGCGTGCATCGCATTTATGTTTGTGAGTCCGCCAACCGCTCAACTCTCAAGTCGCGCGTGATCAATTTCATTATTTTTTTCAAGAGATTTAAAAACCGTTTTAAAAAATTTTTACAATCCACAAGGTGCTCACTTGCAGGAAAGCTAGTGTACAATAAGTAGTGCGTGCAGGTAGTTTTTCTTTTAAATCTGCTGCCTTGGAAATATACACAGCTCTTTGCAAAAATTGCCAAACTGGCAAGCATTCACCTGCGTATTTCAGGTTTAATGCCCATATAATTTTAAAGCAAGTATCCACCGCATTACATATGTTTGGCAGTTCGTATATCAAGTTATCAACGATAACGTACCTTCCGGTATTTTTTTCCAGTGGACCGATGACAATGACGTACGGTTGAACTGTAATACCGAAAGTCTTGTATGTGTCGTGTCGTTTACGACATTCTTCGTTTATCAAGGTTTCCGTTTCAATGCGTGTAATGAAGCTTTCTCGGACTTCTGCCACAGAACATTTCTTCTTCCTGATTTGCACTGCTCCCAGAAGATGTGGAATAGTGAGAAGTGTAGCAATATTGCTCGTCTCTGGATCAGAGTCTGTTAAAAAAAAGATTATTAAGTCTAAACATTGTAACTGGTTATTGGACAACAATGAATGTTCTTTCATATACCTATCCTAAAATTTAGAGTTTTTTCTTTGGGGATTTTGTAACCCTGGCTATGAACTGCTTACACAAACAAATACAATAAACTTTATTTAATCTTTACTTTAATAAAAATTAATAAATTTTGGATTTTACGAAAGTACTCAAATCAAAGGTAGGTATTTTTTAAGGTTCCCCTCGATTTATATGGGATGCCATCATCAGATCCTCGTTTCCTTATCATGGTACCACCCTTGGGATATCTCCTTTCCAACAAAAAAAGAATCATCAAAATCGGTTCATAAACGAGGAAGTTATCCACGAACAAACAAATTATATATATATATATATATATATATATATATATATATATATATATATATATACGGTCGAATTGATAAACCTCCTCCTTAATTGAAATCGTTTAATAACTCATACTCGGTGAGTATGTTTATATATAAAAAACAATTACGGTCAATTATTTGTTACCTACTACTTACGAAAAGGTTTTAGCAAACAAATAATTATTTATAAAAAATATAAAAATCAGTTTCAGTACACCCCTTTCTGAATCAGGGGTTAAGTAGGTAAAATAAAAGAAAGCAAAATAAAACTTACTTTTCACGAGATTCTTTAGTTCCTGAACAAATAGACTTCTGTTTGAGACATTTCCTAACAGTTGAATCAACTTCTTCTTCAAAAGTGGAAACTTATTTTCGAAGCTATTTTCATTTCCAGGGTACCACTGGTCAAAATCTGCTGTAAGCTGAAAGAATTTTTACTTTTAAAAATAAAATGTATTAATTGATGTTTAAAGAATCGCTTAGCCATTAGCTGAACCCACTAAAATCAGAAAAGACAACATAATCTTATGGCACCAATCAATAGGGTCCATCATCATCTCAGCAGCATGAATATTAAGAAGTCAAACCTTCCTTCGTTAGCTCACCTGAATAACCTGAAAAAAATCGACTAACGGTCCATACCTACCTAAGTATCTACGTATAATATTTAAAGAATTATCCTCCAACTCATAACCGTTGAGGAGTTGCACCTTCCATCATCAGCTCATAAACATAAAATTATTATCAGATGTAAAAAATTGAACACTTTTAGAAAATACATGAAACACGTTATACATGCCTATAAAATTTAAGGGTGCCCTCGATTTCCCCAGGATCCCATCATCAGATCCTGACTTGGTGAAAATGGGACCACCTTGGAAGTATACTTTTTGAAAATCGGTCCACAATTGACGAAGTAATCGGTGAACATACATTAAAAAAAACATACAGTGGAACGGAACCTACTCCTTTTTTGAAGTCGGATCCTAGGGAAATCGAGGGTAACTCTCAAAATTTACAGGCACGTATTGAGTGTGTGTTTCCTAAAGCTAATTGAGTTTCTGCGTCTGGTAGCCATCAATTCGTGTTGATGAGCTGATGATGGAAGGTACAACTCCTCAACAGTTAGGAGTTTGAGGATAATTCTTTAAATATTATATGTAGATACGTAGGTAGTTATAGACCGATTATTACTTTCGGCGTGACTAATATGTATACCCTTAGCAAATTACAACTTTCTAGTATTAATAGTCTCTGAGCTAAACCGCGGACAGACAGACATAGCAAAACTATAAGGGTTCCTTGTTGACTGACTATGGAACCTTAAAAATAACCCAATTCGGGTCTCCTTCTCGACCCTGTCACGTTAAAAATAAATTGCACAGCCAACCTGTGCATACTTTCTTGTCTTAACATAAAGCGAAGTCAGGCTTACACAAATCAACAATAAATTAAACATTACGCTTACTTAATGGCAAAGAATAAAGGCGTATCAGACTTGATGAAATATTTACAAATAATTTGGGTTTGTGTGGGAGGTACCATATTTATGTCATATATTAACTTACCAAAGAGTGCCCCCATGAACGCTTTAAACATGAAAACTCCAGGAGATAAGTGTGAGTTTCTTCCGATACGACACGCTGTAGTCGTCGTTTTCTTGTTTTAGACCACTTCTCAGTGCAAAGAGCTAAATTATCTGCAGAACAATGTAGCCACTCCAAACATTCCTCTACTTCAGCTGAATCGAGATCTTCTTCACTGGTTAAGGCAGAATCTTCTTCCGACAGCGAGGTTATCCTTTTGTTAGCATGTTCTTTGTTATGTGGTTCTGGAGTTAGTTTTTTCAAGAAGTGAACCGCGCGGCCTTGGCTGGTACACTTTGTTTCGGCGAAACTTTGCCTTTAGATTCGTTACTGCGTCATATAGCCGACCATGGGCTCGCCCGGGCCCTTCAGATGCTTTAGTGTAATAAATTGAGCAGTTTTCAGCAGGGAATACTTGTTCTGTTAAAATGACAGTTCTTTAAAATTGCTATAACATAGATTAACATAAAAGTAATTGCAGGTTAACTGACCCTAAGCATGGACACTGCTTGGATGGGTTTGAATGTTACTGGCATATTTCTCTAACATAGGCTTCAAAAGTTCTGACAGAGGGGTCCGCCACTACCCCTACAACTGCCACCAACCTGGACTTGGCCCCCGTGTTTGGAGTATGGCCTAGCCTTCTTGGGAAAAGACCCGTGCCCCAGCTGTGGGGACGTAATGGGGTAACGAAAATGTTTATTGTATAGATACTTTTAAACTAGCCAAATGTGTATCAGGCCTTATACTTGTATTAATCCCTACTTAATCCTACTTATTATAATTATAATAATAATATAATAATAATAATATAATAATAATAATATATAATATATATAATATAAATGTGAAAGTAACTCTGTCTGTCTGTTACGCTTTCCCGCAAAAACTACTGAACGGATTTGACTGAAATTTGGTAGGTAGACAGATTAGGACCTGGGTTAAGACATAGGCTACTATTTACCACGCTCGCGAGCCGCTTGCGGCTCGCGCACTGCACACCCTCGCAAAGTCATAGAAAAGTGGTCCACGCGGGTGAAGCCGCGGGAATCAGCTAGTATTTAATACTTACCAATTTGTTTAATCCAATGTAAATATATGTCATTTGTTACAGGTGCTTTGGGGTCATGTTTAACTATTTCTGAAGAAATTTCCTTTGTCAGTTTTTCTCAGACCTTCTCCTAAGGGTTCCGTACGCCGTTTAAGGAGCAGTCTACCTTCTTGAGTAGTTTTGAGAAGTTTTGTTAAGTCCTGAATTGTGTTCTGAAAAATACAAATGAATATATTTTTTGAAGATAAAAAAACTTAAAATTTAAAAACCCCCAACAGAAACCTCTAAAAAGGATAAAATAAAACGTACTGGTCCTTTAATTTTAATATAAGTAGTAACATTTTGATCCAAGAGTCGTCGCGCACGGGGACCGCTAAGTTGTGAAATTATAAGTAATTAGTTGTAGTAAAGTAAATCAGTTGTATTCTGTTTTTATTTTAATCACTTACATACATACTTACCGATTGCTTTAACGGTGAAGGAAAACATTGTGAGGAAACCTGCACACGCCTGCGAAGAAACTCGAAGATTGTGTGTGAAGTCGACCAACCCGCACTGGGCCAGCGTGGTCGACTAAGGCCTAATCGCCCTGATTCAGGGTAGGCTCGAGCCCCTCGGTGGGGACGTATATGAGATATTATAATAATAAATAACAGGACACCAAATTTCGAACCGTTCAGTCCGGTGGAAGGTGCCCACACCCCTTCAAGTCACCTATCAAATAAAAAAACTAATCAAAACTGTTTCATCCATTTGGGAGCTACGATGCCACAGACAGATACACAAACACTTGAAACTTATAACACCTCACCCCTCTTTTTGCATCCGGGTTTGAACTTTTAACATCACCCCTCTTTTTGCATACGGGGTTGTCTTAACAAACATATTTGTCCTTATCCATACTAATATCATAAATGCCAAAGTAACTGTCTGTCTCTCTGTTGCCTTTTCACACTTAATCCCCTTAACGGATTTAGATGAAATTTAGTATGGACTGGACAAATTTATGTATTTTGAATGACTCAACACAGTTTAAATAGAATAGAATAGAATAAACATTTATTTAGCAGACCATAAATGAGAATGTGTAAACCTGGGACAAACAGTCCAGCTAAGTAGGTAAAACTTCGAGAAAGAGATCAATCGACGAATAAAACTCGGCCTGGCAGTGTTCGGAAAGCTTCGAAATATCTTCACATCCCAAATACTGCAGTGTCTTAAGACCAAGGTTTTTGACCAGTGTGTGTTGCCAGTGATGACATACGGAACTGAGACATGGTCGCTTACTATGGGCCTCATAAGAAGGCTCAAGGTCACCCAAAGGGCAATGGAGCGTGCTATGCTCGGAGTTTCCCTGCATGATCGAATCATAAACGAGGAGATCCGTAGGAGAACCAAAGTAACCGACGTAGCTCACAGAATGGCTAAACTTAAATGGCAGTGGGCACATAGCTCGTAGAACAGATGGCCGTTGGGGCAGTAAAGTTCTCGAGTGGCGACCTCGCATCGGAAGACGTAGAGTAGGCAGCTCTCCCACACAGTGGACTGACGACCTGGTGAAGGTAGCGTGAAGCAACGGATGCGAGCAGCGCAGGACAGGTTGTCGTGGAAATCCTTGGGGAGGCCTTTGTCCAGCAGTAGATGTGTTTCGGCTGATATGATGATGAAATGACAACATAGCTAAGTATACTCACCAATTTTTCTGTTGAGAAGTCAAGCGAGCAAGAAGAATCACATGATTTGCTCGATGTAGGTGTGGACACTGGAGAAATGATGGGTGAACTTTCACTTGGAGTGAGACCTCCTACGTCTTTACCATAAATTTCTACTAGGTTATTAATATCTTCATTTTCTTCTCCCTCTTTTATCTTAAGGCTTTTCCAGTCTGCAAGAGCCTTTTTAAACTTTGCTTGTGGGCCAATGGCAGGAATTAACTCTTTTATTTGTCCATCGTCTAATAGTGGCAACGCAACTAAGTCAACTTCGTTTTCTGGAAAAACGAAGATTATGTAAGTTATAGGTACCTATGAAAACAGTTTAGTGAAATGTTAAATCAGTAACAGAAACAAGTAATAATAAATGTTAAAATGTAAATTACACTAGGTTAGTTTTGTGTTAACTCGAAGCGCTAACCGAAGATTAGTTCTACGACACAGTGACCCGCACCATAACCATCATGGGGCCTACACACGCTTGCCACAAGCCACAAGCGTCTACAAAAGCTCGGCAAACTGAGGCAAGCCTGTTTAGCCAAGTGCCTCGCTCTACATGCTTGTGCTTGTGGGCGCTAGCTGTGGCTTGGCAAGTATGTGGAGGGCACCTGTACAGCACAACACAAACATGCGTAAACACAAAATTACCGTCAGAATTCTGCTACAAATAGAAGAAGTAGACAGGTAGTCAGGTCAGGTCATGTAGCTTTACTCTCTAAAATTGTGTAGATAGGTAGTTTCTGAAATATACAAAGAACAAAGTAGGTTACCTAATTAGTAACATGTAAGTACTATGAGGTAATTCAGGATGCGGTACCTAGTACCTTAGATATCGCTCATTTGGTACTACAATGACGAAAATGCACTTTTTGTAACTTTACAGGAGAGCGATTTTAAAAAAATTTCAACTTTCATCATCCAGTTAATGACCTTTAAATATATCACTATTGTATGATTTTAGACTTAAAACATGGCATAAGTATTATAGTTTTATGAGTAGTCTATGTTAACTGTTTATCTATATAAATATCTCTTTTATTAAAAAAAAACTAGAGCGACACCCCCAATTTTGTCATTGTTCCACCAGGATTCTTTTAATTATATGTAATACTTTCATACAAAACTCAATATAAGGTTACAGAAGGAAACAGTTTTTTTTAATCATTTTTAATTATTCATTTGGTAACTTCTACAATACTTAGTTAACCAGAAAATCTCATTTTTAAAAACGCAGTCGCTTGAATTTATTCAACTATCAGTCGTATAAATAACAACTTCTCAATAGGGACTAATTTTTAAGCCTAATACTAAATCTTTACTCATTATAAATAATAATTAATAAGTTAAATATTAATAAATAAAAAAAATATTAAAAAAAAAATATTTTTTTTATTTAATTATTAATTTATCATCATCATATCAGCCACAAATCGTCCACTGCTGGACAAAGGCCTCCCCCAAGGATTTCCACGACGACCGGTCCTGCGCTGCCCGCATCCAAAATATAAGTAATTCAATTCTGCCAACTAAAAAACAGATTCAATTACAACTAAAATTCTTAACACACGTTGACAAAAGCTAACCATTATTTTTAATCATCCGTCACTGTTAATAGTTTTTGGTACCTCGTATAAAACTTATATAAAATTTGCCGTCACTTTCACTTAATCAACTTGCAGTCGTATTAAATTAAATTAATTAAATTAATTCGTATTACTAAGATTAATTTCACTTAAGCTTAAACAATCTCAACTTCTCGATTAGAAGCAATTTTCAAGAGTTTGACTTACATACATTGTCAACCGACTTCAAAAAGGAGGAGGTTCTCAATTCGACTGTATGTTTTTTTTGTATGTTTGTTACGCGATATCTCCGCCGATTGTGAACCGATTTTCGAAATATTTTTTTTATTCGAAAGAGTATACTCTTGAGGGGGTCCCATTGTCACCAAGTCAGGATCTGAGGATTGGATCTCAGGGAAATCGAGAACAACCCTCAAATTTTATAGGCACATATTACGTGTTGCATGTATTTCCTAAAACTGTTCAAGTTTTGGTGTCTATTAGTCATCATCTCATGTTGATGAGCTGATGAAGGAAGGTACAACTCCTTAACGGTTAGGAGATGGAGGATAATTCTTCAAATATTTTGCGTAGATACGGTAAGTATAGACCGATAGTTGTATTCTTTCAGATTATTCAGATGAGCTGATGATGGAAGATTTAACTCCTTAACTTTCATTCTGTTAAGATGATGATGGAAGCTACAGGAATCCGTATCTTTTAATGAAACACATGCTTTATGATTTAATGGTTCCTATGGGCGAGTGGGTGATTGAGTATAACGTTTTTAAATATATAGAATTATCACTAAAAATAAATAAAATAAAAATAAAAGTTTAAAAAACTTAAAAACCGACTTCAAAATGAAATTCACTCAAAAGTATGAAATAATATTATTATACTTAAATACACGACATTAACCAACAATAACGAAATCGAGTAGGTACGAATTAAATTAGGGGCCTAAAATTTTTTTCTGAGGTCGGTGTCAGCAATGCCATCGAATCTAAAACATTTGATACGAAAGTAGCTGTGTGCTGGTACCGACCTCATAAATAAATTGCCCAAAAAAATGGAGAAAATATTAAGAAGTTGTATATTCCATAATTCATAGAATAGAATAGAATAGAATAGAATAGAATGCTTTATTTGCTTTTAAATAAGGTAAGTATAAATATAATTTACATAATCGTCGTTTTCCCGCAAAATAAATATAATATCTGGGGAAATATCAACATAACTACGCTTTTTTGTCGCTGTTCCGCCGAGTGGAGATAAAAAAATGTCACATTTATCTTTTGGTCATTGCTGCACACAAAATAACTTTATGGAAACAACGACGAAACTAAGCATTGTCGTCGCTGTTCCGCCAAGTGCAGATAAAACAAATGTCACATTTATATTCTCGTCATTGTTGCACACAAAATAAGTCCTCACTTTACGGAAACAACGACAAAATTAAGCATTGTCGTCGTTGTTCCGCCAGGAGGGGATAAAAGTGATGTCATATTTACCTTGCCGTCGTTGTTGCACCAAACTGACATCTCACTTCAAGGAAGTCCCCCGCACAACTGACTAAATCGCCGTTGTAGCTGTAGAATGCTTGCGTTTTGGTATAAAAGTAACAATGACGTCAACACCATCTAGCCGCAGTTTATGAAAATACATTACCGTCGATTTTACCCCGAAAGTAACCAACCTAAATATATCGTTTGACATACATAACTCATTTTTGATAAAAACCTTAATTACGTCATTGTAGTACCAAATGAGCGATATGACCTAGTCCCCTCCCAAGCTTTGGGCTTTGAGGTTATGGAGCTTGTATGATACATAAATGTGCCAACTAGGTACTTACTTACCAATAAATTTTTCGATGTATTTATCGAGTTCCCATTTATGGAGAAGTTGCTCAATGTCTTCAGATGACATTGTTTTCGATTGTACCAGCACCACACCACACCAATTAAATACACGCACTATTTATTTTACACTAGCTTTCCTGCGAGTGAGCACCTTGTGGATTGTAAAAATATTTTAAAACGGTTTTTAAATCTCTGAAATAAGAAATGAAATTGATCACGCGCGATTGTGAGCCGCCACAAACATAAATGCGATGCACGGCACGCACGCATGATGCAATGCACGCCATTTGCAAATCGGAACAGTGTGACCATCTCGAAAATGATGAATCTGCCCGACACTGGCAAAAAATCCGCCAAAACCTGCCAGAATAAATATTCGCTTGTGTTTTCTACTTTGTTTTCTTGAAACCTTAACTTTTTTGTCACGGTTAGTTTTTTGTACTGGACCCAGAAGCTGATCAAGAGAGTGGTCCAACTTCAGACTTTGGAACCTACCTGCATCAAAGGACTCGTCAAGAAAAATAAAACAGGCCTAAATTCTAAAAAGATACTTATTGATTTGGCCCAGCCACATACTTCGTAGAACAGATATTATGGTCGTTAAGGTAGTAAAGTTCTTGAGTGGTGATCGCGTACTAAAACGCACCGCATTGAAAATGACCTGTCCTGCTCATTCGCATCTAGCGGCTTTGCGCAACCTTCACCAGGTCATCGGTCAACCGAGTGTGAAGCCTGTCTACGCTACGTTTTCCGGTGTGCGGTCGCCACTAGAGAACTTTACTGCCCTAACGCCCCAATGGTAGCTATTTGCCCCGGCCGTGAAGCTCGTAGAACAGATGGCCTTTGGGGTATTAAAGTTCTCGAGTGGCGACTACGCTCTAAAAGACTTATCGCAAAGAATGACCGGTCCTGCTCGTCCGCATCCAGCGGCTTTCCGCTTCCTACACCAGGTCATCGGTCCACCGAGTGGGGGCCTGCCTATGCTACGTCATCCAGTACGCGGTTACAACTTAAAAACTTTACTACCCAACAGTCACTTGTTCTACGAGCTATGAGGCCAGGGCACATATAGCTACCGTTGGGATAGTAAAGTTCTCTAGTGGGGACCGCGCACCCGAAGACGTGGCGTAGGAAGGCCTCACATTTGGTGGACCGATGACCTGGTGAAGGTCGCGGGAAGCCGCTGGATGTAGATGTGCAGGACCGTTAATTTCCAATGCGGTGTGCTGTGGGTCTTTTGGTGCGCGTTCACCACTCGGGAACTTTACTAACTTACTACGTGATATATGCGGGCCATATAGTTTGTAGAACAGATGATCGTTAGGGCAGTAAATTTCTCAGGTGTTGACCATGTACCGGCTGACGTAGCGTAGGCAGGCCTCCCATTTGGTGAAGGTCGCGGGAAGTCGCTGAATGTAGACAAGCAGGACCGGTTTTCAAAAGTAAATGAACTGAGAAGTTAAATTACGTAAATTTATCTTACTGGTAATAAATAAGTAACACAGCATCAGATCTTGGAAACTACCTGAGACCAAAGTTCTCACCAAGAAAAATCAAACGAGCTCAAATTCGAAGTGGATCGTTTTTAGAATTAAATAAATCTTTAAGATAAAACTAAAAACATATTTTAACTCTACCAATATTTTTATTACTGATATGATAACCGTTTTGCGGGCAGCTGGGAGTGGAGTCGCATATTGCGTATGAGTGTGTGAGCGCACACTTGCAAAAATGAAACCTACGCGCTGGCATAGAGCTTCATACGTGTTAAAATAATATCGAACGTAAGTCTATTCATTCTAAGTTCAAATCAATGCGGGCTTCAACGCGGCTATTACTTACTTTGAAGCCGAAGAACGTCCCATTCTCGTTTTTTTTTTAATTTTTCTTCATTTTCAAATAAGTTTAAAAAAAAGAGTTCAATTAAAATGGAAGGTCGAGAAATTTTGCAATCAATGCCAAACACAGGGTCTACATTATATTTTTTTACTTAAGTACATCCAAAGTGGTATTTTTTTTTATAATTGTATTCAATTAAATCGATTTTTTATTACTTTCAGTATATTATAATTTTTTTCCATGGTGATAGCTTTACACAATCTTTCAATAATTTGAATTCAATATTGTCATTTGACCCGTGTCACCGCGCGAGTGCGCGGCGCGAGCATGCGCTCTCTGCCCGCACCGCATGCATCCGGCCCGGCTCCATTACTGGCTTGCGCGTATTTTTAAATTAAATTTTCAATTTCATAAACGTCACATTAAGATGTTTAATTTTGATGAAAACAAGATTGTAGTGTACAAAAACATATTATTAAACGAAAATTTTACAGTTACGATTTTTAACTACTGAGAAATACATTATTATTAAAACATAAAAATTAAATGTTTAATTTTTGTCATAAATGACTAAAAAGACGCAATATAACTTAAAAAGATACAAACATTATAGTTACCATTTTTGCTTATCAAGATATTGCGATCAGATGAATACCGTGAAAAAAAACATACATGCGAAAGTGGTTTTAGTTTAATTTTGCTATTAGGTGACATCATTTGAATTCACCTCAAAATTATACTAACAAGGTATTTGGTTATCTATTTTGCTTTTAGGAAAAATTTAGGTAGTGTTCCAAATCTCATGTTTTTTATAAGAAACGGTTACCACCGCGAATTTTTTACATCATATATCTAATCAATATTTGATACTAATTATCAATATCCGATAAAATAATCAAAACAACTAGTTATCGAATTATGTCCAGGTTAAGCTAATTTGATGCGCCTATAGCACTAAAATTCTGTTCTGCTGTTTTCACTCTCTTTGAACTGAAATATCAAAAAACTGTTGCACCTGAAATAGTTGAATGAAATTAGTTTTTCAAAACTTACAATCTCCAGTAAAAAATGAATTAGAATAAAAAAACAAATAAGAACTAGGGAGGTAGGGAGCGCGCGGGTTACGCGGAGGGCTGGTAGTGTAGCGTAGATAGTAATTTTTATTTTCTTTGATACTGCACGCACGCATACACACAATTTGAGTTAAAATGACACGACAAATGTAGCCAGCTCAGTAAGTAAAATATTTTCCTAAATTTTCTTACCTAATATAATAACTAATAAGTCATGAAAATAAAGTAAGACATAGAAAATTATAAGTTTTCTCAATATCTATAAGGATTTCCTTGAAATCTGCCAAATTCTGCCCCTTTCTTTCTTGATATTTGCCAAATCGTGCCACTTTTTCTAAATCGTCCGCTTGTTCTGCCAGAGGTAAAATTTACAAGCCAAATCTGCCCAAATGGCAGAAATCTGCCATAAATGGTCACTCTGAATCGGAATCACCCCACTCCAACAAGCGGTTCCTATTGGTTGCCGGGCTCGCGCCGTGTCGGAGTCGCGGAAGATTCTAGAAATAACAGGTGTCCGGGGGGGTGAAGCCGGGGGGGTGTAGGAACTGATCGGTAGATATAACTGTTTGGAACATGTCTGAACATGTATATCTACCGATCAGTTTATATTATGTTTTATAGGGTACCGTACCCAAAGGGTAAAATGGGACCCTATTACTAAAGCTCCGCTGTCCGTCCGTCTATCTGTCTGTCCATCTGTCACCAGGCTGTATCTAATGAACTGTGATAGTAGTTGAAATTTTCACAGATGATGTATTTCTGTTGCCGCTATAACAACAAATACAAAAAAATTGCTAAAAACAATAAAATAAATATGTAATTAATTAGCCGTTCTAGTTACTACCAATCTTACTACCAGTTGTAATACCGTTACACCTATTATAATTAATCATGTGTGACGCATGCATCCACCGCCAAATTTTGGCGGTGGATGCATGCGTCACACATGATTAATTCATTTATTTATTATAATTAACTTGTAAGGAATTAACTTGTAATTAACTTGTAAGGAATATACTCTGTCTACATTACGTAAAAAGTGCAATATGAAATAGACAAAAATAGGCAGCTTCTTCAGTCCTTTACAAATATAAGTACTAAGAGCTCGAAAATGCGTTGAATTGCTTCGAAAATTTGTTGAATTCGTGTGCAGCTGTGCTTGTCTGCTCGACTTGAAAAAGAGCACTGCCGTGCCCCCTGATACATAATATATTTTTTATGTTTAAAAGAGAACTATGGTGCAATTTGCTGAATATTCATAAAAAAAAAATACTGCCAGACTTGGCTCACCTTAGATCTCTCATATATTTTTAGGGGAGACTCACGAGTCTTGGCGAATTGGTACATAAAAATGATGTTTTTGATGGGACCTCATTTTTTGGTAGGATATCTCTTTTTTCCTTGTCATTTTTTTGTCTCACCATAATAGAAACCTATAAATATACATTAGGTATATTACAATGGTGGTGGTACGGAACCCCCAATGCGCGAGTCCGACTCGCACTTTGCTGTGTTTTTAATTATTTTTTTAACTGACTGGTTTTGGGTGCGGCAAAACGTTCGAATAACTACGAGTTTCAGTGAGTGCTACTGTTTCTTTTATTGTTCTAAAATTACAAAGAATTGTTACTAATCATTGAAACTAACTTTTTGGTATTGGGTGCGGCAAAACGTTCGAGTAACTGTGAGTTTCAGTGAGAGCTACTGTTTCGTTTAATGTTCTAACATTACAAAGAACTGTTTCTAATCATTAAAACTAACTTTTTGGTATTGGGTGCGGCAAAACGTTCGAGTAACTGTGAGTTTCAGTGAGAGCTACTGTTTCGTTTAATGTTCCAACATTACAAAAAACTGTTTCTAATCATTAAAACTAACTTTTTGGTATTGGGTGCGGCAAAACGTTCGAGTAACTGTGAGTTTCAGTAAGAGCTACTGTTTCGTTTAATGTTCTAACATTACAAAGAACTGTTTCTAATCATTAGAACAACTTTTTGGTATTAGGTGCGGCAAAACGTTCGAGTAACTGTGAGTTTCAGTGAGAGCTACTGTTTCGTTTAATGTTCTAACATTACAAAAAACTGTTTCTAATCATTAAAACTAACTTTTTGGTATTGGATGCGGCAAAACGTTCGAATAACTGAGAGTTTCAGTGAATGCTACTGTTTCGTTTAATGTTTCATTAGTAGAAATAATTGTTTCATCATTAAAACGTACTGTCGAGAAATCCGTGTAGGTAAAACGTTGTAGTTACTGAGCTTTTCAGTTACGACTAATGATTGGTCAGTTAAAATAACGTTTCAGCTTTTTACTGTTTTGGAACATTAATGGGCACTGTCTAAAACCGATAATTCTTACTGTAATTTACGTTAGACCAACTGTTTAAATTTTAACTGTGCTAAACATGCACACAGTAAGAAATTATTTTTTTCAGTGTATCACTTACAGGATTAAGACGAATCTACCGACACCTCGTACTCCAAAATCCATCAAGCCGTTTAGGCTACAGAGCGTGCTAAAGATATAAATAATATCTTTTGATCAGTCGGGTAAAATGTATCCTATATCACTTACAGGATTAAGACGAATCTACCGACACCTCGTACTCCAAAATCCATCAAGCCGTTTAGGCTACAGAGCGTGCTAAAGATATAAATAATATCTTTTGATCAGACGGGTAAAATGTATCCTATATCACTTACAGGATTAAGACGAATCTACCGACACCTCTACTCCAAAATCCATCAAGCCGTTTAGGCTACAGAGCGTGCTAAAGATATAAATAATATCTTTTGATCAGACGGGTAAAATGTATCCTATATCACTCACAGGATTAAGACGAATCTACCGACACCTCTACTCCAAAATCCATCAAACCGTTTAGACTACAGAGCGTGCTAAAGATATAAATAATATCTTTTGATCAGTCGGGTAAAATGTATCCTATATCACTTACAGGATTAAGACGAATCTACCCACACCTCGTACTCCAAAATCCATCAAGCCGTTTAGGCTACAGAGCGTGCTAAAGATATAAATAATATCTTTTGATCAGTCGGGTAAAATGTATCCTATATCACTTACAGGATTAAGACGAATCTACCGACACCTCGTACTCCAAAATCCATCAAGCCGTTTAGGCTACAGAGCGTGCTAAAGATATAAATAATATCTTTTGATCAGTCGGGTAAAATGTATCCTATATCACTTACAGGATTAAGACGAATCTACCGACACCTCGTACTCCAAAATCCATCAAGCCGTTTAGGCTACAGAGCGTGCTAAAGATATAAATAATATCTTTTGATCAGACGGGTAAAATGTATCCTATATCACTTACAGGATTAAGACGAATCTACCGACACCTCTACTCCAAAATCCATCAAGCCGTTTAGGCTACAGAGCGTGCTAAAGATATAAATAATATCTTTTGATCAGACGGGTAAAATGTATCCTATATCACTCACAGGATTAAGACGAATCTACCGACACCTCTACTCCAAAATCCATCAAGCCGTTTAGGCTACAGAGCGTGCTAAAGATATAAATAATATCTTTTGATCAGACGGGTAAAATGTATCCTATATCACTCACAGGATTAAGACGAATCTACCGACACCTCTACTCCAAAATCCATCAAGCCGTTTAGGCTACAGAGCGTGCTAAAGATATAAATAATATCTTTTGATCAGACGGGTAAAATGTATCCTATATCACTCACAGGATTAAGACGAATCTACCGACACCTCTACTCCAAAATCCATCAAACCGTTTAGACTACAGAGCGTGCTAAAGATATAAATAATATCTTTTGATCAGTCGGGTAAAATGTATCCTATATCACTCACAGGATTAAGACGAATCTACCGACACCTCGCACTCCAAAATCCATCAAGCCGTTTAGGCTACAGAGCGTGCTAAAGATATAAATAATATCTTTTGATCAGTCGGGTAAAATGTATCCTATATCACTCACAGGATTAAGACGAATCTACCGACACCTCGCACTCCAAAATCCATCAAGCCGTTTAGGCTACAGAGCGTGCTAAAGATATAAATAATATCTTTTGATCAGACGGGTAAAATGTATCCTATATCACTCACGGGATCAAGACGAATCTAACGACACCTCGCACTCCAAAATCCATCAAGCCCTTTTGATCAGACGGGTAAAATGTATCCTATATCACTCACGGGATCAAGACGAATCTAACGACACCTCGCACTCCAAAATCCATCAAGCCGTTTAGGCTACAGATCGTGCTAAAGATATAAATAACCTTTTTTTTTACTAGTCCGGTAAAAATGTATCCTATGTCACTCACGGGATTAATACGAATCTAACGACACCTCGCACTCCAAAATTCATCAAGCCGTTTAGGGTACAGGACGTGCCATAAAAACATACATACATACATTCGAAAAACATAACCCTCCTTCTGGTGCAGTCGGGTGAAAAGGCCCGAAAATTATTTAGGTACCCTCGTTGGTGGGAAGTTGAGTACAAAAACAAAACAAAAAGCATCCAAAAGTCGCTTTACAAACCGTTTTATTTTGTGTCCTCTTAATTCTCTGCATTTGTGTTCTCTTAATTCTCTGCATTATACTTTAAATTATAACTAAGTATGTGCCGCTTTTGAATAAGCTAATGAAAAATTTAATTAAAATGCATTAAAACGCTGATTGCATATCAGGTTTGTAATTTTTAGAGTTTCATAGGCAAATAATGCCAACTCTTTGATATTATCATTGTATATAATAAATTAGTACTTTACGAAGCCTCCGCTGTCCGTCCGTGTGCCTGTCAGCGGGCTGTATTTTATGAAGCGTAATAGGTAGACAATTGAAATTTTTACAGAATATGTATTTCTACTGCCGCTATAACAAAAAAATAATAAAAAGTAAATTAAAAACTAAAGACGGATGCAAGATAAGTGATTTTTTTTTAAATCGAAAACTATTTTAAAACGCACATGGTGTTACATATTCACGATGGCACGCAACGGAACCCTTATTGTGCAAGTCCGACTCGCACTTGGCCGGTTTTTTTATGATACACTCATTATCCCTGGGACATCTTTAGATATTTAACCTTCAACTGGTGACGTGAATGTGAGTCACAGTATTGGAGAGGTGACGTCATTATGACGTATCAATAAAAAGCCATAAATACTGTAGATTAAGTGTAAGGGAAATAAAATAGATGATGTTATGTAAATGTAGGTTAGTTTGTTTCTAAAATAAAACACACTTTTGACATATTAAACGTAAACTTAACTTTATTCATACACTTGAACTTAATACTGAATTTTGGTCTGTGTTTTGGTAGACATGAGATCTATTGACATAAAATTAATGAAACTGAAAAGAAAAATAACAACCAGCCTTATTTTCTCATTAAGACTTAGGTAATTAATAAAAAAAATCAATTTTTGCATATTGGTTACACACAAAAAATAATTTGATTCATTTTGAATGAAATTTTACAACAACAGCTCACAAATAAAACATAACACTAAAGGTGACGTAACGTCAAAATGACGTCGGGCACCATCTAATACCTAAACTGTGAGCGTGCGACGTCCGTTCTGTGTATCGGCCGACGCCAAACTGCACACGAGGCAGCTACTAGGGGGTGCGGTCGCGGGGAGCAAGCCGTTTCTGAGAAATACAGTGTTTTTGTCGTTGCGACGTCAAATTGACGGTACGTCACCAGTTGAAGGTTAAACTAGTAACAGTTAGTATTCATTGGTTTAACAGTGTGTATTATCGTACTTATGTTAATGAAACTAACAAAGGTGAGTATGCTGTAAATTCTAATAGCGAATGTCCGCCTTCTTGCTATTTAATAGCAACTTTCTCATAATGTGTTACCTACATGTTTGATGAGAATCTATATATTAAAAGAACTGATTAAGTCTAATGTGAGGCCGTATGGAAGAAACTCCAAGAATAGCACGCTCCATTACCCTTTGGGTGACCTTGAGCCTTCGCACTGGAAAACGTAGCGTAGGCAGACCACCCACTCGGTGGACCGATGACCTGGTGAAGGTCGCGGGAAGCCGCTGGATGCGGGCAGCGCAGAACCGATCGTCGTGGAAATCCTTGGGGGAGGTCTTTGTCCAGCAGTGGACGTCCTTCGGCTGATATGATGTACCTATGGAAGGTACCATAATCAGATTTTTCCTGAAATAACTAACTATCCTACTATTAGTGGAAGGTGTAACTACGCAAAAAAAAACAGACTTATGGAACTGTACTGCAACATAGGAACTGAAGTAGTACTGTGTCACTTAGTAATATTAAAAAAAAAATTAAAAAAATTACCAAATGAAATTTGTTTCTAAATTGCTTTTTTGGGGTTAGATATGAGGATAATACGTATCATCTGTGATATATTGTACAAAAAAAAATCAGCCATATGGAGGAGCCCAAACTTGGTATGTGTTTTGGTTTTTATTTTTAAAAAATTGCTAAAATGTAAGGATGTGGTGAATTTTTAAAAAGCCTCTTCATATGAAGATAGGTTTGTGAAAAAAAAATCCATACAAAAAATAATGAATCAGCATGGAAGTGCTGATTCATTATTTTTTTTAGAACTTTTTTTTTAGAACTGTGGGTCAAAAATTTTGTTTTGACCTCTAATATGCGTGTGCCAAACAGTTAAACTGTACATCGATTTGCGGTTTATCTTTGGAATTGGGCTCGTACGCCGTCCACTGATATAGCAGTAGGCCTTGATTAGATATAATAACGTAGGTACAAAGTTGAACCAAAATCGTTAGAGCTACTTTTAAATTAAAAAATAATAAGCGTTTTTTTTCTGTAATGGCAACCCTAATAAATTAAGTTAGGAAAAAGTTTTTTTTGCCATAGGTAACCGAAGGAAAACTAACAAAAGAACGAAATTAATGAATTAATTAAGAAGATAATTTGCAGCGTTAAAGCAGACTTCACACATTTCCCAGTCACACGAGAAGTTTGCATACAACCATTGTTTGAAAGAAATGAGCGCTCCATACAAACGTATTGTTTGGTATTTGGTACTTATTTGAATAAGTATTAATTCATAATTAATTTATTTCTGCATACATGCATGTACATAACAAACTCGTAAAGATGCGCGGGTGCAGACCGTAAAGTTAATCAAAGTTATTGCAATTTTGTAAACGCGTTAATGATAATATCTGTGTCTGAGGTTTGTCAGATTTCCGTAAAAAAATGTATTTTTATATTTAAAGGTCATCATCATCATCATATCTGCCGAAAAACGTCTACTGCTGGACAAAGGCTTTCTCCAAGGATTTCTACGACGGCCGGTCCTGTGCTGCCAGCATCCAGCGGCTTCCCGCGATCTTCACCAGGTCGTCGGTCCACCGCGTGTGAGGTCTGCCTACGCTACGTTTATTTAAATAGGTATTTAAAGACAACACTTTTTCTGCAAGTTTTTACGGAACTTTTAAGAATTTAGTCAAGTTTTTTGGTTATTAATATTAACTTGAAAATAAGATCAATAAAAACGAGGAAGCTACGTTATGCGAAATGTTGTTTAGTTAATTTGTTTACTTTTAACCGTTCATGTCCCGTGGCGTATTGGCAAGGGCCGCTACCATCTATCCGGAAGGTCGTGGTGAATCCTGCCACGCACCAATGTGATTTCGAATTCCGATTTCATATGTACGTTTATCCGACGCTCTTACGGTGAAGTAAAATATCGTTAGGAAACCTGCACACGCCTGCGGAGAAACTCGCAGATTGTGTGTGAGGTCGACAAAGGCCCGATCGCCCTAATTCAGGGTAGGCTCGAGCCCCTCTATAAGAATAAACAGTTCATAAACAGGCTCTACAGGCAGAGACTAACACTAAGACTTACGAAGTAACTATTTAGTAATCTGTGCTAAGACTTCGAATATGAACCATAAATGATATAAAAACAACAGTAGGTAATACCAGCAAGACAACTTGAAAAATGCAAAATCCATCTGTTTAAATATGTAACAAAATAATGTAAATACCTCATTCATTAACTTACAATAGGCTATGCGACAGTAAAAATGCTGCAATAAAACAGCTGTCCGTCCCAAATAAACAATACTAAATGGAACGCTAGAAAGAGAAAGAGATATGGGATGCCAATGAGAACGAAAGAGACGTGTAGACAAAAGTAGCACCACGTAGCACTGTGGGCAACGATATCTAATGACCGTGGGTGACAGCACGTAGGCCTATCTTACAGTTTACTAGGACAAGGCCGATATTCGGCGGAAGATCGTGGACCCGTGTTGACCGAGAAAAATGGAAAACTCTGGAACGTCGATTTCTAAATTAAATTGAGGAAATAACTCAAGTTTTGTTAATTTAAAGTTAGTAAACACAGAGTAAGTGTTATTATTAGGGATTTAATGTCAAATAATAAAAAAATTAAGAGGGGTCCCCCATAGAAGAAAGGGGACGTTCAAGTATTACGTAACGTGATTTGGGGGGGAGGGGGAGTCTTGTAAAACGTTACGATGCGTTACAGGGTTGCGAGTAGGGTTCAAACAACGTGTTAAGTAAAATTTATGTTTTACGGGGAATTCCTCGACTGTATTGTACGTCATTTTTGTTTTATTTTATTCAATATAACTTTTAGGTAAAAATGGTCACTTGGCTGTAATGAAACGTTAAGGGAGGGGGAGGGGGATACAGAAAAAACGTTTCGGCGCGTTACATAGGAGGGCGGGTCTTCATAAACTGTGTTACGTAATATTTGAACGCCCCCAAATGTGTTTTTACAAAGTTTGTTTTTGCTCTAACGTAAAAACGGTAATACATACTTACAAGCGTGAAACTTGATTATAGACCGACAAAATAATACTAAAGTAAAACAAAAAATAATAAAAACTGAAAGTTGTACTCGCGCTAATGAAAAAACTTTGAAAAATCTGTCAATCTTGTTGGTTTTTTCCAAAAAGGAGGAGGTTCTCAATTCGACTGTATCCTTTTTTATGTGTGTTAACTCAGAACTTTTGACTGGGTGAATAGATATTTATGATTCTTTTTTTATTTTAAAGTTAGTGCTTCCCGTGTGGTCCCATATAAATTTTATCAAAATCGGTGTATTACTTTATTAGAAAACTAACTAAATCAAAAAAAAAATATGCAAAAATTTACTAAGTTGTTGCGATGGAATTATATTTGAAATAGGTATCATTGTTGTACTCGTGGGGAGATGTGCGGTGGTACAGAACCCTCGGTGCGTGAGTCCCCGACTCGCACTTGAGCGGTATTTTACATTAGTGACTTTTCTCACCAAGCAGTGAACAAGTTTCTCCCGGATATGGACAGATCTATATAAGGTCTAACAAAATTAGCTGAAACTATTTTAAGGGCAAGTTCAGTAAACGAAACTGAACAACTTTTTCTTCAGCGACCATACCGAATTCTAAAAAAAAATTGCCACATTCCATTATTGCCCACTATAATATTCTCGTGTTGTAGAACGGTCCTGTCTTTTCGCTGGATTCGTGCCTTGCCGCAACGAAACACTGCGCTGTGCCTGGCCGTTGACCTTTGGTAGTTCTCTCAATCAATTCTTATTTAAAAACTAATATTACCTATTTAAAACCTTATAGTTCCCCTTTTAGATGTAGGTAGTAAAATACAACCCAACAGGTATTTACACTTTTCGAAAAATAAGAAATTGAGCGGCTTCTTTGAAGCGTTGAGGCCATTGACCATTGAACTATTTTGCTGCTCGCTCGTAGGTACATTTCGCCTACAAACAAGTGTGCGATGCGTGCGCGAAAAAAATATCTCAGTTACTCTCGCGCACTCATTGAGTTACGTTCTCAAAGCCGAACCTACAGATTGTGACCTAAGTGCCTAAGTTAAGTGTTTCATTGTGAAAATGCCATGTACAACAATATTTGGACATGGCGGTGTGCTATGAAGTTTGTAACCACAACCTAATAGACACCAGGAACATGTTTCAAGGTGCTTTGCAGCGATTCAGGGATTACGGTACTTTTACGAGTATATGCCACGACCTGTAGATGCCGGTCAACCAAGAAAATCACCGGAGACATAAGAAGCAAGTAGGTAGGTAGTTCGCCTTAGCCTGTTTGCGGACAAGTCACATTAAAGAAAAATCTATTTGTTTGGAAATGGCCAAACATGTAAACAAATCATTTTATCATTTTAGCTTAATCACTTACATTTGGACATCAAGGATTTTATTGACATAAATACTGTGTTTTAGTTCATTTAAGACTTGAAAACCAATTGAAACTAGTTTATTTTGAAGTTCATGTTTTGTTTACATGTCTGGCTATTTCCAAACAAATAGGGTTTAGATACCTACCCAATATGTGTCCGACGCGACGGAAGACACGGCTTGTACTATCTGGCGTGGCTTGTGGCGGAGCCCGG
Organism: Coleophora flavipennella; assembly: GCA_947284805.1. NCBI lineage: Eukaryota > Metazoa > Arthropoda > Insecta > Lepidoptera > Coleophoridae > Coleophora > Coleophora flavipennella. Next base: position 7,140,242 of record OX369283.1, on the reverse strand, counting down.
CGGAGGCGCGTCAGGCGCGTAGACTGCTACGGTACGATGGCCAGTGCCGGATTTATTAAGATTTCTTTTTTTTTTATTGTAGATTTTTTTTCTTAGATTTCAGTATGGTCGCTGAAGAAAAAGTTGTTCAGTTTCGTTTACTGAACTTGCCCTTAAAATAGTTTCAGCTAATTTTGTTAGACCTTATATATGTATGTACAATTGTACACTGTGATATGTACAGAGGCCACCACATCAAGCTATACAATCGTTGTGCGATTCTGATCCATACGCATTCGGCATAAGAACGGTACAAAGTCCAAAGTGTGTAGCTAGATGTGCTGGCCTGTGTACGTAAAATACTTGTAACTATCCCATCAACAAATAAGTACTTCCTTAGTCCTTTGTTACCAAGTACGACAACTTCACACGACGTTTTTTTAAACAAAAGTCGGGCTCAAAAGGTTTTTTCTTTCCAGCGCCTGAGCCTTTTTACTTCGTTAGGCAATTACATTAAACCAGGCTACATCACAGCAGTAGGGTTGCCAGATGTCTGATTTTCAACCGGACAGTCCGGTTTACTTTATATTTGTCCGGTAAAGAAAATCTTTGTAAACCGGACAAAAGCAGTAGTTTTCAGTAAATTTATCTGTTAATAAACAAAAATTAAAAACTTGTCCGGTTTTTTTTAAACACATCTAGCAACCCTACACAGCAGCCACTAAGTACATACACATACAGTATTTTGTACGGTTTCCCAGTTAGAAACATCGCATAAGACTTTAGTGTGTAAGTACATGCAAATGATGTGGTCGTTGCTCAGTGTGATTTGCGTGGATTCGCAGGCGTGTGCAGGTTTCCTCACGATGTTTACATTCAATAATTCAGGACTTGAAAAGTGCAAAAACCCGCACGACTCGAAAAGCGCCCCCATGATGCAACCTCTGAGGAATAAGGACGGTGTAACAAACCTTGTATAGAAGCCGTTCCACTTCTCGAACTGAGAAACTTTCCGCAAGAACACAATAGTCGATTCTCAAAAAAAAAAATTGGTACTCCATACAAAATTGGTCAATCAGCTGATCGATTTGCGTGAAGTTCAATTTGTTTACGAATTGACTATGGGCTCTTGAGGAACGTGATTCAGCATGATGAGTAGAATCGATATGCTGTAGTTTTTTTTTTGCGAATTTACTATAAGAGATACAGGGTGTAACAAAATTGGTGTAGATCACGTTAACTGGGGCTTCTACTCATCATACTGAACAACCTTTGTTCAATGATTTTGCTGAAATCGCAAAAAAACAGCTGATCGACCAATTTTGTGCATTGTTCTATGGAGGACCCAATTTTTTTTTAATTGTCTGTAAGTTCCTCGGAGAAAGTTGTTTAGTATGAGGAGTAGAATCACACGGTTAGCGGGTCCTATACCAGTTTTGTTACATCCTGCATAGGTTCACCCCCTTGTCACCCAGATTGATACAGATTGGTTATAGTTTGGTTCACGAACGTATAGGATTTCGCTGTGATATTGTTTGCTTCGTCATTTATTTTTATAAATATCATTTCACGATCGTTTTATGCAGTGCCCAGGGTGTGCTTGAGGTAAGTTTTTCAGTATGATGAGTGGTCGTACACTAATTTTTTTACGCCCTGTATAAATAAAAATCCCTTATCGAACCGAGCCCGTCGTCGTCATTCGAAACTCCACACCGTCGGTTTAACTCCAGACACAATTAGATGTGCAATAATGAGTCCTCTACTACAGACGACCTTCCAGCCAGACTCCCGTAACAAACATGGCTGTGGCCGTGACCTTGTCGTGTACTGGCTGACTGCAACACCCTATATAAAGAAAAATCCTCTAACCGAACTGAGCCCGTCGTCTTTCAAAACTCCACACCGTTCGGTTTACCCACTAGACTCCAGACACAATTAGATGCGCAATAAATGAGTCCTCTACTATAATAGTGACGACCTTCCCAGCCAGACTCCCGTAACAAACATGGCGGACGGCGGCCGTGACCTTGCCGTGTACTGCTTGTCTGGAACACCCTGTATCGATCAATGAACTGTCAATTTGTTGATTGAAATCTTTCATGTCCACTTGCGGTGGGATATTTTTTGTTTTGGAAGGATCGATGAAATGGATAGGTTTAAACAGGGTGTAACAAAATTGGTGTAGCTACCGTTAACTTGGGGTCGGAAGGAGGAGGGCGTTGACTAAAAATAAAAATTGGCTACATGCAAAAATGCTCAAAATTGCTCGAAGTTTTTTTGCGATTTCAGCAAAGTCACAGTACAAAAGTTGTTCAGTATGATGATGAGTAGAAGTCCCAGTTTACGGGGCCTACACTAATTTTGTTACACCTGCATATCGTGGTTTTAATGTGTTTAGTCGCTTGTTTTTTATATCGTGGTTTTAATTTATTTAGTCCATTATTTTTTATATCGTGGTTTTAATTCATTTAGTCGCTTGTTTTTTATATCGTGGTTTTAATTTATCCTGTAAATCGTGGTTTTAATTTATTTAGTCGCTTGTTTTTTATATCGTGGTTTTAATTTATCCTGGTATATCTTGGTTTTAATTCATTTAGTCGCTTGTTTTTAAATCGTGGTTTTAATTTATTTAGTCGCTTGTTTTTTATATCGTGGTTTTAATTTATCCTGTATATCTTGGTTTGAATTCATTTCGTCGCTTGTTTTTATATCGTGGTTTTAATTTACCCTGTATATATTGGTTTTAATTAATTTAGTCGCTTGTTTTTTATATCGTGGTTTTAATTCATTAAGTCGCTTGTTTTTTTATCGTGGTTTTAATTTATTTAGTCGCTTGTTTTTTATATCGTGGTTTTAATTTATTTAGTCGCTTGTTTTTTTTTATATCGTGGTTTTAATTTATTTAGTCGCTTGTTTTTTATATCGTGATTTTAATTTATTTAGTCGCTTGTTTTTTATATCGCGGTTTTAATTTATCCTGTATATCGTGGTTTTAATTTATTCTGTATATAGTGATTTTAATTTATTAAGTCGCTTGTTTTTTATATCGTGGTTTATATCACCTGTATATCGTGGTTTTAATTCATTTAGTCCCAGGATATTGCCATTTGATAATCTAGTTTATGAACGACATAGACCAGCGAATTAGCAGACTGAAGTAGCAATGGGCTGGATGGACACGCATTATGTCGCAGAACCGATAAGCGCTGGACAAAGCGAGTTCTGGAGCGGAGACTGCGTTTCGGCAAACGTGTGGATGCCCCCGGCTTAGGTGGAACAATTTTATGCGCTAGATTGCTGATGACAGGTGGATGCGCAGGGCCAAAGATCGGTTTATAGTGGCAGGTTTTGGGGGAGACTTATGTCCAGCAGTGTACTGAGTGTTGATGACGATGCTGAATCTAGCTTTGAAAAAGATGTCTTTGGCTTTGTTATTGCTTTCGATGCTCAGGACCAAAGATCGGTTTATAGTGGCGAGTTTTGGGGGAGACTTATGTTCAGCAGTGTACTGAGTGTTGATGACGATGCTGAATCTAGCTTTGAAAAAGATGTCTTTGGCTTTGTTATTGCTTTCGACGATCAGGACCAAAGATCGGTTTATAGTGGCGAGTTTTGGGGGAGACTTATGTCCAGCAGTGTACTGAATGATGATGCTGAATCTAGCTTTGAAAAAGATTTCGTTGGCTTTGTTATTTCTTTCGTATACTATGTATAATAGGTTATGTATGATTCATAAAATACATTTATCACATTTCGCTAATACTTAGCACAATTAAGAGCCTGCTGGAGTTCATAAATCCCATACAAACGTAGTATTTTGTGGAACTCCTTGCCTGCGTCAGTGTTTCCCGATTCCTATAATTTGGGGATCTTCAAGGCAAGAGTGAATAGGCATTATTTGAGTTTGCGTGTACCATCCTCGTCTGCATCATCACTTACCATCAGATGAGTTGCAGTCAAACGCACTCAAATTTTTAATAAAAAAAAATATTTGTTAACCAAACAACCGATTTTGAAATAATTTTGTGTCGATAATCGGATGACGTATATCTATGTCTGTATCGCATTACTTTTTTTGAAAAACGAAACAGGAATCCATTTCATACCAATAAACTTGTTTTCCTTCTTTTACCTTAAAAACAAGTTTATTGATTAATAATGAATTACTGCTTCGTTTTTCAAAAAAGTAATGCGGTACAGACACAGATATACGTCATCCGATTCATCACATCAGCTCATATAAACGTCCCCACCGAGGGGCTCGAGCCTACCCTGAATTAGGGCGATAATGAAAATACCGTCATCCGATTATCGATACAAAATTATTTCAAATTCGGTTGTTTGGTTAACAAATGAATCAAATACTACGTTTGTATGGGATTTATGAACTCCAGCAGGCTCTTAACAATTAGGTGCGTGGCACCTAAAACGAACTTATAAAAAACCCGACTGCATAAAAAACGTAACCCCTCTTTTTTGGCCAGTAGGACAAAAATGTATCCTACGTTACTCACGGGATAAAGACGTATTCAACGACACCTCGAACTCCAAAACTGATCGAGCCGTTTAGGCCACAGAGCGTGCCAAAGAAGTATACATACATACATACCTAGTGGAAAAACATAACACTCCTCCTGACGCAGTCGGGTATAGATAGGTAGGTACTTACTTACCACGTTAAGATTTACAGGGCCTCAGTTTGCATAGAATGCAGTGATTCATACCTGAAACATAAAGAAAAATAATAATTAAGTAAATCAAATCAAGTAAATTTCATTGCAATGGGCTAGTTGACTAATAGTAATTTGAATTACTTTTTATCATCTGTCAAAAACTAAATTTTGTTCTATAGAATAGAAACGTGTGACGTCATAGTTTTTCAGCGTCATTGCAATTATCATTTCGTGAATTTTAATAATAAATGAATTGTACAGCTACGCTGTGCATACTTTTTTGCGAAGCCTTCACCGTCTGTCGTAGTTGGTCATAAACAAATCTACAAGTAAACATTACACGGTACATTCACCATCAGATATATAGTAGCGAGCGAGGTGTTCAAATATATCTAAGCGGAGTTGAATTTCAATAAATTATATACGAGTATACCAGGGAGTCACTATTAATATCTGAACATCTAGTTTGTGATAAACAGCTGTGATTTTCATTATGTAGCATTTTAGTAAAAACATCATCATATCAGCTCATATACGTCCCCACCGAGGGGCTCGAGCCTACCCTGAATTAGGGCGATCAGGCCTTAGTCGACCACGCGGGCCCAGTGCGGGTTGGTCAACTTCACACACAACCTTCGAGTTTCATCGCAAACGTGTGCAGGTTTCCTCACGATGTTTTCCTTCACCGTTAAAGCAATCGGTAAATATGTACGTAATTTTTGAAAAACTCATTGGTACATTGGCCGTCCAGATTTGAACCCGGTACCTCTGGTTAGAAGAACCGAGTCGTTTATCAAAAACATACCTTAAATCATTATGCATGAATAACATTTTGAAAATCTGCGGCGCAGACTGTTTATGACAAATTAGATGTTCACATATTAACAGCAACTCTAGTGTACATAGTTTATTGAAATTTAACAGTGCTCATAAATATTTGAACACCTTGCCCGCTACGATATACCTGATGGCGACTGTACTTGCTTAACCCGCCGGCACTTGCGCCTCATTTTGTGATATGATTTATCTCGAAGAAGGTTGTCAAAATAATGCTCAAATTACCAAACATGTTTAAAAAAAATTACGGACAGGTGGGAGGTGAGTGGGGGGTGTGGGAGTGGTATATTTAAGTACTTGATATTAATGTTTTCCTGCATTGTATTGCCTGTTTCTTGCTTGTGTGGCCTCTGAATAAATACATATCTTATCTCTATCTTATCAATGCTCATTTTTCATCTAAATTAGGTAATAAAACTACAATACTGTTGTCTCCAGGGTTAGAAAAAACAAGGGATTTTTTGTAAAATCCACTGGCCTTTTTCGGGTTAGTTAAATTTTCTGGGGATAATTGGGTTTTTTCGGATTAAAATTAGATTTAATTGCATATTCAATTAGATTAATTAATTAATTCCGTATTCAATTAGATTTTCTACCAAACCTACCTTACACTGAATAAAGAGTCTACACTATTTGACAGAAAAAACCATGAAGATTTCCCTGAAAATCGTTATTGTCGGTTGTCAATAGGATGAATCGCCTTTATGTTTTGACAGAAAAACCATGAAGGAGATTTCCCCGAAAATCGTTATTGTCGGCTTTCAATAGGATAAATGGCCTTCATGTTTTGACAGAAAAAACCATGAAGGAGATTTCCCCGAAAATCGTTATTGTCGGCTATCAATAGGATAAATCGCCTTCGTGTTTTGACAGAAAAAACCATGAAGGAGATTTCCCCGAAAATCGTTATTGTCGGTTGTCAAAAGGATAAATCGCCTTCATGATTTGACAGAAAAAAACCACGAAGATTTCCCCGAAAATCGTTATTGTCGGTTGTCAATAGGATGAAGCGACCTTATGTTTTGACAGAAAAAACCATGAAGGAGATTTCTCTGTAAAATCGGTATTGTCGGCTCTCAATAGGATAAATCGTCTTCATGTTTTGACAGAAAAAGACATGAAGGAGATTATCCCGAAAATCGTTATTGTCGGTTGTCAATAGAATGAATCGCCTTCATGTTTTCTAAGGGGTAGCGATATTAAGTGCTATAGTCAATTTCGGAAGATTTGATAGCTTTATCGGAATTTTTAAAACAAGTTTTTGAAAAACCCACTTCGGGCAAAAACCAGTGGGTTTATTTAGGGTTGGTGAAATTCCAGCCATTTCTGATTGTTTTTCATATTAGCATTACACTTCAGCCAATAAACTTCATTATGTCCTTATTTACTACAAAGTTAAAACGTCGAAAAGTGAATAGGCAGTAACTCAGCTGATATGATAACGCGATAAAATCAATGACTTCTTCGTCTAGACCTGCCCTTCACACATGTCGTTTTAAAATAGTATATTTTATGTCGAGGGACTACAGTGCGAGGGAGTCAATGAAACCGAGGGTATAATAAGTTGGCGTTTAGTCTCGAGATGCAAACTGTACTTTTCACTTTGAGCTACGACGTAAAATATTCAGTAATCTGTGCTTTGAGTGCGAGAAAAATGGTCAATTTATTATAAAAACATTAATAAATATTACATAATAAAATAAAAATCACAAAAGGTTTAAAATACATGGCGCCACCTTCTTTGCGGAAAAACCATGGAACTTAAACTCCCTTTTCGCAATGAAGATGGTCCATACTCCACAGATAATAGTATATTTACTGGCTGTTTGAGTTTGTCTATGTCACATAATTGGAAACGGTGAACAAGTTAAAAAACCGACCTACACAATCAAACTTTGCGCTAATTGGAAACGATGAACACGTTAAAAAACCGACTTACAGAATCAAACTTTGCGATAATTGGAAACGCTGAGCACGTTAAAAAAACCGACCTACACAATCAAACTTTGCGATAATTGGAAACGCTGAACACGTTAAAAAAACCGACCTACACAATCAAACTTTGCGATAATTGGAAACGCTGAACAAGTTAATAAAAACCGACTTTTACAATCAAACTTTGCGATAATTGGAAACGCTGAACACGTTAATAAAAACCGACCTACACAATCAAACTTTGCCATAATTGGAAACGCTGAACACGTTAAAAAAACCGACCTACACAATCAAACTTTGCGATAATTGGAAGCGCTGAACAAGTTAATAAAAACCGACTTTTACAATTAAACTTTGCGATAATTGGAAACGCTGAACACGTTAATAACAACCGACCTACACAATCAAACTTTGCGATAATTGGAAACGCTGAACACGTTAAAAAAACCGACCTACACAATCAAACTTTGCGATAATTGGAAACGCTGAACACGTTAAAAAAACCGACCTACACAATCAAACTTTGCGATAATTGGAAACGCTGAACACGTTCATAAAAACCGACCTACACAATCAAACTTTGCGATAATTGGAAACGCTGAACACGGTAAAAAAACCAACCTACACAATCAAACTTTTCGAAAATTGGAAACGCTGAACGCGTTAATAAAAACCGACCTACACAATCAAACTTTGCGATAATTGGAAACGCTGAACACGGTAAAAAAACCGGCCTACACAATTAAACTTTGCGATAATTGGAAACGCTGAACACGTTAAAAAAACTACTTTCATCGCAACAACTTAGTACAATTTTGCATTTATATTTTTAGTTTTAGTGAATAATCTAAAAATGTACTACAACGATTTTACACATCGTACTAAACATCGTTTCCAAAGAGACCCATAGTCAGTTCGCAAAATAATTGGACACCTGACAGCATACCCGAATAAAAAAGAGTCATGAAAATCGATTCACAATCTGCGAAGATATCGCGTAACAAACATACAAAAATAAAACAACCGGCTAACTGAGAGTCAGAACCGCACACATAGTATTCCGTACCATCATACTAGATGGCGTTAGTTTCATGTTTAAAAAACCATTATACTAGATGGCGTTATTTTCTTCATGTTTAAAAAACACGTATTTTTTATGGAGGGATACCCTCTTATTTTTCACTTTTTCTAACTTTTAGTATTTGTTGTTATAGCGACAACAGATATACATAATCTGTGAAAATCTTTTAAAATACCTGCCTAGCTATCACGGTTCATGAATTACAGCCTAGTGACAGACGGAGAGACAGACAGAAAGATGGACGGACAGCGGAATCTTAGTAATAGTGTCCTGTTTTCACCCTTATGGGTAAGGAACCCTAAAAAACATACAGTTGAATTGAGAACCACCTTTGTGGAAGTAGGTTGAAAATTAATATAACAGTTACTAGGTACCTAAATTAATACTATAGATTGACTTAATCAACTTTCAATGCTGATCGGACCGTCCCGTCCTTACGAAGTAAGATATTAGGTCTTTGGATAAAATACGAAGTGATCGACACTCGAAACTCTGGCGCCCTATGGTTTTAAGATAACCAAATGAGCCAGTGATAGTGATAATAAGTTAGTACGAGACGATAAGAGATGATAAAAAATTCAACTACTATGAACTGTTATCAGTTTCTGTTATCATACAAGAGACAAGCAAATTTTAGGCTTTGTTTTGTTCTATGAAGCTTCGAGTCTGAAGATTACCATTACTTATATCAATAATTACAGCATTCTTTCTCAACGAATGATTACGAGTCTATAACTTCGTCATATCAGCTTATATACGTCCCCACCGAGGGGCTCGAGCCGTAGTCGACCACGCGGGCTCAGTGCGGGTTGGTCGACTTCACACACAACCTGCGAGTTTCTCCGCAGGCGTGTACAGGTTTCCTCACGATGTTTTCCTTCACCGTAAAAGCAAAATTCAAAACCCGACTTCTTAAAAATGTAGCTATCCTAATATGTTATTCATAGGGGTTCAAAACGTCAACCTTCCTAAACTAACTACTGCAGGCGCAGCTGAAGAAACAGACATACATTCATACATACATACACATTACACGTACATACTTGCGACTCTGCTACTAGATAAATAATATAATAAAATTGCGACGTTGTAATAGGTCTTATAAAAAACTCGGCCAAGTGCGCGTCGGACTCTCGCATCGAGGGTTCCGTACTACCATACCAGCCACACCTCTCCCTCCACACATCTATAACATTGATAGGTACTTTTTTTTCAAACAAAAGACATCAACGCTAGCGACAGAAAAATGCTTTTCTTTTCATTCGATTCGGACTCCTCAGTTTGAGTACGCCTCACACCTGGCCGGTGATTATTATTTACATGTTTTACTTTAGGATTAGCACTGTGATAACACCAAGTTTTACGTATTCTTTTTGTAGATAGAGCAAATATAAAAAAAAAACATTAAAAAAAATGTGAACTCTTATACGCGTTAACAACTCAAGGTTAAATATTAGATACATAAAAAAATATAAAAAAACGAGACTTAAATGTTAGTAGGCAAATTAATGCAACCTTTTTTTTTTCTTTTTTTTTCTGGGACAAATCACACAAGGTCATCTGGCCCCAAAGTAGGATTCCCTGTGTTATGGGTTACCAGAGACTGATATACATACTTATATACGTTTAAATACATACATATATAGATATTTAACACCCAGACACAGAACAAACAAATCTGCTCATCACACAAATGCTTGCCCTGGGTGGGGATCGAACCCACAACCCTCGGATCAGTAGTCAAGGGCACTAACCACTGAGCCACCGAGTCAGTCAACCTAGTCCAACTGCTGTCACATAATATGTGTGATTTACTAAACGTAAGGAAACTTTAGTGGTTGCAGACTGGAGGTGGTCCTACTATTAATTAATCAATAGCATAATAATATTATAAAGGAGAAAGTTTGTGAGTGTTTAGGTATGTTTGTTACTTCTTCACGCAAAAACTACTGAACGGATCTGGCTGAAATTTCGTAGGTAAACAGATTAGGACCTGGATTAACACACAGGCTATATTTTGTCACGCTCGCTCGAAAAGTCATAGAAACGTTGTCCACGCAGGTGAAGCCGCGGGAAACAGATAGTCATTAATCTATAAAAATGAATCGCAAAATGTGTTGGTAAGCGCATAACTCGAGAACGGCTGGACCGATTTCGCTAATTCTTTTTTTGTCGAGTTCGTTATTGTCAGGAGAAGGTTCTTATGTAGGGTAGGGTAGGGTAGTGTAGGGTAGTGTAGTGTAGTGTAGTGTAGGGTAGTGTAGTGTAGTGTATGTAGGGTAGGGTAGGGTAGGGTAGTGTAGGGTAGGGTAGTGTAGTGTAGTGTAGGGTAGGGTAGGGTAGGGCAGTGTAATGTAATGTAAGGCGGTACGTAGTTCGCCGGGACAGCTAGTAATTTATAAATGTGAAAGTTTGTATGTATGGATGTTTGTTACTCCTTCACGCTTCAATCACTGGACAGGTCGGGATGAAACTTGGCACACATATAAGTTAGGTCCTGGAATAGGACATAGGGTACTTTTTACCCAGGGAATACGTCTTATTCCCACGTAAAAATCGAAAACAACGCGCGCGTTGCCGCGGCGGGACGGCAAGTCATTGATAATTATTTCATCTGACGCACTCCACATGACTATAAATTGTTAAACGATCTAAAAGTTGTTTTTTTTTTACCCGACTGCGCCAGAAGGAGGGTTATGTTTTTCGAGAGTATGTATGTATGTATGTATGTATGTTTGTATGTATAATTGTTTGGCACGCTCTGCAGCCTGAACGGCTGGATGGATTTTGGCTTGAGACGTGTCCTTAGATTCGTATTTACTGTGAGAGTGACACTGGGTATATCAAAATAAAAAAAAAACAAAATGGCGGATTTTTGGCGCAAAATTCAAATGTTTGACATGCTCTGCAGCCTGAACGGCTCGATTAATTATAGCTTGAGGGTTGTCGTTAGATACGTTTTTACTGTGAGAATGACACTGGGTATATCAACATAAATAAAAACAAAATGGCGGATTTTTGGCGCCAAATTCAAATGAACTCATTCAATAATAAAACTAAAAAAAATAATAAAATAAAAAACGGTAATTTAAAAAACTAAAAAACCCGCCTGCGTTTCTGTGTAATTTAGAAATGAAAAACCCTAAAACAAGAAAGTCGTCATACCCGATTGCACTTAACTTAAGAAAAATTGTAGCAGTTGGGACCCATTCTAGAAATGGAGGCATAGTGAATTGAGAGCACATACCTATATTACATTGCAGATTACTCCAATATACTGACTAGACGGCTGACTTTCTAGAATGGGTCCCGACTGCTACAATTTTTCTTAAGTTAAGTGCAATCGGGTATGACGACTTTCTTGTTTTAGGGTTTTTCATTTCTAAATTACACAGAAACGCAGGCGGGTTTTTTAGTTTTTTAAATTACCGTTTTTTATTGTCTAACAGTCCTCTAGCATAGTAAGTATGGGTTACGTTAGATAGCAGATTGCTGGCTAGAATTTGATAGGACTAACACAACTTTTTTTTAAAAAAAAGCGTGTGGCACTCGGTGACTGCCGCGGTAAAGCTATTGCATAGCATTTTTAATCAACTTATTCAATAATTTTTTTTTTATTTATGCAGTATTTATTCACTATTTTTTGATGTTTTACTGTTTTCGTGTGCTCCTTTTGATTAAAGGACCATTATAGTCCTTGTGGCGCGCGATGTTTATGTAATAAATTAACACTAAGAAAGTTACACCAGTAAAATTGACTAAGTCCTTTTAGTACCGCAAATCGCTAATAGACGGCACTGGAAGTTTTTAGAACGCGGGGAGTGTTAGGTAGGTTTAATTTTCGTTACGGAATTCCTTGATTCGGTCGCCGCGCTCAAAGCCCGCGATAAAAGCTATGCAATAGCTTAAAACGTTTTTTAATAGTATATCTTCCTTAATAAATAAATGTTTGTGAAAATTTTCTCCGGCAACCTATCACGGTTCAAGAGATACAGCCTTTTAATTCATCATCACCATCACATCAGCTCATATAGACGTCCCCACCGAGGGGCTCGAGCCTACCCTGAATCAGAGCGTCGGTGGCGCAACGGCAAGGGCTGCTACCTCATATCCGGGAAGTCGTGGTTCGAGTCCTGCCACGTAGAAATGTGTTTTCGAATTTCGATCTCATATGTACGATTATACGACGCTCTTACGGTGAATGAAAACATCGTGAAGAAACCTGCACACGCCTTCGAAGAAACTCGAAGGTTGTGTGAGAAGTTGACCAACCCGCACTGGGCCCGCGTGGACGAATAAGGCCTTTTAATTCATGTCTAATTAATTATAAGGCTTCCCTTATTATTTGACCACCATTGTATACATACATACAACTGTAAAAACTGTCTGCTTTATGTTGACACTAGCTTTTGCCCGCGACTTCACTCGCGTGGGAATCGTATTTATGCGGCTCGCGCGCGTAGATTGGAGATTACTCCAGAACCCTCGAGGACTATATCGGGCTGTGGATGTCACTTCCCACATTACCCAAGCTCAATGATATGTAAGTCGAATCTTTGGGTTCCCGGTCTTTGTATGTCACTTCCCAAATTACCCAATAGCCCAATGATATTTAAGTCGATTCTTCGGGTTCCCGGTCTATGTATGTCACTTCTCACATTACCCAATAGCCCAATGACATTTAAGTCGATTCTTCGGGTTCCTGGTCTATGTACGTCACCTCCCACATTACCCAATAGCCCAATGATATTTAAGTCGATTCTTCGGGTTCCCGGTCTATGTACGTCACATCCCACATTACCCAATAGCCCAATGATATTTAAGTCGATTCTTAGGGTTTAAAAGACTGACTTTTAAAAGGCTGCATCATTGGGACCCTAATAGGTATCTGTCTGAAAATTTTCACAGAATATGTGTTGTTATGGAGAATTTACCAACAAATAATAATAAAAAACAATTTACGAGGATCTCCCATACAAGGAACGTATTTTATGGGTATTTTTTTTGTTTTTGTTCTTTCTTAAAAACGTTAATACGTATACATGCGTGAACCTTGGTGTGATTATAATCATAAAATAAAATAAAAAATAATAAAAGCCGACCAACTAAGAGTCGTATTTGCGCTAAGGGGTTCGAACTAGATGAAATTGTTTTCATATTCTAATGACATAATCTGGTTTATAACAATGATTTAATTTTGACGTCATTAATTAATTATTGTTTATTTTTTTGATTCTTCACAAATGACATTGTTATTATTATTGTATAACTGTCAGAAAGAGTGTAATTTGCACCTATTTTGAATAAATATATATTTTTTTTTATTTTTTTATTAACAATTGGTAAACCCTTGACAACATCTCACCTGGTGGTAAGTGACGACGTTGCCGAAGATGGAAGCGGGCATACCAAGATTCCCCAACGCAATGTGGAACTGGCTAACTTATCTTCATGCCGGAACACACCAATGATATCAACATTGATATTTTGCGGCAAGACTTAGATAAGATGGTGGTAGCTAGCCAGGCGGACTTAGAAAATGCCCTACCACCAACCAAACCGAGTCTTACAATTGACCCCGCCGGGAATCGAACCCGCGACCTCCTGTGTAATGCCAGTGAACTTTGCCTCTGAGCTACGGAGGTGGTTAAAATTGAATATTTAATTGAATAATATAATTTAATATTGAATTGAATTATCATTCAAAAACCAAAAAAATTATCATCATCATCTCATAATACAATAAATTTAATGAATTCGTATCTTGATACTTTTTAAAGGACCCATTACGGGTAAGATTAATTTATGTTTCTTTGTGATTTGTATTTTAAATTTAAGTGTATTATGCTTTGACTATTTTTATATTTCTTTCTAGGTCCTATTTTCATAATTAAATAATATTAACTACATGGCCACGATGAAGTTTTAACCCACGCCCTTATATCTACACACTCCAACTCCTATCCGTCGTGTGACAAGCTGATCTAAGATCTAGGAGTGTAACCATTTGAATCTTACTTTATTTATAAAGAAAAACAAAGAAATATCCAAGACCCTCGAATAACCGGCATGTTTGAATATTTATTTATCGTATATGAGTATTAGGCATAACATGTTACGATGGGTGAGGTACATTCAAACCACGTATTTGTGATAAACACCCACCATTTGTGTTCAAGTGAATGAACTCTAACACGCGATAACAAGTCAAGGTTAAATATTGCATGGAAAAAAAAACAAGATAAAATAACAAGCCTACTAAAAAGATAGTAGGCAAATTAATATGTAGCCTGGTCCAACAGCTGCCACATAATATGTGTGATTTACTAAACGTACAAGCGTGCTATGCTCGGAGTTTCTCTGCGTGATCGAATCAGAAACGAGGAGATCCACCGTTATATGCCTACCGCTAAGTGTATCGGAGACGATACAACGGACAGTAGGTTGCCGCACGCCCGCCTGAGTGCTCGCACGTCACATTTACCGCTCTGACTATCGAAATGCCGAAACCACGCAATTATTGTGCAGTGGATGGGTGTCACAGTCAAAAGACAAATGAAAATTTGTCATTTTTTTCATTGCCTAGAGACGAACAAAGATACCTAAGTTAATAGTATTTTAAAACTTTTGTTTTTTTTTCGAATTCCCTTTTCTCATTCCTTTACAAATTATCATCATTTATTCCTTAAACTTAAAACAATGGTGGGTAGGTACCTACCTACTATGTTAATCGTCGTAAATTAAGGATTTCAGGTATTATTTATGTTTTTTTTTATATAATTAAGTTACCTACTTAATGTCAGAACATAGTAGGTACCTAGCGTCGTCGTCGTGATTTAGGTAGGTATGTCATAGAATAGAAGTACTAATGCGCCGGCCACTCGGTAGCTGGGGGCACTTCTATAGCTGTAAATAAACCGTTTAAAACCAAAATCCAAGGTTTAACTTGTCAAGTACCATTACGTCATCGAAATAACTCCATCAAGCCCCGCCCCCCGCGCGCGCCGCCGACTTTTATTACCAGGACGAATGTAAACGAAAAAATCTCAAGAACTTAGCACAGATTACTAAATAGTTACTTTGTAAACTATAGCTTGCATTCACAAGCCGTTTTTTGATAGGACTTGTAGGTAGATAGTAACAGAAAAACTATTTTCGTAACGTTTTTAACTAGCTTTCACTTAAAATAACAATAATTCAAGCTCACAATGAGGCCCTCTTGGGGAATGTTTTTGTATGAATAGTAGGTATGAAATTCTCCGTCAACTCAAGTAAAAAGCCAACTTTGATTGATTTTTCTCTGATTTGCTCCTGTTTTCCTTTTGATTATTTGTAAAAATTATTTACGAGGTTTCGAATATTTTCGACACTAAAATTTATTAATCGGGAATTCAGGGAAGGGAAAAAATGCATTTATCATTTTATTAAACTCAGACATATTTGATCGACAAATATAAAATAATTAATTTTCTACAACATTCGTTTCATTACCAAAATCATCATAGGTACAACCCTAGCACATTCGCTTGATGACGCGCTCGCACGTGGGTCGCGCGGCGGGCAAAACAATCTCAACTCTCTGTTTGCGTAGTTATGGCACATTTTTTCTCGCTGCAAACAGCTGGTATTATTATTAAGATTTTGTAGGCTAATATAGCGTAGGTATTTAAGCTTTTGTATGGGAGTGATGTATCTGTTACGAAGTAACTATTTAGTAATCTGTGCTTACAGCGCCTGAAAAACTAGTTATAGTGTCCCACTACTAACTAACGGGCGTTGCTCTATAACGCAAGCGAATATTTGGTCAGTTTTTGCATAACTCAGCCATTTCCCTTATCGTTTTATTTTTGGTCACGATAAATAGTTTTTCAGGCGCTTTATGTACTTAACGCACCCACTTTGCGCAGGCAGACCAACATATTTAAGATCAGAGGGTTGCCATTTATTCTCTCATCCTAAGTTTATCCATTTCCGTTATCGTTACCAAATTTGTCGTTACCTCCTAGTAAAATAGAGCTAGTAGTCTTGCGGGCTAGAATTTGATGGGACTACCACCAGTCTGCAACCACTAGTGTGCTGTAACTTTTCATACACCTGTGGCGGTTCTTGGACCACTTTACCCACCATCATTTCAATATTATTTTTTCTATAGGTTAAATTAGTAGAGTTGGTATTCCAACATTTTAAAACATAATACTACAACAAGGTTCGTTTAGTTTAGTATGTGTGTTCGCGGGGCTACATCGACTTAGATTTTTCGGAGCCCCGCGATAAAATGCCTGGGCCTTTGACGATTTTCTTGGAAATATCTGGGCAGATCGCGATCTGCCGGATTCTTACGATCTGCCATAGCCATGCTATAGCGAAACTCAAGAGTTCAAAGAAATCAATATTTTATCTGTTGCTAGTCAATTTATATATGAAAACATCATGTACGTTCGTAAGAATTTGCATTTATTTCCTAAAAACAGTGACAGGCATAATTTGAATTTAAGAAATGTAAATAAAATAGATATTATAGCCTTATCGAGACTGAGTAAGGTTAAAAAGTCATTTGTGGGGCAGTGTATAAGATTCTACAATAAAATTCCAGAAAATGTAACTAGTTTGTCAGAGAATAAATTCAAGACTCATGTCAAAAAATATTTGTGCTCAAGAGGATATTATAAAATAATAGATTATGTAAATGACAAAGATATATAATTATGTTGATTCTATAAAAAATACCATTACCTGAGACTGTAATCTGAATCATGACATTATTTGTAATAAACAATTTTTTTTTTTACTATTTAAAAGTGTGTGTAAACACCTATTTGAAATAAATTGTTTTGATTGATTGATTTTCCGCCGACATGTACAGTATTGAAATATTTTAATAGAATTTGGGTTTAATTTTATTTTTAACATCATTGCGACATTTGTTTTGGTTTAAAGCTCGTTTATTGAAGATTTTTTCTAGATTATGTATAACTAGCCGTCCGTCCGGCCGCGGCTACGCCCGCGTTGTTTTCGATTTTACCGTGGGAATAAGACGTTTTCCCGGGGTAAAAAGTAGCCTATGTCCTATTCCAGGATCTAACCTATATGAGTGCCAAGTTTCATCCCGATCCGTCCAGTGGTTGAAGCGTGAAAGAGTAACCAATTTCCATACATCCGTACATCCATAAATCCATACATACAAACTTTCACATTTATAATATTAGTAGGATTGTATTAATAAGGTACTCTGAGCTAGAAAGGTGTTCTACAGGGTGTCCCAAAAATAACACGCTAGAGCGACACTGGAGCTAGATTGTCTTTAGGTCTATCAGATAACATCAACACTTTTACTAGGGAGTAAAAGTCCGCTGGTGTTTGAGATATTTGCATTTCTTTTTTTCTAATTGCGTATAAAAAACTCATTTGTTTAAATGTTTTGTAATTTTTCTTAAAAAAAGTTATATTTCAGTTGACGTGCAAAATACGGTAAAAACTTCCTCGTTTCATAAGCTATTCAACAAAGTAACAAAGTAAAATAGTTAAGAAAGTACGAATTAGTTGCACAAAAATAATGATTGATGTCAAAAAGGTGCCTCAAATCCCATATTAATTTTACCATTTTTAACTTTCTTTGGAAAAAATCAAGTTCGAAATTTTTGCATGAGCTTGTGAATCCAAAGTTATTCAATGATTTTAGAACAAATTTAAGAAAAAAAAAACCATTAAAAACAATGTTGTCCTCCACCCATTCAAATAGTTTGCGCGTGGTCTCACTTCGCTATCTTCAAGCGCGTCCCAGTTCCAGGATAAACTCTCAACCTAAGTTTATACATTTCCGTTATCTTTACCAAATTTGCCATGACCTCCTAGTATAGAAGTTTTTACCGTATTTTGCACGCCAACTGTATTATATTATAACTTTTTCTTGGAAAAAAACAAAACATTTAAACAAATGTGTTTTGAAAAAAAAAACAAATGCAAATATCTCGAAATCCATCGAACTTTTACAGGGGTTATGTTGAAGTCATCTGATAGACACATACCCAACAGAGTCACTGTCACTCTGGCGTGTCATTTCTGGGACACTCTGTATAGTATTACTATCAGCTAACAGTGTTTGTGTTGGGCGACACAACGCGCCCCCGGGTATTTTGGAAAAGAGCTAGTCGATATTTGTTCCGTTACTTGCAACCAAAACTTACAAGCGATGGTTGAAAATAGCTGCGTAACTATTATATTTGTTTTATTGTATACTAGCTGTCCCAACGAACTTCGTTCCACCTTACACTACACTACACTACCCTACTCCTACATTACCCTACACTACACTACCTTACCCTAAAACCAATTATTTTTTGACTGATAATATTTTTTATTGATTGATATCATATTTTTATACTTATTATCCTATTCCGGACGAAGAAAAATGCAAAATCACAAAAATCATAAAAATTGGTCAAGCCGTTCTTGAGTTATACTATAAATGGTGTAACTAACACGACTTTCTTTTATATATATAATAAGACAATAAGATTTGTAAATCTTATATTGTATTTGTAATTTGTGTACTGTGTAATATGAACTATTGTTTGAAATAAAAACTTATTATTATTATACTGTAGGTATATTAGTGTATATTATTAGGAAACGCCGCCGCGCCGCAGGCCCGCTTAAAAACATCAGAATGCGATAATATTAAATACAATAATTAAGTACTAATAATGTTACACAACTTACGTAATATGAATTTCATAAACAACACATTTTACTGACAAATCACTTAGTCGTCTTTGTGGACCGATATTCAAGGTTGAATATGTTTATAATATTATTATCATTATTACAGTTTAGTTATAACAATGATAACCATATCTCTTGGTTTACTGATTATAAATATTAAATTAAATACCTCTTATACTATGTATCTATATTATGTATTAAAAAAAACTGGCCACGTGCGAGTCGGACTCGCAAAAATTAGGGTTCCGTAATCTTTTCAAAAAATAAATGTGTATTTTAGAAAACTAAACTATATTTGCAGTTGGTAATAAACCATTTTGTATGGAAAATCTATGAACTTTTTACAAATCCAACTGCACATATTAAATTGGTCGACTATTACTCCTAAACTAAGAAAGCCTACTTTGTGATAGTTTTACTTCCAATGTCCTGAAATAGCGGTTTAGCTGGTAGGAGGACACACACACACACACACACACACTTGACTTTAGATTTTGCAAACGGATCCGTAAGTCGAAAAATGATTTTAATAAATCCTCAGTAGTTTTAAAAAAACTTATTCAACAATACCCTACACGATAGGGTACGTCAACAAAAATAAATTCACACCCTCTTCACATGTAGGGGAGGTCATCATTATCATCATTACAGCTCATATACGTCCCCACCGAGGGGCTCGAGCCTACCCTGAATCAGGGCGATTAGGCCTTAGTCGACCACGCAGGCCCAGTGCGGGTTGGTCGACTTCACACACAACCTTCGAGTTTCTTCGCAGGCGTGTGTAGGTTTCCTCACGATGATGTAGGGGAGGTACTCAAAAACAATTTTTTCAAGACTTTATTGCACCACTTTGTCGGCGTGATTAATATGTATACCCAATTACCCATGCCAAATTAGTTGTCTAGTGCTAATAGTCACTGAGTTAAGCCGGGAACATACGGACAGACAGGCAGACATGGCGAAACTATAAGGGTTCCTTGTTGACTACGGAACCCTAAAAAAATAAATCTAATGCGGAAGGCGTTCTACTCAACCGATTTGCTTGATTCTTTTAAATCAAAGAAATTACCTAACTTTTACAATACTTCAGTTAAACTCAAATTATGTTTTCAATAGCTTTCCTTCTCTATAGCTCCGGTTCTAACGTAAAAACGTAAGTTCTAAAGCAACGAGCTCTTTCATTTGAGCTATTATTATTTATTATTTATTTTAATTTGTCAGAATAAACTGTTCCATTTTGCCCACTTAAATTGGTTAAATTACAGTGGTACTAGGTGTGAACATTCAACGCGCACATTTTCCCACACCGCGCAACATCGATGGCTAGCCACCGCGGCTCGCCCACCGCGCACCATCGATAGCGAACCGCGCGGCTTACCCACTACTGCGCACCCTCGATATCCTTGCGGTGGAGCCGCGGGAAAAAGCTAGTACATAACAATTTAGAATTTTGAACATCTATGTATATGTCGCAGGATAATTTGATAATCCGTCGTTTCGCGAAAATCCTAGGAATATTAGATACTATGGAGTAGAAAACTCCTAATAAAACCAAATCGAACGGAGCGGGGCTCCTTTTTACGGTAGAAAAAGACATGCTAACCAAACCTAACCTACCTAACGAAGCGGGGCTCCGTTCGCGAAACGACGGATTATCAAATTATCCTACGACATATATAAAAATGAATCCCTATTTCCCTTGGTCACGGCATCACGCGTGAACGGCTGGACCGATTTCGCTAATTATTTTTTTGTCGAGTTCGTTATTGTCAGGAGAAGGTTCTTATGTAGGGTAGGGTAGGGAAGGGTAGTGTAGTGTAGGTTAGTGTAGTGTAGTATAGTGTAGTGTAGGGTAGGGTAGGGTAGTGTAGTGTAAGGTGGTACGAAGTTCGGCGGGAATACTAGTGTTAATATAGTAAATACATATGTTTAATTACAGGTAAAATACTCGACCATTCCCAACTCGGTTTTATTCGGAGTTTTTTTCTCAATAGTTTGCGATATTACTTAAGTACTTAAATTTTTCTTAAGTTCTTATAGCAAACGGTCTCACAAGCGATACATATTATGACATGGTTCAATGTACGCGCGCTACAATAAAGCGACTCGACACGCAGGCAGGTATCGAATTGGGGCGACATTGTAGGTACTCTGAGCAAAAAAAAAAGTAAAAAGAAAATAAAACCCGAATAAGGAAAATCTTTACTGAAAAGTAGTTATGAAACAATAAATTAATTACAATTACAGTTAATTGTAATTGGCAATTATTGGTTTTGAACGATTTATTGTAATTGGCACGTTTACGACAATTATTTTAATGATTACGATCACCACTTGATTGAAATATCTAGTAGACTAAACTATAAATACTGCTATAGTGTATACGATCCGTAATTCTAACTAAGCTATGAATTTGTGTACGCGAATTTTGTTCTTTCATTCATTTATTTCATTCTGTTATATTATGTCATTTACAGATGTAGGTACCAAGTTATCTGTGAACTGATGGATGTCGCCACTGGCGTGCAGATATCCGTTTGTTTTATACTTATAAAGTACTCTACTCACCATTCAATTTCAATCTCAATTAGCAGAATCAATCTGCTGAGAGCAGAAAGATTGAATCGTAAATAGGTGTGCTGGGGGCGTGGCCCAGCATGCTGCGTGTCGTATCGTTCGCGCTAGCAATCTCCAGATTGTCTCAACAGATTGGGTGCGTGCTGAATTGATTGGTGAATAGTAAGATTGTCTCAATCTCGGCTCAGTCGGGCTCGTGACATCACTGTGAGTACTAGTGTTCTGTGACGTACTATAACAGGTAATAAAATAAATAATAAAGAAAAAATGGTCATGAAAGATCCTTAATATTGTTGCATCCGATACTCCAACTAATGCAACTACATATTTGTTTCTTTTTAAGACGAGCATCTTCTTGTAGTTTTTCAACTTAGAAGTTTTTCAGACGCACATCATCATATCAGCTCATATTACGTTTCCACCGAGGGGCTCGAGCCTACCCTGAATTAGGGCGATGGGGCCTTAGTCGACAACGCGGGCCCAGTGCGGGTTGATCGAATTCACACACAACCTTCGTGTTTCTTCGCAGGTGTGTGCAGGTTTCCTCACGATGTTTTCCTTCAGTCACACGTTTATTCCGAAATAATTCGTTTGATTATACAATATTTTAAAAACAAATGACGGTTTTTGCTTGAGCTGTTGGCCACGCCGGTCGCACGCACCGCACATCACGCACTCTCGCCGCTATGTCGCATGCTCAGTACGCTAAACGCGCTTCTCCGAGCAAAACCTAATTGTGATTTGTTTGCGGATGGATGGTCGAAGGTATTGCGTGATTGTTTAGATTTCTGTGAGAAGACGTATGAATGTACTACTACGATAATGATAAATGTTAATTAAATCTTATTTTATTACAATTACTGTAATTGGGTTAATTACCCGTTGTAATTATTAAATAAATAAATAAATAAATTTGACTTCATCATATCAGCCGAAGGACGTCCACTGCTGGACATAGGCCTCTCCCAAGGATTTCCACGACGACCGGTACTGCGCTAACATTTTACCTCCTGCTTCATTCTGCGAAATTTAGAACCCCCCCCCCCCCCCCCCCTCGTAAGTCGTGTTTTAGGTCTCTTACATTGATTCTTTAATTAATACATAGTATTTACAAGCTTCAATTTAACTTGCAATGTATGTATGTTTGTTAGGGTGAAATCTTGCGACTTAATTTTAAAGCAGATATCTTCAACCGATTGAGCTGAAAATTTTGTATACACGTTCAGTTTGGATGAGAATGCATGGTTAATTGTGAAACGACATTCTAAATCCAACATGGCGGCGCACCCAAGATGGCGGACTAGTTATTTTTAATGCATTCCTACAATGTGGGTATCAAATAAAAGGGTTTGCTGAGAAGAATACGAAATAATTGAAAATTTTTAAATTAAAGCTTGTACCTTAAAGTTTTTGGGTCTTTCGAAAATTATTTAACAATTCAGCCACTTTTAATAAACACTATCACTCCTAAATATTATAAAAGCCAATTTAAATTTCAATAATTGTAATTGGCAATTATTTCAAGCCGTTCCGTAAGAACGTACAAGAAAAAAAAAACACATTTTTTGTATGGGATCCCCTTTAATTTTATTTAAATTTTTGTGTTGTTATAGCGGCAATAGAAATACAAACTCAGTGAAAACTTTACTGTCTACCTATTACGGTTCATGAAATACAGCCCGCTAACAGACGGACGTACAGCGAAGGCTTAGTACGTAGTAACTAATTAGTAATCTGTGGCTTAGTAATAGGGTCCCGTGGACCCCAAAAATTAGGTACCTACCTACCTATACATTCACAATAAACTACTCTGACTTTCTTCCTTACTGTACCATAAAAACGTGACGAAAATCTAATTAAAATATCGTGACGACGCCTCATGATGTATTTGCGTCGAACATACTAAGTTTTACCATTCAATTCAAATTAACATATTCTCGTGGATGAAGTCGCGACCGGCCAACAGCTTGAGAACCAAACTGATAAAGAAACAGAGGTCAAAACACAGAATAAGTTAATATCAAACGAAACCTGCTAATAATACGTCTTGTGAAAAGATCGTGTACACCTAGCCTCTATCAAGAAAATACAAGATCTAAACCAATCCTTTATAAATTTTCATTATTTTAATATTAGTACCTAGGCGACCGAGCTTTGCTCGGGGCATAGTACTCAGAGCCGTTAAAAAAAATTAAAAGTACGCACTTTGCGCGGTATATTCCAGTGCGAAAATCTCGGAAAATAGCGTTTTCCCAGAGATGAGACCTGTCTAAATCGATTTTTCGCCCCCAAAAATCCCCGTATACTAATTTTCAAGCAAATAGTTGGAGCCGTTGCCGGATTCAGATTATATATACAAGAATTGCTCGTTTAATTATTTTAATATTATGTGATGTGAAATTAACTCGCATATTAAAATTATTCGGACAAATCTCAGGGCGAAACAACTTCTTGTCCAAGGCAGAATAGAAGGCACTAGACCTCGCGGACCGCTCAAGTAAAGACCATGGTGTGGAGGGAATGTCTGCAAGTATGGCAGGGGGAGATGGCGGGACATCGTAAGGTGAGCTACATCTGCCACCTAGACCCACTACTGCGACGTTTAGACGGCGACCATTCTGGCAAAAGTGATACGACTCAGATGATGAAATGTGTATACAAATTTGCCGCTCAAGATTGACACGATTGTGATATGAGGTGAAAAATGTGTATAAAATTGTGCCGCTTAAGAGTGATACGACTGACATGAAGATGTAAAATGTGTAGAAAATTTTGCCGCTCAAGAGTTACAAGACTTAGATATGATGTGAAAAATGTGTACAAAATTGTGCCGCTCAAGAGTGATAAGATTGAGATATGAGGTGAAAAATGTGTATAAAATTGTGCCGCTCAAGAGTGATACGACTGAGATGAAGATGTAAAATGTGCATAAAATTTTGCCGCTCAAAAGTTTTTAAGACGAAAGCTTTTGAGATACTATGTTAAAATTGTGTACAAAATTGTGCCGCTCAAGAGTGATACGATTGAGATATGATGCAAAAAATGTGTATAAAATTATGCCGCTCAACAATGATACTACTGAGATGATGATGTGAAATGTGTATAAAATTGTGCCGCTCAACAATGATACTACTGAGATGATGATGTGAAATGTGTATAAAATTGTGCCGCTCAACAATGATACTACTGAGATGATGATGTGAAATGTGTATAAAATTGTGCCGCTCAATAATGTTACTACTGAGATGATGATGTGAAATATGTATAAAATTGTGCCGCTCAACAATGATACTACTGAGATGATGAAGTGAAATGTGTATAAAATTGTGCCGCTCAACAATGATACTACTGAGATTATGATGTGAAATGTGTATAAAATTGTGCCGATAAGTGTTACAACTATTACATATACATTTCGATACGGATTGCTAAATACAAACCGAAAATACAGTAGGACATTTTGACCTACAATGCGTTACATTACTGTGATGTTTTAAAAGAGAAGGAAGTTAGTGTTTTGAAAACGTTTAACTCCAAATATAACAGTAGGTAACTTTAGTTATTACTATAGAACAAAAAGGTTCGGAACTAAATAAACTTCAACTAACTTAAGTAGTCCGAGATTTGTAAAGTATAACATAACAACAAAGTGGGACACAACCTCAAAATCCTACTATAAAGTAATAAATTCTACCATAACACTGTTTTATCGAACGCGGAACCAAAAACTCGACAAAGCTCTCAACCTATGCACATAAGTAAGCTCCACTTTATCGGCCTACAATTTTAATGTAAACTATAAAATTATCGTCCAACCATGAAATAGGCAATTCCGTGGCACTGAACCGCAAAAGACTTGGTAGTACAAATTGCGAACGATCATTTCAGAATATGGGATAAGAAAAATCAAAACAAAATAATTTATTTTAAATAGTAAAAAAAAAACTTACTGTCTATTACAAATAATGTCATGATTCAGATTACAGTCTCAGTTAATGGTATTTGTTATAGAATCAACATATATGTATGTCTTTGTCATTTACATAATCTGTTATTTTATAATATCCTCCAGAGCACAAGCGTTTTTTTGGCATGTGTCTTGAATTTATTCTCTGACAAACTAGTTACATTTTCTGGAATTTTGTTGTAGAATCTTATACACTGCCCCTCAAATGACTTTAACTTTACTCAGTCTCGAAAAGGCTGTATCTAATTTAATTACATTTCTTAAATTCAAATTATGCTTGTCACTGTTTTTAGGAAATAAATGCAAATTCTTACGAACGTACATGATGTTTTCATATATAAATTGATCAGCAACAGTTAAAATATTTATTTATATGAACTTATTCTGTAACGACTCACGTGATCGCATCTGAAAGATTGCGCGGATAGCTCTTTTCTGCAAGATGAAAATTGTTTCTATATCAGCCGCATGCCCCCACAGTAAGATGCCATAAGACATTATAACTGTGATTATACTATGGAAGTAACTACAATACACTAGTCTCTCGGTCGGTACCTATACATCCGTTAACTGTCATTTTCGAAGTTGAGTATTGGCTCTCTGCACGAGTTCAGCGCCACCTAGCGTCTGCAACTTTGTTGGCTCTGACGTTTTGACATTTAATCACGACATTGTGACAAATATTAAATCCAAAATTATCTATTAATTTATTTCCAAAATAACTGTGATACCTTTATTTGGGTGGAGAAAGGGTTGTAAAATAATTTTTGAACATTCAAATCAAATGAGGTACTTATATGTAAAACTAATTCAAAAAGTGTGTTTTATTTTGAACATGTCAGGGTTTGTTTACTTCATTTTTAGTTGTAGTTTTACTGTAAAACAAGAAGATAAAGCTACTCTTATGGTTTCATTTAATAATAATAAACATATATAATTGTTCCTGTATCCCTAGTGGTAAATTAAATATCGTTTTCAGATCAAAATGAATATTATTTTAAGGACCGGGTTTTATTGAAACTAGGTAACCAAGTCTGAACAGTTTACTATGAGATATGACGGATGACAGAGCCAACATTATTTTTACTTTTGGCCACTATGAGCGCTGCGATCGATTATATTATCTCCACCTAGTACTTCGCACCCAGCGAATAAATAACTTCAAGATTTTGTTACTGTGTTAGTGCACACCAATGGCACACCCTGGACACTTCATACAACGGGCCAGAAATGATATTTCAAAAAAGGAATAACGGAACAACAAAATGGCGGCGAAATCCTATAAGTTCGACAACCAAACTGTAACCAATCTGTATCAATCTGGGTGACGAGGTGGTGAGGTCGCAATGTGTAGAAGAAAAACCTTTTTCGCATAAAGTAAAAAGTGGCAAAGACAATCAATATTTTCAGAACTACCGTTCCGTGTTCAGATAGTCGTCGTGTGCTAGCCAAATTTATCTGCTTTTTTTTTCAATAAAAATTTGAGTGCGTTGAACTGCAACTAACCTTATGTGAAGTGACGATGCAGTCGAAGATGGTACATGCCTCAAATAATGCCTATTCACTCTCACCTTCCAGGTGTCCCAGGATGATGATAGCATTCTATTTTTTAAATTATGAAAATAATAATATAAATGTAAGTTCTTTTGTATATTAATATTTTACAAATTTAAGTTGTATTGTATATTATTATTTATGATTTACTAGTATTCCCGGCGAACTTCATACCACCTTACACTACACTAAACTACACTACACTGACAATAACGAACTCGACAAAAAAAGAATTAGCGAATTCATTTTTATATTTATAGACTAGCTGTCCCGGTAAACTTCGTACCGCATTACATTACACTACACTACACTACCCTACCCTACCCTACCCTACACTACACTACAATACACACCCTACACTACACTACACTACACTACATTACCCTAAACTACACTACACTACCCTACCCTACCCTGCATAAGAACCTTCTCCTGACAATAACGAACTCAACAAAAAAGATACATAATATATAGATTTATCCTTTATTAATATTTATAAATTTTAACAGTAATCCCTAAATTCCCTCGTACTGAAATTTCAATTAACCTTACCAGCATTGTTCTTGAAAACCCCAAAAAGATTACATAAATGACTCTGTAAACTATGACGTCACGTCTCTGTATCTAACTCTTCTTTTTCTTTCGGTGCCCTATCCTAACGGATGTCGGCGACCAACATGCGAAATTCAATATAACAAAATTTAGTTTTTGACTGGTGATAAAAAAAACCGTCACATGACTAGCAATTATCATCCCTATCAGAGACACAGGCAAGAAGTTCCACTCCATCGCTGTCCGCATAATAAATGAGGAAGCGTAAAGTTACTGCAAGATAGCGTAATTCCGTAAGGTCGCGTAATGTATCATTAATTCATTAGGTAATGGATCATTGGTTAATGGGCTCGTAAGAATTTTTTACGTTAGGTTAATTCGCATAGCTGGTGCCACCGCCAAAAGGAGCCCCGTGAAACCGAGCAAAACCGAGAAGGCGGAGTTCTCATTACGCGATCTTAATTTGAATTTTAATTCCGTAATTTCGTGAAAAAAAAAACCCAAACTAATTGCGCCATTTTATGGTGACACCGATATATTTAGATAAAGAATTCGCAAAGTGAGAGGGTCGCAAAGTATTAATTTACTTTTTAGGGTTCGTGACCAGGTAACAAAGACCCTACTTACCAAAGATTTTTTTTTCATGATAAAATTAAGTACGCCATTTTACGGTGACACCGATATATTTAGATAATAAATACGCAAAGTGATAGGGTTGCACAGTATTAATTTACTTTTTAGGATTCGTAACCAGGTAACAAGACCCTATGACCAAATAAATTTCTTCAGGTTAAAATTAATAACGCCATTTTACGGTAACACCGATATATTTCGAACCCGGTACCAAGACCCTATTTATTACCAAAGAAGTTTTTTCTCATGATAAAATTAATTACGTCATTTTACGGTGACACTGATATACATATTTAGATAAAGAATTCGCAAAGTGAGAGGGTCGCAAAGTATTAATTTACTTTTTAGGGTTAGTAACCAGGTAACAAGACCCTATTTACCAAATATTTTTTTTATGATAAAATTAATTACACCATTCTACGGTGACAGATATATTTAGATCAAAAATTCGCAGTGTTAATTTACTTTATAGGGTTCGTACCCAGGTAAAAAAAACTCTATTACTAAGAAATAAAGACTATTTACATATTGTGATGGTGACAGGCACAGTCGCAATCTTCGGAATAGGAATAAACTTCAAGTAACTTATACCAGACTTAGCAAAATAAATAAGTCCTTTGTGGGACAATGCTCACTCATGTATAACAAATTACCCGATGATGCCGCACCCGTGAAGTGTTAATGGTCCTCTTCCTGCCTCTTCCTGGACGGTCACCAGTGTGGCCCAACTCGTTATAACGTTTGATGGCCATATAAACCAGTTGGTGGCTGACGCCGAGGGCTTTGACTATGTCACACTGCCTTTTTCCAGCCTCATGCAAAGAAATTATCGCTTCACGATGTCTAGACATGGCGAAATTAATTAAAAAATAAAATGATTTTAACAAAATTTGCACTCCAAAATGACGGGAAAATATGAGTCATATCAAAAAGATCGCATTACTTTTGAATTCCGAATTGTTTGCATTTAAATTTTGTCAACGTATTTATGGAACACCCTGTATTACAGTAGCAGTCAAAGAAGTGACCTTCATAATACAAAAGAAACTATAAAGTGTATAATTAACGTTAAAGATGAGATAATAATAATCAGAACTTATAAATAGCAGATACAAATATTATGTGATTGTTATAGATAACTCAGGCGCAGAAGAGATAATGTCATAATAACACATAATAATACTGGCGCCACAAGTAATACCTATTATCACGTGAAATTAGCACCTAAGAATAAATTTAATACTCGAAATAATAAGATACTAGAACTATTAATACAAAAAGGTTGACTGGACGAGATCCCGAAAGGGATTAGTTAGTACACCTTTGCTATCATCATATCAGCCGAAGGAAGTCCACAGCTGGACATAGGCCTCCCCCAAGGATTTCCACGACGACCGGTTCTGCGCTGTCCGCATCCAGCGGCTTCCCGCGACCTTCACCATGTTATCGCTCCACCGAGTACGAGGCCTGCCTACGCTACGTTTTCCGGTGCGCGGTCTCCACTCGAAATTTTACTGTACCAAGTGGGGACGCTATATCATAAACCTGGTAGTCTAGCGTATCTGGTGGATATACAAGGAGGGGATGTCCCAACGGCAATCTGTTCTACGAGCTATGTAATACCACATTTGCTATACAGTTATTCTTTTGTTAAGTTACGTACTCATAGGTATTTGTTTTTATACCTACAATTATATAAGGGTCTACAAACAAGCAAACAAACAAATGAGTATATTGTACGAGTATGTGTGTAGTCTGAATCTGTAAAAGGAAACCGTGACTGACTGACTGATCTGTCAACGCACAGCTCAAACCACTGGACGGATCGAGCTGAAATTTGGCTTACAGATAGAAATTATGACGTAGGCATCTGCTAAGAAAAGATTTTTGGAAAATCCCACGGGAACGGGAAAAAACAGGTAAAGTGCGAGTCAGAAACGTGCTCAAAGGGTTCTGTACCATCGTACTAGATGGCGCTAGTTTCTTCACTATTTTTAAAAAACCGGCCAAGTGCGAGTTGAACTCGCGTGGAAAGGGTTCCGTACAATGCCAGTGTCAAATACAAAATATCACATTTGAAATTCTTACAGTACGACGCGAGTTAACTACTACTAGCGCTCTCTAGTGGTGTTGGGCATTAGACTGCAAGCTAGAGTAGAGAGCTATAGCTACTTATAAGTCTTGCCAGCAATTGCAGCTTAAATTTGCAGTTTACATGTTACAAGCTTTAGTTTCGTGTTGGATGCAACTCGTCAAACAGGCTACATTTGTAGAGGTTTTCGACCCTTTTAGGTGGGCGTTTAGACTGCCAGCTAGAGTAGAGGGCTATAAGGCCTATAAGTCTTGCCAGAAGTTGCAGCTCCAATTTGCAGTTTATCATTACTAGCTTTAGTTTCGTGTTAGATGCAACTCGACACAAAGGCTACATATGTAGAGGTTTTAAAACCTTATAGTAGGTCTACCTCCTACAAATGTAGCCTTTGTGTCGAGTTGCATCCAACACGAAACTAAAGCTTGTAATTATAAACTGCAAATTGAAGCTGAAACTGCTGACTTATATCCCTCTACTCTAGCTTGCAGTCTAATGCCCACCTACTATAAGGGTCGAAAACCTCTACAAATGTAGCCTTTGTGTCGAGTTGCATCCAACACGAAACTAAAGCTTGTAATGATAAACTGCAAATTGAAGCTGAAACTGCTGACTTATATCCCTCTACTCTAGCTTGCAGTCTAATGCCCACCTACTATAAGGGTCGAAAACCTCTAGAAATGTAGCCTTTGTGTCGAGTTGCATCCAACACGAAACTAAAGCTTGTAATTATAAACTGCAAATTGAAGCTGAAACTGCTGACTTATATCCCTCTACTCTAGCTTGCAGTCTAATGCCCACCTACTATAAGGGTCGAAAACCTCTACAAATGTAGCCTTTGTGTCGAGTTGCATCCAACACGAAACTAAAGCTTGTAATAATAAACTGCAAATTGGAGCTGAAACTGCTGGCAAAACTTATAGCCCTCTACTTTAGCTTGCAGTCTAATGCCCACTTACTACGAGTATAAGGGTCGAAAACCTCTACAAATGTAGCCTTTGTGTCGAGTTGTATCCAACACGAAACTAAAGCTTGTAATTATAAACTGCAAATTGAAGCTGCAACTGCTGGCAAGACTTATATCCCTCTACTCTAGCTTGCAGTCTAATGCCCACCTACTATAAGGGTCAAAAACCTCTACAAATGTAGCCTTTGTGTCAAGTTGCATCCAATACCAAACTATAGCTTGTAATGATAAACTGCAAATTGGAGCTGCAACTGCTGTCAAGACTTATAGCCCTCTACTCTAGCTTGCAGTCTAATGCCTACCTACTATAAGGGTCGAAAATCTCTAGAAATGTAGACTTTGTGTTGAGTTGCATCCAAGCATGCTGTGTTTATCTGTAAGAGGCTGTGCAATTAGATAATAAACATACACTGTATTTTTAGCATGTAAGGTTGTAACAGTTGTTGATAAACCAATAAAAAAAATTACACCAAACTAAAGCTTGTAATGATAAACTGCAAATTGGATCTGCAACTGCTGGCAAGACTTATAACCCTCTACTCTAGCTTGCAGTCTAATGCCCACCTACTACGACTATAAGGGTCGAAAACCTCTACAAATGTAGCCTTTGTGTCGAGTTGCATCCTACACGAAACTAAAGCTCGTAATTATAGACTGCAAATTGGAGCTGCAACTGCTGGCAAGACTTATATCCCTCTACTCTAGCTCGCAGTCTAATGCCTACCTACTATAAGGGTCGAAAACCTCTACAAATGTAGCCTTTGTGTTGAGTTGCATCCAACACCAAACTAAAGCTTGTAATGATAAACTGCAAATTGGAACTGCAACTGCTGGCAAGACTCATAGCACTCTACTCTAGCTTGCAGTCTAAATAATGCCCACCTACTATAAACAAAGTCTTACATGTGACACGCAAGTGTTAGACGACCAGTTATGTCGGTTAGCAAGCCGTGTGTTGGCGTATCAATCAATTGCGAAATAGCTTTCCTAAGTTACGCTTTGTACAAAAACCGGCCAAGTGCGATTCGGACTCGCACACAAAAGGTTCCGTACCATCGTACAAGATTTAGAACTATGTACTTTTTAAATACTTTCACGTTTTAAAAAAAACACGTTTCTTGTATGGGCGGCCCCTTTGTTTCTTGTACGGTGCCTTCCCCCCACCCCTATTTTTAATTTTATTTTACTTCTATTATTTGTTGTTATAACGGCAATAAAAATACGTATTGTGCAAATTTCAACTGTCTACCTATAACTGATTATGAAATACAGCCCGCTGATAGACGGACGTACGGACAGCGGAGACTTAGTAATACTGTCCCGTTAACACACTTTGGGTACGAAACCCTAAAAAATGCCTACAATAAGACACAGTATTACGATATGGCTTATTGTAATATTTGTAACCTTGCCTGTCAGTGTTTCCTGAAACGTACAATTTGGAGATTCTTAAAGGGGACAGTGAATCGGCATTATTAAAGTTTGCGTGTAACATCCTCGACTGCATCGTAGTAACTTTCCATAAAGTGCGACTTTCCATAAAAAGCACCTAAATTTCACATTTTTGAAAATTGAGTTTTTTTTTATTTTATTCACAATTGGTAAGCCCTTGGCATCATGTCACCTGATGGTAAGTGACGATGTGTCGAAGATGGAAGCGGTTTTACCAAGATTTCCCAACGCAATGGGAAATTGGCTATCTTATCTCCAAGCCGGAACACGTCAATGTTGTTGGCATTGATGTTTGGCGGCAAGACTTAGATAAGATGGTGGTAGCTAGCCAGGCGTGCTTAGAAGATGCCCTTCCACCACAGAATTACAATATGGCCTACGTAATACTGTGCTTTCACCAACCAAGCCGAGTCTTACAAAGTTCGATTCGGCCGGGAATCGACCTCTTGATGTGCAGCTAATGGGCTAAACCATTACGCCACGGTCTTGGTTAAAAACCGCTGCTAATTAATAGACCGAATAGATAGAAGATGATTATCAATAATAGTGTCGAACGAAAATCTTGACAAGCGTTTAGATATAGACATTGGAGTTATTTCTTGATTTTTTGTTCAAGCGCGAGTCAGAACCGCATCACATAGGGTTCCGTACCTATATGGCGCTAGTTTCTTCACTTTAAAAAAAAAACATGTTTTTTGTATGAAGACTTTCACTTTTTCTTATTTTTAGTATTTTTTGTCATAGCGGCAACAGAAATACATCATCTGTGAAAATTTCAACTGTCTAGCTATCACGGTTTATGAAATACAGTCTGGTGACAGACGGACAGATGGACGAACAGCGAAGTCTTAGTAATAGGGTCCCATTTTTACCCTTTGGGTACGGAACCCTAAAAAGGCTATTTTTCTCGTAGGTTCTACGATGCTTACTAGATGTCGCTATTGTCCAACTTTAATTTTATACATGTAGCGTTGGGAAGTTTTAGCGTTTTAGTTTTTGTTTTAGCGTGGGGCGCTCTGTGCTATATTTTTCGTCTATAGAGCAACCCACACTTTTTCACAATAATACTAGTAATTTGTTAATTATTACTTTCAACTTATATTAAGAATTATTTTTTACTTTTTACTCTGATGTACTTTAAAAGCGTGTTTTTTAGTTTTTTTTAACTCTATTTATTTTTTATTTTTTAGTTCAAACTTATGAAATTATTATATTGTCGCTGATTCTTGATAAGTCTACAAAGTTTGAATTAAATCTGTCCGTTTAAAGTGGGTCAAAATCGAGTCCAAAGGAGCCGGTTACATACAAACATACAGGTGAAGCTAATAAAAGCGTGATAAAAAAAACTTTTTCTTGACCTAGGTAGAAAAAAATCTGAGAAAACAATTATGTAACAATAGTCTTTTTACAGAAAAAAAACTAATTACAAGGGAAATTGAGAAATTTTACTTTTCATGGCAGAATTATTAAATAATCGGTAACAGAGATACAATTTGTTTGGTAGTTTTCGGTTTTATACTTGGCAACACTTTGTTTTTGATGTCATGTCAACTGTGACGTTTGTTTGATTACGTTTCTTTCGTGATTTTGTGAATGATTTTCTTTTTGTGTTCATCAGCTCGTAAAAAGCAACAAAGTTTTCTATGCTGATTTTACTCAGTGAAGTTATGTATGTAAGTTAAGTTTTTGTTTGCGCGGGATAAGTTTAAATACAAATGGCAGAAAAACCATGCGTAAATAGAAACGTGATCAAAGAATGACCGTGTCGCCATCCCTTGGCGTGGCTGAGAACCAAAAGAAGAAAAACGCTCATTACCAATTTAGATAGAATAGTATGTAAACCATTTAAATTGGAAATTTTAAGAAAAGCAATAGGTGCGGGATTCAGATTTATAAATATTTGATCAGATAACTGTACTGTTACTGAGTTCATATCACTGTAACTGTAACACGGCGGGCGCTAAGAGTGGTTTTAAGGCGACACCAGCGTTTAACATGGTGAGCTATGAAAAATACTTTCTCCAAAATAATTGGCCAGGTGCGAGTCCGACCACGCGCAAAGTAGGGTTCCATGGACATTTCAAAAAATTAATCTACATTTTAAAAACCGGCCAAGTGCGAGTCGGACCACGCACCGAGGGTTCTGTACTACCAGACAGCTGTACACTATGATAATTATCTATTCATTTAAAACAAAAGACATCAATTCGAGCGACAGAAAAAGCTGTTTTTTTTTGCTTTCGGACGCCTTAGTGCAAATATGACTCACACTTTTTATACCAAGTTTCACGCTTGTGTGTATTACCTTTTTTACAATAAACAAAAACAAAAAAAATCTTAAAAAATTAAGTTTATTGTATACCGGTTTCTATTATTTATTGTTTTACTTTAGGATTTTAACCACCTCCGTAGCTCAGAGGCAAAGTTCACTGGCTTTACACAGGAGGTCGGGGGTTCGATTCCCGGCGGGGTCAATTGTAAGACTCGGTTTGGTTGGTGGTAGGGCATTTTCTAAGCCCGCCTGGCTAGCTACCACCATCTAATCTAAGTCTTGCCGCCAAATATCAATGTTGATATCATTGGTGTGTTTCGGCATGAAGATATGATAGCCAGTTCCCCATTGCGTTGGGGAATCTTGGTAAGCCCGCTTCCATCTTCGGCAACATCGTCACTTACCACCAGGTGAGATGTTGTCAAGGGTTTACCAATTGATAATAAAAAAAAATGTACTGTATTTATTACCAAGATTCACTCTTGTGTGTATTATCATTTTTACGATAAAACAAAAACAAAAAAAATAAAAAAAACCCTTCTAATTTTTTTTATTATTATTTGTTAGTAAGTTCTTTATAGTAAAAACATATTCTGTGAAAATTTGAGCCGGCTACCTACCACGGTTTAAAAGATACAGGCTTTTAAAAGTCGGACATCGTAGGCTGAGTAATTGGGTTCTGTTACTTGGAACGGAACCCTAAAAATAAATATACTATAAGGTGTAACAAAATTAGCTGAAACTGAACAACTTTCCCCATGGAACCCATAGTCAAAACGCAAAAAAAAATGGCTCTCCCATACTAACTCGATCAGCTGATCAGCCAACATGGGAAGGTCAATTTTTTTTTTGAGATTTTACTATGGGTTTCATGAGGAAAGTTGTTCAGTTTCATGGGTAGAAGCACCAGTTAAAATAGTTTCAGCTAATTTTGTTAGAACTTATATACTAGCAGTTGGTTACGGACATCTTGCATAGAATCTCTATTACCTTTTTTACGGATTCAATTGAAGATTCAACGGTAAACTATTTCATCATCCATCATCATCATTATATCAGCCGAAACACGTCCACGGCTGGACAAAGACCTCCCCCACGGATTTCCACAACGACCGCTGCTGCCCGCAGGCCTGCCTACGCTACTACTTCTGGTGCGAAGTCGCCACTCGAAACCTTTACTACCCCAACGGGCATCTGTTCTATAAGCTTTGTGCTAGTCGAGAAAGTAAAAATCATTATGATTCCAAACCCAACTGCAGGTGGCAGCAGCAGCACCACCGTACTACAAGTGCGATAAAGTGAAAATCACAACGATTTAAAAAATACTAATATACGAAAAAAAGCTTATCAACAAACTACGCCTTAATCAAAACAACAAACAGCAAGCACAGATTACTAAATAGTTACTTCTAGCAAGGTAGTTATACACCAGCAACCAGCTCTGCGTCACGTTAATGTGCACCTTTAGCAAATCTCACTAACGTGAGAGTAACTTTCCGTTAACGCTGCATTTTGCGAATGGTATAACTCCATAGGACCAGGAGTCAGTTCTGACATCGACTCCGAGCAGTGAGCTCGCCTAGCTCTAAGCGTAGAAATAGAATATTAGAATATTATAAACCAGTTTTCATTCTTTTTAAAAAGCGTTTCCCGCCGCCGCCCAACTTATCTGGCGCAGCCGGTAGGATATTCGCGAGTGCATTGGGCATAAGACTGCCCGGGGACTCTACCTATCGATCCTCGAGTGGTTCCGAATATCCTCGAACCAAATAAATTCGATAAAGACTTGGCGGTCCAAAGACGGTGACGTGAAAGTGAAAATTGGTGCTGTTGCAAGTTGGAGTCATGGGATTGAGCTGGCCGTGAGTAGACCTTTTCACATCCTGTCTCATCCTTGATATTCCCTAATTAACAATATTACTCTTGCAACCTTAATTTTAGATTGTGTTAGGATCTTGGACAAAAATAGCCGGGAATACCTAACCGAAACGTTATCTTACCTTAGTCTAGACGCTTACGCTGCACTTGCATTGGTAGCGCTCGCGTAACATAGAGTTAGGAATATAACTAGAGTGGACTTATTTAGTTACTAAATTTATTTGTGATATTAAAATTTAGTATTATAGTATAAAGATTAGGTATTCAAAATGGACCAAGTTCATCTGCAAATTATTCCAAAGGAAATAATGGAGATCATCCCTAGGTTTGAAGGCGATGACAAACAGTTAAACCTTTTTATAAGAAAAGCAGAATATGTAATCGAACGATTTAGGGGCCAGGAAAATCCAGCCCAAGATGTCTACGTTTTCCATGCGGTCACGAGCCGACTCACCGGTAGAGCCGCTTCACTTTTAAGCGAGAGAGCTGACTTACACTCTTGGGATGATTTGAAAACTGTATTACGTCAACATTTTGGGGATCCTCGTTCGGAGGAGTGTATTGCGATCGAACTTGAAAACTTAAAAATCAAACAGGGTGAATCATATTTAGATTTTTGCAATAGAATTCAACATACTAGAAGTACTCTTTTCGCTAAATTAAGTGAGCGAGAGGACCCTGACTTCGAAGTCACTAAAAGGATTATTTATAATAATACAGCCTTGAACACATTTTTGTTTAACTTACCAGAACATATGATTCGTGTAGTTCGTATAAAAGGGTGCTCTACTTTAGAAAAAGCACTCAG
The DNA here is from genome assembly GCA_947284805.1 of Coleophora flavipennella. Taxonomy (NCBI): domain Eukaryota; kingdom Metazoa; phylum Arthropoda; class Insecta; order Lepidoptera; family Coleophoridae; genus Coleophora; species Coleophora flavipennella. The sequence continues at coordinate 7,102,266 of OX369283.1, read as the reverse complement.
CATTGTTATGGAAGAAGTTAACTTCAAGTCGCAATATGATGCAAAAAACACCTCAAGGTCAACGACCTCGAACACCAGTAAGCCATTTCAGACCCAATTAACATTGCCGCAAAATGTTAGATTTGGAAACCCTCCAAATGCGGGTTTTAAAAATTTCGAAAACCAACTTTATTCACAAAATCAGAGTCTTAGACCTAACTTTAACCAAGGACAACAAGGGTTTAGGTTCAGCTCACCAAACCATCAGCAAAATTTTAAATTTGGCGTGCCGCCACAACACCAAGGACACCGACCTATCCCTAATGGCGGTTTTGGTCCTCAACATGGTGGCTTTCAGCTACAGAGGCCCCAATTTGGTGGCCCTCAGCCACAGAGATTCCAGTTTGGTATCCCTCAAGGTTATCAACAACAAAGGTTCCAATTTGGCATTCCAAATACACAGGCGCGACCCAATGATAATACCGATGTAACAATGCGCACCACGAGACAACATACATTGAACGTGTCACAGGGGTATGATGCTGATAACAACGTTTACTATAGCAACGATGACTTTTGTGACACCACACAATATGACGATTACTATGATAGTGCCTGCCCGTATAGTGAGGACACGGTAGTACCCCAAATAGCAGCCGAAGCTTATGTAGAGTCGAATGATGCTTCCGATAGGTCTTCTAATATGCAAGAATTTGAAAATTTTCAACAACCCGCCTCGAACCCTATGAAAACGAAGTGATACACCTAAATTGCGACAGTGCACGAAAACTACCCCATATAGAAATACCCGAGATAGGCGCGCGTTTTATGATCGATACGGGAAGTACAAAATCATTCATAAGTACAGTAAAAGCTGATCAATATTTTGCACAATTTAAATACGAAGAACCATTTGAGGTAATTAGCACACACGCCCGTAGTCGACATAACGAAGTCATATACATACAGCTTCCTAAGACTTTTGGAAGTAAGATACAACACAAATTTCATGTATATGATGTAGCAACAAATTACGATGGTTTAATAGGTTCAGATTTGCTTAGAAGACTAGACGCTGCAGTAGATATGAAAAATCAAATTCTTCATACACGTGATACCAAAATTCCTATTATTTACAGTCCCCCGTGGGAACTGCATTTAGATCCGCGAACCGAAACACGAGTCAGAGTCCCGACAGTTTTGGAAAATGGTACGGCTCTCATAGACTTCCATGACTTTGGAAATGGTGTAAGAATGCCAACAGCATTAGTAAAGTGCGAAAATAACTTCGCAACCACAGTCATACAAAACGCATCTGACGATAAAATGGTTATTAAATTCAAAAACCCGATCAATGTAAATAGATTCGATTTTGATGAGGAAACAGTCATAGTTAATTCCACAGATACTACAGACTTTGAGGTAGATGAGCTTCTAAAGCAAAACTTGACTAAATTACGTTTAGACCATACCAACCAGGAGGAACGCGAAGCTATCCAAAAACTTTGTTACGAGTACCGCGATATCTTCTATTGTGAAGAATTGCCCTTGACTTTTACTAACAGTGTTAAACACTCTATCCGGACAAAAACTGAAGATCCAATTTACGTAAGACCTTTTAGACAGCCACCTGTTACCAACGAAGAAATACAAAGACAGGTGGACAAGCTATGAAAATCCCTAATCGTTCCACACCAGAAGTAGTCAGAGCTCTTATAAAATATTTTTCAATCTACGGAGTCCCTAAAAAAATCAATGCAGACCCTGGTGCGGAATTTAATAATGCCCTTTTGAAAGAAATGTTGACATTCCACAAAATAGAGATACATATTGGCACACCTCATAACCCCAACTCGATGGGTATAGTAGAGCGTTTTCACTCTACTATCCTAGAAATCTATAGGATTGCTAAATACGAACATAAACTCACTGACGCTGCGTCCGTTATGACTTATGCCATTATGTCATATAATCAAACAATTCACTCCACAACTGGACTAACTCCGTTTGAGGTAGCATTTGGTCACACGGACGCAAATGAAGCCTTCGAAGTTGATTTTGACAGACAGTACACACAAAATCTAGTAAGGGATCACGTTAAAAGAACTCGGTATTTGTATAAGTACCTCACCGATAAAATGACTGAGAAAAAGACGAAGATCAGGGAAAATCGCGGAGGGGAAACTGATTTTAATGTAAAAGAAGGAGACACTGTGTTTGTTAAGGGTGTTAACACTAGACGTAGCAAAGACAGTCCGCGATATCAGAAGGCTAAAGTTACAAAGGATATGGTTAGAAATACAGTGCCAGTAGTTATACGTGGAAAAGACACTAAGATATCCATTAAAGATGTTAAACGCCCTTCACAGATTCATCCTCCCTCTGCTGATGCAAACCCTGAAGATCCAGGCCCTTCAACTTCAGCAAATTGAAGGAGACCACGGCGTCCTACCAATTAAAGAAGGTCCCGCAGTGGTTAGCTACGATAAATGGACTATAGTTAAGATCTTAGATATAAACCTACTATATAATGATTAGAGTTTAACATGAATAGATATACAAACCTAAATAAACACATCTTAAATTACTACGGTAAAATGGGATTAAACTCGGAGTTAACGAACGTGAAGCTCCAAGTTGACCACGTTAAAAATATAACAGTAGATAAGTTATCGCAATTAGTTCCCTTGCGTAGAGTAAAACGTGGAATTTTAAATCCTTTAGGATCAATAATTAAGTTAATAACTGGCAACCTTGACAACGACGATGCCATTAGATATGATAAGTTAATTACTAGCATAAAATCTCGACAAGACGCGTTCACCAAACGATTCACCTTGGTTACTGAAGTAATCAAGTCCTTTGTTAATATTACAAACTCCACAAGAGAGAATTTTATCCAACTAGACACAGAAATATGGGAAATCAGAAAACAACTCAATAATACCAAAACTTCCCAATTGGTTAATAAAGTCATCAGCACCTATAACTTATTTTTACATAATTTTCTTCTGCTCTACATCAGGTTTGACGAAATTGAAACGGCTGTAGCGTTGGGTCGGTTGAGAACATTACACCAAAGTGTGATAGATAGGGATGAACTGTTAGAAATACTAAAAGCTATAGAAACTAGAGATAAGTTAGTGTATCCAGTTAGTGATAGAAATTTAGTAAAAATAGAGCAGTGCATGGAGTTAAAAGCTTATGTAAAGGATAATAAGATAATGTTTCTGTTGGAAGTCCCAGTCATTAGAAAGGAAGTTTTTACCTATTACAGAGTGTTACCCTTACCCAGTATAAATTCCCGAAATCAAACAACCCTTGTCGTACCTGATCATCCCTTTGTCCTAGTGAAAGGGTTGAAAACCTTACCAGTTGCTCAGCCGTGCAAAGAGATAGATGAGAACTACTTTCTCTGTCAAGAAGATGAAATACTTACCCTGACTGAAGCAGATGTGTAGCAGAGCTGATGAGATTTAGTACGAACACCAGTTCCTGTCATTTGGTTCCTGTAGAAATTCTTCGTCTAAAAATAGAAAGCCTTCACGAAAATCAATGGCTGATATTCACAAGAAAACGTCAGACCCTATCAAAATTTTGTGAAACCGAAATAACCCGTCAAAGCATCCTTGGGACTTATATACTTACCATAGATGATAAGTGTGAAGTGAAGATTGAAGAAAGGGTCTTGAAACAACGTCAGATAAAAGGCAAGGACGTCCAAATACCAAAGTTACCGATCATAAATCTCCCAGAGATCGGAATCGAGATAACAGTTCCTGAAAGAAAACCGCTTAACCTGGATGGAGTGAGCCTGGGGGACCTCAGGCTCCTACAGTTTGCGTTGCGCCAAAGTGAAAGTGAAATAGTGGAAAAGGGCAATGAAAGTGTAATTAATATACGAAGCATAAGTGTCGGAACAGTGTTACTCTATATTTTCATAATTTTAAGCTTTTGCATTCTCTTTAGCATTAAATATTTAAGAAATTAAATTGTTTTCAAAATCATCAGATTCAGGCTGAAGATCAACCCCCACCTGATGATTTAGAACTTATGAGGGGAGGAGTTATACACCAGCAACCAGCTCTGCGTCACGTTAATGTGCACCTTTAGCAAATCTCACTAACGTGAGAGTAACTTTCCGTTAACGCTGCATTTTGCGAATGGTATAACTCCATAGGACCAGGAGTCAGTTCTGACATCGACTCCGAGCAGGGAGCTCGCCTAGCTCTAAGCGTAGAAATAGAATATTAGAATATTATAAACCAGTTTTCATTCTTTTTAAAAAGCGTTTCCCGCCGCCGCCCAACTTATCTAGGTATTGTATTTGATTTGTACATACCGTAAATCTACAATAGGGATGACGAATGTTAGTCATCTGAGTTACTTTTTATCATCTGTCAAAAACGACCTTTTGTTATAAAAATGTTTGAAATACGTAGGCGTGACGTCATATTTTAGCAGCGTCAAATCGAAGACTGGATGGAATACAAAACGAGTAAGGTTTTCCGAAGTTTAAGTAGGGGGGCAATTTTGTGATCAAGAGTTCATAATTTATTTCTGATGCTGTCGTCATCCCCATTCTATCGGGTCAATGATTGAGGGTGTTAGAAGAGAGTTTCTGAACTTGATGGTAACGATTAGGGATGCATCGATACGCCTTTTTGCCGATACGATACCGATACCGATACTCTTATAAAAATATGCGCGATACCGATACCGATCATCATCATCATTACAGCTCATATACGTCCCCACCGAGGGGCTCGAGCCTACCCTGAATCAGGGCGATTAGGCCTTAGTCGACCACGCGGGCCCAGTGCGGGTTGGTCGACTTCACATACAACCTTCGAATTTCTTCGCAGGCGTGTGCAGGTTTCCTCACGATGTTTTTCCTTCACCGTTAAAGCAATCAGTAAGTATGTACGTAAGTCTTTGAAAAACTCATTGGTACATTGGCCGTCCAGATTTGAACCCGGTACTTCTGGTTAGATGGACCGAGTCGTTACCGGTTGTGCCACCGACACAATAAAACACAATTAATTAATAGTTTTAGTAATCAAAATTAACATTTATAAGATTTTTATTTAAAAAACAAAGCATTCTTAAGTTTTGCGGGCTAAGGCGATTTCGCAAGTCTGTTTGAATAAGACCTGCGGCCTGCGGTGGAAAATAGTCTCTCAGATGCGACAGATGCCTCGTTTGCAACGAAATAGATGGGATAACACGCGCGTTTACATTACATTTTTAAAGCGCGAAATTTGAAAAGTATCGTTGAATCTGCCATAAAAATATCGCCGATACCGATATATCGGCAAACCCGAAGTATCGCCGATATATCGGTATCGGTATCGGATGCATCCCTAGTAACGATTGTGTTAATATGCAACTTCGCAATAGCCTTTTAAATTCAAAGGAGAGAATACAGACAGGTAAATAAATATGTACACAGTGAGTTGGGTTTTTGCCAACCCGCACTGGGCCCGCGTCGTCGCCTAAGGCCCGATTTCCCTAATTCAGGGTAGGCTCGAACCCCTCGGTGGGGGCATATATAAGCTGATATGGTATGATGAAGTTGGGTTTTTATGTGAAGTATAAGCGTGCAAATTTAATTTTAACCGCCTCCTTGGCGTAATGGTTAAGTCCATTACCTTCACATCAGGAGGTCGCGGGTTCGATTCCCGGCGGAGTCAATTTTTTATGACTCGGTTTGTTTGCTGGAAGGGCATTTTCTAAGCCCGCCTGGCTAGCTACTATCTTATCCAAGTCTTGTCGACAAGCATTAATGTTAAAATCATTGATGTATTCCGGCTTGAAGATAAATATAGCCAGTTCCCCATTGCGTTGGGGAATCTTGGTAAGCCCGATTCCATCTTCGGCATCATCGTCACTTATTATCAGGTGAGATGATGTCAAGGGCTTACCAATTGTGGATTATAAAAATTTGATTGTGGGGTTCGCCACTAGCCCCACAATCTCCACCAACCAGGACTTGGCCCCTGTGTGTGGAACATGGTATAACCTTCCCGATTTTGGGAAGAAACCTGTGACCAAGCAGTGAGACACTTTATATGTTGTTAACGAAGTAGATAAACAGCATTATAGCAAAGCAGTAAACATAATCATTTGGTAACCGATAACGTTCAGGTCAAGACATATTTACTACAAAGTGCAATGTAGTGTTGTTGCGATAGCGATAGTCTAGCGATAGTATCGTCAAGGATCGAGAGTTATATATTATATATCGATATTATCGTACTTCGATAGTATCGACGTCGGTCTGTCACAGGCAATTTGCTCGACAAGTCATAAATCATAACATAAAACATCAATAGTGATGTGAACGTCAAAGAAAACAATACAGAAAATAAACTAATTAAATTTAAAAAATTACAAAATAAAATCTAAATGTGAAAACTACATTAACACAGTAATTAAATACGTATTGGTAACTCATGTTACTAAATTTTCTTCATCATCATCATATCAGCCGAAAATCGTCCACTGCTGGACAAAGGCCTCCCCCAAGGATTTTCACACGACCGGTCCTGCGCTGCTCGCATCCATCGGCTTCCCGCGATCTTCACCAGGTCGGTCGTCGGTCCACCGCGTGGGAGGCCTTCCTACGCTACGTTTTCCGGTGCAAATAAAATAAAAAAAAATAAAATGTCACAATTAAAATTAAATTCTTTAAAAATAATTCAACAGAATTAAATTCACTTTCCAACAAAAAGTCTTTCAACCGGGCGGCGCCTATTAACTGTCACGTCATTGGTTAGCACCCGCAGAGTGGACGGTAGTTGCGCGTTATAAACATACTACACGCGGATTCCTCACGCAGCCAGTGTGTAGTGCGTCGAGGCACACATTTTACACATTTTAATCGTCCAGTATTTCTTAGTACGCAATTTCCGCTATTTACGCGATACCCTCGGTGGGGCTGGGGACGTATGTGAGCTGGTATGATGATGTTGACACAAACCTAATCCTGGCTAAAAAAAACTCAAAGAGCACAACATTCTGCAGCGCCTTGGAAGCTCAATAGACTGCTCAAAACACTCTTTTTGTGCATAATATTAATAAATGGCAAATTAACAATTTTAAAGCCATTTTACCATAATACGCTCCTCACTTTTGAGCAGTCAACTGAGCTTCCGTGGTTCTGCAAAATGTTGCGCTCTTCCTACAGATTTGTAACCAGGGATATAAACAACCGATACCAATTTTAAGTTTTGTACGAAAATGTGCTGAGAAAAAAAAAAGGCCAAGTGCGACTCGAGGTCACACAAACAATCTAACGGTATAAGACCTCTCACTACATACTTTGCTCTAGGTAAATAGGGGTCTACTTATTCTGGACTTTAGAAATTTCATTTTTCCTGTGAAAACGGAAGGACATTAGATTTAGATTATTTTAGAGAGATACAGTGATTTTTTCAAGGTTTTAGGCCAAGTACTTTCGGAGGCATGGGGGAGGGGGGCAATGGTCAATTTTCGCCAATTTTTAAATATAACTTCAAAACTATTCATCTTAAAATTATAAAAAATATAAATATTTGAGAATCTCACAACAAGCCTTTTCATTGGACATGTCAAAAAATATATTTTTGGAAACTTTTTTTTATTTTGTAATTTACCAGCTAGTGTTTGAAATTAATTCATTTACGTTACACGTCCATCACATATGTAAGTCGGTGACCCAAGAAGACTTACATCATCATATCAGCTCATATACGTCCCCACCGAGGGGCTAGAGCCTACCCTGAATTAGGGCGATTGAGCATTAGTCGACCACGCGGGCCCAGTGCGGGTTGGGCGACTTCTCACACAACCTTCGAGTATCTTTGCAGGCGTGTGCAGGTTTCCTCACGATGTTTTCCTTCACCGTAAGAGCGTCGGATGAACGTACATATGAAATTGAAATTCGAAAACACATTGGTACATGGCAGAATTCGAACCACGACCTCCCGGACAGGAAATAGCGGCCCTTGCCATTACGCCACCGATGTAGACGCCAAGACTTACATATTATGTGTACCAAATTTCAACTCAATCGGTCCAGTAGTTTTCGAGCAAATTTCCTGTGACAGACGGACGAACAGACACACGAGTGATCCTTTAAGGGTTTCGTTTTTACCTTTTGAGGTACGGAACGCTAAAAATAGGAGAGTCAAAATTTTTTGCCATTTGTGTATTTTTGGGATTGATTACCGGTGGGGTCCAAGTTTATTCCAGTCTAGTTAGTGAGAAGTAATTGATGTTTATGGAAAAATAGCCAGTTCTCCATTGAATAGTGGATTCTTGATATGCCTGTGTATAGCTTCAATATCATCATCACCAATATCAACATCATTCAACTTACTATTTGTGGAACTAAACAAGTAAAGCCGACTTCCATCGCAACAACTTATTGTTAGTACATTTATGCATTATTATTTTTGGTTTTTGTTAATTTTCTTATAAAGTACTACGAAGATTTTGATAAAATTTATATGGGACCACACGGGAAGCACTAGCTTTCAAATAAAAAAAAATCATAAAGATCGGTTCACCCAGTCAAAAGTTCTGAGGAAACACACATAAAAAAAACATACAGACGAATTGAGAACCTCCTCCTTTTTGGAAGTTGCTTGAAAAGCTAGACCAATTGCGATATGTCCAATTCTGTGATCGCCCGACGACATAAACACAGATTATTACGTCTTTGCGTAAACACTTATCATAGAAATGGCACATAATAAAAGTTATATTTAGCACTAATGTATCTTATCGTGATGACTTTGTGGACGTTTATGTGTAAGTAAAATAGACTGTGTTTGGTTATTTCAAATTGGTAATACTTATAAGTAATATGGATTTGTAACAGAATAGTTATTTATGCCACTGCCAAGTAATGAGAGCCTTTGTAAAATGAGTGTTACAATGGCTTATTGCATGCGGTGGCGAACAATACTTTTTCTACGACTATGAAATAAATAAAAGAAAATTTTAAACCGTCAAAAATTCATCCATACAGCCTAATCAATCACACGCGATGTTTAGCCATGGCGAAGGTACGCGCGCTTTTTTAAATGGCCTTGGCATCTTGCATAAAATACATTGAAATTTTGTCATAATCATATATTGAATTTTTGAAGCCAAAGCCATAAAAATATTTAAAAAGTTTCATTGTAGTACAGTTGTCTCGTTTTGAAATTATCATTATAAAACGACTTGCAGGAATGAATACTTTTGTGATATGATTTGAGGTTATGTATTTAGCAAATTACCAAATGGTAGTTGGGAGTAGAAAAAAAAAAACATTTAGGCTTATGTGCCTTTACTAGAAACCTGTGTTGAATGAAACCCAGGTTTGTTCCTGGTTTCATTCAGAAATTCCTACCCGTTGGGTTAAAACTAGGTTTTTTTCCTAGGTGCTGTTTGGATTTTCACTTACCCACTGCTAGTTTTCAGCCAACTTCCAAAAAGAAGGAGGTTCTTAATTCGACTATATGTTTGTTACTTGATATCTTCGTAGATTGTGCACCAATTTTCATGATTCTTTTTTTATTTGATAGGGTATGTTGGGTCCATATAAATTTTATCAAAATCGGTGTAGTAATTTTTTAGAAAATTAACAAAATCCGAAAATTATAATGCAAAAATGTACCAAGTTGTTACGATGGAAGTTGGTTTTTAAACTGTATAACGTTTCCAATTATATCATACTAGCTGTTTCCCGCGGCTTCACCCGCGTGGACCACGTTTCTATGACTTTTCGAGGGTGCGCAGTGCGCGAGCCGCAAGCGGCTCGCGAGCGTGATAAAAAGTAGCCTATGTCTTAATCCAGGTCCTAATCTGTCTACCTACCAAATTTCAGCCAAATCCGTTCAGTAGTTTTTGCGGGAAAGCGTAACAGACAGACAGAGTTACTTTCGCATTTATAATATTAATAGGGATTTATGTAAATCAAAAATTGCAGAAAAAGGTTATAGAAGTAAACCTACTGAGTACATATCCATCCACCAAATACTAAATATCCATCTAAATTTTTAGAACAAGTGGCGCCACCTAGTTGTTGCAAAGAGAACTCGCTTAAGAAATAAATTGAGCATTATCTGTCTCTGTCGCCCTTATCTATCACAGTCACCAAGTTAGCTTTGTTTATCAACAACATGGCACTACAGCTGTTCCTTTTATCTTTTTTTATTTTAATTAACTGTATTCATGTTGCAGAGATCAGAATGCCCAAGGACACCAAATCTTATTAGGATGTGTTCTAAAACAGTTAACTGTCTTGTAATCGAGATTTTAAAGAGGGTATACAATTATTTTTGAATGTGCCAGTTGAATAACTGTGAATATCACTGTGAGTTCACGATAAATACCAATTAGTATCTGAATTTACTATCTCATTTGGTAACCCTGTTTATGCGTCGTCACAAGACGGGAGTTTATTGGCGGGATTTTTTGATGAAAGCATTCATACATTTATTTTAATGTTTATGCATTTTTATTAAAAAAAGTGGTGTGTTTTGGAGAAAATCATCTGGTGCACGTGACCAATATGAAGAACAAGAAAATAAAATGAAGAAGGATGTGAAGACTTTTAGTAGGTATTTCTCTCCAATTTCAGAAATAATAGTTTTCCTATCTGCAGAAATATTTTTGCTGACATGACAAGGCCATAAAAAGGCTTGAGAGTTTTATTTGTGTGCACAAAATATATTCTCTTGCTTCCAGGGCAAATGTTTTACAAACTTGTTTAACAGAAGTGTATAAATTATTCTTGTTTATGCATTATTATTATTGAACATGACATCAGCATTCACCTACCTTGATAAGATGTGTATAAGTAGTCTAATAGAGGTACCTACAAAACAAAATAGTACTGTAAATGAAAAGCAGAGGGAAGCACTTTAGAATTAGCAACACCTCATATTAGTGGTTGGGCTACAATTAAAAGAACTGTGAATCAATGTACAGGATAACCGTTTGGTACACGGGTACTTCTGATAAAACAATCATTTTGAGCGGTAGTTCTTAAAAAAAAACCATATAGGGGAGGAGGGGGCAGTAATGACGTCATTAATTTTTTGTAAGAGATTTGTTTTTTTTTTCAGAAATCTATCATGTGTGGTATCAAAAGAAAGGAGTTCATGAGCCGGTTCTAAAAATATACTACACTATTACCTATCGGCCACCGGTTTTTAAAAAATCTAAGAAACATTTTCAGAAAGTACCAAGTTTGGACTCTTCCAGGTAGGTGACAGCTTAGTAATTTTTTGTAAAACATATGCCAAATGTCTTGATATACTCATATCTAGCCTCAAAGAGGCGATTTTAAAAATATTTGCATTTACTATTTGTATATTTTTTTTTAAATGATATTCATAATTTTTTGAGCCTTATCCAACTGTACTGTAACTATTATTGTGTTTTATGGTATTATCTGTGCTATATTGATGCTCACACGCTTCCTATTCCCAAAACATTCCACCCCCTACTCCTCATGGGGATTGTCGCAATACGAGATGCACTACCTTTTTATTTTTTTAACCTCTGATTAGTGACAAGATTTTGTTTATTAATACCGCTCTCTTAATTGGAGCAAAAATTATACGGAAGACGAAGAGGAACACATTTAATTTCCCCTTTCAATAATTTCAACAAGTACACTACAGTTCAATAAATCTCAAAAAATTCTAAATCTCAAACTTTTTAATAAAGAAAAAAAAAGTTTATCTAAATATTTTTAAAATCACCTTTTTGAGGTTAGATATGAGTATATTAAAAGATATTTAGCATAGGTTTTATAGAAAATACTAAGCCGTCATCTACCTCAAGGAGTCCAACCAAACTTAGTATGATTTGAAAATATTTCTTGGATTTTTAGAAAACAGGTAACCGAAAAGTGGTGTTAGGACTGGCTCATAAAGCCCCTTCATTTGATACTACATACTAAAGGTTTCTGAAAAAATGTATTCAAATCCAATACAAAAAATTTATGATGTCATTTCTGCCCCCTATGGGAATATTTTAAAAAACTACTGCTCAATATGATTGTTTTCACCTAAAGTACCCGTGTACCAAAATGGCTATCCTTACATGCATTGATTTACGGTTTTCTATCAATATTTGCTTTGAACACAATCACCTATATTGGATTGATATTATTTGTGAATAGGAGGAAAAAATGAATATTTTAAAGTTATGCTGAGCCATGTAATGGCCATGGGGTGAGAGTGGGTATTGAGAGGGCAGACAGGGAGGGGGGGAATGACTTGACTGTTATTGGTTACTTACTAATTATTATGTTTACTGCTTTGCTGTTTACCTACTTACTACACCTAAAAACCTAACTAACTAATTATGTAGTTATTTACATGTTTGTATTTTCTATTCTCTTTTTGATATCGAAAATCAATGCAAAGTTGCATAAATAACAAAATTGTTTATCATCAATGTAGAAAATTTTGTCTTCAAACACTTTGAATCACTGACCTGATGGAATTATAATTGATAATAGGAATGATTTTGAGAACCCAGAGGCAACAAGCTAATCAATCTAATAGTGCTTCATTCCTCATGTCATTACTTAACAACCTTGCTTTACTTCAAGCTTTCTCATTTGTGGGAGGCACCTGCCTACCTTTTTTTTGAAAGAGGGGTTCCACGGGGGAGACTACCACTCTACACACAAAAAAAAACAATTCCAAAATATCAGGTGTTAGGCGGAACTAAGCACTTATTTACTGCTTGCTTACTAAGGAAATAATCTGAGTAAATAACAAGCAGAAGTTACTTGGCAACTTAATAATCAGAATCTTCAAAACAATGCGTTGTAGTTGGTAAAAAAATAAACACAACAAAGGATTCGTAGTGTGGGTAGCCAAAGTTTTAAGTACACAATTTGGTAATAATACAACTAGATAAGCAATGCAATTAATGAATGGGTATAAAATAAACACAGAACAATGTGGGGTCAATAATTTTTAGGTAATTTCGTTCTACTAGCTCAAGGTTGACAAAAAGATATTGTACAGTGAGGTTCACAATGTCACTTTTGCAAGAGCACAAAATTAGTTGCGCAGTAAGCACTTACCTGCTTTTATCACCGAGTTGTTGCGATACGACACCGCTTTCCAGGTCTTCAGAATCGGTATCAATCAAACTAATCACGGGAAAATGTCGTGATAAGCAAAATTTCCAATAACATTGGAAAAGCGAAATCCATCACACGGAACCATCACGAAACAACAGAATTGCGTTTAGAAACTGATGGGCGATATAATGGAAGGAAAAAATAAAATGTCTCCTTAACTTTTAGAAAGTTGTGATTGTGTGTGGAATATTTTGAAAACAAGTAGCATAAGAAGTAACCTAAGTCTTTATTCAACGAAACATATTTCTCCTCGAGATTATTTTTCAGTATTTTTCAAAATTTCTTATCCATATTTAGAGGTGACCTTTATTTTGCCTTTATTATAGATGTTTTTGAACGAAGTTTGATTTTTATTTTTAATGTTGCCAGCAAAGAGAATATAATAAACTACGTTTTTAGTTGCCAGTTCAGTGTAGTTATTTGAACTGAATCAACATATTGGACATTGATTTGTTTTGTTGCGATTCTATTTACTTTGATGCAGATTTTCAGATTGATTTTTTTCACGATTTAGTTTATTTGACGATAAAAATTTGATGTAACTCTTTGCCAATGTAAGTGTGAAAAGATCATTCTCGATCATGAATAAAATATGAACCAAAAAACCGACCGTTTATCAAAACAGCTGACTACGTAATATGGAATAAATCTGCTTTCATTCAACAGTTAACGGCATTTAGTGAAACTATTTGCCATCGGGTTTTTTTTGACTATTTGACCCTGCTGAACGCGATTTTGCCCGGTGTCCACCCCTTCCCCGCTCCGTTCCCCCCCTTTTTTCCGAAAATGTGTCCCGATTTGCGGTTTTTCCAATTTTTTTTCAAAACTATTATAGATATAAGAAAACTAACTATGACAACATTAATCTTCATTAAATTCTGTACAACATTAATATATAAATCATTTCACTGCCATAATAACTTAAGTAACTATTTAGTAACTGTGACTTAAGAAATAACGCCTTCCCAAACTGTATATTTTTTATTTTTTTTAAGTTTTGGCATTTGCAGTTAACTTATCGAAAAACGGTCAAACAAAAAAAAATATTTGGACCATGATTTTGAACAACTTTCCCTAAGGAACCATAAAAAAAAATTTTCGCCCTCCCATACAAAATTTCCAGCAATGTCAATTTTGTATGAGAGATCGATTTTTTTTTTCATTTCCGGCATATTGTTTCTAAGAGAAAGTTGTTCAGAATCATTGTCTAAATATTTTCCCCAAGTTTTCGGTAAGCTGCCCTTACACGTATTGTAATAGTAACATCTTGTAGGTGATATGAAAGACTATACTTAAATAAAATAAAATTGTATAAATTAAAATTATTTAATAATTTGGGGTATTATTGAGTTATGTCGGAACGTTTCATATTAAACACACCATTAAGAGTTGTTGAATAAAATATAATTTTTATTTATGGCACAGACAGAACGAATCAATAAATAAACTTAACAAAAATTCTAACACAATTCAACTACTTATTGTGTTTGGAATATGATAATTAATTACGATAAAGTGTTAAATACAGTCTGCATAACGTATAACTCTACACAATCAAGGGAAATAAACTTATTCCTGGTGTTTTTTAGTTCAGCGTTGGCACATATTCCTACACAATAGCAGCCTGGTGTGGAAGGCTGCCTGCTTAACTTCCCTACGACAAATACAAGCCGCTGTTTTGCAACCTGCCCTACAGCCGCATGTAAGGAGATCCTTGCAAGCTTTTGGAAGTGCTTTTAAAGTTATAAGCACTGGTATCAGCTTATTACCATCCTGACGTATCGTAATTTGTTGGTTGGTTACTGGTGCACGTGAGCAATGTAGTGATCAAGAAAATAAAAAGAAGAAGGACCTGAACTTAACACCCAGCTTGTATTGGGTGCAGTTTTATAGACACCCTACTGCCATCGGGTGGTCTACCTTAGAATGGGATCGCTGCAGATGTTGGCAAGAGATCCACAGATGATTAGTGATACACCGACACCAGCATTAGAAATCAAAAAAGGGCTCGTACCCAGAGACGTTAATATGTTATACGAAAAGGTTGTCACACACGGGACATCGGACATAAACTATAATATTTTTATTTTTACTACGAGTCAAAGATAATGTAACAAACTACTACGAGTAAAACCGTAGGTGATTATATGCTCAGTGACTACGAGTATCTTAAGATAAAACTTATATTATTATCGTAAGGTATCACACACGGGACAGATACAATAATATTTGTATATGAAAACCGAATATTCTGTTACAAGTCTTCGAATGAGCTACACCTAAAACGTTTTAAACAGGTGATTAAGAAAATGAGTTCGCGTATGTTGCTATTATACTTACTGGACAGTTCGTCAGAGAACGAAGCTGATATTGAATTTGATTTACATGTTGCTTTTACGAAAGTAACGAGATACTTACACCCTACTCAATCATCACCGCAGACCACACCACCCCCGACCACACAAGAGCCGCGCGAAGATTTTTTTTATTCACAATTGATAAGCCCTTGGCATCATCTCACCTGATGGTAAGTTACGATGATGCCGAAGATGGAAGCGGGCTTACCAAGATTCCCGAACGCAATGGAGGATCTGGCTATCTTATCTTTAAGCCGGAACACATCAATGCTGTTAACACATATGTTTGGCACCACGTGTTAGATAAGATGGTGGTAGCTAGCCAAGCTTGCTATGAAAATGCCCTGCCACTAACCAAACCTGGTGTGAAGCGATTAGACTAACCATTACGCCACGGAGGCGGTTAAAAACTCTTTGAATCATGCTGTATTTATCTTAAGATTTTTAAGCTATTGCATAGATTTTATCGCAGGCTTTGAGCGCGGGGACCGAATCCAGAAATTCCGTAACGAAGAAAAACCTGACGCTCGGTTGCCATGGCAACAATATCGGTTGTCAAAACAAACATATAAGAAGATTTGATCATTTTCGGAGAATAATAAAACTCTTTTCATAAACTGTATATACCTCCATATGACAAAAAAGATTTGATTATTTTTTATTTATCAAATGCAAAAAGATTTTATTTAAGACACAGCTGTTTGTATTTATAGAGATAGGTACAAAAAGATTTTATTCCATATTTGGCTGTATAGTTCCACTACCATTGCTTAAAAAAAAAGTACAAAAAGATTTTATTCCTTAATTGGCTGTATAGTTCCAACTACCATTGCTAAAAAAAAAAACAAAGATGTAAAAAAGCGCGGTTAAGCGAAAATAAATAATAAATATGAATGAACAAAGTGCATTTATTATTAATGAAGAAAGTAATAAAAGCGCGGTTAAGCGAAAATAAATAATAAATATGAATGAACAAAGTGCATTTATTATTAATGAAGAAAGTCACGAAAAAATAGTGAAAGAAAATGAGTGAGTACTCTATATACATACATTTTATTATTATCACAAATGCAGTATTAATTTTGAATGGAAAATATAATACTGCTATAAAGGTGACCTAAATTTTTGATATTAAAATGAGCGATATTAAAAGTAGCCCTCTTTTATACACACAAACACACACACGCGTATAGTTTAAATTCTCAATTTATTCATTCTTCATTATGTATATAACAGAAACCATCAAACCAAGCACGTGTACTATTCAGTACCTTTGTTTTTGGTGTATAGATAATGCACATGAATGCCGCGCAGAGAAAGTATATATGATATTATATCTATATAAATGTACATCGCGCGAAATTCGATAATCACTTCTAAATATTGTTATTTATTTAATAAAAGAAAAAAATGTTTTCTTATCGGTCACCACGCTCAAAAAGTGTAACTTGAATTAATATATCAAAGAAAAAGAAATACTGCATGAATAAAATAAATAAATAATTATAATTGCATAAGTTGATACAAAATGCTATGCAATAGCTTTACCGCGGCAGTCCCCGAGTGCCACACGTCTTTTTTATTTTATGCGTATATTTTACCTTACAGACATCAGTGTTGATATCGCTCGGTGTCTGCAGACACACGACGATCAAATATACAGGGTGTTTGGTGCATCGTGTGCCAAATTGAATTGGCCGATAGGAGAGGTCAGTAGCTATCCCTTCAGCCCTCATAAGCTTTCCTATGCCCAGACTGGGCATTTAAAATTTGTCAAAAAATTTATTTTTAAAAAATCCATAGGGCAGCCCTATGGATTTTTTAAAAATCAATTTTTTGACAAATTTTAAATACAATTCAAAATTCTGCATTTAAACTTGAATTTAAAAAACTATTTGGTGTAACCTCGAAGTTTAAATTTAATTTTCGTGCTACTGAACTTAAAATTACTGGCAGTTACCATTTCGCCCGTGTTATTTACGCAAAAAATGTTTCCTACCTGAATTTTGAATATCAGCCTGATTTTGCCCGATGCACACATTTTGCGAGTTAGTGAAGTTCTTTTATGGCATGTGGCATACCGTTGAAAATAGAATAGACTAGAGAACTTTTCAGGGAGTTGGAAGACCCCGATCGCTTTTAGTTTTTTTATACTCATGTAAAATTTACTTTTTAGTTCATCTTTATACCTCTTCCGAAAACTTTGAAAGTTATTAAAAAAAACTAAATGGTGACTGCCAGTAATTTTATGTTTAGTAGCATCATACCTCAGTGCACATCAAAAGAAAATTTAGACATTGAGGCTACACCCAATAGTTTTTTTTAAAAATTCATGTTAAAATGCAGAATTTTGGATTTTCTTTAAAAACCGTAGGGCATAATATCTCCGCACAATTAAATGAAACTAAAAGTAAACAAACATGGCGGCTTGATAGTATCATAGACTATAGTAGAGTTTTCAGATGTACTAAACATTTGGTACAAAATTTTGGATTCATCCATTCTTATATATTTTTGTCTATACAGGGCTACTTCTTAACGCCCTCCCCCGACAAAATTTCACAGTGGCTTCTACTTCGGAACCACATACTCCAAAAAACCTATGGTGATTTCGTAAAAAAAATATTTGAGAAAAGTTGTTCATTTTTATAGATCAAGTTTTCGTTAAAAGTCCAAAAATAGCCAAGAATGTATCAAGTGAATTAAGTAATCGACTTTTTAAATAAACGTTTTAATTGAAGACTGTCCAAAAACGAACGAAATCCAAATCAGATACGAATTCCAAGTCCAAGTACACGCTAGTTTTTGTAAGGTTAAATATCAGTATCACAAACCAAATCACTTGCAAATCAGTTAAAGGGTTAGCTAAGTCAAAAAATCAGTATGGCAGGAAGATCACAATACACGTAAGACAAACAAGCGACGAATGATTGAACTAGACTAAGACTAAGGATAGAAGCAGTGTTGCTAAAACAATATTTTTATTACGGCTTCATCTTAAATTTTGCCAACGGACCTGAATCAGTCTTCGTCTTATCTTAAAACATATATAAAAAGGTACTTATTTAATATGAAAAAGTTTTTTTCAAGGTGGGACTATGATTTTTAAATATTGATTTTTTTTAATAACCTCGCTCAAGTAAAGATAAACTTATATGACCACCCTATGGCACGGCCTTAGCTACGTTTCATTTCATCAGTTCGTAATAGGGTCGTCTTAGTTAATGATTACTTTAGAAAATATTTTATATAGTATATTAAATGAACACTAATAACAGTACTAAAAACACTCGCAGACGTGGACAAATATGTTCTTCTGTTTCATTACAATTTTAAACACTTTATAATACATAATTACTAACAAGGACTCACGCAAAATGGGCGCAGTGGTCGCCTGGTTGCGGAAATCAGCCCGCCCCTAACTACTAACAAGGACAGTTTATTATATTTCTTTTGCATAAAATGGAACGGCCAATGTCATTGATGGAAACCTGTTTCTTAACACTACGGTTCACGCGCCCTGATTTTCTAATGTTTTACTCGCGTGGGGTGAATATTAAGACCATTTTCATTTACCTCTTTTAAGGTTAATGAAATGCCGGATGCCCGGGAGTATTTTTGATAGTTTGGTGCTTCTGGGATCGAATTAATATTGGTATTTGGTAGTTGGACCAAAGATGACCTATTGATAATATTATTAGGTAATTTTTTGACGCCCGGGAATTCCAGGAAAAAAATTCGTATTTTTGAATACACTAAAACATAAATAAATCACCACAAATGATTATAATTAATTTGAAACTAGAAGTCAGATTCACGTTACTATGCAATTTGACCAATGTTCTTTGTATTCCAGTACAAAGGACTTAAACCAATTAAAGTACTAAATCATGGTGATAAAGTCGACGTTCTTCATATTAAGGTTTTGACCACAAAAAAGTTCGCTCTAATTGACAAAGATCTTAATTTTTTTAAATTACATTTGGTAACACGTCACAAGTCTGCGCATACGCTTGTTAACCTATTAAGTACGGCACTCCAAGTTATATTCAAATAACTAAAATTCACTCATTCATTCGTCAATATTGCAAAATGTTTGCAACCTCTGACTAAACCATAGATTCTAGAATGGCGAAGCTGTCAAGCATCTGTTCAGTTGTCCGAAATGAATAGCATTTTGTTTTGTGTTCATGTTTTTCATAAAAATACCAAGAAGTTACTCGCTGCAGATACTGTGTGGTGCACAAAAGTGAAAGTGCATATTGTGGACATTGTGTAAATGTGAATATTACTTCGAAAGAATCGGAAGTTTATCCATAATCACGGATTATAAGGTTTGTTTACGTTTAGTTGCATTTGATTCTGCGAGGACTAACTTATGAAAGGTTAAGAAGGCTGAAAGGAAAGCTACTGACCTCTCCTATCGTCTAATTAAATATGGCACACGATGCAACAATCACCGTGTGTGTACATTCATTAATTTCTATGATTTAAGCGCCTCCGTAGCTCAGAGGCAAAGTTCACTGGCTGTACACAGGAGGTCGTGGGTTCGATTCCCGGCGGGGTCAATTGTAAGACTCGGTTTGGTTGGTGGTAGGGCATTTTCTAAGCCCGCCTGGCTAGCTACCACCCTCTTATCTAAGTCTTGCCGCCAAATATCAATGTTGATATCATTGGTGTGTTCCGGCATGAAGATAAGATAGCCAGTTCCCCATTGCGTTGGGGAATCCTGGTAAGCCCGCTTCCATCTTCGGCAACATCGTCACTTACCACCAGGTGAGATGTTGTCAAGGGTTTACCAATTGTGCATAAAAAAAAGGGATATTGTAAGATATTGGTACGATAAAGATATCTTATAGTATCTTTCTCGTGTGTTAATCTTTATACCTAGAATACCTGTCCTATTCGTTCTCTCTCTCCCTCCTCTTCTTACTCAACCTGTAGCTGGAGAAGTATCCTCTTTGTTCTATCTTTCTTTCACACTCTATTGAAAAGAGTATAGAAATACGTTCATAAAAGCATAAAATCCTCAAGTCTATTGTTTTGTTGATTAATAAGCTTTTCTTGTTTTTTTCGATCAAATAAAAAACTAAAAATGTCTAACGCAAAAGATCGCGAGGAACCCGTCGTTCTAGCGCTGCAAAGCTTCGCGAAGAAAGATTATTCCGCGGCGCTTCAACACCTTAGCGACCTGGAAAATCTAGTTGGTAACAGCAACAAACGAGTGATGCACAACAAAGCCATCGTCGAATTCATGAACAGTGACATGAAGAACGTCGAGAAACTAAAGAAAGCCATTACGCAGCTTGTCGGCGTCGTATTCCCCGATGTAGAAGTAACGGATTCCATTTCTCCGTGTGTGCTTTACAACTACGCCGTTTTATTGTACCATTCGCGTTATTACTACCAGTGCACGGTTCTCTTAGAGAAGTTGTTAACGAACAAAAGCATTAAAGACACTAAATTGATGCAACAGATAACCCTTTTGTTGATGGAAGCGACTCTCTGCAGAAGGACTTATGATAAAACTTTAGATATAGCTAAGAATCACGGAGAGCCATTAAAGTCGGCGAATGAAGTATGTGAGTTATATGAAAGGCTTGTAAGTCGAGCACAGTTGTTAAGCGGTCACAAAGTAAAGTTGAATTTGAAACTGGAATCAATTGAAAATATATTTGTCCTTGCTCACCAGCAATACTTGCATGGGGACATAAAAGAAGCAGCTGAAACATTAGCTCAACATCAGATGTTTAAGTATACCTATGATATAAAATCTCAAGGAGAAGACATTTGGGCAGCTATCAACAATAATCTTGGTGTTATTTATTTGTCAATAAAAAAGCCATTTCTTGCTTCAAAATATTTCCAGCATGCTGTAAAGGAACATTTCAAGGCCATGGAAAGTGAAGACAGCGAAAGACTAATCGCATGCAAAGATAGACCACTCTACGTCTATAATTTAGGTTTAGCGTTACTAGCAGCTAATAATTCTGAGGGAGCATTTGAATGTTTAGTCGAAGCAGCCCGGCATTACCCCAATAACCCAAAAATCTGGCTACACTTAGCTGAATGTTGTGTTAAAAAATGCTGCAGTGATGAAGCTCAACAATTTACAGTAAAGAAGCTTGGCAGTGGCTCTCACACTCGCATATTATTATCAAAGGAAAATAAAGAAAAATACTCAACTTCTGGCGAATCATTTGCAATACCATCACTGTCATTGGAATTTGCAGCGTTATGCCTGAGAAATGCTGTAACATTACTTCCAAATCAGGATACACCTTCAGATGTGACCACTCCTATTATACAAGCTCCTCCGGGCCCACCCATCAACTGGAAGCAGCGATGTGAACTAAAGAACTCTGCATTCGTTTTACAAAGTTATGTTTTATTACACCTACAAGATCCATTATCAGCATTGATGAGTGCAAAAGATCTTTTAGCTCAACCAGATGTATCAAATTGCCACAAAGCTTGGGCTCACATATACTCTGCTGAAGCACTTATAAACCTGGATAGGATAACGGATGCTGTGGAACATTTACACCCACCAATGATACATGAACTGGTCTCTGTACTGCCTTATCAGATGAGAGATATGATTGCGGTATCTGTATGGGCAAAAGCAGCGGTCTGTCACATTTTAAGAGGCGATTTAGTCACAGCCAGGAAGATTCTCCTCCAAATTAACTCCCCAAGAGTTTTACCGCTACAGATGTATTTGGAGATATGTACAGGAAACATTGAAAACTGTCACACAATATTAAGAAAACTTCGGTTTACAAGTCTGTCTCAGTAATAAAATTATTATATCAGATATAATTTTTGTAAGCAATAAAATTACCAATTTATCATTTCTTGTTTGTTTTAGGGTTCCATAGTTCTATTAGAAACAATTATAACATCATCTGTCTGTTTGTTTATCATAGCATTTACATTCCTGAACCAAATTACATGATATCATGCACATAAACAATTCATATTAAGTAGGTAAAGAAAAAAAACATGTAAATGGGGGATAAAAACTTTTCTGGGTGTAAGTGTGGGGTATCAATAAAGAACTTTTTTGTAAATGAAACACATTGTAATGTGGTCTATTTTAACCTACTCCGACACGCACTTGGCCGGTTTTTAGGGTTCCGTTGTCAGAGTTTCGACATGTTTGTCTGTCTGTCCGTGGGTATGTCACAGCTGGTTTTCTCAGACAGTTATAAAGCTGATATTTGGTATGGTTGAAGTTAGGGGCGGGCTGATTTCCGCAACCAGGCGACCACTGCGCCCATGTTGCGTGATTGGCCGGCATCACTGCCAGCCCAGCTCCTCCAAGAAGCCCAGTAGCCCCCGTTGGTTGCCGACGACTTCTTGGAGTGACCTTGGGTCACCGAGGTGCACGACCCTGTACTGTGCCAGCCCCTCGCAATCCAGTAGGATGTGGGCGACAGTCTCCTCAGCCTCCATACACGCTCTGCATAGGGGGCTGTCGGTGATACCTAGAGCGAATAGGTGTTTATTAAAATGGCCATGTCCTGTAATAGCGGTTGTTACCTTGCGGAGCTGAGCTCTCCCAAGTCTCAGAAGCTTTCTGGACAGACCAGGGTTGGTTGCCGGAAGGGCCACCCTTGCTTGCCTGCAGGTTTCCAAACCGGACCAGTACGAATTGTGTTCATTTCTTGTGCGATTCCTCAGGGTAGACCGTAGCGAGCCATATGGGAGGGGTATTATAGGTTCCGGTCCCACGGCCATTAGCTCTGACCCTCTCCTGGCAAGCTCATCCGCCACATCATTGCCGCGTGAGTTGCTGTGCCCTTTAATCCACTGCAGAGTTACGCCGCCGCGGTTACATACCTCTGTCAATTTTTGTTGGCACTCCAGTATGAGCCCCCATGTGATCTCTCTCTGCAGGGCCTGTAGTACGACTCTGCTGTCAGAGAGGATGCGGATGGGGTACTCACGCACCTCCCTTGCAGCAATTGGCTCAGCTGCCTTGATGATGCCCATACACTCAGCCTGAAAGACCGTGTTATGCGCACCCAGGGGATTGGCTTTCCTGATGTTCAGATCCTCGGAGAAGACCCCATACCCAGTGCCAGTGCCTGTTTTGGAGCCATCGGTAAATACCCGAAGTTCTTTCAGGTGCTGACCCTCCCAGGGCTCCTCATGTAGCTGTACCTTGTATTTCATGTCAAAGACATACCGTTTAGGGATTCTATCATTCGTCGCTGCGAACAATGGCTCCTCCGCGATGATATCGTGCAGAAGCTCAGTGTGCGCGGGATCCTGTTTGTGCTCCAAAGAGACAGCAATTTTAGACGGGCTGCAGCACTAGCTGCTTCCTGTTGGATAAACAGGTGCAGAGGCGGCAGGTCCAGGATGGTTTCAAGGGCTGCAGTGGCAGTTGTCCGCATGCAGCCTGTCACAGCCATGTATGCCATTCTTTGAAAGCGTGGCAGTTTACTCACGACCGTAGATAGCTTCGTTCGTGGCCACCAGACTACTGCGCCGTAGCTTATCATTGGACGTATTACCGCTGTGTATAGCCATAGCATTATCTTTGGGGTAAGGCCCCATTTCCTGCCTACCATTCTACGGCACTGCCACAGGGCAATAGTTGCCTTCTCAATAGCCCCCCCTGATTGAAATTTATTTACGTTCCACGTCCATCTTTAGGTCACCGACATACATACGTGTACCAAATTTCAACTCAATCGGTCCAGTAGTTTTCGAGCGAATTGGCTGCGATAGACTGACGGACAGAAAGACACACGAGTGATCCAAGTCCTAGCCCCTCCAAAATTCTGCTCCATTTTGCCCATCGATATCAAGTTGTTAAGTGCAAAGTGCAAGTCAATCCCTACTTCCCTACTAATATTATAAATGCGAAAGTAACTCTGTCTGTCTGTCTGTTACGCTTTCCCGCAAAAACTACTGAACGGATTTGGCTGAAATTTGGTAGGTAGCAGTGACTTATATATTACTGGCGTAAGGACCCGGCCAACGCGGGCGACTAATGGTCCCAGCGAATTGGTGCGAAAATCGAAAGTTTCGCACACTCGCGACTCAGTCGTCTGCGGGAAATTGTACAGTGCGGTGGAAAGATATTCTATATAAAAATGCTTTATTGTGTTGTTAGAGGCTGTAAAAATCATGAAAGAAAGGCTACAAAGAAACATGGGATGTTGTATCATCGTTAAGTAATCTTACATTGTATTTTTTCTTGTAAACAAATTAAATAAACGAATTTTAAAGCGCCAATTCTTCCAAGGTTCTTTTAACGCGGCACTGACGTCAACTCTCGCCCACGCTAGTTCGTACGAGTTATGTTAGATGGCGCTACTTTTTGCTTGTATCAAGAAAATCTAAGTCAAATATGGTGACGGGCGGATCCTTCTATTCAAATCTGTGGTAGGTAGACAGATTAGTACCTGGATTAAGATATAGGCTACTATTTACCACGCTCGCGAGCCGCTTGCGGCTCGCGCACTGCGCACCCTCGAAAAGTCATAGAAACGTGGTCCACGCGGGTGAAGCCGCGGGAAACAGCTAGTTTTGTAATAAATAAATCAGCGATTGGCTGTGCATTATAATAATTATGCTTATGTAGATCGCCATCGAAGGTGGCGACCTTTCAAAAATTTTTTCTATTTGGTTATACTCTACGTCATTTGTTTCGGAATGTAAAACGGATCGTAATTTAACAGATACACTACCGCGTTAATGTCGTAAGCGCGTTCTTAAAAACTGACAGCGCCATCTATACCCGCTTACGTGATTCAGCACACCCCAGCTTGCTTCCGCGTCCGCATCACAGACAGTTCCGGGCGTTGACTTACCGTAGAAATATCATGTCTAATAAAAATGGTTTAGAAAAACCGGAAGGCGTTGTAAAACTATATTACTTAATTGATAACACTTTCCCAACGGCCAACAATGTAACAACAAATTACAGACATTGATATGTGTCTTCTCAATATTATGTTAGAGTTTGTATTCGATCCAACTTGTAGTTTTTGTACTTACTAAAACGTTTGTATGGAAGGAAATCTGAGCCACCTGGCAAACGAAAAATGTATTATTTATCTGAGAACGCCGCCGGTAGATAGTGCCCGGGCCGAGTGAAGTGAACATGGCGTTCGGTGGCAAGGTGACGCATTCGATTCCCATGCGCCGCGCCCCCGAGGTTTAACAACAGCACAAGGGCCTTTTCATATGTACACGGTCGCCGTGACGGGTACATACTGCACCGTGCTAGCCGTTTTCACATACACACGGTTCACGCACGGACACTGTTACTTGTCCTAATGAAAAAATACAAAATATAAACAAACAATTTATAAATTAACGTTCTCAATTTGGAATGTGTATTGAATGGTGCCGATAAATGTTACTATCATGTATCATGTAAATTCAGTGTAGTACTTAAACAGTGGGAGGGAAACCAAACAAAATGCAAAGTAATCTTGTTCGTTTACGTTCTATATTTTTAGATAGATAAATCATTTATTCATTGACAGTTTAAACATTTGACACAAAGAACAAGATTAAAATAAAAGACGTAATAAAGCAAAATTAAAAACTAAAAAAAAATTGGCTCTCCCATAATTACTCGATCAGCTGATCAGCCAACTTAGTATGGGAAGTTCACTTTTTTTTTTGAGATTTGACTATGGGTTTCATGGGGAAAGTAGTTCAGTTTCATGGGTAGAAGCACCAGTTAAAATAGTTTCAGCTAATTTTGTTAGAACTTATATATCACTTATGCAAATATTTTTAATTTCTTAGCAAATAGTCTCACAAGCGATATTATGAGACGGCTCAATGTACGCGCGCTACAATCAAACAACACGACACGCAACCGCGGGTAGTGAGGTGGGGTGGCGCTAAGCTCTGGAACAAAAAATATGGAAATAAAAAGCAAAATTAAAAAATTTGAAAAAACCCAAGTCGTTCGTCGTTACGTGCAAAAAGTTTCGTTCGATTGGACGTAACAGCACCTTCCAATTTTACCTACTTTTCTTGTCGCCGTTACGTCCGACAATGAAAATATAAGGGAGATAAGTACAGTAAGCTACAAAAAGCCTATAAAATTTA
Organism: Coleophora flavipennella; assembly: GCA_947284805.1. Taxonomy (NCBI): domain Eukaryota; kingdom Metazoa; phylum Arthropoda; class Insecta; order Lepidoptera; family Coleophoridae; genus Coleophora; species Coleophora flavipennella. Next base: position 7,075,698 of record OX369283.1, on the reverse strand, counting down.
TTAAATTTTAAATGTTTTTAAGATAAATCACGACTTGACCGTTAGTACTAATATATATACTGTGACTTGACTCTAAAATAAAATAAAAACTCAATTTAAAGGTTTTATTATAATAACCCAAGATTATTATTATCACTAGCGAAAACCAGAATTCTTTTCCTTGAATTATACTAGGCAAATAAAAAGTTTTTGAGCACAATAACTTCCTTTAGTGAATTATAACACACATAATTTTACGTTTTCACTTTTCACTCACTAAAAGAAGTTAGTATTGAATGTGAAAAAGAAAGAGAGAGAACAATATATTATTATATACAGGTTGTAACAGAATTGGCGTAGGTCCCGTTAACTGGGGGTTCTACTCGTCATACTGAACAACTTTCTCCAAGGAACCCATAGTCAATTCTCAAAAAAAAAATTGGACCCTCCATACTAAAATGCACAAAATTGGTCGATCAGCTGATCGATTTGTATAGAAAACAATATTTTTTTTACGTTTTCAGCAGTCGTAGAACAAAAGTTGTTCAGTATGATGAGTAGAAGCCCCTATTAACGGGACCTACACCATATGCATCTAATAACGGTCGAATTGAGAAACCTCCTTTTTTTGTTATTTTTTAGAGAATATTTAAACGGAAAATCGAAGATGAGTTGTAAAATCAATCTGGTGTTCTCAAGTTCTATATATATAAGTATCGTAAATATAATATGCTTTTTAACACATCATCACTATATCAGCCAAAAAAACGTCCACTGCTGGACAAAGGCCTCCCCCAAGGATTTCCACGACGACCGGTCCTGCGCCGCCCGCATCCAGCGGCCTCCCGCGATCTTCACCAGGTCGTCGGTCCACCGTGTGGGAGGCCTGCCAACGCTACGCTTTCTGGTGCGCGGTCGCCACTCGAGAACTTTACTACCCCATCGGCGATCTGTTCTACGGGCTATGTGCCCTGCCCACTGCCACTTCAGTTTAGCACACATTAAATTCCTTTTTGAAATTTTCAACACATTCCTAGTGAAATTCTCAATTTACTTATGGGGATATTTGTCAAATTATATAATCTATATAAATAAAAATGAATCGCTAAATGTGTTGTTAAGCGCAAAACTTGAGAACGGCTGAACCTATTTCGTTAATTATTTTTTTGTTGAGTTCGTTATTGTCAAGAGAAGGATTCTTATTTAGGGTAGGGTAGGGTAAAATTCGCCGAGACAGCTAGGACGTAATATATATTTTAATACTTATCTATTTATTCAACACAAATTGTAAATTTATATAACTCTAATCATTCTAGTCCTCTAAATCTCGTTTTTTATTTATCTTTGTTACTTAACCTAAGGAATAGTTTCACTGCAATAATTCAATAAATTTTGAGGGGTTGAAGAGGGACTCTGTGTGTTTTATGGTAAGCAAATTTTAACTTCCGGATCTCTCATACTATGTTTTTTTTTTTACTATTTTTACAAGCAATGTAGTATGCGAGTTGTCCTCTTCAAGATTTGCAAGTGAAATTTGAGCCACTTCCTAATGTCCAATTGAGCCGAAATTTTACAGACTTGTTTAGTTTTGATGACAATGCATAGTTAGCTATGTGACGTCATTCTAAATCCAACATGGCGGACCCCCAAAGATGGGGACCAGTTATTTTTTATGCATCCCCATGATATGACTATTAAATCATTTCATTTAATAGTCATATCATGGGGATGCATAAAAAATAACTGAGAAGAATGCGAAAAAATCAAACTTATTTTCAACGAAAAGCTTTTAAGTACCAGTTTTTGAGGTATTTGGAAACCTTGAAACATTACAAAAACTTTCTTTTAAAAATATTTATTAATTATTTTTTTACATGAGAAACATTGGCATATAAATCTTTATCAATATAAAATAATACTGTTACAATTATTATAACACAGGTCAAATTATAATACTAGTTTATGAAACTGTTGCATAATGAGTTGTATTGAAACACGATTTTTAATAGTATCACATGAGTGTTTTAAAACCTCGTTATGTGCAGTTCCATACACTACTTATCTAATCTCATACATTGGGATTGACCTTCTAAATAAATGATCAAAGTTTAAAAAAAAAACTCGAGAACAAAATCCCACGAAATTCAGTACAACAAAACGTATAAATGGCGCCAAAACCCAGCACATCACCACGCATGCGCTAAAGCGGGAGCTGTCACAGACAGATAAAAATCGAAACCAAAATTTGTTTGTATTGCTCTAAAAATGGCGCGCCCGCATGTGCGTTCCATTAGAAGAAAATATCTCCTTATGATATTTAACTTCTTGGATTGGCCCTGTATCGTTTCGCTGTTTATAGTTCGAATTTTAAGGTATGAGAGTAGATAAATATATTTAAAAAGCTAAGCGCACTATAGACTTTCAGTTGGCCAATACTTTGGTTAGTCACACAATCAGCCTGAAGCTATACAGGAGTGTTATGAAGCTATCCATGATAGGAGTGTTATGAAGCTATCTATGATAGGAGTGTTATGAAGCTATCTATGATAGGAGTGCGCGCACTTAATCAGTAAGTGCGCGCACTACATAGATAGCTTCATACTGATTGTGTGACCAACTAAACTATCGGCCGTCTGTTCAGTCTGCGGTGCACTCACTCAGGCCATGAAGATTTTATAAATTAAATACAGTCTTAAGAAATATAAAAAAACATTTCAAAATAAATACGACTAGAAAAGTTGCATTAGGTTTCTACTTAGAAACAAAATGTTTTAAAAATAGATTAAAAAATTATTGTAAAAAAATACTTCAATAGGAGGTAAAATAGAACATTTTTAGGGGAATTTCTCTTCTACTTTTGAAACTGAGCAACTTGTCCAAAAAAGTTGGCGAATCAGCGGATCGATTTGCATGAGGACGATTTTGTTGCGATTTCAGCAACATTGTTAAATAATAGTTGGTCAGTTTCATAAGTGTGTAGTTCTATTTTAAATAACGTATACAATATGCTCGTTTTTTTATACTGTACCTCTACCTGTAATAATAATAATTAATGAGAACATACATCTTGTATTGTCATCTAAATTAGGCCTAAATGCATTTTTACTTCGATGATATGTCTTAACAGCAATTAAAAATCACTCAACAAGCATATTAAACATCCAATAAATCTATACTTACAAAAATTAATACCTAAATCTGAGTCTTTAGTATTCCGATGACTAGTGTTATTAATACGTTATATACTTTAAGTGAGCAACTAAATTAAAATTTGTTTCTCGGAAACGTTCTAACGATTCGGATGTAAGTAATTTGTTATTTAGGTAACATATTACTTTCAAGTCTAGCTAGATAGATGTCATCGCTGAGAAAATCCGTTTCCACACAAAAAGATAATACTTTTAGTTTTCTATTAAGTAGATACTTAACAACAGATGGCGCTACATAACTTGATCGCCTAGACACCATGAACTGCTGTAAATAATTGCCAGGAACATCACAACACAAAATTGTTAGGAACATCACAACACAACATTTTTTATTGATACGTAATAATAATTGATCTAGAAATTCATTAATAAGTATATCAGACTAGTACAATATTGTAAAACATTTTGTGCATGTTTCAGTAAATAAATTATGCTGCATAACAACAGTCTACCTAATGAATGTACCTAATAGTAAAGTTAAAAAAGCATAGCACAACTTACAAATAATAAAAGTGTAAATAATTTGATTCTATTTTGTATAAATGCTTTTTTACTTAATGCTAAAAAGTATGTATAATAACTAGCCAGCCATTAATATAGGTTAGTAAATAAAATATAAATGGAATGGCTATAAAAATTTACAAATTTCTGCATTAACCCTTAACTGGTATCGTAAATTTGATATACGTAACTGGTATCGTGGGGGCCGGGTGGCCCCCATAGTATGTTTGCTTCTAGAAAGCAAGTTTTAACTATGTACTTGAATAAGTGTTCATAAATGATAAATAATGGGCTCGTTTTATGTCATTAATTAGTTTTTAATTATGTAAATCATATTACTTAAATACTACAAGAGATCACAAAATAGTAACAACTTTTTGGTTATATTTTTTAAAGTTACAATATCTATGAAACTTATCGTCTGGAAAGTTATATATAACCAAAATGTTAATTTTTCTTTATAGACTAAAAAGAAATAACGCTTTTTAGTCTTTAATTAACACTTCATAAATCTCGACATGAAATTAAAGTCACATCTAATGTTAAGACTCATGAATACAATTACGGAACTTTGTTCAGTCTTTACAATTATCACATAGTGTTTTTGTGCTACTATGGACTTTGAAAATGAATTGTGAACAAATATTTCACTTTGTAGCAAATTTCCCATCTTTTATGCTATCACATAAGTGACAGCATCCTCTTTTTAAGACGAAATTTGACATATGCAACTGGTATCGTGGGGGCCGCGCGGACCCCAACACGTGCATACCTACTTCCTGGCAAGTGATGCCGAACGTCCGGCACCCACCGCGAATAGCGAAGTAATGAGAATACTTAAAGTGGCGGCTGCCCACGATGCTTAGCTTGTTCGGAAACAAAGAAAAGGTCATGCGTGGGGACCGCGCGGCCCCCACCATACCAGTTAAGGGTTAAAACACCTTATTGCTTGTAAAAACCTTGCAAATGAAACAAAAACTCCACAATACTATGTATAATTCAACAATCCTAGGGAAGAATTATTTAATGGCTCACCAATATCCAACTGGTGTTGTGCAATAATACTGGAAACATGGTGTATCACCTCACTTAAGGCGGTATACATCTCAGGTGTGTACGGATCGAAGTTCCTATGCTTTTTCCAACGTCTGTAGAAGCCTTCTCGGTTGCCTAAAGCGCAGTTCAGGTCTTCCTGGTGATTAGAGTTATTAATTAATTAAGTAATTAACAATGGATTAGGGTACTTGGCTGCATAAAAAATATGAACTTTTGTTAACTAAATCGCCTGCCTGTTAAAACTTCAAAAACCTTAGTTAAAACTGCTTTGTTTTACATCAAGTACTCTCTTTTAAATTAATGAAAATAACAAAATTAGTTAATCAATGACGCGTAAAAACTATGACGTCACGCCTTGCTAATAAATACCCCGACTAAACTCATATTGCCATTATCCAGTCTTTTGTATATTTAGCATGAGGAAAAAAATAGTGCGTGCAACTAAATAATTAGGCTCATCTAGGGATTGCAATCCGGCACCAATTTCGATTCGGTCGGATCCGGCCGGATCCCAATCGATCCAACAGGATTGGTCACATTAAAACGTTTTTTTTTGTTTCCAAAATCAACTGTATAAAGGATGACTAAGTGAGTGTATTTTTGAGTTTATTAAAGGAAGTTAAAAAACCAGCCAAGTGCGAGTCGGACTCGCGCAAAGTTGGGTTCCGTAGTCTGTTCAAAAAATAAATGTATAGTTAAAAAAAAAACAATTATATTTTCAGTTAGTAATACATATAACATTTTGTATGGAAAATCTATTAACTTTTTACTAATCCAACTGCACACCTTAAGTTGGTCGACTATTACTCCTAAAGGACTTAAACTAAGAAAGCCTACTTAGTCGTGATAGTTTTTCTTTTAATTTGATTATATGTCCTACTGTTTACAATATTTTTTGATGTCCTGAAATAACGGTTTAGCTAGCGGGACACACACATGGTCACGGTAAAAGCGTCGGTGGCTCAACCGATAACGACTCGGTCCATCTAACCAGAGGTACCGGGTTCAAACCCGGACGGCCAATGTACCAATGAGTTTTTTAAAAAACTTACGTACATATACTTACCGATTGCTTTAACGGTGAAGGAAAACATCGTGAGGAAACCTGCACTGCACACGCCTGCGAAGAAACTCGAGGGTTGTGTGTGAAGTCGACCAACCCGCACTGGGCCCGCGTGGTCGACGAAGGCCTAATCGCCCTGATTCAGGGTAGGCTCGAGCCCCTCGGTGGGGACGTATATGAGCTGATATAATAAATAAACACACACACACACACACTTGTCTCAGCTTAATATTTCGCAAGCCAATCCTTGAATCAAAAATGGCAAACCCACATAAGTTTTAAAAGACCTATTCAACCTTACGACAACTAAAAAAATGACCTCATCTTTACATGAACTCATGTACTAAAAAAAATATTTTTAAGATTTTATTGTACAACTTTGTCGGCGTGATTAATATGTATATACCTAAGCCAAATTACAGATGTCTAGTACTAAAAGCCTCTGATCTATGTCGCGGACAGACGGACAGACAGACATGGAGAAACTATAAGGGTTCCTTATTGACTTGGGAAATGTTATAATTATGACATTCATCATGAATCTGTTCAATGAAAGGCATAATTATCACAATCACGGTTTAAAAACTGCTTATTTTCTATATACTCGTACTTAAAATAATTATATAAGTACAACAAATACAAAAAAAAACAATTTTGGTTTTAAAAATTTGATCGTAGGAAACAAACGGTATTGATTGTGTTATCTGCCAATGAAATATTTATAAAAATAATTTATTTGTTTTGAACATGGTATAAAATGGACTTAAATAGAACTCATGTTTAGTTAGTCTTCATAGTCTTGTATTTCTATTAATTAATTATATTTATTCTTCACGTTTACTTTCCTTTCCTTTCCTTAGAGTTAAAAATACAGAGAGCGGCCGAAAAGTCCATTTCATCTCCTACTCTTGTCTGTGTTATCGTCAAAAATAGGCTTTTTTTTTAGTAATTTCTTATACTTTTCTCTTTTTTATACGGTTTTAGCTTCTTGTTGGATTTGTATTTGTATTTTTTTTAAATGCAGCGACAAAATACACGACACATATTTTGTTAAATCGAGCGAGTTAAATGAAAACTGATGGCCGCCAAACGCCTCAGTACTGGCCCTTACTACAGTCATGTGGGAAAGTTTAAGAAAGATAATTTTTTTCAGGAAAGTTCAATAGGAGTCTTAGTAAGATTTTTAGATTTGGGTGAATACCCGCCATCTAGTACATTTTACGGCTATTACTTTATAAAAATTTTTTGTATGAAAAAAATATGTTTTGACGTGATAACGTATTATAAATCGATGAACGCCGGCTGCAAGCACGAAAAAGTGCCACAATCCGCGTGCAAGTGAGAGCGCGGAATAAGCGATAGAGAGGCACGATCGGCCTAAGCGTTTGGCTTGTGATCAATGTTTTTTATGACGTTATCACATAAAAAATATCGTCCGTAAACCGACTTTACAGACAACCAGTATTTTTTTTTCAAGAACCTATCGAGTGGGGTAATAAATGAAAAGGCTCTATGAGCTGATCCCAAAAATATACCACACTATTACATTTGAGCTACTTGATTCAAAATACAAGCTTGGGCTCTTTCTGATAGGAAAAAATCTCGATACGCGAAATTTCTCACAGGACTGCAGTCAGGTCCTGGATTATATAGGTGTGTGGTAGCAGTTTTTTTTCAATAATTAAAAACGCTAAACACGTAAAAAAACGACCTCCATCGCAACAACTTAGTACAATTTTTCGTTATTATTTTTGGTTTTTGTTATTTTTCTAATAAAGTACTGCACTGATTTTGATAAAACTTATATGGGACCAAATCGGAATCATACCCTATCGAATAATAATAAAAAAAAAGTCGGTTCACAATCTGCAATTGAGAACCTCCTCCTTTTTGGAAGTTGGTTAAAAATAGTTGCATGTATTTTTCCGGATCCGGTAAATTGGTAAGCCCCGACGCAAAAAGAGGGGTGTTATAAGTTTAACGTGTGTATCTATAGATCTGTGTGTCTGTCTGCGCCATCGTAGTTCCTTAACGAATGGACCGATTGCACATATCTCTTTTCTACTGTCATATAGATTAAAATTGTTATCTAAATACATAAATATTTGTGATCTCAATATTGTTTTATTACCCTCTTTATATTGAATGTACAGAGGCCAGCACATCAAGCTATACACTCGTAGTGCGATTCTGATCCATACGCATTCGGCATAAGAACGGTACAAAGTCTAAAGTGTGTAGCTTGATGTGCTGGCCTGTGTACAAAATATCTAAAATTTTCTTGCTCTTTTAGACCCTTATACGACTGCACATGTCTCAAAATGAGACGCGAGTAACGGCGGCGGGTTAACACCAGGGATGTTATATATATGAAATTTCGGATACGGATTGGATACGGATATAGAAATGATTATTATACCGGATACGGATATAGAAATGATTATTATACCGGATACGAATATTAAATTATTTCGGATTATCCGTTAGTTTCGGATAAGGATAATAGATTTTTAAGGAGTTTCAGAAGTAAAATATAAATATATGACGTATGATAAGACGACAACAAAAGAAAACAAACAATGCGCGCGTGTGTCGACCGCTGCCCGGCCAATCGACAAAACAACCTGTCATAACGTGTCGCAATTAGACTCCGCCCCTATCCGATATTATCCGAAACTTTTATTTCGGATTCGGTTACGTTTATGGATATTATTTTATATCGGATATCCGATAGTTTCGGTTACGGTTACGGAACTCCTTATCATCCCTGGTTAAAACTGTAGTGTTCTTCTTACCTCAGACACAGTGTAGTTGAGGAAACGCAGTATCTTATACATCTGGTTCTTGGTATCACGCACCAGCTGGCTATACTGCACCACGTGCACGGGGCCGGGGAACGCGCGAAGCCATGCTTCGTGGAACTGTTTCCACCGTGATATGTACAGCGACGCGAAACCGCCCGCCCAGTCTGAAAATAACAATATTTATTCATCACTAGCTTTTGCCCGCGGCTTCGCTCGCGTTAGCATCGCTTTTTTTAAGGGGGAGTGGTGCGCGAGCCGCTAGATATAGCCTATGTCACTCAGGAACAATGTAGCTTTCTACTGGTGGTGGAATTTTCAAAATCGGTTCAGTAGTTCCAGAGATTACTTCCTACAAACAAACTCACAAACCTACAAACTTTACCTCTATATAATACTAGCTGTTTCCCGCAGCTTCACCCGTGTGGACAACGTTTCCACAGTATTACAATATAGCGACTTACAGTAGCGCAACGAATGAAATTACGCAGAGCAACGGAAGGGTACTTGCGGGGCGGCGGGGCAAAGCCTGGCAAACTCGGCTACAGGTTAGTATGGGCTAGTACCTACGCCGGTGGTGCATCGTGCGACATTAAATTTTATATTGTGATAATTGATACTATTGGCGCTAATTTGACACGCCGTAATTTTTCCGGCTCCCGGTAGGTCGACAGATAGGTATTTGTTTTTTTTTTTCCGGGTCCCGGAAATCGACAGACAAGTGACTATTCACTACTCACGCGGTCAAAAGGTTTAAAGAAAACTTACCTAGTTTTGTGTTAGTACCATGGGCACCATTTTTGAATGCCGACCTAGGCAATGTACCGGTGTGCCCTCTATGCATTCTGTTGTACTCCGCCTGGAAGCAAAAGTAAACTCCAAGCTAAAACTCAACTGTGGATAAATTATGTCTTAAGTTTGTCCCAACAAACACATGTACCATGTATTTGACCGCCTCCGTGGCGTAATGCTTAAGTTCATTAGCTTCACATCAGGAGGTCGCGGGTTCGATTCCCGGCGGAGTCTAACTTTGCCCGCCTAAACTAGCCCGCGTGGCTAGTTACCATCATCTTATCTAAGTCTCGCCGCCAAGCATCGATGTTAACAGCATAGATGTGTTCCGGCTTGAAGATAGGATAGCCAGTTAGTTCCCCATTGCGTAAGTAAGCCTGCTGCCATCTTCGGCATCACAGCCCCTTGCCATCAGGTGAGATGATGTCAAGGGCTTACCAATTGTGGATTTAAAAAAGAAATAACTTAGTCAATTTGATTAACAATAATGCCAGAGACTGTTTATAATGTATCCTAGGGGGTCAAGATAATTCTAGCGACAACTTGCACTCCAAAATCTATCAAGCTGTTTAGGCTACATGTTCAGCCAAAGAAATATGTCATCATTAATCATTATATCAGCTGAAAAAGGCCATTGCTAAACAAAGGCATCCCCCAACGACCAGCCTTGAGCCGCTCGCAACCTTCATGAAGTCATCGCCCCACCAGCTGGAAGGCCTGCCTGCACTACTTCATCGGTGTATTCATTGCAACTATACACCTTTATCCCAACAACCATCTCCAATGAAGACTGGATGTTCATGCAACTCAGGGATGGTCACTTGGTCAAGTATACCTAGTCAACAAAATATACAAAACCAGCTTTTGCCCGCGGCTTCCCCCGCGTGGACTTGGACTTTCATACAAACCACCATCCCCTGTTTTAAACCCAAAAGGGGGTTGATTTCTAAAGATACATTATTAGTACACCTCCACACCGTCTAAAGAGCATACATTTTAAATTTCTAGTCTCTTACTTCAAAAACATAGGACTTTCATACAAACTTCCAACCCCAGTTTTACTCCTTTAGGGGTGGAGTTTCGTAAAATCCGTTCTTAGCGGATGTCTACACCCTATAAGGAACCTACCTGCCAAATTTCAAGTTTGTAGGTGTTGTAGTTTCTGAGATTTCGTGATTAATCAGTGAGTGGTATTTCGCTTTTATACATTACTGTGGATGCCCGCAGCTTCGCCCGCACAGATGCCGATTTTTGCGGTTCCCGTGGGAATTTCCCAAAATCCTTTCTTAGCGGATGCCTACGTCATAACATCTACCTGCATGCCAAATTTCAGCCCAATCCGTCCAGTGGTTTGGGCTGTGCGTAATAGATTACTATGTCAGTCAGTCAGTCACCTTTGAGGTATATATATTTAGATTTATTATAAATTTCAATTCCGATTAAAATGGCATGCTTACCAATATAGCATCTCTAGGATTCCTTATCAATAATATGGCCGCTTTAAACATGTTAGGGTGTCTGGAAGGCATCTCGTGGGTCTTCACCACCAGGACGGACCCAGTTGTGACATTCTCCGCTGGAAAACCTCGTAGTCGGAGACCCAGGTCATTGTATACTGACCCTGTCATTATGCCTAGAGTAAAAAAAAAACATTTATTGAATTTGGGACAGTTTAATTGTGATTAGGTATTTATAGAATTCTAAGCCCAAAAATTTATAAAACATCTTTCTGAAATAGCTAAAACAAAATTATTAGAAAACTTTATAAAACTAAAAACTTCCCCAATGAACTATTCAATTCTCAAAAAAACACCTAACCACTTGTTTTGACCTTGCGAGTTTTATTGTTAAATGATTTTTCCCATCTCAATTACAGTTTTATAAGTTTTGACCGTCCCAGTGGTCTTGATAAGGTGTCGGTGTCGATCACAGTGTCGCGAGTTCAATTTTTTCCCATCTGAAAAAATGCTTAACGCACCTAAAGAAGTTTCACTTCAAAAATTAGCATTCCTAAGATTACTATAAAAGAACTAGACTGATTGAATTTTATTATAAACTAGCAGATGATGCGTGTATATCACTGCACTTCATCATATCACCTAATATACATCCCCACCGAGGGGTTCGAGGCTACCCTGAATTAGGGAGATCAGGCCTTAGTCGACCACACGGAACCAGTATGGGTTGATCGACTTCACACACAATCTTCGAGTTTCTTCACAGGCGTGTGCAGGTTTCTTCACAATATTTTCCTTTACCATAAGAGCGTTGGATAAATGTACATATGAAATTGAGAATCGAAAACACATTGGTATGTGGCAGGATTCGAACCAATACCTCCCGGACAAGAGGTAGCGGCCCTATCCATTACCCCACCGATGCTCTGCCTTGATCACTGCACTTTTATTTATTCTAATACTTGCATGAAGTAATTTTTTTAGGAATGGAATATTATTTCCAAGGAGAACAATAATAAATAAATAAAATAAATAACACTTGTACAGTTTTGGTGGCAATTGAACATCAATTTGGAATTTTGTAATTAATAAGTTTTATCAACTAGGCAAATAATTGTTAATTTACATTATGATCAATCTGTGAGAGAACAGCTGACCATTTGAAATGTTTTATAAACAAAGTTTTTTAATGCTATTGACGATTATACAGGGTGTAACAAAAGTGGTGTAGGTCCCGTTAATTGGGGCTTCTGCTCATCATACTGAACAACTTTTGTTCTACGACTTTGCTGAAATCGCAAAAAACATTTTTTACTATTCATACAAATCGATCAGCTGATTGACCAATTTTGTGCATTTTAGTATGGAGGGTTCAAAATTTTTTTTGAGAATTGTCTATGGGTTCCTTGGGTCCTTCACCCTTTTTTTTACATCCTGTATAATTGAAAACGCTAAACACGATAAAAAAGCGACTTCCATCCAGAGATATGCTATATGTAAGGGGAGATAGATAGGTACCATGCGTCCAAAAATAGAAAGATGCCAATTGGCGTCTCTTTTCTTAGTAGCATTCGGTGCAACGGAAGCGAACTACCTATTACATTGTGTGTGTAAATGGGCTCGATTTTCAAATATGGTTTGTTAGTGCATAACCCATCTATGGTAACAAATCTCTCCTTCCATGGCACCAACTTGTACTTGTATAATTTTTTTTGGTTTTTGTTAATTTTCTAATACAGTACTCCACCGATTTTGATGAAATTTATATAAAACGAGCCATTTTATTGTATTAATTTTTGGGTTTTTGTTAATTTTCTAATACAGTACTCCACCGATTTTGATAAAATTTATATAAAACGAGCCATTTTACCCGACACATTTATTTAGCCAACCGAGCCGAAATGGCGAGGGTAGATAGGCACGTCGAGGGTAAAATAAAATGGGTTTCATGCTTGAGTTTTACACTCTGCTTTTCATTTCAATTGCAAATAATAAATATTTAACCACAATACAACAAATCTGGCTGATTTTGACAAATAATTAGTTTCTCGCTTTCCGTTTTTCTTATTTTCCACACTCTTCACCCATTACCACCCCTAAAATCAACGGTCTACTAAGTATACTTTAGCCTTTAGGGTTTATCAACACTATTTTGAAAATGGCTATTTTATTTTGTTATATGTTACATTCTACATGATAGGTACATAGTATTTACTATGGATGTCGATGGGCACATCACTAGTTACTTCAAACTAGCATATTGTGACAAATCGCATTCTCTGGACAGCCAATGCTTCTCTAAAATGAGTGAGGAACTAGCTAGACAGGCAAGTTTGATGAAAAATGTGATGCAATTTTGATTTCTTTTTAAATTCTGACTTTGAATAGGTTATACCCTAAAAATATGTATTTTGCCGTAATTATGTATGCACTGTATTTTTCTGTTGTTTCTAATTAGTTGTCCATTATAGTTGATACCTTAAAAGTAGTTTAGTTCTTTGTGAGATATTTAACATTTAAAGGGTAGCCGTTTCGTCAGATCTTTGTTGTTTTCCTTTCTCATCATAATGTTCACCACTGAATGTGAGAGCATAGCTTTAGACTAGCTGTATATACTCTTCAATGTTCTGCTGAAACTTAAATTCAGGAGCAAAAATACCTACTGATATCCATACTAATATACATCACCTGGGTGACCGAGCTTTGCTTGGTAATATGTGTTTTCCCAGAGATGAGACCTATGTAGATGTATTTGTCACCCCTAAGAACCCTTGTATACTTTCTGTAGGTGAAAATAAGACAACCTTAATGTAATTTTCATACAGTTTTTTTTTGTCAGCTACATCTTAGTTTTTCTTATTTGAATTCTTCAATAAGCCATGAAAAGTCATTGCTTCTCTATAGTAAGGTGTAAAAACTCATTGCTCACAACTGTCGCGCGTGAAACTTCTTACATGATAGACATTACCTGTAGTCTGCTGCAGCAGGTATCGAAGCCAAGTATTCCCGCTGCCAGGGAACGACACCAGAGCCACCACGTCTCTGGACGGCGGCTCCCGGAACCTCAGTCCTTTGCACCACTCTATCTTAGTCAGCTGAGGGTAAGACAGCCGGGATAACATGTAAGCACTTCTCGTATGTAACGGGCTTAGTATCAAGAATATAACCGACATCTCGAATGTAATGATCATAGCACCGGCAATGAACAAGCATTTCCGAGACATTGTCGCAAGAAAAAGATTTCCTATGCATCATTACTTGGAGTCACTACTTTTCTATAAACAATCACGATCGTTTGTGTGACCCATCACTTTAGCATGAATTATTTTATTTGATTGTTTACATTGTAAACAATACAGGTATGTAAACCAAACATATGATCTTTAAACACAGTTTTGCAAGGTAGGTACTTGAGATGCACTAACATAATGATTTTTCACGATTTCTCCAGGTTTATTTGGTTACAGGACTTACAGTGTATATCAATTAGGCTTGTGTTAGTTTACTGATGATTGATTGATTGACTTTGATTTGATTTTCACAGGATTTTCACAATGAAAAATTTGAAAACATTTTTTTGTTTGTTAGCCCTTTTTAGGGCAGGCTAAGGTTCATAGGTCATACTGCTTTGTCTGCAGTATGTATATGTCATCTGGGCCCAACTAGGTTAACCTAGTTCATGGAAACCGGAGACTGATATACTTATACAAAATTGGTGTAGGTCCCGTTAAGTGCGCTTCTACATATCATACTGAACAACTTTTATTTTACGACTTTGCTGATATCGCAAAAAAATTGTTACTCTTCATACAAATTGATCAGTTATTCGACCAATTTTGTGCATTTTAGTTTGGAGGGTCCTTTTTTGAGAATTGACGGCTAGTCTTTAGTATCTTTACTGTTCGGTGGGTCGTTGATTATTTTTTTTGTAATAGATCTAAGTATTTTGTTTTAGTTTGTAAAATTACAAGTTACGGAACTCATTAGTTTTGGAAAAAAAAATGTTGTAGTTTTACAAAACATTGAGGTTATTACGTCATTTTGATAGATAACGTTTAATTTCACTAAAAAGGGTTGGGTTTAGAAACGTGCTGCCTCAATAGGCGGAGGGTGGGGGATATTCTAATACCATTCCCCCCCGCGGAGCCCCTCTTTAAGAAAAAAAGAATTTTGAAAACTTTTATTGCTAGGTTCGAGGTTTTTGGCGGGATTTGTGGTAGACTCATTCGTAGTTTTATTTTGTTGTTTTTTCATTGTTTTCGGCTAGGATTTTGTTCAAGAAGTAGTGCATTTTGGAGAAAATCGTCTAGTGCACGTAAGCAATGTGGAGAAAAAAAGAAAATATAACGAAGGAGGACGTGAGAACCCAACTTGCTCTGGGTGCAGTTTTATGTATGTCGAACCCTAAGTCTAGGATAAACACGTATTTTTTTATGAGTGTAATCAATAATTACACTCATAAAAAAATAAGTGTTTATCCTTCATAATCAATTTAATCATCGATTTAATGCTAGTAGATTATGCATAAAGGGAACAAGGCAGTGTATTTCGTCATGGGCGGCTTATTAAACCGTGAGCGAAACGAGGGACTCCAGATAAGTCCCGAGC
Organism: Coleophora flavipennella; assembly: GCA_947284805.1. Classification (NCBI taxonomy): domain Eukaryota; kingdom Metazoa; phylum Arthropoda; class Insecta; order Lepidoptera; family Coleophoridae; genus Coleophora; species Coleophora flavipennella. Next base: position 7,060,232 of record OX369283.1, on the reverse strand, counting down.
GTTGCGAGGGAGTTTAACCTTAACTCTTGAGTAAAGCGAATATTTAATGCTTACTTATCTTATTAAACTAAATTATGGTTCATCATCATCATCATATCAGCCAAAATCATCCACTGCTGGACAAAGGCCTCCCCCAAGGATTTCCACGAAGACCGGTCCTGGGCTGCCCGCATCCATCGGCTTCCCGCGATCTTCACCAGGTCGTCGGTCCGAGGCCTCCCTACGCTACGTTTTCCGGTGCGCGGTCGCCACTCGAGAACTTTACTACCCCATCGGCCATCTGTTCTACGAGCTATGTGCCCTGCCCACTGCCACTTCAATTTAGCGATTCTGTGAGCTATGTCGGTTATTTTAGTTCTGCGGATCTCCTCGTTTCTGATTCGATCACGCAGAGAAACTCCGAGCATAGCACGCTGCATTGCCCTTTGGGTGACCTTCAGTCTTCTTATTAGGCCCATAGTAAGCGACCATGTCTCAGTTCCGTAAGTCATCACTGGCAACACACACTGGTCAAAGACCTTAGTCTTGAGACACTGCGGTATTTGGGACGTGAAGATATTGTGAAGCTTCCCGAACGCTGCCCAGCCGAGTTGGATTCGTCGATTGATCTCTTTCTTGAAGTTGGACCTGCCTAACTGGACTGTTTATCCCAGGTACACATACTCGTATTTGTCAAAAACTTCCAGTGTAGTAGTGCTTTGCACCGGAGACAAATTTCAGCTCCGGTTTTTTAAAACCGGTTTTATGAAAAAACTGGATAACCTCCGGAGAAATGTCAAGTTTGTGTACGTTTTTTGATTTTACTTTTTTTGAGTATAATGGAGAGCAATAACGTCATTTTAGAATATATATCGTCCAACAGATCGTCTAGCGTCTCGTCGAAAAACCTTAAAGTCTTACTAATAATGTAACGAATTAAAATTACACTCTCAAGTTATGGTGTTCACTGAAAGATCAATACATAACTATATATTCTTTTCCTTTGCATAATCAGTTATTTGAATATCTTCTAGAGCATACACATTTTCAACATACTTACTTACTTCACTGACTCAGTGACCCAAAGAGGATCTTAGCCTCCGAAACCAAAAGTCACCACTCGTTTTAACATGAGTCTTGAATTTATTATTAAGCAAACTAGTTACATTTTCTGTAATTATATTGTAGAATCCTATAAACAGCCCCACAAATGACTTATTACTTTACTCAGTCTCAAATAGGCACATCTGTTTCATTTGAATTTCTCAAATTGAAATAATTAAACTTAGTACTAAAATAAAGCTAAATTTAGTCTTCATGTGTCCTTTTATCCTTTATATACATATTTTTATTTGTTAGATAATCAGTTCTCGTAATTTCGTCCAGTTTCATATATCTATAATTATTACATAATATATGATTCTAAACCAAAAACCCGAAATTTCACTCATTTTACATGCCAGCAAAGTCCTTTTACGCATCCTGACCAAGCGGCTTGAAGCCTACATCAATAGACAAATACCCAAAGAGAAGGCGAGATTCGTAAGAGGCTGCGGTACGAGAGAGCAGATTCTGAACATAATACAATTAATAAAAAAAGGCAGGAAACATAACATCGCTACAGCGATGTGTTTTATTCTTTTACATAAAAACCGGTTTTCTCCGGTTTTCATAATCTCCAGCTTTTTACCGGTTTTTCAAGAACCGGAGCAAAGCATTACAGTGTAGAGTCTCCAACCTTTAGAGGAGTGGGTGCGATACGGACATTTAACATTACTTTCGTCTTGTCCATGTTCATTTTTAAGCCCACTTGTTGAGAAACTTTACTGAGGCCATCGAGCATTGTGCTTAGGTCTTTCATAGTCTCAGCCATGACCACGATATCGTTAGCGAATCGGAGGTGGGATATGTACTCGCCGTTGATATTGATGCCGAGTCCACCCCAGTCCAGAAGCTTAAAAACATCTTTCATGGCGGCGGTGAACAGTTTCGGAGATATAACGTCTCCCTGTCTCACCCCTCGCTGCAACTGGATAGGTTTCGAGTTCTGATCCTGGAGGCAAACCGACATGGTGGTGTTATCATACAGACACTTCAACACCTCGATGTATCGATAGTCAATTTGGCACCGCTGGAGAGACTGTAGCACAGCCCAGGTTTCGACTGAATCAAAGGCCTTCTCATAGTCCACAAACGCCAAGCATAGTGGCTGATTTTACTCTTCGGCCTTCTGTATAATCTACCACAGCGTATGTATGCGGTCTATGGTACTAAAGCCTTTTCGGAAACCGGCTTGTTCGGGAGGCTGGAAGTCGTCAAACCTGCGTGCGAGACGATTCGTAATGACTCTCGAAAACAGCTTGTAGACATGGCTCAGAAGTGAGATGGGTCTGTAGGTAGTTCTTCATTATCGTTACATTTTAAAAAAAACCTACGCATGCGTATGTAGTGCCTTCCCTAGTTTAGGCGCCATTTTCGATAAATTTGATTTTTTTGATGTGTAACATCTTTGCTCTCGCTTTCCTGCAATTTGTGGGAGTGATTTCGTGAAATGGGACGGAAATGTGTCCCATTTTAACAGGAAGTCGCGTTTTTTCAAGCTTTAAAAGCGCGGAAAAGGCAAAGGTATCTATGACCATACAGCCTAGTCTGCCGTATCTTTGCCGTCCTTTTTTCAGGCTTCAAAAGCGCGGAAAAGGCAAAGGTATCTATGACCATACAGCCTAGTCTGCCGTATCTTTGCCGTCCTTTTATAAAGTATTTTGTCACATGTTACACATCATATGCGAGTACTGTAGGTCTCGCTCGAAATTTTTTTTCAGTTGTAAATACGATTTCTAGATTATAATTTTATGAATTTATAATGTTGGTATAGGAAAAATAAAGTGAAATAACTAAGTCAGACATTTTAAATGAGCCACAAATCACGTTAAATTTACTTTACTTGCCAAAAACTCTATAAATATGTATTCGTGTATTTTTTTTTATGTTGCTTTCCCTGTTTTCTCACCACTGTATTGAGAAAAATCGGCCAAGTTCGAGTCGGACATAGCATTTTGAAAAAATAAGCAAGCTTCTTGCATGCAACCGGGTGTTCCACAAAAATTTAGTTTGTTATATTTGCTTTGTGGCCCACCTCAAAATGAGGCCGCCTGTTGCAAATGTTATCAAGAACTCCAGAGAAGATTTGTAATGCACCGGCACTAGCAGTAGCATTTAAATACGTTCCATAAAAATGTTCTATTCCTCATATCTTTATATATGTGTATAAATCTTCTGTCCGTGTGTTAGTCATTGAACTCCTCCTAAACGGCTGGAGCGATTTTGATGAAATTTTTGTGTGTATTCCAGGGGGTTTGAGGATGGTTTAGATTCACAAATCAGCCCGATAGATAGCGCTGTTAGTGTAGGGTGGAACGAAGTTCGCCGGGACAGCTAGTATATATATATGATACAGGAGATTTTTTGGCGAAATTTGTGGTGAACGCATTCGTAGTTTTAAAATTGTTTTTGCATTGTTTTCCGCTAGATTTTTGTTTCAAAAAGCGGTACGTTTTGAAGAAAATTGTCTGGTGCACGTGAGCACTGTGGAGATCAAGAAAATAAAATGAAGAAGGACGTGAAGACCCGACTTGCACTGGGTGCAGTTAGATTTATAGACGCCCTACTGTGATCGGGTGTTCCAACTCAGAATGAGGCTGCTGCAAATACTGTAAAGAACTTCAGAGAAGATTTGTAATGCACTGGCACTAGCATTTCGAATCAAAAAAGAAATGAAAAGTAAAAATGAAGATTCTCAAAAAGGCTTGTACCCAGAGACGTTAATATATATTTTAACCAAAACATATCACAGATCATTAGATCTGTGCACAGATCATTAGATCTGTGCACAGATCTGATAATAGGTGTATTTATACCAAAACATAAACACTGTCACTGGCCCCAGCCCGGTGGGTGGTTTTGTCATCTGTGGTGGTAGCCTGGTCCAAAGAGTATGTACGTTTGGGCGAATTTCAGTAGAAACAAAGTTAATTTCAGTATTTTTCTTGTTTTCTTTGATAATACAGTCGCAAAAAATTAATATAATCAATTAATCATAATCACAGACAAAGCCAGAAAGATGGCAGATGAAGCGTTTGGGAAAGACGCGAAACAATCCATTATCAATTTCCTAACCTCAAACGTACCAAAGTCTGATGTTTCTAACATAGAATCGGAGCTAAAAAAGGACTTTGTTCTATCAAAACGACGCAGCAAAGGCTTCAAAAAGAAACCACGGAAGAAAAAATCAAAAAACTTAACCAGGAAAGAGAAAAAAGTCTTGGGTTTTTATTCAATACCTAGGGACAGTGTAAAATATATGGATGTTCTCCCTATGCACAATATTTGGCTAGATTACATGAGTCAGATACTTGAGCTTGACAAACCTGTGCCAGACTACAGAAGCAAAACTTGGGAAACTTTCACACAGACCGTTTACAAGGCGGATTTCCATGGTAGTTACTTGCATGCTGTCCGCTCAAAATGCCCAAGTTATGTTGGAAAAAAAGGAATTTGTATAATGGACACTAAGAATACCTTCAAAATTGTTTCGGAAGATAATGTTGTGACAACTATACCTAAAAAAGAATCTGTGTTTGAAGTGCTGTTGAGAAATGTGAAATTTACTTTGTTCGGGAAGCATTTGTGTGTCAGGCCAGCAGAGCGTTCTACAAAAAAGATTAAAAGTCACCTACATCCTGATTTATAGATATGGTATAGATATAGGGATATTTTAAGAGACTATAAATACCTAGTCTACTGGATATGCATAATAATTAATAAACAGAATTTAATGAACATGACATAGTTACTAAATCAGGGGAAGTTGCTGGATGCACGCAGCGCAAGACCGGTCATCTTTGAAATCCTTGGGGGAGGCCTTTGTCCTGCAGTGGATGTTTTTTGGCTGATATGATGATGAAATTGTTAATTTAATAGAAAACAATTTTATGCTTTGGTTCAGGAAAGTGCCTTTTATTTTTATATTATGTTCTATGTGATGGGTTACAGGAAAATAAACAACTGACTAAGCCAAAACAGAGTTGGCTATTATTAGTCAACTCCTCACACACAATAGGGTAGTTGACAGCATAAAAAAATAATTATGAAATATTATTTCCTAAATTCATCGTCTCTTAAAAATTTGAAAAACTTTGCTCCTTATGTTTTTTTATCAAGTCTTAAATTTTTAATTGATCAAATTTGGAATATTAGTACATTAATGACTGAAAAACTGTGACGTCACGCCTTGCTATTATACAAACATTTGAAGAAAAAAAAATTGTTTTTGACAGATGATAAAAAGTAACTCAAATGCTACTCAAATGACTAGCAGTCGACTAGCCTATTCCCATGAGAGGTTTTTCCTCACGGGACAGTTATGAGTATGTTCACAAAGTATGTTAGGAATTAATGTTTTGTGTTTACAAATATCGAGAGCTGAAATACTGTCTATGTAAGAGAATGAAAAACAATAGTCTTGTGTTAAGGTGATAGGTAATAATATTCCATATGAACTAGCTGAACTGCTATAATTTTATATTTTCACTAACTGTTTTCCGCGGCTTTGCCCGTGCAGATCCTGGTGAAAAAAAATTCTATACCTATTCTCAGACCTACCGAATATACACAGAAAATTTCATTGAAATCGTTCCAGCCGTTTCCGAGGAGTATGGCAACTAACACTGTGACACACGAATTTTATATATATTATAGATAGATATAGTGAAAACGTTAATGTGTTTAAAGTTTCTTGCTACAAGTTTTCTTCTTTTTTTGGACCAGTTTAAGTTTAAATGGAATAAACAGAATTACCAGTTTGGAAAGTCTGGTATGGATAGGTGCAACAGGAACTAGGAACCTAAAAATATTTTTTTTTAGTTCAGTACAATACGAGTTTTCCTGTCTCTATCACTTACTGAAGTTAGCGTGGTCAGAAATTACATTTCAAAAAAGGAATGACGGAACAAACAAAATAGCGGCGAAATCCTATACGCTCGACAACCAAACTGTAAAAAATAAGACTAGCGGTTCTTTTTGACGTGAATACGTCTTTAAAATTACCTCCATAGGGATGCAATCCAAAAAAACGAATGATAACAAAATCGGGGGATACAGTTTAGTGTTGTAGCTACATATCTATCATCTCCATCCAAATTTCGTTTACACTACTTGATTTGACGTGAATACGTCTTTAAAATTACCTCCATAGGGATGCAATCCAAACAAACGAATGATAACAAAATCGGGGGATACAGTTTAGTGTTGTAGCTACATATCTATCATCTCCATCCAAATTTCGTTTACACCACTTGATAGCTAAAGAATCAAAGAATTTATTACGCTAAGTAAGGACTGTAACACATCGCGCGCGGGGGAGGGGGCAGCCCCGCCATTTTGAAGGTCATTTTGCTGCGTATCGAGATTTCCATTTAGTATAACTTTTGACTCGGTGAAGCTACGACGTTCATTCAAGTTTCAATCGTCAGCTCTCGTCAAAATCTATCGATTATATTATATTATCTATGATTACACATACATATTTTATATAGAAACTACATATTACCCGTTACGAGACGTATTCACGTTAAAACCAACGGCCGTGTGCCCCGACACAGCCCCACCCGTTTTTTTTTACAGAGGCCGGTCAACGGCATTTGGTGAAACTATTTGCCACCAGATTTTTTTAGACTAATTCGACCCTGCTGAACACGATTCTGCCCGGTATCAACCCCTCCCCCTCTCCCTTCCCCCCTAATATGTCCCGATTTGCGTTTTTTTTCCATATTTCTTCAAAACTATTAAAGATAAACGATCCCGTATACTCGTAGGACGGTAAGTTAGGTCTTGTTTTGTAGATAAACTTTGTCATAGCATTGACCGTTTTTCAATAAAATTAAGCCAAAACTTTGGAAAAAAAAATACAATTTGGGAAGGCGTTCTTAAGTTATTATTTATTATGCCAATATTAATGTACAGAATTTAATGCAGAATAATGTTGTCATAGACAGTTTTCTTTTATCTGTAATAATTTCGAAAAAAAAGGAAAAAACCGCAAATTTAGACACATTTTCGGGAAAAAGGGGGGGAAGGGAGCGAGGGAGGGGTTGACACCGGGCAGAATCGTGTTCAGCAGAGTCAAATTAATCTAAAAGCCCGGTGGCAAATAGTTTCTCTAAATGCAAGCAGAATCAATTTGAGATATAACCACTAGTCTAAATCTGTATCAATCTGGGTGACGACGGTGTGAGGTCGCAATCTAGAGAGCGGCAGGAAGTGTCCATACTGTATGTTAGTAGTAATATATATATACTTTGACGTGGTAGAAATTGCTTAAAGCGATAAGGCGAAACAGCGCGGATACAAAACGTGCGGATTTGAAACACACGGAAAAAAAAAGCGCAAATAAAAAACGCGGAAAAATAATGCACGGAAAAAAAATTGCAGCGGAAAAACCTACGGAAGAATAAAAAAAAATGCTGAAAAAAGCGTACTCAGTTTCATTATAATCTTTAGCCATTTTGAGAAAAAAACCTAATATGAGTTTTTTAGTTTGCCACTAGCAAACCTAAAAAAAATAAAGACAAATGTTGCGTCCATTTATTTCTTTTTCCGCCATTTTGAATTTAACACCGAAAATTAACAAATACGAGTGGGGCACCACATAATCTTAATTTTTTTTATACAGGGTGTTGTTTTGGTCGACAACGGGCTTTTAAGGGTGGTAGGACAACAAATTCTTGTTCTAATAGCACATTTTCTTTTTTTTATAATTTGAAATTATTGAAAAAAATCACTTACAAATTATCCTAAAAAACGAAGACGTATGGCGCATCAGGCGCATGCGAAAGGCGGGGTTTGGGCGACAAGCTCAATGGCTGCCGGCTCCATTCATGACTTTTCTGATAAACGCAGTTTGTCGCGCCAATTAGATCACCTTTTCCTTCATACTTTTCACGGGCTTAGGACCGTCAAAGGAACTATACACATGATTGATTGTTTTATTTAGGTACGTAAACTTAAACAAACTTATTAAAAAAGTAGTCGAAGCAAGATTGTAACAGTTGAGTAAATCGTTACTAACGTTTATTTATTAGTTACCTGCGTTACATGTTAAGTTCCTTGGGCGTACACGTCCACTTTGGCCTCTACCTTGAGCGTGGGCCGGTGTTTCGAAAGAACCTCATTCACGGAGGTTAAAAATAATTGTCCTTACTGTGTACCGCGTTATTTCATTACGATTTGGGAATTCTTCACGCCAAATTCTTACACACTCAGTTTCGTTTTCACCACACGTAAAATAAAACTGCTATGAGAGCGTTGTTAAAAAAACCGGCCAAGTGCGAGTCGGATTCGCGCACGAAGTGTTCCGTACCATTATCCATAAAAATCACGTTTCTTGTATGGAAGCCCCTTAACTTAATATTCTGTGAATAGTTCAAGCGCCTACCTGTTGCTGTTATCCATATCGAGCAAAAAATCAAGTTTGTTGTATGGGAGCGCCCCTTGAATATTTGTTTTATTTAAATCTAAATGTTTAAAAACTACCAACTCATGGGAGACCTCCCCTCGCAGCGAATATCGCCCTCCCGCCCATTCACGCATACCGGTAGCGACTTCACCGGGCACTTAGATGTCAAACTCAACAAAGGAAGAGGTGTGAAAACTTCAAAGGACTATATAGCTATCTTTGTGTGTACGGTTACCAAAGCTATACACATAGAACTTACATCTGATATGACCATGGAAACCTTTCTTGACGCCCTGCAGAGAATGAGTGCCAGGAGCAGCACTCCTAAACATATGTACTCCAATAGCGGTACTAACTTTATCGGTGCAGCGAAAAAACTAAAAAAGGTTTTTAAAGAATTTAAGCAGATCCAAATCGATGAAATACCATCTTCATCGTGTACTAAGTGACCAGAAACTCATATACGAGGAATTTTCGAGTCGTCTAACCAAGGTCGAATGCTGCATGAATTCGCGACCGCTGGTTTCCCTCACAGAAGATCCTGAGGAATTTCATAACAGTAACTTACGCCCGGCCACTTCCTTACAGGCAGCGCAACGATGTTACTGTCGCTCTCTGATTAGTTTGTTACACTGACGTCAGAGGCATTGCCTTAGGACGCCAGTGGCAATAAACTGAAAACATGCTGCACTTATTTTGAAAATCTCAAACAAGTACCTAACACATTTACAAAATCGAAGTAAATGGAACAAGCCAAATGAAAACATCAAGAAGGGAGGTGGCGTATTGTTAAAAGAAGACAACTTGCCACCTGTAAAATGGGCTATAAAGCGCGTCCTGAACGTACATCCAGGCGCAGATAGCTACGTCCGGGTGACAACCATTAAAACGCAAACAGGAGTCATTAAACACCCCGTTGTGAAACTATCTCCGTTGCCGCTATAAACTGAGAGTGAACCTGTTACGAAAGAACGCCAAGAGGTCAACTGAAAGACAAAATTACCTAAAAAATATGTCGAAAAACTTCGACCGCAAAAACAAACAAAATAAAAAAAACTATCAGTTTTATTTACAACAACGATAGCGCTGTGCGCACTCTTACCGAGTGTGTATGGTCACAGCGGCATGGGATCGTCTGGCGCTCATATTATACGCTTCGAAAACGAGCGCCCGATATACTACGACACACTGGGCAAAGTACAAGTTATTCATGTGAAAAATGGACACTACTTAAGTACTATAACTTAACTAACTATTGGGACGGCACACAGCGTGTCGAAAATTATATGAAAGGAGTAACAACTTTATGTGAGAAGAACGACCCGAGATACTGTAAAACCACACTATAACAAATCTACCAAGAGATGGAATAATTTCTGATCTAATACAGCAGCAATCTCCTGGCTCCTCACAAACATTGATCACAGCGTAAGAAGCGTGGGCTGATTGATGGATCGGGATACCTGCCAAACAGTTTGTTTGGTATTTTGGACCAACGATTCGCGGAGAAATATGAAAAAGATATTGATACTATTCAGAAAAACGAAAACTATCTACTTGAACTAATGAAGAAACAGACATCTATAATAGAGCTCGAAAACAACGCTTTGAAAATAAGTGAAGAAAATATCAAGCATCAATTCAAGTTGATTGACGAGTTTATGAAACAAATTATAATAACTTAGTAAAAGTTGAATCAGAAATCGAAATAGTTATGGAAACTAACTACTTTAACTTCGCATCACTTACAGCTTACTTGTTGATAAACAATTTAAAGAAGGTTCAAGGAATGCTATTCGAGACTTTAACCGACGTTTACAAAGGACGTATTGATATCCGTTTACTAACGCCTGTAAAACTTATTAAACAACTACAACACATCCCCGGAAAATTACCAAGGACGCTAACTTTACCAGTCAAAAATATTCAAGAAGAACTTAAGGAACTATACAAACTACTTTACGTCAAAGGACGAGTAACCCCTGAGTACTTCTTGTTCGAAATTCATATACCATTGATATCGGACCAAGACTTCACCTGTATAAAGCATTTCCGTTACCTGTTATAACTAACTCAAGAGTATCCGTCTTAAAGCTAACTTAAAGAAATATTGCTATAAACTTCAGAGAGAATACCTACTTAACTCTTACCGAAGAAGATCTACAAAGATGCGTTAAACATACGCCTGACAACTACATCTGCAACAAAAACATACCGTGAAGCTAAGTTACTAAGCCACAGCACTATACTCCTGCGTGTGACGCCACGAGCGCATTATGCAAGGACGAATGGATCGAGTTGCACGCGTCGAGCAGCTGGCTGGTGATATCCTGCGAGACTTACGCGCTGCGGACGATATGTGAAAATGACGTCACGTTGCATTCACTTACCTTACCACTCTGGAGTTCTATCACTGGCACAAGAATGTATACTGCAAATGTAAGACCTAACTATATATTCACACAGCCAAGCCACTTGAGAATAAACTACGACTTCAATATACCTACGTTTAACTCTACTATTAGCAAAATAGTCAGCATAAAGCCTCACGACACTACGAGTGCTTCACTGTCAGAGATCCCTGAGTGAGCGGGATGACGTCAACAAACGACTAGGCGTTCAAAAGCAAAATGAAAACCAACAGCCGTCTTCGCTTTCAAGACACGATGTCCAGTCTGCACACGGCCTGACATAGCTCATCTAGTCAATTATCTAAGCCAATTCAATGAATTTTACACGGAGCAACATTAGGCTGCATCTAAAATAGTGCTTCGGGTACTAATATATATACTGTGGCTTCGGTATGTGAAGGGAACCAAAAGCCTTGACTTGAGGTACACAAGGCAGAAATTTCTTGAAATGATTAAAGGTTACGCCGACGCTGATTACGCTGGAGAAATCGATCACCGCAGAATACGTGTCCGCCATTCAAGGAGGAATAGTTTCGTGGCAGAGCACGAAGTAGCGCATAGTGGCACTTAGCACTACAGAACAGAGGCAGAATATGTGTCATCGTCGGAGGAAGTGAAGGAAGCTATATTTCTTCGGAGATTTATAGCGGAGATGTCTAGCCAAGAGGATCCAGAGACTATAACAGTCAATTCGGACGGAATATCAGTCAGCATTCGCTAATATTGCTAATAATCCAGCGCACCACCGGCGTACGAAACATGTGGATATTAGATACCATTTTGAATGTGAAGCTGTTGATTCAGAAGTTTTGAGGTTGGAGTACAAAGAGACTGAACGATTCGTTGCAGATGCTCTGACTAAGCCTCTGCCTAGACGGAAATTTGAGTGGTGTGTTTTTTGTAGTGATTGTGTGTTTGAGACTTGAGTTAATGTCAACATTCGATTTTGAGTTTGATTGACACTGTATGGATGAGATTATATATCTTTGAGAAAAATATATATTGTAGATTGGACCCAGGGAAACCCTAAAAAAATACTAAAAAAAATATTCGATAAGAAGTTTTTATTTTAGAGATTAAAATATATGTTGTTCATATATGGTACAGTATGCAGCAAGAGGTGGGAATTACTGTTGCCTAAATATGGGATATTATGCAATGTCGGAAGTGAAAACTGCCTGGAAGTAAATAATATTAGGATCTTCAAATGAAATATATAATTTCAAAGTAATTAAGTACTTCGACTTGGCTATAATAAAAACAATATAGAAATAACTAGTACCCCATGCCTGCCTTTAATTTAAACCTAGTTTTTTGTATATGTACGTCTTTATACATGTGTATGTGTGTACATATTTTTTTAAATAAAATAGTGTTTAAAATATATTTGATTTTTTGTTAATATAATATAGAAATAATATGTATATACATTTTGACCCACCCTAGAGCAATTATGACCCACCCTCGAATAGTTTATCCATTCAAAACAAGACACAGAATGACTGTAAATAATTTTATAATGAGTTTCATTAATATATAGGATTACTAATAACATATAAAAACATCTTTATAATACTATTTCATCAGATACAAACTAACTGCACAAAGATTCATATATGTGCAGCATATTCTAACCACAACTGCATGGTGTCACATGTCTGCACACTTGTACTTCCATAGATATCTTCATAAACTTTAAAGAATCTGTGTTTTTTACTTTTTACGATCTAAATAAACCACTTAATTCGTATAAAAATCACCAAGCAGAAATATTCATAGGTTTCTGAGAAAACTGCAAGGAAACACAGAGAAACTTACCTTCCGCCAAAGTTTGACTTCAAACTGATATAACGTTTTTTCTACTAGTACTGTACTTAGTTCACTATGACGAAATTTCAAAACATGTTTCCGGTTTTCAATTTTAAAGGTTGCCAGCACAAAAATCCAAAAAGTATTTAAATTATTCCACGAAAACATACATGTACAAATATGGGATATGGGTCGCCATGCGGTAAGAGGTCAAGGAGTGTTAGAGCAAAGAGGTTTGCTTTCTGCAAGAATAGATATAATCTCATTATAGTTTTACAATGACATCTACTTTGACTTTCAGAGGAAAACACAATAGTTTGTTTATCACAACTTAATTGTCATGTTAGAATATTTTAGTTTTCAAGTCGTGTATTATATTTATGTGTATAGTTCAACCTTTTTTCATTATAATATGTCCACAGGATACAGTACTAGAATGGATGAGCGATATCGTAGGGATCGGTTGGACGGACATTGAATTAGGCAAAGCGAGTATAAATCACTACATATTTTAATTCAATTATTTTTGTAAAACATACAGTTTTTTCAAATCTACCTAAATATTCATTATAACCAGGTTGACACAGGTAACATTTGTTTATTTGTATTGTAACACTTAGGTAACGTAAGCGTCGGTGGCTCAACCGGTAACGACTCGGTCCATCTAACCAGAGGTACCGGGTTCAAATCTGGACGGCTAATGTACCAATGAGTTTTTCGAAAACTTACTTACATATACTTACCGATTGCTTTAACGGTGAAGGAAAATATCGTGAGGAAACCTGCACACGCCTGCGAAGAAAATCGAAGGTTGTGTGTGAAGTCGACCAACCCGCACTGGGCCCGCGTGGTCGACTAAGGCCTAAATCGCCCTGATTCAGGGTAGGCTCGAGCCTCTCGGTGGGGACGTATATGAGCTGTTATAATACTTAAGTACCTGCAGTTTATATTTTCACAAGGATTTTTGTAGGTAGGTACCTACAGTAAAACAAATATGTTTTGAATGCAGCCTGGAATAAGGCATTTAGGTACCTATATTGCAAATTATCACAAAAACATTCTTATTTACCTATATCAATGTAAATGCCCGGTGCAGTAACAGGGGCAGTAAAGCTCTGGAGTGGCGAACGTGCACCCAAAGATGTAGCGTAGGCAGGCCTTTCACATGGTGGACTGATGACCTGGTGAAGGTAACGGGATTCAGCTGGATGCGAGCAGCGCAGGCCGCAGGACTGGTCGTTGTTTAAACCCTTGGGGGGTCTTCGTTCAGCAGAGGATGGGTTTTTCTATAAAACAACTTCTTGTTTTTAAATTATCAGTAGAATACAATTTGTATGGATGGGGGCCCAGGACTTCTTAAATCTGGGGAATGATACGTTGAAAACCTTGAGACTAAACGCTCGCCGAAAGCTCTTAACAAAGTTCCATGATTTTAGAACGTTGGGCAACGGTGAAATTTAGTCATGCTGATTCTGAAAGATATGTTTCATAATTTAACAAAACAAAATAATACTAAAAGTCGCTAAAAATGTCATATATTTTATTATTTTCAAATCCCTTGGTGACTTTTGCGCCTCCCAGTACGTTGCAACGAAGTAACATATTGACGTGATTTTTACACATATGTAGTTCAACCGCAGTGAAGATAGCACCCCACTTTGCCGGACCCCTTTTTGTTGTGTATGCTGTGAACACGCCCTTACTATAAGGGGGTTAGCACCCTTAATCTTACTTAATTTACCAATAATCGACACTACCGTACAAATAAAAGAATTTCAACTGTCATAAGCCTTTCTTTTCATCTTTGTCCATATCCTACCTTGATTAATAGTTCAGTCAATCTATTATATATAGCTGAGGTACCTACCTAAATAAACAAACGCACAGCACAGACGAATTATTGTAAAGTGGATAACTGAATATCAGCGTAAGTATCTACCTACCTATCAAGCAATAACGGAAGGATTTCACTACGAAAACAAAGCTTACTTTTGATCACGCACGATTAAACAACAGTTTCCTCAAATCGTTACTCAAGTGAATTGTACCTACTTTGAAAGAGATAGATAAGTACGGCTCCCTATTCAAATACATGAGGTGAAGTTGGTAAGACACATGTCGGCATGTTGAACAGGCTCTGCTGAATCGTTTAAAGTACAGAGCGACTCCAGTTAATGTTCATATTTTTAAGATATTTACGTCTAAACTTTATTTGTGTAGTCGATTTTCAAAAAAATTGAACTCCACTTTTAGGTACTTTGCATGAGGTGAAGTGGGTAAGACACATGTCGGCATGTTAAACAGGCTCTGCTGAATCGTATAAGAGACAGAACGACTCCAGTTAATGTTCATATTTTTGAGATATTTGCGTCTGAAGATTCTATATGAAGTCGAATTTTTCAAAAAATTGAACTCCACTTTTAGGTAATTTCCAAGAGGTGAAGTGGGTAAGACACATGTCGGCATGTTGAACAGGCTCTGCTGAATCGTTTAAAGTACAGAGCGACTCCAGTTAATGTTCATATTTTTAAGATATTTACGTCTAAACTTTATATGTGTAGTCGATTTTCAAAAAAATTGAACTCCACTTTTAGGTACTTTGCATGAGGTGAAGTGGGTAAGACACATGTCGGCATGTTGAACAGGCTCTGCTGAATCGTTTAAAAGACAGAGCGACTCCAGTTAATGTTCATATTTTTGATTTATTTACGTATAAACGTTGTTTCTGTAGTCGATTTTCCAAAAAATTGAACTCCTCTTCTAGGTACTTTGCATGAGGTGAAGTGGGTAAGACACATGTCGGCATGTTAAACAGGCTCTGCTGAATCGTTTAAGACACAGAGCGACTCCAGTTAATGTTCATATTTTTAAGATATTTACGTCTAAACTTTATTTGTGTAGTCGATTTTCAAAAAAATTGAACTCCACTTTTAGGTACTTTGCATGAGGTGAAGTGGGTAAGACATATGTCGGCATGTTGAACAGGCTCTGCTGAATCGTTTAAAGTACAAAGCGACTCCAGTTAATGTTCATATTTTTGAGATATTTGCGTCTGAAATTTCTATATGAAGTCGAATTTTTCAAAAAATTGAACTCCACATTTAGGTACTTTGCAAGACGTGAAGTGGGTAAGACACATGTCGGCATGTTGAACAGGCTCTGCTGAATCGTTTAAAGTACAGAGCGATTCCAGTTAATGTTCATATTTTTAAGATATTTACGTCTAAACTTTATTTGTGTAGTCGATTTTCAAAAAAATTGAACTCCTCTTTTAGGTACTTTGCATGAGGTGAAGTGGGTGAGACACATGTCGGCATGTTAAACAGGCTCTGCTTAATCGTATAAGAGACAGAGCGACTCCAGTTAATGTTCATATTTTTGAGATATTTGCGTCTGAAGTTTCTATATGAAGTCGAATTTTTCAAAAAATTGAACTCAACTTTTAGGTACTTGGCAAGAGGTGAAGTGGGTAAGACACATGTCGGCATGTTGAACAGGCTCTGCTGAATCGTTTAAGAGACAGAGCGACTCCAGTTAATGTTCATATTTTTGATTTATTTACGTATAAACGTTGTTTCTGTAGTCGATTTTCCAAAAAATTGAACTCCTCTTCTAGGTACTTTGCATGAGGTGAAGTGGGTAAGACACATGTCGGCATGTTAAACAGGCTCTGTTGAATCGTTTAAGACACAGAGCGACTCCAGTTAATGTTCATATTTTTAAGATATTTACGTCTAAACTTTATTTGTGTAGTCGATTTTCAAAAAAATTGAACTCCTCTTTTAGGTACTTTGCATGAGGTGAAGTGGGTAAGACACATGTCGGCATGTTGAACAGGCTCTGCTGAATCGTTTAAGACACAGAGCGACTCCAGTTAATGTTCATATTTTTAAGATATTTACGTCTAAACTTTATTTGTGTAGTCGATTTTCAAAAAAAATGAACTCCTCTTTTAGGTACTTTGCAAGAGGTGAAGTGGGTAAGACACATGTCGGCATGTTGAACAGGCTCTGCTGAATCGTGTAAGAGACAGAGCGACTCCAGTTAATGTTCATATTTTTGATTTATTAACGTATAAACTTTGTTCGTGTAGTCGATTTTCCAAAAAATTGAACTCCTCTTTTAGGTACTTTGCATGAGGTGAAGTGGGTAAGACACATGTCGGCATGTTAAACAGGCTCTGTTTAATCGTATAAGAGACAGAGCGACTCCAGTTAATGTTCATATTTTTGAGATATTTGCGTCTGAAGTTTCTATATGAAGTCGAATTTTTCAAAAAATTGAACTCCACTTTTAGGTACTTTGCAAGAGGTGAAGTGGGTAAGACACATGTCGGCATGTTGAACAGGCTCTGCTGAATCGTTTAAGAGACAGAGCGACTCCAGTTAATGTTCATATTTTTGATTTATTTACGTATAAACTTTGTTCGTGTAGTCGATTTTCCAAAAAATTGAACTCCTCTTTTAGGTACTTTGCATGAGGTGAAGTGGGTAAGACACATGTCGGCATGTTGAACAGGCTCTGCTGAATCGTTTAAGAGACAGAGCGACTCCAGTTAATGTTCATATTTTTGATTTATTTACGTATAAACGTTGTTTCTGTAGTCGATTTTCCAAAAAATTGAACTCCTCTTCTAGGTACTTTGCATGAGGTGAAGTGGGTAAGACACATGTCGGCATGTTAAACAGGCTCTGCTGAATCGTTTAAGACACAGAGCGACTCCAGTTAATGTTCATATTTTTAAGATATTTACGTCTAAACTTTATTTGTGTAGTCGATTTTCAAAAAAATTGAACTCCACTTTTAGGTACTTTGCATGAGGTGAAGTGGGTAAGACATATGTCGGCATGTTGAACAGGCTCTGCTGAATCGTTTAAAGTACAAAGCGACTCCAGTTAATGTTCATATTTTTGAGATATTTGCGTCTGAAATTTCTATATGAAGTCGAATTTTTCAAAAAATTGAACTCCACATTTAGGTACTTTGCAAGAGGTGAAGTGGGTAAGACACATGTCGGCATGTTGAACAGGCTCTGCTGAATCGTTTAAAGTACAGAGTGACTCCAGTTAATGTTCATATTTTTAAGATATTTATGTCTAAACTTTATTGGTGTAGTCGATTTTCAAAAAAATTGAACTCCTCTTTTAGGTACTTTGCATGAGGTGAAGTGGGTAAGACATATGTCGGCATGTTGAACAGGCTCTGCTGAATCGTTTAAGACACAGAGCGACTCCAGTTAATGTAAATATTTTTAAGATATTTACGTCTAAACTTTATTTGTGTAGTCTATTTTCAAAAAAATTGAACTCCTCTTTTAGGTACTTTGCATGAGGTGAAGTGGGTAAGACACATGTCGACATGTTAAACAGGCTCTGCTTAATCGTATAAGAGACAGATCGACTCCAGTTAATGTTCATATTTTTGAGATATTTGCGTCTGAAGTTTCTATATTATTATTATTATTATTATCATTTATTTTTCAGATAACAACGATCCAGAACTTGTTAATAAGACTTAGCCTATGTTAGTTATTATTATTATTATTATTATTTTATAATACTATGTCAATAATTAATAGTCAACAGAGAGTATATACTAAAAATTGTCGGTAACTTCATTTTACATCAAATCTTATCAAATTACTTATTGTAGGTCACATTCTATTATGTCATTCTATTACTATACATACTATAAATAAAAAGAAAAATTAAAATAAAATTTAAATTTTGAAAATTAATTAGATTGCCTTGGTGAGGGTTTTGTTGTTAATGTTTGGTACTACGTGAACCTTACAACAGTGATTCACGTAGACACAGTCCAGTCTATCTGCTATCATATTCAGGACGCTGCTGGAGCTGGACCGCACTCTGCGCACTAGTGACGCGCATCTTTTTCGCATCGTTGCGTAAAAGCAATCGACGCGAGCTTGCGCAAACATGCCTGAGGCGCTACAAGAGCGCGGCAGCCCCAACAACGCCCTAAACGCGTTGTTATATTGGACCCGGAGAGCGCTGTAAGCCCTATGCGTATAGTCTGCCCACAGACTGCTCGTGTAAAAACATGTACAGTAAGCTCTAAAGAGAGTAATTTTCACTTCATTGGAACATCGAGCAAATCTGCGAGCCAACATATTCGCCCTAACTGACAGCGCTCTCCGTTCCCTTTCGATGTCTTCATTGTCCTTCAAGTCCGTGGTTATCCAGTGCCCGAGATATTTAAACTTGTAGGTTCTCATCAGTGGGGCGTTATAAAGTTTTACTGGCGGCACTTCTTCTGGATATTTGCCACAGGCCCCAAAGACAATGAATTCACTCTTTTTGACATTGTAAACTAACCCATGGGTGCCCGCGTATATTTCACAAATTTTTAATAATTTTCTTAAACCACATACAGAAGCGCTCAGCAGAACCATGTCGTCGGCGTAACTGATATTGTTGAGACTTATACCGTCGATATGGCAGCCGACACGAGATCCACTGAGCTCCTCTATAAGTGCGTTTACATACAGGTTGAAAAGCGTTGGTGAGCTCAAACCCCCCTGTCTCACCCCGCACTCTAGCCTGTATTCTTTAGACAGTGAACCGTCCCACCGTACATGATTAATCTGTGATCTATACCAATATTTAAGCACATTTATAATTTCAGTAGGTATTTTACGACCTTTCAGTTTTAGCCACAGCTTATCATAAGAGACCAAATCGAAAGCCCTGGAAAGGTCTAGAAAACACCCGTATACAGGTGTCTTTCGGTCTGTATAATATTTGACTGCCTGCTTTAGACACAAAATCGCACTTTCTGTCGACAATCCAGGCCTAAACCCGAACTGATTGTCATGCAGTTCTATGCAACTGTTTAGTTGTGACGTAAGCAGGCTGTCAAATACCTTGGAAATTGTTGTCGCCAGCGATATGGGCCTGTAATTATTTAAGTCACTGGCGTCCCCAGTTTTGTTCTTGATTATTGGAACTACAATGGTTTTCATTAGGTCTACAGGTAAGTATGCATGGCATATACATAGGTTAAACAACATAGTCAGAACTCTGGGGAGGTGTGGACCAGCGTACTTAAGGTGCTCAATGCTCAGCCCATCATGACCCGGGGACTTGCCTTTAGACATTTGACGAATAACTTTTGCGACATCTTTAACTTGGAAGGTAATCCTCCGGTCATTTTTGGGCTCAACTTGAACCTCCATACAAGATGGGCCTAAAGGTGACGTAATCATAAAGTGATCTTTAAACTGGTTAGCGATATTTTCGGACCCGGTTATACCGCCAACGCACACAGGCAGGCTGGGCTTACTACAAATTTTTCTTGTATTTTTCCAGAAGGCACGGAAATCATTCTGACTATGACTTTCGGCTAATTTGTCCATCTTGAGTTGATCTTCGTGTTTTTGTACCCATTTTAACCTAGATTTGAATGTTTTTCTACTATTGCACATATTATCATAAAATTTACCAGATTGCGGCTTGCCCTGCGAAACCCACAATAAAAAGTTTGACCTGGCCTCCCTGTGTGCTTCAGCCACGTATTTATTCCAGCCAACTACAAATTTTCTTTTACTACTTTTACTTCCGCTGTCACCCCTACTGACAATAGCTGACTGACTGAGTGACGAAACGACATCACTGTATAATTGTTCAATTATACATAAATGGTTCGGCTCATTGCAAATCCCATCACAACAGCTACCCACTTGAATGGGAAAGTCAATCTGTTTTAGCCTTAACTGACACTCATTGGTATATTTAATTATTTGTTCTTGTGTCCGTTCACCCCAGCAAATTTTATTATCAAATTGTTTTGGATTACATATTTCTGTCCTAATTTCACCTAAATTACAACTCAAAACTAGTGGAAAATGGTCCGACCATGAAATATCATACTGCACGTAAACGTTAGTGACGGCCCTGGCAGCTGATTCAGTTACGACGCAGTGATCTAACCATCTCTTCGACCCATGAGCCTCACTTATGAAGGTAAACGTGTCAGAATCTATACCTAACAGTTCCGTGTCAATACAAGACCATTTTTGTTCGCTGCAAAAACTTATGAGCTCGCTATAAAAAGGTTCTGTTGGGTGAGCATTGAAGTCACCCATAATGTAAACACAGCTAACGTCACTATTGTCTATAATAGCACTTACCGTGCTTAAGCAGTCCGTGAAATCCGGAAGGTTCGGAACTTTATCCGTAGGCATGTATACGCTCATCACTAGTAATGATTTCTCACCAAGCACTATTTTAACGGCACAAACGCGAGGACTACCGCACTCTATTACTGAGACGTTAGGGAAAGCACTACTTCTCCATAACAATGCGACGCCACCGTGGGGCCTCCCACGCAGCATCCCCACAGTCGTATCCACCGCGGATGTACCCGTACATTGGAAATCAGGATGTATGGAACTTAGGTACGTTATTTCCTCCGGCAGGAGCCAGGTTTCCTGCAAAGCCACCACATCCGAGGTCTGGCATAGCTCTCTTATAGTGTCTATAGAGCGTTTTACATTTTTGCAATTAAATGTGACTATTTTACAGTTATTTTTGTAATCCATCTTGTTTTAATAAGCCGACTTCATGAGCAACCGGATGTCTATACTTAAAATTGACAAACCGCCGAAAAATAATACCTTGGGGCCACAAACTCTTATCCATGAAAACAGACAGCTTAGTTTGTGACACAAAGAACTTGTATGCGTTGTGTTCAACTTCTCTTTTTATGTCAATTCTCTCTAATTTCACACTTTCTTGGGTCTTTTTGTAGATATAGTTTGTTATGTCATTTTCTTTCGTCTCTTTATGCACGTTAGTAATAAAAATAGGCACTTTTATCTCCGCTGCTTTGAAATTAGCTTCTGGTTCGTCAGCAATGCCCATTGTGCCCATAAAACGATTTTTGGATACCGGCTTTTTCTTCCTTACCGTTACCCATTCGCCATCTGTTTTTAGTACATCCACATAGGTTTGTTTCTTTTCCAATGCAAGGTCACTCTGTTTGTTTTTCAAATTACTGTCGCTATTATTCTCAATTGCCCGCTCACAGGAACCGGTTCTGCCCGCTGCCTCTGCCGCCAGCTGGCTGCCGCTGCCGCGAGTTGTTGTGACACCGACCGCGCTGTTGCTATCAGCCAAAACAGGGAAACAGCTGATTTCTTTGCCCTGTTCGCCACTCATTTTAATAGGAGACGTAATTTGGTCTATATTTTGTTCATATCGCTGATTATCTGGGTATTTATTTGTGTAAGGAGAAAATCCCATCGGTCCACTATCGCGAAATACACCTCGTTTTATGTTACAGCTTGAGGGTAGGAGCGAGTCAGATCTCATGGCTTGAATTTCCTGTCTGACAGTTTCCAGCTGATCTTTTGTAGCAAAAGATGATTTGATATTATTTACCTCTGATTTCACTACTGCCAGATCTTTTAGGAGCTTAGTAACATCCAGGTGGTCAAAGGTTATTGGTGGTAATTTCTCCAGGTCACGCGCCACAAACACTGGAATTATGTCAGGTTCCGTGATTTTAAGCATGTTGATTATATCACATAAATCGAGATTCGTTTTTCCCTGACCTTTACGTGAGATCTTCCGCTTATCAGACGGAAGCGATTCGAATAATAACGATTTCGATCTATCTATTTGTTCACAACTGAATGCTGACACACAGATTTTCACCAAACTATCTTCATCCATTATCGAGATTTTATTCTGAATATACGCCAATAACTCGTCAATCACAATATTACAACTAGTACATTTAATTGTAAGGGCCATTGTGCGAAGATATCGGGATCTTTCGCAGTCGAGCCCAAAACGCCCGTGCGTGCAAGCGCAGTCGCGGTCACGGTCGAACTTTAAACTGACTATATGAAGTCGAATTTTTCAAAAAATTGAACTCAACTTTTAGGTACTTTGCAAGAGGTGAAGTGGGTAAGACACATGTCGGCATGTTGAACAGGCTCTGCTGAATCGTTTAAGAGACAGAGCGACTCCAGTTAATGTTCATATTTTTGATTTATTTACGTATAAACTTTGTTCGTGTAGTCGATTTTCCAAAAAATTGAACTCCTCTTTTAGGTACTTTGCATGAGGTGAAGTGGGTAAGACACATGTCGGCATGTTAAACAGGCTCTGCTTAATCGTATAAGAGACAGAGCGACTCCAGTTAATGTTCATATTTTTGAGATATTTGCGTCTGAAGTTTCTATATGAAGTCGAATTTTTCAAAAAATTTAACTCCACTTTTAGGTACTTTTCAAGAGGTGAAGTGGGTAAGATACATGTCGGCATGTTGAACAGGCTCTGCTGAATCGTTTAAGAGACAGAGCGACTGCAGTTAATGTTCATATTTTTGATTTATTTAAGTATAAACTTTGTTTGTGTAGTCGATTTTCCAAAAAATTGAACTCCTCTTTTAGGTACTTTGCATGAGGTGAAGTGGGTAAGACACATGTCGGCATGTTGAAGAGGCTCTGCTGAATCGTTTAAATTACAGAGCGACTCCAGTTAATGTTCATATTTTTAAGATATTTACGTCTAAACTTTATTTGTGTAGTCGATTTTCAAAAAAATTGAACTCCTCTTTTAGGTACTTTGCATGAGGTGAAGTGGATAAGGCACATGTTGACATGTTGAACAGGCTCTAATGAATCGTTTAAAAGACAGAGCGACTCCAGTTAATGTTCATATTTTAAAGATATTTACGTCTAAACTTTATTTGTGTAGTCGATTTTCAAAAAAATTTAACTCCTCTTTTAGGTACTTTGCATGAGGTGAAGTGGGTAAGACACATGTCGGCATGTTGAACAGGCTCTAATGAATCGTATAAGAGACAGAACGACTCCAGTTAATGTTCATATTTTTGAGATATTTGCGTCTGAACTTTCTATGTACAGCCGATTTTTTCAAAAATAAAGAACAACTTTTAGGTACTTTGCATGTAGTGAAGTGGATGAGACACATGTCGGCATGTAGAACAGGCTCTGCTGAATCGTTTAAAAGACAGAGCGACTCCAGTTAATGTTCATATTTTTGATTTATTT
This sequence comes from Coleophora flavipennella, assembly GCA_947284805.1. Taxonomy (NCBI): domain Eukaryota; kingdom Metazoa; phylum Arthropoda; class Insecta; order Lepidoptera; family Coleophoridae; genus Coleophora; species Coleophora flavipennella. Next base: position 7,036,477 of record OX369283.1, on the reverse strand, counting down.
ACGTATAAACGTTGTTTCTGTCTCTTAAACAATTCAGCAGTGCCTGTTCTATATGCCGAGATATGTCTTACCCACTTCACTTCATGCAAAGTACCTAAAAGTGGAGTTCAATATTTTGAAAAATTCGACTTCATGTAGAAACTTCAGACGCAAATATCTCAAAAATTTGAACATTAACTGGAGTCGCTCTATCTCTTATACGATTCAGCAGAGCCTCTTCAATATGCCGACATATGTCTCACCCACTTCACCTCATGCAAAGTACCTAAAAGAGGAGTTCAATTTTTTGGAAAATCGACTACACGAACAAAGTTTATACGTAAATAAATCAAAAATATGAACATTAACTGGAGTCGCTCTGTCTCTTAAACGATTCAGCAGAGCCTGTTCAACATGCCGACATGTGTCTTACCCACTTCACCTCTTGCAAAGTACCTAAAAGTTGAGTTCAATTTTTTGAAAAATTCGACTTCATATAGAAACTTCAGACGCAAATATCTCAAAAATATAACCATTAACTGGAGTCGATCTGTCTCTTATACGATTCAGCAGAGCCTCTTCAACATGCCGACATATGTCTCACCTACTTCACCTCATGCAAAGTACCTAAAAGAGGAGTTAAATTTTTTGGAAAATCGACTACACAAACAAAGTTTTTACGTAAATAAATCAAAAATATGAACATTAACTGGAGTCGCTCTGTCTCTTAAACAATTCAGCAGTGCCTGTTCTATATGCCGAGATATGTCTTACCCACTTCACTTCATGCAAAGTACCTAAAAGTGGAGTTCAATATTTTGAAAAATTCGACTTCATGTAGAAACTTCAGACGCAAATATCTCAAAAATTTGAACATTAACTGGAGTCGCTCTATCTCTTATACGATTCAGCAGAGCCTCTTCAATATGCCGACATATGTCTCACCCACTTCACCTCATGCAAAGTACCTAAAAGAGGAGTTAAATTTTTTGGAAAATCGACTACACAAACAAAGTTTATACGTAAATAAATCAAAAATATGAACATTAACTGGAGTCGCTCTGTCTCTTAAACGATTCAGCAGTGCCTGTTCTATATGCCGAGATATGTCTTACCCACTTCACTTCATGCAAAGTACCTAAAAGTGGAGTTCAATATTTTGAAAAATTCGACTTCATGTAGAAACTTCAGACGCAAATATCTCAAAAATTTGAACATTAACTGGAGCCGCTCTATCTCTTATACGATTCAGCAGAGCCTCTTCAACATGCCGACATATGTCTCACCTACTTCACCTCATGCAAAGTACCTAAAAGAGGAGTTTTTTTTTTTGGAAAATCGACTACACAAACAAAGTTTTTACGTAAATAAATCAAAAATATGAACATTAACTGGAGTCGCTCTGTCTCTTATACGATTCAGCAGAGCCTGTTCAACATGCCGACATGTGTCTTACCTACTTCACCTCATGCAAAGTACGTAAAAGTGGAGTTCAATTTTTTGAAAAATTCGACTTCATATAGAAACTTCAGACGCAAATATCTCAAAAATATGAACATTAACTGGAGTCGCTCTATCTCTTATACGATTCAGCAGAGCCTCTTCAACATGCCGACATGTGTCTCACCTACTTCACCTCATGCAAAGTACCTAAAAGAGGAGTTAAATTTTTTGGAAAATCGACTACACAAATAAAGTTTAGACGTAAATATCTTAAAAATATGAAAATTAACTGGAGTCGCTCTGTCTCTTAAACGATTCAGCAGTGCCTGTCCTACATGCCGAGATATGTCTTACCCACTTCACTTCATGCAAAGTACCTAAAAGTGGAGTTCAATATTTTGAAAAATTCGACTTCATATAGAAACTTCAGACGCAAATATCTCAAAAATTTGAACATTAACTGGAGTCTCTCTATCTCTTATACGATTCAGCAGAGCCTCTTCAATATGCCGACATATGTCTCACCCACTTCACCTCATGCAAAGTACCTAAAAGAGGAGTTCAATTTTTTGGAAAATCGACTACACAAATAAAGTTTATACGTAAATAAATCAAAAATATGAACATTAACTGGAGTCGCTCTGTCTCTTAAACGATTCAGCAGAGCCTGTTCAACATGCCGACATGTGTCTTACCCACTTCACCTCTTGCAAAGTACCTAAAAGTTGAGTTCAATTTTTTGAAAAATTCGACTTCATATAGAAACTTCAGACGCAAATATCTCAAATATATGAACATTAACTGGAGTCGCTCTATCTCTTATACGATTCAGCAGAGCCTCTTCAACATGCCGACATATGTCTCACCCACTTCACCTCATGCAAAGTACCTAAAAGAGGAGTTAAATTTTTTGGAAAATCGACTACACAAACAAAGTTTTTACGTAAATAAATCAAAAATATGAACATTAACTGGAGTCGCTCTGTCTCTTATACGATTCAGCAGTGCCTGTTCAACATGCCGAGATATGCCTTACCCACTTCACTTCATGCAAAGTACCTAAAAGTGGAGTTCAATATTTTGAAAAATTCGACTTCATATAGAAACTTCAGACGCAAATATCTCAAAAATATGAACATTAACTGGAGTCGCTCTATCTCTTATACGATTCAGCAGAGCCTCTTCAACATGCCGACATATGTCTCACCCACTTCACCTCATGCAAAGTACCTAAAAGAGGAGTTCAATTTTTTGGAAAATCGACTACACAAACAAAGTTTATACGTAAATAAATCAAAAATATGAACATTAACTGGAGTCGCTCTGTCTCTTAAACGATTCAGCAGTGTCTGTTCTATATGCCGAGATATGTCTTACCCACTTCACTTCATGCAAAGTACCTAAAAGTGGAGTTCAATATTTTGAAAAATTCGACTTCATGTAGAAACTTCAGACGCAAATATCTCAAAAATTTGAACATTAACTGGAGCCGCTCTATCTCTTATACGATTCAGCAGAGCCTCTTCAACATGCCGACATATGTCTCACCTACTTCACCTCATGCAAAGTACCTAAAAGAGGAGTTCAATTTTTTGGAAAATCGACTACACAAATAAAGTTTTTACGTAAATAAATCAAAAATATGAACATTAACTGGAGTCGCTCTGTCTCTTACACGATTCAGCAGAGCCTGTTCAACATGCCGACATGTGTCTTACCTACTTCACCTCATGCAAAGTACGTAAAAGTGGAGTTAAATTTTTTGGAAAATCGACTACACAAATAAAGTTTAGACGTAAATATCTTAAAAATATGAACATTAACTGGAGTCGCTCTGTGTCTTAAACGATTCAGCAGAGCCTGTTTAACATGCCGACATGTGTCTTACCCACTTCACCTCATGCAAAGTACCTAAATGTGGAGTTCAAGTTTTTGGAAAATCGACTACAGAAACAACGTTTATACGTAAATAAATCAAAAATATGAACATTAACTGGAGTCGCTCTGTCTTTTAAACGATTCAGCAGAGCCTGTTCAACATGCCGACATGTGTCTTACCCACTTCACCTCATGCAAAGTACCTAAAAGTGGAGTTCAATTTTTTTGAAAATCGACTACACATATAAAGTTTAGACTTAAATATCTTAAAAATATGAACATTAACTGGAGTCGCTCTGTACTTTAAACGATTCAGCAGAGCCTGTTCAACATGCCGACATGTGTCTTACCCACTTCACCTCTTGGAAATTACCTAAAAGTGGAGTTCAATTTTTTGAAAAATTCGACTTCATATAGAATCTTCAGACGCAAATATCTCAAAAATATGAACATTAACTGGAGTCGTTCTGTCTCTTATACGATTCAGCAGAGCCTGTTTAACATGCCGACATGTGTCTTACCCACTTCACCTCATGCAAAGTACCTAAAAGTGGAGTTCAATTTTTTTGAAAATCGACTACACAAATAAAGTTTAGACGTAAATATCTTAAAAATATGAACATTAACTGGAGTCGCTCTGTACTTTAAACGATTCAGCAGAGCCTGTTCAACATGCCGACATGTGTCTTACCAACTTCACCTCATGTATTTGAATAGGGAGCCGTACTTATCTATCTCTTTCAAAGTAGGTACAATTCACTTGAGTAACGATTTGAGGAAACTGTTGTTTAATCGTGCGTGATCAAAAGTAAGCTTTGTTTTCGTAGTGAAATCCTTCCGTTATTGCTTGATAGGTAGGTAGATACTTACGCTGATATTCAGTTATCCACTTTACAATAATTCGTCTGTGCTGTGCGTTTGTTTATTTAGGTAGGTACCTCAGCTATATATTATAGATTGACTGAACTATTAATCAAGGTAGGATATGGACAAAGATGAAAAGAAAGGCTTATGACAGTTGAAATTCTTTTATTTGTACGGTAGTGTCGATTATTGGTAAATTAAGTAAGATTAAGGGTGCTAACCCCCATATAGTAAGGGCGTGTTCACAGCATAAACAACAAAAAGGGGTCCGGCAAAGTGGGGTGCTATCTTCACTGCGGTTGTAGTTCAGGGGGTCACAGATACTACTCATTAGCCCAACATAATATTCCCGAGAAATATAGAGAAAACTCATTTCTAATGTCTTATTTTTTCGAAGATGGGTGTAAAAATTCTTATTCTAACTGTTATTTACGTCCAGGGTTATACTGGGCGTAAATAACAGTTAGACTAAGAATGAAAGAGAAATGGGATTGTGTGAAAGGAGACAATAAATGCTTTAAAATAGTTGCTCGTGCGTGCCTAATATCAGTATTAAACTTAACTGTATTATAATTACTAACGCCTATCTCTGAAAAAAAAGGAACAGTAAACTTTCAAAATTTATACACCAAACTACTATAAGTATATGCTCGACGCTCGTCTAATATTATTTAAATTCTGTATATGTAAAATTTAAGTATTATAGGGTGACTAACCAGCGGCAGAGCAAAAAGAGACTTTGTTGGACTGAATGAATCACCATTTATTTAACGTGGGCATGGATATGCCAAAAAAGGATTTGCACACAAAATTATACAAGTTACTGCTATACGAAGCGGCGGAGCGCGCACGCGTTGCTTGGTCGAATATCTTTCACGGACTGCCGGCGGCCGCACGCAGGCCAGCCGGGCGGAAATTAGAATGAAAGGAACAAGCAGCGCGAGCGCCTCTTACATTCTATACCGACATGGCACACGACCGCGAGAGTGGCGTTCTGGGAGGATTCGTTGCTGGGTTGCCATACACTCCCCCTCTGGTTCAGGGGTACGCCCTCGCGCCTGAACCAGGACATTTTCCGTAGGCTGTTTCTCAGGACGCCCTCGATTCCTTTTCGGGACAACAGGCTTCGGGAGCGAGTCATTATCACCTGTGTAACGCTTCAGATGGGCTACGTGATACTTCCCCAAGACCTTGTCAGGATCCTCAATACCTGCGATGGTGTAGGATGTAGGGCTCAGCTTCTGGACAACACGGTAAGGTCCATCCCGTCTAGGTAGGAATTTGGACACCAAGTCTTTAGGTCCTTTACCTTGCGACTTCAACAAGACTAAATCTCCAGGTCGGAATGTGTCGGCTGGACGGCGCGACCGGTCACCATATTCTTTAGTTTTATCCTGTTGAGTTTCTACCCGCTCTCTAACAGCAGATAGGGACGCTAGGAATTTTCGAAGGTACGGGGTTACCTGCGGAATAAAGTTATCCTTGCTCAGGATGGCACGCTGGTCATGTGTAACTTCCGTCGGAGACCTCATCTCTCTGGCAAACGTCAGAAAGGCAGGCGTCATACCTGTGATGCGGCATTTTGCACTATTTAGGGCAAAACGGATGATCGGTAACTTCTTGGGCCATGACTTGTGCTCCCCCTCTACAAGTACAGACAACATTGCCTTAAGGTCGCGGTTCTTTCTCTCCGCGGGGTTTGCCTCCGGGTGATAGAGAGGAATGAAACTCTGCTTGATATCCAGAACTGCCATGCATTGGCGCATGACGGAAGAGATAAACTGGACACCGTTGTCCGACGTGATGCGCCGGGGTAAACCAAACCTCATAAAGTATTCTTCCACTAGAATGATGGCGCATGCTTCTGCTGTCGCATCTTTAAGGGCAAAGAGCTCTACCCACCTTGTTGCCGTGTCTTCAATTAGTAGTATCCAGCGCTCCCCCTGTTCTCCTTCCAGCAATGGGCCGAATAAATCTATGGCCAGCACCTCGTTGCGTTGATTCATCACGGGTGTTTGCAGAAGTCCGGGTGGCTTAGCATTTGTAGCTTTATAACGCTGGCAGTGGATGCAGGCTTTTACATAGTCTGTGACTATTCTCCGCATCCCTGTAAAATAGAAATGCTGTGCTACCTTTTGATAGGTTCTGTCAATACCAGGGTGTGCTGCCAACGGGGAATCATGACACTCTTTCAGGATCTCCCGTATCTGAGTAGCTGCAACTACTAGTTGAGGCGATTCACTGTCGGAATCAGGATTATACCTGTAAAGCACACCTTGGTCCATCAGGTACCCTCTTTCTGTCCATCGCTGTGTTGCAGTTTCGTCGGTGCCCTCCAGATCTTTGACAATTTTCTTCACTTCAGGATCGGTAAGTTGTTCTTCCCTTATTTCGTCGGGTTTCTTGGTAGGTAGATCTATGATTACCGAACAGATACCGCAGTCGGCACGCGTCTCAGTAGAACAAACTGGTCTGCTTAACGTATCTGCTACCACGTTCGCCTTTCCTGGTGTATATTGAAATTGTATGTCATACGGCTGGAGTTTAAGGGCCCAACGTACTAATCTACCTGTTGGTGATTTCAGAGATAGCAACCAGCGCAGAGGTTGGTGGTCACTGCCTATTACGACAGGTTGTCCATCCAAGTAGGGCCGGAAACGTTCAACTGCCCACACTACAGCTAGAGCTTCACGCTCGGTGGTGGAATAGTTGCGTTCCGCAGAATTCAAGAGACGGCTGGCGTACTCAATCGGCCTTTCTTCTTCCTTGTCTTCCCCCTGTAGCAAAACTGCACCTAAGGCGTAATTACTTGCGTCTGTACGCAGAATAAATGGGCGATTGAAATCAGGTTGGACAAGGATAGGAGCCGTGGTTAACAAACGCTTCAGCTCGTTGAAAGCTTGAATCTGAGTGGATCCCCAGACCCAAACTTGATTTTTTCTAGTCAGACGATTCAGTGGTTCGGCAACTTTGGAAAAGTTTGGAATAAATTTCCGAAACCATGAGCAGGTTTGCAGAAAGGTCCTTAAATGTTTTAAGTTGGAGGGTTCCTTCATCTCGAGGACAGCACTCACCTTTTGTGGATCGGTGGAGATACCTTCTTGTGTGATAATGTGTCCAAGGTAGCGTACGCTTTCCCTTGCAAAGACACACTTCTCTCGGTTTACGTGGAGGTTATACTCACTAAGGCGCTTAAAAACTGCCTCCAGGTCTTGCAGATGTTGCAGGTATCCTTCAGATATCACAAGCAAATCGTCAAGGTACGCCAATAGAGTAACATCTTTCAGCGCCGTGCAGGATCTCAGACGGTCGATAAGCCGCTGGAACGTGGCGGGTGCATTCTTCAATCCAAAAGGCATCCGTTTGAAGCGGAAAGTACCCAGTGGAGACGTGAACGCGGTCTTGTCTCTGTCAGACTCTCGCACACATACCTGCCAGTAAGAAGATCGTAAGTCAAGCGTACTCATGAAGCAATTCCTCTTTGTTGATTGTAGGAGTTCATCTATATGAGGCATAGGATAGGTATCTGACTTGGTGATGGAATTCAAACGCCTGTAGTCGACGCAGAAACGCATGTTACCATTTGCTTTCGGTACCAGCAGCGCGGGAGAGCACCAAGCAGACTCACACTCCTCAATCACATCATCCTGGAGCATCTTGTCAATCTCCTTCTTCATCAGCTCTTTCTTTGTGGGATTCAGACGGTAAGGGGGCACGGAGATGGGTGGGTGCTCACCTGTATCAATGCGATGCTCAGCATACGGTGTGGCAGCTCCCCCTGGTTCGAAAATGTGCGCGTGCTTGACGAGAATCTGAGCAAGATCCTGGCGCTCAGATAAACTCAAATGAGTTCCTTCATCCTCCCGTAGTACGTCTGTAGAAGCACAGCCAGTGCTACTCACAGGGTTTTCAAAAAGCAGTTTATACTTATTGTTAGTGTAGGCACTAAAGTACCAAACTTCTTTACTGAAGTCAATCACTACTCCGGCTGCAGTAATAAAATCTATGCCAAGTAGGGTTTCATTCTTACCAGAGTCCGGAAAAATTAGAAATGGTATTGTTATGACTTTGTGTTCCAATCGCACAGATAATGTGGTGGAAAGTACCTCCATTTCTCGGATATGTCCATCAGCAAGCTTAATTTGCCGCGTTGAAGGTGCGAGAGGGTGACCCCTTTTCAGGAGGAGAGCGTATAGCGTGTGTCCGGCAATACAGTGTTTCGCGGCGGTATCTATCAACGCGGTGCCATTTACGTTCAAAATCTCGATTTTGAAAATAGGTCGTAAGTCGCGATGTTCGACAGCCCTATCACGATCGGTGCCATACGAAAAATCGTCTCCGCTACATATACAATCATCAACATGCAATACTTTATCATTTAAAACACCATCAGATTTTCCAAAAATAGGCTTACTACATTTTGCTTCTAAGTCACTAACGGATTTAAAATTTTCACATTTCAAACTTTCCACAAAAATTGAAAAATCTGGATTGCTACACCTTTCCTTAGAACAATCATCATCAGACTCGGAAACATTACATTTTTCCATACCGCTTGTAAGGTTTTTAGAATTAATATCTCTCTTACGGGTCGGATTACAAGTGGGAATACATTTGTTAACACATCTCACAAAATTTTGGCAAGAAAAATTATTCTCAAAACTCTGGTTGGTACAATTCAAATGTTGCTTAGCACCATCTTGCATAATATCATCACAATGGCAAATCAAATTAAAATTTGATACACAACTTTTTTCTTTTCCCCAAAATTTGGGGTAACTGTACTTAGAATATTTTTCCATTACACCAGCAATACAAGTTTTACATTTGCATTGCAGTGATGAGTCATTTTTATAATGAGATGGACATAGGTTGTTCTTATCATCATCATCAGCACACAATAAAGTGGTACAATTACAATGAATGCAATTACATGACTTTTGCCTGTCACTGCCGAGGCAGGAATTTTTACAAATGTTTGGCAAAGTTGGGATATTCATAGAATGGGATGGACACAGGCTGTTCTTATCATCCTTATAATCACACAATACAGTGGTAGAGTTGCTGCAAAGTACATCATCATCAGCTTTGGACGGAGAAAAATACTGTAAACAATTATCAATATTACATCCCAAACCGGTTTGTTGGTTCTGTTTAGAACCACATGCACAAGCAGAATTATGTTTTACCCAATGCCTATAACACACAGAATTATTACTAACACTTTCCATGTTCAGAGCAATGTTGTTAGTATTAAGGCAGCTTTTATTTAGCGACTGCGGACACTCAACACTGTAAAAATTTTCACACACACCCGGGTTGCAGTTAGTAGGAGTAGGATTATTCGACTCACCTCGGCCCTCTAACTTACGGCACTGGTCCTTCATGTGACCGAAACGCTTGCAGTAGGTGCATTGGGGTCTAAGGCGTTTAGGCAACGTCCCAGCAGCTGGAGGCATCACTGCGGGAACACCGGCTTCGGCAGGAAGCGGGCCCGCGGGTACTGCAGTGGACGGCGGCGGTGGTTGCACCTGCGAGTAAGTAGCGACCGGCGGGCGCTTCGGCGCAGCGGCGCCGACAGCTGCGCGCGGCTGCGGCTGCGGCGCGGGCGTGGCGCGTGGGGCGCCGCTCGCGTCCCCACGGATAGCTCCGCGTGCACTGTTCACTGTCTTCTGTTCCCCCTCGCTGATAGATTCCTCTACTATGCGGCTTTTTGTAAGCAGGTCACCGAATGTTATGATTTCCTCACGACGCACTCGTTTTCTGATTCTCCTGTTTAGAAGGCCGTACACCATATCAATTTGCACTTTTGTAGACAGGTCATCCTGCGGTAGTCTTGCCAGCAGGGCTCGGGCTTTCGCGACGAAGATGTCAGTTTTCTCACTTCCTTGCTCTTGTTTAAAAAGATCTCGGTAGATGCGGTGCGGGGGTCTCGGGTCGCCGTAGGTACTGCGTAGGTACGTGACCGCCTGTGACCACGAGTTTACTTCAGCGCGTATGCTTTGCCACCAAGTCGCCGCGTCCTGCGTTAGCAACATCGATATTCCTTTTATTGCAATGTCATCAGCAATGTTCGCACAGTCCTTGTAGGATTCAATAGCATCGATGAAGGTTTCTACGTTTTCGCTGGCCAAGCCAGAAAATCTTGACGTGCACCGAGAGAAGTTTCCGGAAGGCATGTCATGTGCAATCGGAGTCGCGGCTGCCGGCAGTGAGAATCTAGCGAACGTTCGTTCGAGGGCCTCCGCCTGCGACTGCTGCAGATTTGACAAAAGGGTTTCCAAGTGTTCTTGTGACATCGTGACGTTCGCAGTATTTGCAGAACCGTCTTCACTAAGCGACTGTCTTTTCTTTGAACGCGTCATGTTTTTACGAGTCCTATAGGCACTGTTTGAAAAGAAATTGCACTAGCGTCCATCCGCCATTTTGAATAGCGCAGAGAAAAAAACTTGAAAATTTTTGCACAAAAAACACGTTGAGCGCCAGATATAGGGTGACTAACCAGCGGCAGAGCAAAAAGAGACTTTGTTGGACTGAATGAATCACCATTTATTTAACGTGGGCATGGATATGCCAAAAAAGGATTTGCACACAAAATTATACAAGTTACTGCTATACGAAGCGGCGGAGCGCGCACGCGTTGCTTGGTCGAATATCTTTCACGGACTGCCGGCGGCCGCACGCACAGTGTGACCAGATTAAATTTTACAAAAATACCGAGGCACCTCAAAAAAATACTGAAATATACCGACTTACATAGGACAGATATACCAATAAAAATACTGATTTTTTTAACACGTTTTATTTATTCATCCTGACAATAAATGTTAGAGTTATATTCGCAAAAACAACGAAAATCGCGTTCTATTTATATGATGATAAAAACATCTCCTATTTTGGGGAAATTCCCGAATTATCGAAAGAAAGTCCTCAAAGATTAAGTCGAGTGCAGAAGAGACAATCATTTCACTTGAACCGTATTAGACGATTTTATACTAGTAATAAAATATCTTATATGTTTAACTACTACCTATTCATCCAACTGAAAATGTTGTTTTGAAAATTATAGATAAACTAGCGGTCCGTCCCGAATTCGTCCGGGTAAACTGATATTCATGAAACACAACGGATTTCAATGTATGCAATCTGGAAATTACGCTCTATCTAATGGTGCAAACCGCATTAAAATCGGTCCAGCAGTTGTAAAGTTTTAGGCGAACATATGTATTGATTGATAATTGTATAGGTAGTATGACAATACTACAACGCCGGCGACGGCCGTCTTTCTTGTCATATCTGTAACTTACTCATCTTTGCTCATAGATAACATGTATAAATCCGGAAAAGTCCCCAATGTTCGCGTTCCGGGGAATTCCGCAAACATTGTCGCAAAGACGATCACTCACGACGGTGTTGCCATAACGTCAACCAAAATATACCCAAAAATACTGACTTCCAACAATATACCTGAAAATATACTGATGTTCGGAAAAATCGATGAAATATACTGAAAAAGTATTAAAATACTGAATCTGGTCACGCTGCGCACGCAGGCCAGCCGGGCGGAAATTAGAATGAAAGGAACAAGCAGCGCGAGCGCCTCTTACATTCTATACCGACATGGCACACGACCGCGAGAGTGGCGTTCTGGGAGGATTCGTTGCTGGGTTGCCATAGTATCTAAATAACTATGTACTTACCCCAATCCATTTATTTTATTTCAGATTTCAGATGTCGCACGCTCACAAAACATCGATCTTTTGTCTAATATGCCAAAAACATAAAAAACGTAGTACAAAGTTGAAAGGGCAAACCAATTGTGAATAAAAAAAGAAAAAAATAAATCAAAATTATGTCCCCAGATGCAAGTAATAAAAGAAATAAAAAAGGCATCAAAGGTGTGATTGCAGGAGCAATAACTGGCAGTATCGAAATAAGAATAACATTTCCCATTGAATATGTGAAAATACAGTTACAGTTAGATGGTGAAGGTGAATATCAGATCATCATCATCATTATCAGCCCGTGTTAGCCCACTGCTGGACATAGAGCTCCCACGATGCTCGCCACTTTCATAGCAGCGTGGCGTCCTACACAACGTTTGCCTAAACTCGATCTCCACTCTGCACCCCAGAACTCGCTTCGTCCTGCCTGCGCCAGATGTGTCTGGCCTATGCCACTTCAGTCAGCTAATTGGCTGAGCTATTTTCAGTCACTTTGTTCTCTAGCATGTAATTGCTGTGTTCCGGCTTGAAGATAAGATATCCAGTTTTCCATTACGTTTGGGGAATCTTGGTAAGCCCGCTTTCATCTTTGGCATCATCGTCACTTACCATCAGGTGAGATGATACCAATTATGAATATAAAAAAACTGTGTTTTCTGATTCAATCTCGCAGAAAAACTCCGACCATAGCTATCTCTCTCTCTTTAGCCCGCTGTGTGACTTTGAGTTTGTGGATTAATTGTACTGTCAGTGTCCACGTTTCGGCGCCATACGTCATTACGAATAGGACGCACTGATTGAAGACTTGCCTGCTGATCAACCAAACTATGTTCGTACTTAGCCACTGCGTCACACACAGATGAATCATTATCATATCAGCTCATATACGTCCCCACCGAGGGGCTCGAGCCTGCCCTGGATTAGGGTCTTAGTCTACCACGCGGGCCCAGTGCGGGTTGGTCGACTTCACACACAACCTTCGAGTTTTTTCGCAGGCGTGTGCAGGTTTCCTCACAATGTTTTCCTTCACCGTAAGAGCGTCGGATACACGTACATATGAAATCGAAATTCGAAAACACATTGGTACGTGGCAAGATTCGAACCACGACCTCCCGGACAGGGGGTAGCGGCCCTTGCCAATGCGCCACTGACACAGATGAATATCTACGTAGAATAAAAGTAAGTCGCCCTCCTCGTCTGTCTGCCTGTTTATCTGCTAACTCTTTCGAAACCACTCAACGGATTTTGAAACGGTTTTCACTAATAGAAAGAAGGATTAGCGAGGAAGGTTTGCGGCTTGCGCACCACGCACCAGCTAGTTTAGGATAAAAATAATTAGGTTTTTTTTCTAAAATCTACAGGCCAAACCAAAAAATTTAATGGCATGCTAGACGTTGTTTGGCATACTATAAAAAGGCATGGGTTTTTTGGCCTTTACAGAGGAATTGAATTGATGCTTTATACGTCACCTGTGAAATCAGCTATCAGGTTAGTTCTTCATTTTTTTAACTAGGTAGGACCATTACAATCATCATCATATCAGCACATATACGTTCCCTACCGAGGGGCTCGAGCCTACCTTGAATTAGGGCGATCAGGCCTTAGTCACAACATGCAGGCCCAGTGTGGGTTAGTCGACTTCACACACAACCTTCGAGTTTCTTTGCAGGCGTGTGCAGGTTTCCTCACGATGTTTTCCTTCACCGTGAGAGCGTCGAATAAACGTACATATGAAACCGAAATTCGAAAACACATTGGTACGTGGCAGGATTCGAACCACGACCTCCCGGACAGGAGGTAGCGGCCCTTGCCATTACGCCACCATTACAATAGTACATTCATTATATCCTTCAACTGTTAAAAATCCTTTCAAGTCTCCACTGCTGGGGCAAAGTATATATATTAGTACTAACATACAGTATGTACACTCCCTGCCGCTCTCTAGATTGCGACCTCACCCCCTCGTCACCCAGATTGATGCAGATTGTTTACAGTTTGGTTGTCGAGCCTATAGGATTTCGTCGCCATTTTGTTTGTCCCGTCATTCGTTTTTTGAAATGTCATTTCTGGCCTGTTGTATGAAGTGTCCAGGGTGTGGCTGGGGCAAGGATCTCTTCTCAAACTCGGAAAGGGGACTGCCATCTAGGTTAGCAACCGGCACCAATGGCTTGACGTGCCTTGCGATCCTAGGGAACGAATAACGATCGAGAAAAATGCCACTTAAACCCGTCCAGGTAATGAATTCATTTATTTCATGTCGCATCATATCATGTCAACTCATAAAGAAACAATTTTAGTTATTAAAAATAAGGCAGATTCCATATTACAAAGTGTGACAAAAATAATGGGAACTGGGGATAAAAACCCTTACGGAGTTTGCCACATATGATACGTAAGATTTAGAGGTTCGGGCCTAAACGGAGTTTTAAGGAAAAAAAGGTTATGGGGTAAATTAGAATATATGTATTTTTATGATTATTTTAAAAGTAAGGAACAATAAACAATAGGAGTATAAAAAAAGGTGCGATTTCATTGGTTGACCGTGTAGACAATTAAAAAAAACAATGACCTAATATATTTATGGAGAATTTACGGAAATAAATTTAAGGTTACAATTTTATTTGTATATAAAATGGTTATTTCATAGTATGCCGGCAGGCAACGATCGTCACCGTCCCTTTGGTACTTAAATAAGTTACTAAGTTTAAAATTTCAGTTTGATCTGAATTACCCTATCTTTTAACAAAATATGTATCAGATACAAAACACATTTTAAAATTTAAAATAAATAACTAAAGGTTAGAAACTGGAAACAGGAAATCTTCTAGGTCGGCAGAAAAGTCAGAGAGTCAGAGAGTCCCTTGGGATAAAAGATAAAATAAATTCACTTCCCTTATGGCGAGCAGCTGGGCGGGCAGTAGAAAGGACTGGCTGGTGATCAGCACTGCTCCGTCCCAGGATTAATCCTTTATCCGGTAAAACTTCGGGGACGTCAAACCTCGCAGGGGCTGGATGAAACCCTACGGAGATATAAAAATGTAGTCCGCCGCAGTACCAAAAATACACGCAAAGCGGTTTCCTTATACAAATTACTTACCACAGAATAAAATGGTGGGCCTCAACAACAACTTATAACACAATTTGTACAAAAAATTTAAATACACATCAGTTTCGACGGGACCACGATCAACCTTTGTTTTTCTCTTGTCAAAAAATAACAACTATTTTCAAATTCAAATACCATAGAGCAACGACATCAAAAAGAATTTAATTATGAAACGTGACAAAAGAGAACGTCTCGAAACGATAGTTAGCGTTTCAAAATACCCACAAACTCACAAAAAAAAGGCGAGAAGTCCAAAAAATTTTGAAATTTGGACAACCCTATAGACGTTGGACAGCCCTGAAGAAGAAAAAAATAAAAAACTCTCTAAGTAACTAGTTAACTACGAACGTTTACTTGAAGCTGGTAGAAATTGACATTTATACACGAAGCTACACATACAAACTGCAAAAACTCCATCTAAAAGTGAACAAACTTAATAACCCCAACAACACACTAGTGTTAAGGGATCGCTGTGCACAGCCTAAAATAGTCAACTAATGCCGAAAGAGCATAACTAAACAACTAATTAAATAATATAAAGTGAGAAAGAAGAAGGAAAAACGAAGCACACTGCACAGATGGCAAGTAGGGCTGTCACGCAAAAGATTTCTCGAGGGAAAAACCAAGAGAAACGGGAAAAATTCGGGGAATACCCGCGAAAAATTTTTGGAGACCCTCCCTCAACGAAAGAAAAAAAAAAGGAGGCTTCCTATTTTAAAATATCCTTAATGTGGTAATGACCAACATAAGGAGAATCCAAGTCCTGTAATTCGTACGTCTGAGAAGAAACGGCACGTAAAACTCGACACCGAATAAAACGTGGTGCAAATTTTCCCATAAAATAACCAACACCAGACGAACGTGCGAAATTTCTACGCCAAACAATATCTCCCACAGAGAGAACTACAGACTCTCTTTTCTCGTTGTAAGTTATTGAATTTTTTAGAAAAGCTTGCGAAAGATTATCGGCAACTCTTGCATAAATTTGATCTAACGAAGCTAGTGCGGAAGCGCGACGATGCCGACTCTCGGATAAATTAGCACCGGAAGTCTGCGGACGCGTATCACGATTATCTAAAAGAATCTCTCTGCCGAACATGAGAAAATTAGGAGTATAAGTAGTCGCGAGATTAACGCAAGAATTTAAATATATTTTAACCTTTGGTAACATTCGTGCCCAATTTCTATGGTTTTCAGAAACCAAAATGCTAAGACAAGTAACTACACTCTGGTTATATCGCTCTACCACATTCGCTTGAGGTGAATAATAGGCCGTAAAAAATGGTCTAATATTATAAGACCTCAAGAAATCCTCGAATCTAGAACTGCGGAATACAGTGGCGTTGTCACATGAAAGTGAGCGAGGTACACCGAAATTGAAGAACACCTCGTTTTCCAACGCAGAAATAATATTCCGAGCAGTTACCTTCTTCAGCGGAACAATCCAGACATATTTAGTGAAAACATCAACAATATTCAGGATATGTCTGAAACCATAGTAAGATGGTGGAAGAGGACCAATAAGATCAATTGATAACATTTGGAGTGGAGTTGAAACATTTAAAGGATTTTGCATATGACCTCTTGGTTGAGTATTTGAAATTTTATAAGCCTTACAGACATCGCAAGACGCGATAAAGTCGCTGACATCCCTAAACATGTAAGGCCAATAATATTTATTCTTTAGAGCCCAATAAGTTTTGTTTACACCAGGGTGAATAGATGGTTCAGTAGAATGAGCTTCAGAAATTGCTTGACGCGTCTTCTCAGAAGGTAAGACAATACGCCACGGATCGTTATCTAATGGGGATAAAATAGGCATCCGACGCAATAAAACACCACCACTTAAAACATACGATGAAAACATATGTGGATGATTGCGAACACCATTATAAATTTTCCGGTACCAACGATCTTGCGTAAACTCAGAACCTTGATCATAAGTGATCAGATTAACGTTTAGTCTTGAGAGAGCGTCTGGAACCACATGAAGAACACCTTTCCTGTGCACAATATCAAACGTATACTGGCTTATAGTTATAGCCCAACGAGCGAGACGTCCAGAAGGATTGTTTAAAGTTAGCAACCACTTCAAGGCAATATGATCAGTAATGACGCTAAAATGCATACCGTCAACAAATCCTCTAAAATGCAGGATTGAATCGTGAACGGCTAAAAGTTCACGCTCAGTTGTGCTATAATTGCGTTCGGCTTTGGTAAATAACCGCGAATAATAGGCAACAGGATGTTCAACACCATCAACTTCCTGAGATAGGACTGAACCTAAACCAACTGCTGAAGCATCACATTGTAGCGTGAAAGGCTTTGAAAAATCAGGACAAATCAATAGCGGAGCACTAATTAAAACTTCTTTCAACTTTTCAAAGGCATCCTGGGCTTGGGATGACCAGTCAATAGGGTCATTACCTTTTTTCTTACCAATAAGTACTGTAAGAGGTGCGATTATTGTAGAAAAATTATCAACAAAACGTCGATAATAAGAACAAACACCAATAAAAGCACGTAAGGACTTTGCAGTAACAGGAATCGGAAACTCCTTGATAGCATCGAGTTTGCGAGGATCCGTTTTTAAACCGTCATGGTTGACGATATAACCTAAATATCTAAGCTCGCTCATACAGAATTTGCATTTATCTAAGTTGACAGATAGACCAGCTTCTTTCAGGCGGTCGTGTACTTTACGAATGAGGTTTAAGTGGGAGTCAAAGTCTCTCGAAACTAAAATTAAGTCGTCAATATAACCGAAAACGACATCACCACTAGTACCGGTAAATTCATAGTTAACGATTAAATCTGTCAAACGTTGCATCTCTGAAGCGGCATTTGTTAAACCAAATGGCATCCTTACAAATTCAAACAAACCTCTCTGTGGAACGATAAAAGCGGTTTTTTCACAAGAGTCCTTGTCCGCAAGTGGTATTTGCCAAAACGCACTTTTAAAATCTAGTGAAGTTAAATATTTGGCTCCTTGTAAAGAATTTAAAATCTCTTGAATCCTTGGAAGAGGGTAAGAATCTCTCACGGTAACACTATTCAACTTACGACTGTCAACACAAAATCTCACCGAACCATCTGGTTTGGTGACCATGACAACTGGACTAGCCCAAGGAGAACGTGAAGGACGAATAACACCCGCATCTAACATTTTATCAATCTCCTCATTTAAAACTTTGAGTTTGACTGGAGATAGAGGGTAGTACCTTTGGCGAATAGGAGGACCACTGGTAATAATCTTATGAGAAACCCAAGTAGTTTTTCCAAGGCCAATCTTATCGGACGAAATATCACTAAAATATTTTATCGTATCTTGTAAACGTATTTCCTGTGATTCGGAAAGCTCACTTCTGGGGCGTACACATGAAACTTCACCTACAGTAATAGGAGAAAACGTTTCTTTATTGATTGGGACACGAAGGTTACCGTTTACTTGGTTAACAAAAGCGGTACGTAATATATCAGTTAAACCAAAATCATTCCAGAAGCCGATACCTAAAATAAGTTCTGAAGAAACTTGATCAGCAACTAAAAATGTGTGCTTTAAAGTTCTCGAATTAAATGTTATCGACACTTCCGAAGTACCTAAAATGTTAATCGGCGAGTTGTCAGCTGAAAGAACCGCAGGACAACATTCCCTATTAATCGAAATGTTCAAATCGCGAATATAGTTATAACTGATTAATGAAGTTTGCGCACCTGAATCTAAAAGCGCAGTAAGAACTTTGTTTAAAACTGTTATCTCAATATACAACCTATTATCAAGAGAGTCTGTATTAATCACCGGAGAAATCGTTTGACGTTTTGGAAAAAAAAATCCCCGGTGAACTACGCGTTTTTTGGGAATGAAGGTTTGACAGCTCCAGGGTTGCAATTGTTGCAGTAACGCGTAATTGTTCCAGGTTTCTTACACTGGAAACAAATGATACCAGGTATCACCGGACAAAGTCTAAAATTGTGTCCAGGTTGGTTACACTTGATACATAAAGACGAAACATCTGCTACAACAGTGGACGATTTGTGGCTGATATGATGATGATGATGATGATGATCTGCTACAACAGGAGCAACAACCTTGGAAGTCGAAGGTTTTTGTAAGAACGAATTATTATAGATTTCAAAGTTGCTGGTTACTTCTGTCAATGTTTCTAAATCCTTAATTCTGTTTGTGGATAAACACGTTACGTATCGAGGGTGTAAATTCCTCTTTACGATGTTCAAAAGTGTATCATTAGGTAGTTGATTGGATAACCTGGCATTCAAGTCATAGATCACCGTGAGAAAATCACGGACTCTCTCTTGTGTTTAGGGCATGGAATACCGGAATGATTTTCATACCGGTTTTGATACCGGTATTGAAATTTCAATTACCGGTATACCGAAATTTCGGTATTTTTTCGGTTTTTTTTAAAATACTGCTATTTTTGTTTAATTGATTCCAAGAACGATTAGTAAGTCTTATTTGCGAAGAGTGTTTAAAGCAGTTTTCTACACTGTATGCCAGAAACACTTCAACTATTTATCAACTCCCTAGAAATCACAAAATGAGTTATAAAAGTATATAGGTAAATAATAATACTAAAGAAAATACGTTATTTGATAAAAACATTATTTATATTGTTTCATTAGCATAAATATCACAATAAAATAGTTATTAAATCAGTCTTACTCTCTAATGATAAGAAAACATGTAACGAAAATTTTGAATATCTCTCTTAGTTACAGTTTATACTATGAATACGAACGTATTGTTAAAACAATATCAAATTGCAAATGAAGGTACCGTAGAAAGTAGTTATTTAAAAAAAAATATAGGCGCAGGTGCAATTCAACTCAAGTTTATCCATTAGGCAGATCGCGTTTGTTGAAAAATAGAACGAAAAAAAAACACAACGCGTCAAAACTTGCGTTGTTGAGCAATGACCTTATTTTGTTACATATGTAACTTGCAGCGGAAAAGGCTCTTTCGGATGAAACGCTCTTGGGAGGAGTGCTTAAGAGGGACTTGTAAGCTGCGTCCAAAAATCTGCCTCTAGAACCTCCATTTTCATACAATGTCATTTCAATACGAATTAGTGTTTGAATAATAATTTCTTTTTCCTCTCCGATTTGGGATCTTTTTTGCTTTTAGGTCATAGATTTTTCTATTGCTTTATTAAGTTATTTTTCCTTCACAGATAAAATAGTGCTACCTGTGTCATCACCACTTATTCCCTTTTCAGTAGAAACATTAGCGGCAGCAGGTGAGCTCATCGCAGTTATATTTTGTAGAGAGTGCTCTTGCAAACGTTAAACAAGGTTAGTAATTGAAGTAATCATTTCATCACAGCTCTTTCTAGGAAACTCTGGATGGTTGACTCTGCGTTTCTCTGCATTTTCTTTGAAATATTCTTCTGGGTTTCCACTGTGATGTTGACTATTTTCAAACTCTTTTGAATAGAATGCAGCAATTCAAAATCTTCTTGGGAAAAATTGATAGCGGAGTTGAAGTTTGTCAGAGTTTTTTCAATTTCAATTTAGTCGGTTAAATCTGTCTATCATGTTGGCTAGACTGGACCAACAAGCTTTGCAGTCCAAAACTAAGGCCAGTTCGCGGCCTTCTTGCTCTCTTACATATTTTTGTAATGCGTCGTTTTTTGTTGTAGATCTCAAAAATATTTTTATCACAAAGCGCGTTTTCTTGATCACACTACCATATTCTAAGTTTAAACGTGGCGCCGAAACCTAAATAAATGTGAATATTTCATTGTCACCGTCTTCATCTTCACTTTCATCTTCATCTGACTCATCTGATGTTTCATTTTCATCGTGTTCTGTGGTAGTGGCGGCTTTTCAATACAATACGTATGACACTCCAAGATGTATCCCATGTGCTAGACAGATTTGATGAAACGCTTCTTTATCTTCGGCCTCATCTTTAAACACATTATTTCTTTACAGTTCCTAAGCAGACGCCGACAAACTTAAAAATCGGGAGAGATTTGTTCGAAATCGGTATTTTATTTGTAGAAGTGAAACATAAGATAAACAACTAAAAGCAATATCATTAAATACCACCTAGATACTAGCTATATGCATGTAGCGTTATGTTTTGTGTAGTGGATTTTGTGGTGATTTTTTCTATAATCGTGATTATTCGTGTTTTGTGTCATATCATATGATAACTCATCTGCAGTATGAACAACAATATGAACCATAGAAATCGAGCGTTCTGCATAGTCTTTAAACACCCTTTCAAAAATAGATCACTTTTTTGAAATACCGAAATAACGGTATTTTATCCTCAAATACCGGTATCAAAATACCGAAAAATACTATCGGTATACCGGTATTTCGGTATACCGGTATACCGGTATCCATGCCCTACTTGTGTTTGTTGTTTGCGGTTACGCAGTTCCTGTTCAACCTCGAAATCATAATCTGGAGATCCATAAAATGTCAAAAAACTATTTTTGATTTCCGAAAAAGTACGTAACCCAGGGCGTAGTGAGCGGAAATATTTCAAAGCGATCCCGGATAAAAGTTCGTGGAACCGCCTGGCTACGTAGGTCTGGGGGAAATCACTAGCCAGCATATTTTCCTCCACGCAGAAAAAGAATTCTCGAACGCAGGAACTACCGTCGAACTTCAGGTTCCACTTCGACAACGAGATGTCCTTGGAAACTAAATATGTCAAGCGTTTTTTATCTTCAGGCATATCAACAACCTGGTCTATCCTTGGAATCGTGAAATTAGAAGTGGTGGGTTGGGGTAAACGAGTAAAACGGGCAGTCTGGAACCTCTGAGTACCAAGAATTGGGCTCTGGACGGGAACAGACGGAGTTGCCGTAATAGGAGGTTCTAAGAAATCATCGGTAACCTCGGCAGCATCTTCAACCAAACCTTGTTGTTGAATTTCTTCAGGGGCCGCGTCTCCGTAAGCACCAACCTCAGGATGTTCCATCTTGATTAGAAATAATCAAAACTAAGACGGGAACGGATTCACCCACAAAAAATATGTGACAAAAATAATGGGAACTGGGGATAAAAACCCTTACGGAGTTTGCCACATATGATACGTAAGATTTAGAGGTTCGGGCCTAAACGGAGTTTTAAGGAAAAAAAGGTTATGGGGTAAATTAGAATATATGTATTTTTATGATTATTTTAAAAGTAAGGAACAATAAACAATAGGAGTATAAAAAAGGTGCGATTTCATTGGTTGACCGTGTAGACAATTAAAAAAAACAATGACCTAATATATTTATGGAGAATTTACGGAAATAAATTTAAGGTTACAATTTTATTTGTATATAAAATGGTTATTTCATAGTATGCCGGCAGGCAACGATCGTCACCGTCCCTTTGGTACTTAAATAAGTTACTAAGTTTAAAATTTCAGTTTGATCTGAATTACCCTATCTTTTAACAAAATATGTATCAGATACAAAACACATTTTAAAATTTAAAATAAATAACTAAAGGTTAGAAACTGGAAACAGGAAATCTTCTAGGTCGGCAGAAAGGTCAGAGAGTCAGAGAGTCGCTTGGGATAAAAGATAAAATAAATTCACTTCCCTTATGGCGAGCAGCTGGGCGGGCAGTAGAAAGGACTGGCTGGTGATCAGCACTGCTCCGTCCCAGGATTAATCCTTTATCCGGTAAAACTTCGGGGACGTCAAACCTCGCAGGGGCTGGATGAAACCCTACGGAGATATAAAAATGTAGTCCGCCGCAGTACCAAAAATACACGCAAAGCGGTTTCCTTATACAAATTACTTACCACAGAATAAAATGGTGGGCCTCAACAACAACTTATAACACAATTTGTACAAAAAATTTAAATACACATCAGTTTCGACGGGACCACGATCAACCTTTGTTTTTCTCTTGTCAAAAAATAACAACTATTTTCAAATTCAAATACCATAGAGCAACGACATCAAAAAAGAATTTAATTATGAAACGTGACAAAAGAGAACGGCTCGAAACGATAGTTAGCGTTTCAAAAGTTACTATGTTAAATATAAAAAGAAGAAGAAAAAAACAAAATTCAAATTAATGGTTAGGGTAAAGTTATATTAGTACTAACATACAGTACGGCAACTCACTGCCGCTCTCTAGATTGCGACCTCACCCCCTTGTCACCCAGATTGATACAGATTGGTTACAGTTTGGTTGTCGAACGTATAGGATTTCGCCGCCATTTTGTTTGTTCCGTCATTCCTTTTTTGAAATGTCATTTCTGGCCCATTGTATGAAGTGTCGGTGTAGTTAGGGTATACTTTTTTATGTTTGGTACTACGTGAACCTTAAAACATTGATTCACGTAGACACAGTCCAGTCTATCTGCTATCATCTGCTATCATCTGCTGGCCGTGTTTCATGTCAGTTAATCTACGTGATCATCCCAACTATTACGCAAGCCACACTGAGCTACGCACGGCCGCTTCATAGTCGCCAATATTTTTTGAGGTATTTTTTCAGATTTGGTGTTTTTGAACAATCCAAACAATACCTTTTGAACGAAAAAGGTAAACTCACACCAACAAGAAAAATGATATGTGGATTAGCTGCTGGCACTGTCGAAGGAACAGCAATTGTTACCCCAACTGAAAATTTCAAAGTCAAGTTAATAAATGACAGTTGTTTGGAAAAACCGAAATGTAAAGGGCTGTTACATGGCGTTCAGACTATTTATAAAGAGTTCGGTAAGCTTTGGACATGAACAAGTTAACAATACTTGCTAATCAGCCTGCTTTAGCATATGAATCAGCCAAAGGACGTCCCCTGCTGTTAGGCATAGGCCTCTCATGAGTTGGGGGGGAGGGGTGGTGGGGGTTGCCGTAATCGCCACGCTTGGCAGGCGGGTTGGCGATTATGCAGTGTTGTGGTGGCACAGTATAGTGATTTCTTAATCATTGGCACAGTACGCGGAAAGGACGCTGCTGCCCATCCTCCGGTTATTTCCCTTAGACGCCAGCTGCTACGACACTCATTGGAAGAGATGGGATGGCCGGGAACCATATATGCCCAACATTACTTACGAACCTAAAAATATCCTTTTCACTTTTCATGATCGTAAAGTTGTCATTTATATTGAGAGAAGGTTGCATAAAATGGTTCTTCATGCTCTTGTGCATAAATTGGGTCCATATAATAGCCGACACGATAATACACGGCCCGTGAATGTACGACACGATAATACAAGTCCCCGGTACTTGAATTATCATGTTGTACATTCACGGGCCGGCTATTATCGTGTCGAGAGATATCAGCACGGAACGATATTACACGGCCGAGAATGTCCGACACGATAATTCAAGTCCTAGGTACATGTATTATCATGCTGTGCATTAACGGCTGCGTAGTAACGTGTCGGCTATTATCTACACGTACTGATATTGTCCGACACGGGAATGCACGGCCTGATAATTCGAGTCCTCTTCCTATTGGCTGAGGAACTCCCGTTGCTGATTGGTCGATTATTCATAAAGCGTTTATGGTTAGTCAATATCTGAGCCTCGTTTAGATATGGAAGGTCCATTTACACATTCGGTCAAGTGGCAAGGCGAGTTGATACTAGTGTTACGTCTACACTATCGTTTCCTCTACATTCGTTCTAGCTGAATATTATGAGGAGTAAAATCTAATGGTCGAATGACCGTGTCACGTTTTTTGAAATACCTATGTTTTTTGAAGTATTTTTGGAGTTTACTCCTTAAGAATTGATTTTCATAATATATAAGGTGTGTAATTTGTCTGTATTGTGTGTGTAATGTGTGTAATATGTGTGCAATATGTGTGAATGTGTGTGTGTGTGTGTTATGTGTGTAATGTGTGTGTAGTGTGGTTGTAATGTGTGTGTAATGTGTATGTAATGTATGTGTAATGCGTGTGTGTGTAATGTATGTGTGATGTATATCTAATGTTGTAAATTGTGTGTAGTGTGTGTGTAATGTGTGTGTATAATGTGTATGTAATGTGTGTGTGTGTGTGTGATTTTTGCGTAATGTGTGTAATTTGTCTGTAATGTGTTGGTAATTTGTGTAATGTGTGTGTAATGTGGGTGTAAAGTGTGTCATATGTGACTAATGTGTGAAATGTTTGTGTAATGTGTGAAATGTGTGTGTGTGTACGTACGTAGGTATGTGTGTATGTCCTTTTTAGTTACTGGACCGCTTGCTTCCAAAACTTGAGGGTCCCAGAGGTCCTTTTTCACGAGATGTTGTCAAAGGTTTACCAATTGTGAATGAAAAAAAAATCCGTGGTCAGAATTGAAGAAAAGTGGCCGCCATTTTAAACTTTGTATTTACTGGACGGAATGCTTCCAAAATCGATATTCCAGAATGAAAAAAATTGGCCGCCATGCCCCAACACATTTATAATCGTTAGTAAGGAGTAAACTGCAGTCGTGCGTCAGAGCTGACACACACACTTTTTTATTTCTTTCTGTATCGAAAAGACAAGGACACAGTGCTTAAATTTAGTTTATTCCTTTCCAACAAGTTTAATCGTGTTACATTGAATTGACATAAATTAGTACTAGCCAAATTGGATGTTAATTTATACTAGTGAATGATTTGTATATTTTATTTCGTTAATTTTTTTTAAAGTTGATTTTTATTGATTGTTTGCTTGATAGGATTAAAAAATTCTGAGATTATTAATGTATTCTTTTTAATGAAAGACACTACTCTTTTTTCTTATAACATTTGTTAAGTAGAAATATACAGGGTGTTTGGGAAGTAGTGCAGAAAACTGAAAGGGGAGCCAGAGGCGGTCATTTGGAATAGATTTGACTTAATACACTTGTAGCCTAAGTCTCACAGTTTTCGAGATATCCGCTTTTTAATTTTCAGATTTTGTATGAAAAACGCATTTGTTTAAATATTTCATGATTTTCCAAAAAAAAGTTATACTACAGTTAAAGTGCAAAATACGGTAAAAACTTCCTCAGTTTATCAACTTTCCAACAAAGTAAAAAGTTAAAAAAATACAAATGAGTTTCTACAAAAAACTATGATTGTTGTCATAAGGGTGCCTCGAATCCCATACTAATTTTACAAAAATTTTCTATGGAAAAAATTAAATTCGAAATTTTTGCATGAACTTGTGAATTCAAAGTTATTCAATGATTCTAGAGGGACACAGATGTCTGATAATGCGAAAAACATTATAAATTTTCGAATTAAAAAAAACAATAATTGAAGGGGATTGTATGAATTGAAACTCCATAGATTTGTTCGAAGTTCGACGTCAGAGCGAGACACATATAGTGAGATAGTTGCAGAGAGAAAGTATGGCGGTGGTTGCCTTTATTTGTAAGATTTTATCTATCTCGCTATTAGTGGGATCATGGGTGACGGTTTATTTAGAAAAGGACAACAATACAAAAAATACTTAGAAACTAATTACATACATGAACATTTAAAACAAAGGAACATAAGTGCTTAAAAACATTATTTACAAATTGGAGGGTTTATTTCCTCTAGTCGCTTACAGTCTCCCCCTCGGTGCGCTTAATAGCACCAATAGTGATCGGGGTAGCGACGTTTTCTCCTGTGCTTTCGCCAGTTCGCATCT
Source organism: Coleophora flavipennella (assembly GCA_947284805.1). Taxonomy (NCBI): domain Eukaryota; kingdom Metazoa; phylum Arthropoda; class Insecta; order Lepidoptera; family Coleophoridae; genus Coleophora; species Coleophora flavipennella. The sequence continues at coordinate 7,009,903 of OX369283.1, read as the reverse complement.
TGCGGTTTTTTCTTAACGTGAGCTGCTATACGTGTTTTGTTTTCAAGCAGGTTTTTGAACAAGGCGATGTACTGCAGGAATCGGGCTGTGGCTCGTAAAAAGCGTAACCATGTAGAGCATCGCGTTGGATCGGGAGTAACAATGGTTACACGTCTAATCGTGTGGGTTGTAAGACGTTCTTCTCCGATTGTTACGGGTACAGTAGCGGATCGGTCAAGCGGCCATTCTGAGTCGGGCTTTCGTAGGAAGGCGGGGCCGGAAAACCATCTATGGCCTGAGTTGAAGTTTCCTGGGGTGCCGCGGGTTGCGTCGTCAGCCACGTTTTCTTTCGTGGGTACCCATCTCCACTCATCGGATTTGGTATGATCTTCCATCTCGGCTAACCGGTGGGCTACGAACATCTTGAACGTGCGTGGGTCGGACTTGGCAAGAACGGTGCGTGAGTCGGACCAGTATAATCTTCTCTTTATTTTCTTATCCATTTCTGTCTGTATGGTGGCGTATGCTTTTTCATTGGCATCGCAGAACATGTGTAGCGCTGCTTCTTGGTTCGTTTGCGATACGCATCTTGGTATATACAAACTAGTTAGTTCGTGTAGGTGCGATAGCCATGCGCGCCATTGCAGGTCTTGTGCGAGCTGCACGGGCTCGTCCCATCTGGATTTCGTTCTCCACAGATCTTGGATGAGCATCTTTCCTTGGACGAGCGTAGCTGAAGCAAGGCCTAGCGGGTCATATATTGACATCACAGCGCTAGTTTTGGTAGGCGCGCGTTGTCCTGTAAGCGCCTCTTCGGGCGTGTGTCGCATGTTTAAAGCGAAATTGAACGTATCTTCTTTTACGTTTTCTCCCTTCGCTAGGGTTTTTATTTCCCTTTCAAAGCAGTCTCGCTGAACAATTTTGAAAATCCTTTCTTCGGCGTTTTTTATTGTCTCTTCCGACATAGGCACGAGTTCGTTAGTGCGAGCGAGAGGGGTAGCGAGTGAGTCGGGTAGATTGTTTCTCATAGACGAGCGAGCGAGAGGTGTAGCGGGGTTGTGTTTCTGTCCCTTTCTAGCGTGAGTTAAGTACCAAGCTTGACGCGTAGTAGGCGCGTAGTTCGTAGCAACTTCCGCGTAGCCGCTGTCTATCAAATTTTTTATTCGCTTTTCGTAGCTTCCTTTGAAGTTTTTATCCTTCTTCTTTTTCTTTTCTATGCCGAGCAGTCTTCGCAGAGCGTTGGGTCGGCTTTCAGGCATTCGTGTGTCGTCTGTCTTCCATAATAGCCCGGTTTCGAACCATCCTTCCTCGGGCACGTACTTGCAGGTTGACTTCAGTATTGTGAGAGCTCGTTCCTCCGGATCGTTCGCCGGTTTTCTAGGCGCTATTCCGAGCGAATCGATGGTGAAATGTTCCTCTATGAGCTGCTCAACGGTGTCTTCGTGCGTACTGACATGTGTGAGGTGGTTGATGACGTGTATCGACCTTACAGGCTTCGTTATACTGGAGTTACAGCCATGAAGGACCCATCCTAGGGTCGTAAGCGAAGCGACGGGCCGAGACTTGCTTCCGCTGCGTACGTCTTGTGACACGATCAAGTGCCAGTTATCTTGCCCAATCAGCAGTGAAGGCTGGGCAGTGTCGTACGTGAGCTCGTAGGGCACGTCTTCCAGGTGTGGACAGTCATCCAGGTCTTTCTTCCTGACCGCTTGAGGTGCCAGTTCCAGCTTTTCTATTGTAGATGCGGTCATGTCTTCGTACTCGCGGCAGTAGAGTCCTCTTATTTTCAGTTCAAGCCGCCGGGAAGTAGCTTCCTTTAGTCTCTGTCCTCCCATTCCCTCGATGAACAGTTCCTCCTTGGGGCCCCGCGCGCCTATCTCGTCGGCTACGCTTTTCTCGATCAGCGTGACGGTGGAGCCCTCGTCGAGAAGAGCGAAGAGTTTCTTTGTTCCCGTTGGACCCGAGATTTCTACTGGAGCGAACTTTAGGTAGGCCTTCGTGGCCACCAACGTGTTGACCGATGCAGTTTGCTTATCTTCTTTGTTTTCCTCCTGTTTTTCTTGCTTTTCAGGCGCTGAGTCTGCGTGCAGTAGCACGTGGTGGCCACGCCTACACTTGGAACACGGTTTCGCCTTACAGTTGAAACCTCTGTGTTTTGCACTTCGTAAACAGCGAAAGCATACGTGAGTTTTTCTCACTATCTCCCATCTCTTTTCCACGTTAGCGTTTGTGAATATCGCGCAGCTCTTCAGTTGGTGGTCTCTTTCACACGCAGGGCAGGCGGCATCTTTTGTCTCTTTCTTTTGATTAGTAGCGAAGACGTGTTGCATCTCTCTTTCGCATGCTTCGTCCTCGTCACTCGTCGTTCTGCCGCAGTCGTAATCTGACTCGTAACTTGCTTCTTCGACCACTGCTGTAGCTGCGTTCACCCTTCGTGGTTTTCGTAATGCGCCGCCGTTGTTTGTTTCCCGCTTAACGCTCCCTGTGTCGTAAGCTTCAAACTGGTCGGCTATCTTGTTCAGGAATGTTGACAACGCGAGTAGTATGGGTTGCTCCTCGTCCAAAGCTCGATAATCGAACCACCGGAACCGTATGATGGGGCTCATCTTCTCAATGATTTTCTCAGACAAATCGCTCGAGTGTAGAAAGTTGGTCTTCTTCATCTGGACGATGGTGGCTACTGTGTTGGCTACAACACCTGCAAATTGCACTATTTCTCGTGCGTCGTCCGTCAACGGGCGTAATTTGTCGATATTTGCCATCTCGTTCTTTATGAGGTATGATGGGCGGCCGAATCGTCGTTCCAGGGCGGTGAGGATGTCTTCTGGGTCGCTCGCTGTGTAGAGCCTGCCTTTGATTGCCACTCTCGCTCTACCCTGTACAGCGCGCCGTAGCCTTGCGACATTTTCTATGCCGCTGAAGTACGACTCCGTGTCCCGGTAAGTGGCGTGGAATGCGATCCACTCGTTTGGGTTCCCGTTGAAGGAGTGCAGCTCTGCTATATAGCGCGGCGCGGTCTTCGGTCTGTTGCCCGTGGTACTCGCTTTGATAGCTTCCATTATGGCGTTTGCCAAAGAACTTTCCGTGTCCTTTTTTCTTTCTTCCTTAGGAGCCGGTCGGGGCGCGCTCTCCTCACGCTTCTCCCCTGCCGCCGGCTGCGGCAATATGGCCTCCACTCCAGTAGCAATGTGTGCGTGTTGTCCGACCCACTGGTCTACTCTCTCGTTGACGGTAATGATTTCTTCGTCAGACTCGGAGTCGGAGTTCACCTGCAGTAGTTCCAGACGTAGCCGAGCGCAGTCGGCAGCGGCGCGCGCCTTTTCCAGGTTGAGCTGTTCTAGCTCTAGTTGGGCTTGTATTTCGGCCCTGCGGCGCCCCGCTATTGACTTTCCTCCTCTCGACTTGGTTAGGACGGGCATCACTGAAGTGAGCTTTGATGTGTCTGTGCAATCCTTCGCAACCTTCTCTCTCTCGAGTATAGGTGCGTCTCCCTCTCGCGGCGGTTGTTCCTCAACGCCGGTCTTGTTCTCGCTCATCGTCCGATCCGTCGCGTTCGTTGCTGTGCTAGTAGCTGTAGATTCGGTGCCTGATTCCGTAGATACCGTGCCCGATTCCGTAGATACCGTACCCGATTCCGTAGATACCGTACCCGATTCCGTAGATACCGTACCCGATTACGTCTCGCTCGTTGTGTTCCCACTACCCGACTTATCAGTTCCCTCGCTTTCTCCCCTTTGCGACCTCGTCTTCATCTCACTGCTACCGAACCGGCTCTTCTGCACGGAACGGTGCGATGAAGAAGCTACCTTGAAAAAGGCCGCCCCACCGCGTACTAAGCCTTGAAAAAGACTGCGGCAGTTACTCCTGCAAGGTTATTGCTGGAGCCTAAATACTCACTAGGAAACTTATGAATTCAGAAACTTTGAGGTCAGAAACTATATGACGGTTGACGGTTGGGTGTCTTCTTTGCCAGCGGTGACCTCTCGACGGTGCGTGGACTCGATGATGCTCTGCTCTGAACGCCGCTGTCCTCTTCTAACCTCGAAGTCAGCTTGCCCGAAGTGAACCTTCTTATTTGAAGATCTTCTATATTGATTCTTCTGTTCTTCGATAATGAATCTTCTGTTCTTCGATAATGAATATTCTTTCTTCTATAATGAATCTTCTTTCTTCGATAATGAATATTCTTTCTTCGATAATGAATCTTCTTTCTTCTTTACTGACTTCTTTCTTCCATGTGCTGTTTCATTCTTCTAAATCCGGCACTCGATGGACCAAAACTGAAGGGGATTGTATGAAATGAAACTCCATAGATTTGTTCGAAGTTCGACGTCAGAGCGAGACACATATAGTGAGATAGTTGCAGAGAGAAAGTATGGCGGTGGTTGCCTTTATTTGTAAGATTTTATCTATCTCGCTATTAGTGGGATCATGGGTGACGGTTTATTTAGAAAAGGACAACAATACAAAAAATACTTAGAAACTAATTACATACATGAACATTTAAAACAAAGGAACATAAGTGCTTAAAAACATTATTTACAAATTGGAGGGTTTATTTCCTCTAGTCGCTTACAATAATGTTTCTTGATAATTTGTATGGGAATTAGGACACCCTTTTGAAAGCAATCATTATTTTTGTTGCAATGAATTTGTATTTTTTTAATTTACTTTGTTGGAAGCTGATAAAATGAGGAAGTTTTTACCGTAATTTGCACTTCAACTGTAGTATAACTTTTTTTTGGAAAATCACGAAATATTTAAACAAATTTCTTCAATTTTTAATTCACTAAAATCAAAAAAATTTAGTAGGTACATAAATGACGCTGCAAAACTATGACGTCACGTCTAGGTATTTAAAATATTTTTAAAACAAAATGCTGTTTTTGAGCATTTTTTGACAGATGATTAAAATGATCAGCATAGATGTATATTAAAATAATAATTGCAGAACTTTTTTTTAATAAAATTCTTTTTTTCCAAATGGAATATACATGTATATGAAATTTTGCTTTATATTACAGCCACGCAATTATTTCAACATGTGTTTTTCCTAGCAGTTGCAAAGAAACTTCAAAGAACAGTCTATGGATTCCTAGGGAAAAGTTGATAGTTCAGTATGATTTGTAACCCCTGATAGCTCCACCAAACTATGGTGGTAAAAATATTTTCTTATTAAAAATGAATTTCGATATTTTGCCTGCAATACTCATGAAATTTTTGTAGGTAGGTACTTGTAGTGAGAAAGTAAAAGCATTTACTGGCATTTACTTACTACCTAACTCGGAGTTTTAATTCACCATTTTACACAGACAATCCGGCATGTCGTTTTTGTATTAAACCAGAACTACATTTGTATGGAAACTCGAGCCTCCTGGGGACCCTTAACAAAATTGCTTAAATGTTCTGTGTGGCAGTGGCATCATGGAACTTTGAAAAAAATAATGAAGTCAATATTGTGCCCCCGTAGAATATAATGCTAAATATGTTAAAGACTGTGAATTAGAATCTTTTTGAAAAATATAATGTTTATCCATTAATCTATAACAAAACCAAATAAAATAATTTAATTTAAGCAAATCATGTATTGTTAATTATACTGTCCTGTAAGTTGATCAGTGCAAATGCAATAACAACACAATTATCCAAATATTTTAACAGTTTCTTATACAGAATGAGGTTTCTCGCAAGCGTCATATGTCTCTCTCAATATGAATCCTTAAACTCGCTTCTACTTGTATCGCTTGATCTTGAAAATTAGAGCAGTCATCCTTCTGGGTAACGGATTGAAAATCTGAAACAAACAGTACATTTTATTTATAAGGTACCTCATCAGCACATCAGCTGAAGGACGTCCACTGCTGGACAAAGGCCTCCCCAAGGATTTGCACGATGACTAGTTCTGCACTGCCCGCATCCAGAGGCTTCCTGTATCCTTTACCAGGTCACTGGCCACAGAGTGGGAGGCCTGCCTATGCAACATTTTCCAGTGCGCGGTTGCTACTCGAAAACTTTTTTACCCTAATGGCCATTCTTTCTAGGAGTTATGTGCCCCACCCACTGCCACTATCGAATCTCATCATTTCTCATTTGGTCACATGGAAACTCCAAGCAAAGCACACAACACTAGGAAAACAAAGGATATTGGAATTATAGTTATATATTAAATATTTGCATGTATTATGCCAAGCAGTTAATAACCAATGGATTGTTAATAGCTAATTATTATATCAGCTCATACATGTCCCCACCGAGGAGCTCGAGCCTACCCTGTATCAGGGCGATTAGGCCTTAGTCGATCACGCGGGCCCAGTGCGAGTTGGTCGACTTCACACACAACCTTCGAGTTTCTTCGCAGGCGTGTGGAGGTTTCCTCACGAAATAATAGCTAATAGAGAGGAAAAATTAATAGGACGCTGGATTTCAGAAGAGAGAACATCATATAAGTAAATGCATATTTAGAGCAGTTAAAGAATCATAACAATAAGATACATAATAAGTTATCAAATAGGCAAAAATGTATAACAGACCAAATTTTTTTTTTCATATTTTACATATAAATACACGCAGTGCAGTGAAATACACGCATCAGCTTTTTAAGCTGCTAGTGTATAAACTATAATAATAATAATAATAATAATAATAATATAGATTCTTTGGGAAAGTTGTTTGCAATCACGAGTATATTCATATCTATTGCTATCAAGAACTAATTAAAAGTCACCCTATATAATGTATATCACTGGTGTCTTGTGCCTGAATGCAATAATTAATATGAGTGTAAAAACACCACAAAAATTGAGGATTCAAGTGCCGAGTGATATTTAAATAAGAAACACAAAAAAAAATCATTGTCCACAAAGACTAGACTCTATTTCTGTGAAGTCCACTTTGATGTAAATAGTCGGAATATAAAGACCACATTTTTCTATCATAATTCCTACTTTCTTTTCCACTGTTTTCCTGACTTTGTCCTCCAGTTTTTTACCTCTTGTTATTGCTGAAGTTTCTGGAATTTTCGCACCAAAAATCATAGCGATCAGAGTACCAATCACAGTTTTGTATCAGCTCACTTCATAGCATTTCGAAGCTGTGATTCTGCCATATCATACCACTAGCCACTTTTGTGTTGATTTCTGGTTCCACTTTCTATCAATGATATGGGTTTTGATTGAAAAGATGAGAGATTTTAGTTAAGAAAATGTCACAGTTTTCATCATTATAGTTAATTACAAGGTGACGCAGTGAGAGAGTTGACTTGCTGTCAAAATCGGGTTCATGCTTCAAAAACTGGCATGTGTCGATTTTTATCTTTTTGCATTGCACAACAAATTCATTTAACACACTGCTGTCTGGAACTATCTTCTTAAGTTTTCCTTTAGACATTTCTTATGCACTCAAAATTTTTATTGTTGAGCCAACTTCCAAATCGATGTACCCTATTGTACAGTTGAGCCCCAACCTTAGCCAGATTCGATTTCCTCCAATAGCATTCAACCGAAGTACACGACGGAGCTTCGGTTCGGCGGTATAACCACATTAAAAATGCAACACCATGCTTGCAGCCACCTTCCGACGAGGGGCAATCGTGGCACTTGACAGTCAGTCTCTTCCTGTATAACCACATTAAAAATGCAACACCATGCTTCCAACCACCTTCTGGACGAGGGGCAATCGTGGCACTTGACAGTCAGTCTCTTCCTGTTCGTTCACCATAAGTGTCACTGCATAGGGTTTGAAACGCACTTTGTGTTCCGGGCATACCGTATACTTAACAAAGCATGTGTTTTGAATCCGCTTGAGTTGCACATAGCCTATTGCGTCGTCTCCGTCCGGACCTGATAACAAAAAAAATAGGATAAGTAATGTTGGATGGTAACACAGGGTATTATCGTATTGCACTTCACTGCATAGTCTCTTCAATGATAATAAGACATTGTAGTATTCGCATCCGTTAGCCATTGGTCACGTTGTTTATAGCAAGACTCGAAGTCTACGTCAAAAAATAATTTAAAAAAAAATGTGTCATCCTTATCTAGAGGCACTCTCTCGCTTGAAACGTCATTATCGTTTTCGTGCAGCCTGCGGTCGTGACCATTTTGTTAAGTTTTTGTATATAACTCGTGTTAAACGGTGATTTACGACGTAAAATGCCTCGAAAACGAAAGCGTGAGGATTCAGAAGAAAGATTACGACGGAAAATTAAAAGATATGAGGAAAAACTGAACAGGATTCGGCGGTCAGAAACGCCGGCTTCTTCTCCCCCACGTGGCAGCGTGTCCGATACGGAGCAGTCGCCATTAGAACAACTATCAACTTCGGATCCCACGTACTTGGAAGTAGAAGAGGCTGCCACAACTTCCCCAGCTGAAACGCAAGAAAACAGCAACGAAAATCAAGGTATAGTAAACCTAACCTATTTTCACTACATTACTTGAGATTTCTAACCACTAACACTGTAATATAGCGCTATTTAGTGCTTAAATTTTAAACTTTTTTTAAGGCTTTTTAGCCAAAATTCTCAAAAATAACAGTCTTTCATCGTGTAAAACCATTACTTTTGCACTATTTAGTGCTTACGTATACCTACTTACTTTTTTGTAAGTTACCTACTTTCGTAAGGCTATTTAGCCTTAATTGTCATGGGTATTTACCCGCATATAAAATAATCTACTATTGAGTAGTAACATTTTTTGTACAAATTTTGGTTTGTACTCTTGCAGATGTGGAGCTTGATGACGAAATTTCAAATTTACTTGGTGAAGCACCACAGGAGACCAAATTCGGTCCCCCGATTCATAAAGACTTTGCCATAAGATTTGCAGACATAATAAAAAATGGTCTCACCAAAGAAAAAAGAAATGAAATAAAGAAGGTTTATCTTCCTCCGGAAAATTGTAAGACAATTGAAGCTCCAAAGCTCAACCTCGAAGCACAAGCTGCAGTAAATGAAATGGCTGTAAAAAGAGACAAAGCTATCGCTTCAAAACAAAATCAAATAGGCTGTGCCCTCACAGCCTTAGCAGTTTCATTGGGAAAATTATGTAAAAACAAAACCAAGGAAAATATTTCCATTATATCCAACATAAGCGATGCCGCCCGCCTGTTATGCGACCACCAGCGTCAAGAATCAACAACTAGAAGGAACTTTATTCTACAAGGACTGGAACAAACCACACGTGACTCCATCAAAGATACTGAAACAGATCAGTGGTTGTTTGGGGAAAACTTTTCAGAAAAACCTAAGGCTTCAAAGGCCATCAAGAAATCAGGACAAGAAATAAGTGTCAAGGCTAAGAAAACAACTCAACAAACAAAAAAGCCTTTAAACGTCAAAGGCCCGGTGAACTACCAACTCAGGAACAGGACTTATCGTGCCGGGACACAACAGGCATACCAGAGCTACAGGAAACAACCACCACTTGCTCCACAAAGAACTTACAATCAGCCTCCGAGCAAAGTTCCCCAGAGGCAATCCAACAGTCGCGGTTAGTCAGCCTTTTTGTGGTCGTTTGAAAAACTTTCATAATGAGTGGTCTCAGATTACTGGTGACACTAGAATACTAAATTGGATAAAAGGTTATAAAATATCATTTATTGATACACCATCACAACATGTAGTACCAAAAAATTTACATTTTTCAGAAATAGAAACTTTAGATATTGATGTTTCTATTAATAAATTATTAAAAAAAGGAGCTATTATAATTATGTTGTGATCCTTGTGAAGGTCAATTTTTATCGAAAGTGTTCACTGTCCCTAAGCCAAATGGTGAAAGCCGTTTTATACTTAACCTTAAAAATCTTAATAAGTTTATCAAGTTCAAGTTTATTCGAAAAACAATTTAAATTGTGTACGAATTACATAAAAATATAAATAAACATAGCATACAAACAATTCAAAAACTAAACGAAACTAAAGTACCTACATAAACTAATCCTAATGAAGTATCACATTGTACGATCTAATTATGAAAGAGTAAAATCTTCAATGCAATAGCAACACTTGTCCAAAAGAAGTGCCTTTAGTGCGCTTTTAAAAACATGAATGCGTGACTCCAATTTTAATTCAATAGGCAACTTATTAAAAAGCAATACTGCTTGATTTCTTGCGGAATGCGTTACAACTCTGAGTTGTGGTTTAAATTTGTTCTTAAGGTCTTTTCTCCTTGTTTCGAACCTTGCCTGCATCTCAATTTCAGATTCATAATTTTGTCTAATTTTTAATACGTCTGTCAGAAGGACTAAAATATAAAGACTGGGAACTGTTAGTATTCTGAATTTTTTAAAGTACTCCTTACAAGATTCCCATGGAGGAATACGTGCTATAGTTCTTATTGCCCTTTTCTGAATAACAAATGCTCTATGTATGTTATATTTGTAGCTGTTGCCCCAAAACCTTATGCTGTACCTCAGCTTTGACTCAACCAGAGCATAGTAAACCAGTATTAAGTGATCAGTTCTCAATTCATTTCTTAAAGTGCGCAAAGCATAGCAAGCTGAGCTTATATGTTTGTTTTAATTCATAATTGGTAAACCCTTGACAACATCTCACCTGGTGGTAAGTGACGATGTTGCCGAAGATGGAAGCGGGCTTACCAAGATTCCTTATATTATATTATATTATTATTATTATATTATTCCTTATATTATTCCTTATTTTATATGGTTTTCAATTGCGATAACTTCAACCTTCCAGTTTAATAAAGAGTCCACGTGGACGCCGAGAAATTTTACAACGTCTGCCTGAACCAACGTGTCATTCATTGTTGATATATGTAATTGTTCTTTTTTATTTTTTGTAGTTGTCTTAAATAGCATAGCATTTGTTTTTTGAGTGTTTAAATGTAAGTCATTGACAGAAAACCACCGCTCAAATAAGGACATCGTTTCATTGCATACATTTTCAAGATCTTCTATCATTTTTCTTGATAAAATAGCATTGGTATCATCTGCAAATAATACTATTCCGATTTCTGGTAAGGTGTTATACATATAGTAAAGCATGTCATTCATAAATATAATAAAGAAAATTGGACCCAAGACTGATCCTTGAGGTACACCCCTGGATACTTTAACCATTTTAGATTTTACACATTGCTCATTACCACTGTCATCAATGTCCATGATCTCGACAAATTGCTGCCTGTTTGTCAAATAAGATGTAAAAAGCTTCAGTTCCATATCTCTAACCCCGTAGTGTTCTAGCTTTTTTAACAAAGTTTTATGATTAACCATATCAAAAGCAGCACTTAAGTCCAGGAATACTCCACCAACCTTATCCTTTCTGTTAAGCCTTTGCATTATATCGTCCAACAGAGTATCGATAGCCTCCGACGTACCTACACCTCGTTGGAATCCAAATTGTCTTTGGTGTAATAGTTTAGAATTTTGCAGGTGGCATACAAGTTTGTCTTTAATAATGTTTTCAAATATTTTTGATAAGGTAGGTAGTAGAGAAATGGGGCGGAAATTACCAATATCCGTCTTTTTATTCTTTTTATTAAAAAGTTGAGCTAATGGCTCTGCCAAAATATCTATATTGTCCTTAAAAATCCCAATCGGCATGTCATCGTACCCACATGATTTCTTGTTATCGAGTCTGGTAACGATCTTTGTTATTTCTAGTGCAGTAGTATGCCTGCAACATAGGCTTACCTCTGTCTTGGGTGCGTATTTATGAAGGATATGAATTACTTTACCTAGTTCACTTGTTGTTTCCTTCTTTCCATGATCAAACCTTTTAGAGAATAATTCAACAATATCTTTAGGATCGCTTACAACTTTACCATCCACTTTCAGTATGAGTTTTTCTTTCCGAATTGTGTCTTTGTTTTTCCTTACTTTGTATACAATGTTCCATATCCCTTTAGATGAATTCTTTGATTTCGTAAGTTAGCTTTGGATGGATAAAAACTTAGCATTTTTTAGAACTTTTCTGTACTGTCTTATATATTTAATTTTATATTCAGATATACTGCGATCATTGTTTGCCTTGTCCATGTTACATAAGAAACGCTTCATTTTACTGGATATTTTTATCCCTTTTGTAATCCACTTCAAATATTTTTCTCTCTTTAGTTGTATTTTTACTTTTATTTTCCTGAAGCAGTTATCAAATATGTCTTTAATCTTTTTCAGTGTACAGTTTATTCCCATTTCTTCCCACTAAGTTTCTAGTATTTCCTTTCTAAACTTTAAACGATTTATTTTATTAAATACTCTTTTCTTGACAAATTTAAGGCAATTTTGCTCAGCCAAAATGCTAGTCATTAAACCCGCATGCCCATCTGATAAACCATTATGGTCTGTAATAGTATCTGTTACCATATAATCTGGAAGGTTAGTTATGATGTTATCTATGCAGGATTGTGCCTTGTTTCTTTTGAATGTAACTTCAGTAATAAGATGCCTAAAATTGTAACTTTTAAGTAGATTAACAAAATCTTGGTGTTTTTTATTCTCAGTATGCATATCAACATTGAAGTCTCCACATATTACAGCCTTTTTGTCAAATAGATGTTGTAATAGTAATTCAAATTTTTCCAGGAACAATTCAAACTTTTTTCCATTCTGATAACAACATATTACATATATATTAGTATCTAAGTCTTTTAAACCACATATTTCAAAGCTGTCTATTATGCTATTTTTGTTACAATATTTAAAAACTTCGGTACGTCTATCTTTTCAAAACGTTATCAAAACAGAACATTTCAAACTAGAAGATACACGCACAGCTACTAAATTGATGTCTCATGAATGTTATATGAGTACCATTGACCTTAAAGATGCTTATTTTTTATTACCAATTCATGAAAATTATAAAAAGTACCTACGGTTTATGTGGAAAGAAAAAATTTATGAATTTCAGGTTCTTCCATTCGGATTAAATACTGCGCCATATGTTTTCACAAAACTTTTAAAACCAGTCATGCAGTATTTGAGGTCATTGGGCCTTGTATCAGTAATCTATCTTGACGATATCTGGTGCTGTGGTATTTGTTTTCAAGAATGCTTTGATAATGTACAAGAAACTGTAAAAACCCTTTCTAAATTGGGTTTTTTAATAAATTTTGAAAAAAGCTCACTTACACCTAATACATGTGTAAAATTTTTGGGTTTCCTCCTCGAATCAAAAAAATATCACATTGCTTTACCCAGTGAAAAACGAATGTAAGTACATTAAAGAGGAAATAAAGAAAATTATGTTTTTTAAAAAATGTAAAATATGAGAATTTGCTCATATAACTGGGCTTCTGGTATCAGCATGCCCAGGCATACAATATGGTTTTTTGTACACCAAAGAATTGGAAAGACAAAAATTTCTAAATTTAATTTTTTTTAATGATAATTATGATAAGACAATGCAAATATCTGATAAAATAAACCCTGATTTAAATTGGTGGCTCTCTCACATTGACAAATCTGTAAATCCCATCAGGATCGGTAATTATTTACTAGATTTTTTTTCAGATTCATCACTGACTGGTTGGGGAGCCTCATGCGGAAATGAAAAAGCTGCGGGATTATGGAATGAACATGAAAGACAACAACACATCAACTACTTAGAATTAGTAGCCGCCTTTCTTGGACTTAAAGCATTTGCAAGTTACTACCGCAATTGCGAAATTCTTTTACGCATAGATAATACCACAGCTATTTCATATATTAACCGCGTGGGCGGAATACAACTCCCACATCTGAATGGCATATCGAAACAGATTTAGCAATGGTGTGAAAAGCGAAAAATAACTTTATTTGCATCTTACATAAAATCTGCACAAAATATAATTGCTGATAGGGAATCAAGAAAACTACACTCTGATATTGAATGCGAATTAAATGACATTTTTTTTCATAAAATTGTCTGTACCTACGGATATCCTGAAATAGACTTATTTGCTAGCCGTGCTAATGCAAAATGTTGGAAATATGTAGCATGGAAAAATGACCCTGATGCTTATAAAATCGATGCTTTTACCATATGCTGGAAGCCATATTTCTTTTATGTTTTTCCTCCCTTTGTTCTAGTAACAAAAGTGTTGCAAAAGATAATCTCTGAACAGTCGGAAGGTATTTTGGTTGTGCCGGACTGGCCCGCACAACCCTGGTACCCAGTTTATCAAAAGCTTTTAGTTTCAAAATCCCTGTATTTTGGCCCATGTGAAAATTTGTTTAAATCCTATTCCAGCAACCATCAATTTTGCCAGCGACTTACCCTGGTTGCTGCGCGCTTGTCAGGGAAGCATTTTCAAGACGTGGTGTGTCGGAAGCGCCGATGAATATCATACTTGCATCGCTCTCTGATAACACGGTAAAACAGTACAACACTTACCTAAAACAGTGGCATGCCTTTTGCATTAATTTAAACATAGATTATTTACAAGCCTCAGTTCCCTATATTCACAATTTTTTGGAACAACTGTATCAAGATGGTGCCACTTATACTTCCCTGAACTGTTGCAGATCAGCTCTTTCCCTAGTTTTAGGATCGAAATTATGTACCGATGACAGAATTTCACGCTATATAAAAGGCGTATTTAGACTACGTCCTCCGAAACCTAAATATGATGTAACATGGAATTCACTAGTCTTTAACTATTTATTAACAAAAGGGGAAAACAATAGTTTATCCCTAGAAGATCTCTCTAAAAAGTTAATCACGTTACTGGCCATCGTAACTGCTCATAGGGTTCAGACATTCTCTCTAATAAAAGTATCTAACATCTAAAGACTCTCTGATAAAATATGTATCAAAATACCAGATCTTATCAAAACTTCACGACCAGGTGGAGTTCATCCAATTTTAACCCTTCCAGTGTATACAATAAATCCTAACATCTGCCCTGTTACTGCCTTAATAAATTATATAGAGAGAACATCTGATATTCGTCGATGTGGAAATTTATTTGTGTCTATAAAAAGCCTCATAACCCTGTCACTTCACAGACGCTTAGCCGTTGGATCAAATGTACTCTTGCAAGTAGTGGAATAGATGTATCCATTTTCACAGCTCACAGTACTCGCCATGCTTCTACATCTACGGCTAAGCGTCTGGGCATAAACATCGACACAATCAGAAAGACAGCTGGATGGAGTGGCTCATCCAGGGTTTTTGGCCAATTTTATGACAGAGATGTGATTTCTTCAAATGATGATTTTGCTTCAATATTAAACATTGTGTAGGTAAAAGACACATTAAATGAAACTTTCATATCTTATAAGAATAAGAACGATTTATTAATAGAACAATAAATGAAAGAAAATTGCATTTTCAGTTTTCTTAAATACAAGAAAAATGTATAATGTTTTTTTAAAATAATTCATAATTATTTTCTAGAGCTAGAAAATAAATAAACCTGCATTGATTACAGAGTAATTCTATTATTTCACGACTCTCTGAACATCTACAATGTCTTATTATCATTGAAGAGACTATGCAGTGAAGTGCAATTAGAAATTAAACGAACTTACCTAAGTGAAGTTCTATTTTAATTGTACGAACTGCATAGTCTCGAAATGATAAAATCACCCTCCCACCCTTGTTTATAATAAACTTTACCCTTCATTAGGATACATTGTCGCGAAATAATCAAAATATTAGTTTTTCAGTGCTCATTGTAAACCTACTCTAAACTAAATGACGTTTCAAGCGAGAGAGTGCCTCTAGATAAGGATGACAAATTTTTTTTTAAATTATTTTTTGACCTAGACTTCGAGTCTTGCTATAAACAACGTGACCAATGGCTAACGGATGCGAATACTACAATGTCTTATTATCATTTCGAGACTATGCAGTTCGTACAATTAAAATAGAACTTCACTTAGGTAAGTTAGTTTAATTTCTAATTGTGTATTGTTATTGTACTTATTGTAAACAAACTTGATACGATAGGTACTTACATAGCTGTTTTAACATTTCTCAACTCGGCAGAACAGAAGTCTGGATGTGACGCAAAAAAATATGACATAACGTATTTATCCTTGGTAAATTTGTACCATCTGCTTTCGCAAAACCGTCTTTCATGATGTGATTTTAATAAAATAAAGGATCTGTGGTTTTAGATTTAGACATAGACAACAGATTAAATAGAGCGATATTTAAAATTAAATTATAAATTGCATTTTCATGTATAAATTTCGACGTTTCTCGTTTAATTTTTGCGAGAGCTATCAGAAACATGCATCTTTATATTTTTTCTTAAATGGTGAAAAATACCCCATTCTAAAGGAGGATCAACACATTATAAGTGCAGGGCAATTTTTGGAGAAGTGTTCATTGCCCCTAGGATAATACGCAAGCATTTGGCTTGCGTTTAATTAAGCTTTTCTAAAGCAGATTTATTACTAGGTTCAATTAAAATTTACCATAGTCAAAATGACTCCGAACTAAAGCATTATATAATAACTAGTGGATGCCCGCAGCTTCGCCCGCGCAGATCCCGATTTTTGCGGTTCCCGTGGGAATTTCCCAAAATCCATTCTTAGCGGATGCCTACGTCATAACATCTACCTGCATGCCAAAGTTCAGCTCGATCCGTCTAGTGGTTTGGGCTGTGCGTTGATAGATCACTATGTCAGTCAGTCAGTCACCTTTGAGTTATATATATTTAGATTTCAGACAGTATGGATGAGACCCCCACCAAACCCCTGATGGGACACGTAAAACTTTAATATTCTTTTCGCAATTTTGTGTTACATAGTTAAGATACGGAGCGCTAGTCATCTTGATGTCCAGGATTACGCCCAAAAATTTTACTCTATCAATAACGGGGATGATTTGATTTTTACAAGTTTAATCTCTCAGAATATACATATTTTTTTCTATAAAAACTTATATTTTTATTGTAGTGGTCTAAAAATCAAAATTAAACGGATTACAAAACCGGCCTGCTCAGGCGGCATTTTGTCAGTATATTTGTATATTTTCAAGATTTTTTTCAATTATTTTTTCTTAGAAATCTTTTTTTATTTTGATGCCATTGTAAAGGTATTAAGGTAAGCTACTACATTAATAGATAAAAAAATATGTCATCGCTCTTACTTTTAAAATGGAGATATTTTTTATGCAACAACTACCCATTTTCACCATAGAGTATTTTGAACCGCGTATTTAGTAATATTTTACTACACATATGTTATTGGTATTTAATATAACATAAAGGGTAACTATTCAGATTCAAGAATCAGTTAATAGTTTTACAATTTTTTGTTTCAATAAAGTATAAGAACCATTTTTACAACAACCAGAGGTCAGCTTCGCTGAGGACCACCCGCGACGCAGTTCAGAAGTGACCGCCGCGGGGATCTCCTTACACCAGTAGAAGCCCCCGTGTAACTCGCGTAACATGAGCAGTTTGCAGGTTATGGATAGTGTCACCTAAAGGGTTTGCGTCAGTGGAGACTAGTCTCAACTGAAGATTTTCCAAAACACAACCATTACGTATCGTAGGCCGGGGACCACGAACTATATTTGCATGAGTTTCCCTGCCAAAGCCTGGAGATAGAGGTGGTCTGGGGGCGAGGTGTAGAGAAGGTTATTTTTTTTAGCCTCTAGACATAGATAGAGGACTTGGCTGGAAGAAGCTGGTTGATGGTGTGTATTGGCTGATTGGGGAGAACATCACATTGGCTACATCAGCATACGATCTATAAATTGTCGGGAATTGAGAGGATGCCTCAGAATAAGGAATATTTTTCTCAGCCATTGTTACTTTAATAGCCTTCTGTCGGGAGTGCTCTCGACAATCCTTCTTGGTGGCATAGTGACTACCAGAACTAAAGAGGCAAGTTGAGTTGCTTTCTGAAATATCACAGGAATCACCTGTATGGTTTTGAGCACAACCTACCGTTGTAAGTAAGTAATAGAATAGAAAATGTAGATGAGAAAGCGATGATCACCAAAACACGTGAGTTATCCAACTTACATAAGGTCGGAATTCAAGAAGCTACAAACTTTCCTTTCAAATACACTGAGTTATAGCGTCTTAGTAAACTTTGCTTGGTTTACTAAAATATGACGTCACAGCTCGCAAATGTCATGTGAAAGGCTGTTTTCGCGGGAATTTCAAATTAATTATTATAATTATTATTTTTTTCCTAATAAATAACACTTTAAAAAAAAAGATATTATTTGCAAAGGTTTAAAATAAACCTATGTAAATTTTAAAATATATTTTCAAAAACTGTCAAATAGCAGTGGCCGCGATTCGTAATTTCTTAGGGAATACGATGCAGTGTTTAAGAAATATGTAAGTATTGTACTTTACTAAAAATGGTAGCGGGCAGTTGTTACACAAAATGTTCCAAAATTTACGGCATTTCCAACAAAGCCAAAATAGAACCATAAATATTATCCTTGCCACTACCAAAGATTACCTAATATATCGAATAATTTTGAACAAAGTGTGGACGTAGCAGAACAATCCTAGACAATGTAAACGAGGCATTAGATTTATCAGCAGACGGTTTTCTATATTTAGTCTATGGTTGAAATTCATGGGATTTGTATTATCGTGTCGTGTATTATCTGCACGTACAGATAATACTCGACACGATAATACGCGTCCCGTGAATACACAACCCAATAATACGTGTACCGAGTGACTTGAATTAATACTGGCCGCGAAGTATCGACACGAGCAGATAATGTACAGCCGATAATACACGACACGGGAATGTACAGGCTGATAATTCATGTACCAGGACTTGAATTATCGTGTCGTACATTCACGGGCCGGCTAATCTCGTGTTGAACAATATCGTGTCGTGTATTATCGTGTCCCCATAAATTAATTCTTTCTTTTAAGACTATGGCAATTAGACCGTGCAGCCACATTCACAATACAACTTCATTTAATAGATATGTTTTTATGAGATGTAAGGTTTTATCCACATAAGTATTACTATCTAAGTACAATTTTAAGATTTATACGGGCGTGCATTTACGTAAAAACAACGCAAATATTTATAACTTGGCCAAATATGACCTATTATTACTTGATTGATAGTAAGGATCTCAAATACAATAGTCAAACGATACAAATTGAAAATAAAAAAAAATAAGAAAAATTGCGGCAAACTATTTTTTCGTCAAACTAGCCAAATTTGTTGTATTTGGTTGAATATTTATTATTTCCTTGCAATAGAAGTCAAAAGCAGAGTGAAAGACTCGAGCATAAAAACCATTTTACCTTTGAATAAGTATGTTATGTATATAATGGGTATGTATGCATATAGGCGCAGGGCTGTGAGTCCCAAATAACCAGTTCAGCCGGCTGATACTGCGTATGCCTATATGCATTCTCCTCCTCCCCTCCACCGCAGTCCGAGGGAAAAAAAAGAGTAAGTATACATTCTGCATTTTACCCTCGCCGTTTTTTGGTATGCAATAAAGAATATTTATTTATTTATTTAACTATCCACCCTCGCCGTAACGGCTCGAGTTATAGATACAATCTACTATTTATAATATTAGTGTCTCTCTCATCGTATGGAACTATTAGCCGTGTTTTTTCACATATTTATCACCTGCTACACGTCTTAAGTTTTCCTCACGATGTTTTCCTTCACCGTAAGAGCGTCAGATAAACGAAAATTATGAAATCGAATTTCGAAAACACATTATATGTGTAGGACATTTACTTATATTTACACTTACAAACGTGTGCGTGTAGATCGTCGGAGCGGCGGCGTAACGGAAGGATCCTGCCTCGTATCAATGTGTTTTCGAATTTCGATTTCATATGTACGTTTATCCGATGATGCTCTCACGGTGAAGAAAAACGTTTTGAGGAAACTTGCACACGCCAGCGAAGAAATTCGAAGGTTGTGTGTGAAGTCGACCAACCCACAATGGGCCTGTGTTGGCGACTAAGGCCTGATCGCCCTAATTTAGGGTAGGCTCGAGCCCCAAGTTGGGGACGTATGTGAGCTTATATGGTGACAGAAGTGTGCAATACGAAATTCATTCAAATATGATGATCGACTGTAATATATATATACTGTGGTGTAGGTTTCCTCACAATGTTTTCCATCACCGTTAAAGCAATCGGTAAATAAACGTACGATTTCGAAAAACTAATTGGTCTACTGGCCGTCAATGGATTCGAACCTAGGATGTTTAGGTGGATCGTGTAACATTTTGCGTTAGGTGGTATAATGCTGCGCGTAATGTAGAATCTGCCGGTTTGCCGATGAAACCGATGATTTCTTCGTCTGCGAAGCATTCTGCTACTGTATAATCAATCAAATCTGACAGAACCTAACATTGCTCGCTTCGCTTGCTCATTTCTAATTTGTTACCTAGTAATTTTTACACAAACCGGCTCCTCATACAATGCGGCATACTTTATTTCAGCCGAATTGCAATCCGGCTGAACGTGATAACGCCGCATTACAAAACGCCGTCGTTTTACAATCCGGCGTTATTCAGCGCATTGTTTTGTAAAACGCCGGATTTTCCAATACGGCTCCGACAGTTATATTGATTATTGTTTAACATTCGTATTATTCATCCTTACTTATTATAATAATTATAAATGAAAATGTACTTGTTTGTTTTTTTGTTACCTCTGTACGCTTCAACGTCTCAAGAAACCTTGACGAAATTTACATGCACGTAGTCTGTGGCATGGAGAAGGACATAGGCTATCTTTTATCCCGATTTCTTAAGTGGTTACTGTGGAATAGCTGTATGTTAACTCACTCTTGTTTTGAATATTTCACGTTAAAGAATCGACGGATTGACGTACGTGATATTTTGCAAAGGGATAGTTTAAGGGTTGGAAAGTGACATAAACTAATTTTAGCTTAGCCCGACATATTTTCCGAGAGATCTAGAGAAAACGCATTAGCATGATAATATCTCGTATGTCGTACGAAACGGAGCAACGGATTGACGTAATGTTTTGCATAGAGATGTGACAGACTAGCATATCCCGACATAGTTTTCAAGGGATCTGAAAAAAAAAATATTTCTCGCTCGTAAGCCGCAGTGCGGCACGCGCACCACGCATCCTCGAAGACAGTCATAAAACAATATCCACGAGGGCGAAGCCGCGGGCAAAAGCTAGTGTATTATGATTATTATTAGCTCTTTTAATTTTCAGGTATGAGAGGACTTTACAAAGGCGTGACCCCGACAGTAGCAAGGCAAGGTATGAACCAAGCTGTCAGATTTTACATGATGGAAACGCAGAAAGAATTTTACACTGGAGGCGATACATCGAAAAGTATACCCAAATATATGATCGCGACATTTGGTGCATTTTCAGGTAAAATAATAAAGACTTAGTAAGGCTTTGTATTTTAATTAACCCGATTGCCCAAGAACAGTGCATGTAAGAGTTGTTTGGTTTCGTTACGGTTTTTTTTCTTAGTAAGTAGGTATCAAATATAGTACATATAAGTACTGTAAGAAGCTTTTATTGAATGGCCATTCAATACAATTCCCTAGTATATAAGAAAATAACTATTTAAAACAATCATAGGAAAAAGTAATAACAACAGTGCACTGTCGAAAATAATTTAGCCGCTAGTTGAGAAATAATAATCATAAAGTAATATTCATGTAGAAATAAATAACTAAAAAGAAAAGGATGACTGACAAATACAGTTGTAATAAAGTAATATTAAGTGAATAAAACAGTACTGAGTAAAACTACAAAATAATAATATGTGTATTAAGAAGAACTGCTTATTAAAATCAAAGGAACAATAATAGGAACCGTTAATAGAAAGGTAATATTTAAGTAGAATAACCGGAAAATTACGATAAGAATATAAATGTAAATCTATTGTAGGTTTATGGTGATTTTTGCTTAAATACGTGCGGCATCGGATCCATTTATATTGTACCTATCGTCTGTAACTGTCGCATAATACCCGACACCCATATTGACCTAGTAGCAGATTGTCCGCCCTTTGTCTTGGCACCGGGCATTGTGCGAGTTTAGTTAATAAGTTGACTGATAAGGCAATCGGAGCGGATGTTTATTATGATATAACCCCCCCCCCCCCCATTGCCCTGTTCGGCTGGTAGCAGAGCCTGTTAGGGACCATTGTAGTTTTAAGATTGCGCTGTATATCGCTTGTGCTCGCGAAGCCTCCCTTTGGGTCCCGGGGATATTATGCGACATAAGTATTTATGTTTTTTGTACGAGTACGTTTGTTTCTTTGGCTGAGCCTGAGCCCAAACAAGCTTGATTCGCTTGGTCAAGTGTATCAAATCAAATTGGATGTTAAAATTTTCAGCAGTCTGGTTTTAATTTTTTCATTTATTTGATTTGACTAGATATATTTCCAAGAGGCAGAAATTTATGGTTAGTTCGTAAAATAAAGTTAGGATTTACCAATTATTATCAGCGAAAGCTGAACAATTTTTGTAACTAGGTAAGCACTAAACCACACCCCGGACACTTTGACTGCACCATCTGATGAACTGACTCATATTGAATGTTGAATAGCAACACAACGGGCGAAAAATGGCATTTACATCACACCTATGACCACGACGATTGGTTCCTCAATAACTGCGAATAAAATTCTTCCTTCTGATTGGTTCGCGTTGGATTCATGCTCTGATACGAACGTGGTCCAATCAGAAGACAGAACGCCTAAACCAATGTCTATAGGTAAATACTCTTACTAGTTTCTTCTATTCATAGGTTGTAATAAAAATTGTATGTCACTCGGGGCCAAAATATTTTACTCTGAGGTGACGTACATTGAATTCCTCACTCAGCTCAGAATTTAAACTAAAAGTATTCTAAAAACAAATGACAGAACAAATAAAATTACGGCGCAATACTTTACTTTCGAGAACCAAATTAGTCCCAATCTCTTGGTATTGGGGGGGGGGGGAGGGCGTGAGGCCTGATTCGAAAGAGTGGCAGGGAGTGGCCATACTTTGCGTTTGTACTTATACTTTATACTTACCTAGGCTGTTTGATAAGTACCCGTTTACTAAATATATTAATATCACTGGCCGAAAATAAGTATACCACCTTTTTAAGCCATTTTTCAGAGGCGGGAAAAAAAAAAGAAAATGGCATTCTTGTGTTTTTTTTCTTCATTTGACAGCGATTTAGTGAAAGCGTGAACTTAAAATTGTTAAAATGGAGAAAGAACAGTATCGGTCTGTACTTAGATTCTTGTTTTTGGAAGGAAAAACATGTGACGAAATAAAAGTAAGAATGCAAGCGGTTTACCATGAATGTGCTCCTTCTATAACAACCGTGAGATATTGGTATAACGAGTTTAAGCGGGGGAAAACAACCGTCTTTGATGAGGATCGCCCAGACATGTCAATTGAGGTGACTACAGACGATATGGTTAAGAAAATTAAAAATATCGTTTTAGCCGACCGCTGTATTAAACTTCGAGAAATCGTTGATGGTGTAAACGTTTCAATCGTGAGGGTACAATACATATTAGAAGATAAATTGGGCATGAAGAAAGTATCGGCGATGTAGGTGCCGCGTTTACTCACGGAGGAGCAAAAACGGAACCGACTGACTACTTCGGAGCAGTGTTTGGCCGTGTTCAAACGTAACCGGAAGGAGTTTCTGCGTCGTTTCGTGACCGTGGACGAAACGTGGGTTCACCACTACACCCCGGAAATGAAAGAGCAGTCGAAGCAGTGGATTTTACCGGGTCAACCTGCTCCAAAGAAAGCAAAAACCATCCCATCGGCTGGAAAGGTCATGGCGACTGTTTTTGGGATTCGCAGGGTATTATACATATTGACTACTTAGAAAAGGGGAAAACGATAACAGGGCAGTACTATGCCAATTTATTGGATGAATTTGACGCCGTCTTCAAGGACAAACGACCCCATTCAAAAAAGAAAATAGTACTGTTTCATCACGACAACGCCCCGGCTCATTCGTCCAGAGTTGTGACGGCTAAATTAGCACAGTTACGCTACGAACTATTGCCTCATCCCCCATATTCTGCAAATTTGGCCCCATGCGATTTTTTTTTGTTTCCCAACCTAAAAAAAATGCTCGGTGGTAAGCGACTTGGATCAAATGACGAAGTCATTGCCGCCACAGAGGCCTATTTTAATGACTTTCCAAAATCATACTTTTTGGATGGTTTATTGAAGCTTGAGTATGGGTGGAACAAGTGTATAGAGTTAAAAGGTGACTACGTAGAAAAATAAATGCTTATATACATAAAAAATGATTTTTTTTTTGCCATAAACGGGTACTTATCAAAAAGCCCTCATATATTATATACTTACTTTGTCTAAACTTAAAGCCGCCTGAAATATTTTTTAATTGATGTACAGGTTTGTAGCATTTACCTCTGTTTATGATAATAGGTAATTAATTAACTAAATACTATGTATGTTTTTCAGGAGCGTGTTCATGTTTTGCCACTGCACCTATCGACGTCGTAAAAACCAGGATGCAATCTCTCTATTCCTTCAAATATAACAATTCGCTAGATTGTTTTAAGAAAATATGGAGAAGGGAGGGCTTCTACTCTTTCTACAAAGGTGCAGTGCCTCGGCTCTGCCGGAATATGATGGATGTAGCGATTTCATTCACCATTTACGACATAATCACCGAATTGTTAGATTATATTGGGATGATGTATACCTGTTAGAAGAATTGTAACTGTCAGTGATGTATGACCAAAAATATACTAATAGGCAAGTAAAGTAAGTATAATAGGTAAACTATCTTAGATCATGCCATTTTCACCTTTTAAGTCACCGTGAAAAAACTCATGAAACAGTGTTTCGTGAAATATTGTGGAAATGGAGCTAATTTCCTTTTTCTTGCATACTACAAAAATATGTAAACGCCGCCGTTAATATTAATTTCAGACCAAAAATTTTATATTACCGCTAAATAGATGTTACCAATTTTTAATACCAAATATTACAAGTCGGTTATTAGCGTCCGACTTCCATATCAACAACTAACCTTATAGTACAATTTTGCATTATTATATTTGGTTTTTCTTAATTTTCTCAAAAAGTACTATACCGATTTTGATAAAATGTCGAATAAAAACGGAATCATGAAATCGGTTCACAATCTGCGATGATATCGCGTAACATACACTCAAAAAACATACAGTCGACATTTCGATAATAGAGAACCTCCTCCCTTTGGAAGTCGTTTGAAAAAAATAATTTTGCCCTCTAGTACAGACTCCTCAGC
This sequence comes from Coleophora flavipennella, assembly GCA_947284805.1. Classification (NCBI taxonomy): domain Eukaryota; kingdom Metazoa; phylum Arthropoda; class Insecta; order Lepidoptera; family Coleophoridae; genus Coleophora; species Coleophora flavipennella. The sequence continues at coordinate 6,984,743 of OX369283.1, read as the reverse complement.
CCGAGTATGACTCGCACTTGGCCGGTTTTTATTAGTGTTTCGTATTCAAGCTAGGAATTCATATAGTTTCGCCATGTCTGTCTGTCTGTCTGTCTGTCTGTCTGTCTGTCTGTCTGTCTGTCCATCGGTATATAACAGGCACTTTTCTCAAAGACTATTTTTTTATTCACAATTGGTAAACCCTTGACAACATCTCACCTGGTGGTAAGTGACGATGTTGCCGAAGATGGAAGCGGGCTTACCAAGATTCCCCAATGCAATGGGGAACTGGCGCTATCTTATCTTCATGCCGAAACACACCAATGATATCAACATTGATATTTGGCGGCAAGACTTAGATAAGATGGTGGCCAGGCGGCCTTAGGAAATGCCCTACCACCAACCAAACCGAGTCTTACAATTGTGACCCCGCCGGGAATCGAACCCGCGACCTCCTCTGTAAAGCCAGCTATTAATGCCAACTATTACAGCTATAAAGCGGTTTGGTATGGTTATTCAAATTTGAGACCCCTATAGTGTTAAAAATCATTTTTAGGGTGGTACCTCCTCTGCCTACACGTAAATTGCACGCATGCCCCGTGGTACAAACGCTGGGGTCAGTTGTTTTTTGTTTAAAATTAATATAGGTATCATTGTTATACTTGTACGGAGAGGTGTGGTGGTATGGAACCCTTAGTGCGCGAGTCCAACTTGTACGCAGCCGTTTTTTATTTTTATTACTATAGCCTGACTATAGCCCCAATATCTATCACATATAGATAGATAGATAAAATTTTCGGCCGGCTTACTTTTACCAAAGTATATAATCGTAATAAATCAGTATATCAGCCGTAAAACGTCAACTGCTGGACAAAGGCCTCCCCCCAAGGATTTCCACGACGACCGGTCCTGCGCTGCCCGCATCCATCGGCTTCCCGCGATCTTCACCAGGTCGTCGGTCCACCGCGTGAGTCCGCGTGGGAAGCCTGCCTAGGCTACGTTTTCCGGTGCGCGGTCGCCACTCGAGAACTTTACTACCCCATATAGGTCATCTGTTCTACGAGCTATGTGCCCTGCCCACTGCCACTTCAGTTTAGCGATTCTGTGAACTATGTCGGTTACTTTGGTTCTCCTGCGGATCTCCTTGTTTCTTATTCTATCACGCAGTAATGAATATTACGGTTCATAAGATACAATCTTTTTGAAGTCAGTGGGATGGACGGACAGATGGGTAGACGGACAGACAGCTTAGGCTTAGTAACAGGACGCCGTCACCTGGTACCCTAAAAAACCTTTTCATAAAATGAGATTGTCTCAGATTTTTTAAACGGAGATTATTACAAAGAGCTAAGAAAGTTTCAGGCAACGAAGCTTTGTATTATAAGTGCCTATACCTTCTTGCTTTCAGGCTATGTTCCAGTGGCGTAAGAAGTCTGCGTATGAAACCTTTAGGTTCCGCCCATTGGACTTTCAACCCCTCTGGCTCCACCCACAAATATTACATTGAAGTGAAGAAATGGCGATGATACGAGTTTTATAAATCGAAACTCATATTTTTTTCGAAAAACTGTTGTTTATTTTGGGTTTTTGTTCGTCGTCATCTACGTTTCTACAATAAATAATAATTTAATGTTAAATTGTTTACTATGTTTACCAACCAAGGTCATTACCACGTGTGGAGTAATAGGTAGGGTGACTTCGGGTATTTGCGAAAGGTTTTTTGACGAGTTGACGTGATGTTTATATATATAATTACTATTCAAAATCGGTGTAGTCTATACTACCAAATTATTTATTTTCACATTCTACAATATATAGCCTCAAGTTTTCATTTAAAAACTATGCTTAAATAATGGTCACAATTCCCAAATACAACTGTATAATTTTTTTTTTCTTTATTTATTTATTTATTTACACTTATAGTACACTAAAACAATTTCGTAAAGCTAATACATATAGTTATTATAATGAAGTGTACAGTAGGCGGTCTTATTGCTAAAAGCAATCTCTTCCAGACAACCTTTAGTTACAGGAGAGCACGAAATACTTTATATAATTGCAACTCCAAAATATGTTCGGGTAATTCCGAGTGATGCATAAAAGTGGGTTTTTATTTCATTCAGCTTAAGATCCATATTAGATTTTCATTCAGATTTGACGTCCACATAAAATATTCTTGAGTTTTCGTATGGTATATGCCAAAAATATTTTTTCTGTAACTTTTATTTCGGAATTAACTACGTAGGGTTCGTGGTTCTCAAACTTTCAATTTGTTTTAATCATCATCATATCAGCCGAAGGACGTCCACTCGTACTTTTATTTTAAGGTACTTTATTATATATTTACATAATTAAAGGGTTTTAATATGAAAGTAAAAAATACAATTGAAACCAATTTTTATTTTGAAATGAGTATTATTTTAGGTTCAGGCGGATGTATCTACTTAAGTTTTCATTTGTACAAAAAATACAAAATAAATAAATAAATAAAAGTACTTAATTAATTGTCCAACAAAATATTAATCGTCTTAAAACACAAATATTAAGTACACAGATTTACAAAACAATTAACATGGGTCTCGATTCGATGTTACACGATTTAGCTTATTTGACAGGACCAAACTAAATTTACGCGTTCTACCTTTTTTTAACTCGATAATAAAATAAAACAAATAATTTTAATAAAGTAAAGTTTTAAGCTTTTTCGATGACATACTTCAAATAAAAAAAATGAAACAAGCATACAAGGCTCATTCAGCCATTTTGTTTTAATAAGGTTTGTATGTGATTTTGATATGAACTAACATTAAATTAATTACTAATTCTAATAGGCTAATTACTTTTAGAAATACATTTCAAGAAATAAAAACATTAATCCTTATTTTGACTTTATCGTGTAAATAAAATGAAATCTTGATTAAAAAATCATAAATCCATGTCTTCGAATAAAACTTTTATATGAATGGATTGAGAACCACTGACAGTCTCTATGCAAAGCAACATCGGGTAATTCCGAGTTAAACTTGATTCGGAATTCCCCTCCTCGGTCAACACAGAAAAAACTAAAAAAAAATGTAAAGTGGTCAGAAACTACTCATGGTGCACTAAAATCGATAATCTATCTCATGCAAAAGGAATCAATTCATTAACATGATAAAGTTCTGAGTTACGGATGTTCGGTCAAATCCGCAAATAAAAAATGAAGAACAAATATGACAAAATCAGAAAATATGACGCCAGACATGCACAGTCACAAGTAGCCACCTGAGCTCAGAACACTATTACTCCACAAGGGAGGGCACCTGAGTCACACCTCGGTCACTGGCGATCAAATGTATGAAACAAACGCGTTCCTACGCACACAGTCTAAGCTCGTGTAGGTGAACGCGTAACATGCTTGTGTGAGTGAGATAAGACGTAATAGCCGATACTTGGGAGCTAACGAGCGGGGGTGGGCGGCACTTTTAACGGGAGGCAGGGAGTGACCATACTGTACGTAGTACTCTTTATTATACTGTGCCTGAGTCACAGAACACTATTACTCCACAAGGGAGATCTGAGCACAGAATACTATTACTCCACAAGGGAGGACCTGAGTCGACTGACGCAGGGGAGAGGATTGAGATGGCATCTAGGCGAGTGTTTCCAGAGCAAGAAATATTGCCACGTTTGGTAAAAATTAGTAGTTGTTGGAGTTACCCGATTATTAGAATTACCCGAAGTCACCCTACCTGTTGCTCGCTACTGGGAACTATGACCAAGGAAGAAATAGCCTTACTCAGTGACTGGGAAAGATCACATAGTTCCTATCAACTTCACCCGCCACGTCATTAGACCGTTAAGTAACAGTCTAGAGCCCTTCATTATTTCTGTGTGTTCACTGACCGATAAACTGAGCCGAATTGATCCTCTAATCTCGAACCGCCCAGTACAACAGGTACTTATTTCCTCAAAAGAACCCTCAACGTGTGGAAGGAGCTCCTCATTTGCGAGGCTTTCGCCGAAGCGTGCTTACATAGTTTAAGTATATTCTGAAAATGAATACAATATTAGTGACAATATTATTAACAAGTTCAGTACCTACCTACAATTTTACACTGCTAAAACATTATTTACCACAGATGAGAATTTTTTTTTGCCGCTCCGATAGATTGCTGAAGGAGGCGTGGCAGCGAGTTAGCTTCTTGCACAACGAGATATGTTTCTGTCTGTCGTATCCGAGCGACCTACCTGCGCAGTGAATGAATTGCGGGCCAAATTGGTGGTAAGGGGTGAGGCGCGACGGGGGAAACACGCGTCTCTCTTGTTTGTTATGTTGATACCTGTTGATGATGTTTTGTCTTGTTGATACCCTTACCACCAATTTGGCCCGCAATTCATTCACTGCGCAGGTAGGTCGCTCGGAGCTCTTTTTACGTGCGTTAAATTGTAAATGATTGTACTGCGCAGAAATTGCACAATTTCAAGGCAGGCAGAGCTCCGTGTGTTTTGGTGTCGAAATTGCCGAAACGGTCAATAATAAGGTGCAAAAATGCAACTGGCAAAGTAAATTTAATAAATGGAGGAGTTTCTTACCATGTGTAAGTGAAAAACCTAAATGAAAATCAATAATTATATAAAAATATGAATTTTTATTTTTGGTTTCTTGTTATTTAGTGCGAGGGTGTTGTCGATATTTTTCAACTATTTTTTTTCCCGAATTGAATGAATAGTACTTAGGTCGGAACTACAGAACGTAACAATTTGTTTCCTACATAATCAAGCCCTGTTTACTCAAAGCATTTCAACGATGATTATCTTATAAGTAGTCAAAATTATAGTTTTAATAGAGTTTTAGTTTAGTTTTCTTTGAATGAAATAAATCATTAGTACAGGCAAGCAAGCATTAAAATATTTCCAGGCTTAAAAAACCTACAAAAAATATATACAGGTATGTGGCGGAAAAAAAATGGTTACCCATTCGTAAAAACAGAAAATTCGAAATCAACAGAATAAGGTTGCTAAGCAACGCTAATATTAGTAGTTATAAACAGAAAAAATATTTACTCGTACATAGCGCAAGTAAAAAGTCCGCGGACTACGGTAAATATAAAATATTAGGTAGCAAATTATTACTTTTTTGTAAGTACAAAGTATTTATGTATAGTGTATAGTTACATTACATTGTATATAGTAACCAAGCTAACCAAGTAAATCGAGTAGTCTTGATAAGGAAAATAAAATATATGATATAAATTGTAATAAAATGAAAGTTATGAGAATTAAATTTTAATAAACTCCTAACCGATATCTGAAGGTCCTGGAAGTCTCTGAACACGAATTTTCATAAATATATCTTTTACCATAGTTTGGTAATATTATTATCTAAGATATTAACGACCAGAAAATCACTATTTTTACGACTCACTAACTCATCAAAATATATAGTTCACTGCCAGGTGACTTAGAAACTTGAAATTTGGCACGAGGTAGGTTATTGAACGTATACAAGGGAAACATTAAAAAAATGACCAAGTTTAAGTCGTAATCACAAAATTTGGGTTCCGTACCACACCTCCTCATTGGAATAATTATATGGGCCACTTGCAGGTAACTTTTTTAAATTGAGATTTGGAATCGCAATGGGTTTATTGGACGTATTAAGTAAAAATTTAAAAACTGGCTAAGTGCGACTCTGGCTTGCGCACCGAGGGTTTAGTACCACCAAAAATATCTTATATGTATATCTATTACTTGAATAAGGATAGGAAATTAGTATTTGTACTTTACATAATTTAATGATATCACAACAGAACATTAATTAGAAATGGGGCCAATTTTAATATTAAAAAAATTACAGCGATCTAAATGGGGAGGTACCAAGTTCTATAGTGGTTCCTAAATCATAGCTACGAAACTTCAAATAGAAATATTTATTTTAGACTTCTCCAAATAATAGAAAAAGTAAAACGGTTTTAAGTTTATTAAAAAAATATATTTTCTGTGCTACGAAGTGGTGTAACTTGGCAAGTTTAAATGATCAAGGTGCCAAGCAAGCAAAGCTTACTTTTTAAAAGTAAATATTAATATAGAATAAAATTAGATATTAAAAACATGCCAAGTTTCGCAATGCAGAAGCACAGAACATAATTTTTTTTTTATAAACTTAAAACCGTTGTACTTTTGTTTTTTTTCTGCCCTATGTTTACCACAAACATCCTGTGTATTTTTGAGTTAAGGAAAATGTATAAGGCTAATAGTTTATAATTATAATGTTATAGTAGTTAAAATATATGTTATGGTATAATGAAGGTTATGAGAATGAAATTTTAATTAACACCTTTTAGGAATAAAAAACTCAGTTAACTTGATGGAATATAAATCACTATTTATTGGAATCATTCTGGTACAAATTACAATTTCTTCGAATATTCACTTCGAGTATTCTCCACGAACTCACTATCCACTGGCTGTCCCGCGAGCGCCAAAGCTCTCCCCGCTCGTACGGAAGTGACGTAATATTGTCCGATACCAAACAGCCAATCACAAGTGAGGAATTAGGTGGTCTTCTGACATCCACTAATCAATCACCAACAGGCAGTTTTGCCAACAAAACAAATAATTTGCCTACTAAAAATTTAATAGATATCTGAAGGTCCTTGAGGTCTCTGACCACGAATCCGTGGTCACTTTCGAAGCAATCGGCGTAGTAATTGAAAACCCTATCATACCTCACATTCCTAATATAATCTATCGATATTAAAAAATGTCTAACTATAACCACAACACTATGAAAATGATACCATCTTTGGAAAAAATATTGCACGGAAAGTTTCAATTGAATAACTTTACTTCTAATCTTACGATCTAAAATTTAATTCGAAATAAATGTTTTTAATAAATTGCACAACATTACGTATTATTTCTTTAGTTCTAAATAATCACATTATTTTTTAAACTTTTAGTGCTCATCAATTAAACTGGGCAGTTTTACTATACTGGTATCACCTTACCATTGTCATTCTGTCAATTTTCATAAACTCCATCTTATGGTATACAATTTTAAGTCTACTTTTATTTAATGATTTTGCAGGTTTGTTTTTTTGTTTTTGGGGGAGGTTACTTTAAAAAAATACCCAATAGCATCAACCTGTTTGTAGTGTGCTGTATGTGTAATGGCTCACAGCTCACAGTTCACTTGGATGTCCGCCATGTTGGATTTAAGTCACGTGACTATTTTTTCGTATTCCTGACAGCAAACCCTTTCATTTGATATCCATATCATGGGGGTGCATTTCAAATAGCCTAAATAGATTAAATAGCCTGTCCGCCATCTTGGACGTCGTCATATTAGATTTAAGTCACGTGACTATTTTTTTCGTATACCTGATAGCAAACCCTTTCATTTGATACCCATATCATGGGGGTGGATTTCAAACAGCCAGTCCGCCATCTTGGGGACCGCCATATTGGATTTGTAATGACGTTTCTTAGTTAGTCATGTATTGTCATCAGAACTCAGAGCGTGTGCAAAATTTCATCCTAATCGAAGACCGGCAAGTGGGTCAAATTAAGATTCCAAGATTTTCTTACATACATAGTTAGTTACAAGTGAAGCTAATATAAAAGCGTGTTAAAAATCAACATCAGCGTTCTATTCTGTAGTTTTTACCTACCTACCCGCAGCTGTTGCTTTGGCTACGATGAATTCATTTGATTTCAATATTTATGCTTCAACATCCGAACATCATACAAAACAAAAGTACATAACAATATTTTGTTTAGTAAACAAATGATTGTGTAGCGCAGCAAAATATCCTAAATAAGTCTACGGTTTGTCTTTCCTAAATCCATGTAGCATAATTTGGACCGAAGTCATGTGTCATGTATGTCTTACTAACTGTCAATGTCAATCAAAAAACTTATAAGACTTATGATTACTCGGACGAAGAATATGATTATGACCACGCTTGCCGCCGGCTCCATAACGTGTATTATATTCTCTTTGCCGGCTCCCTTGTGGAGTTAAAAACGTAGTTTGTTATATTCTCTTTGTGTGGAGTAGTGTTCTGTGAATAGTGTTCTGTGCCGGCGCTGGTCAAGCAAACAGCTAACCAACAATATAATCCTTTATGAAAAGGGTGAACCATGGCCAAAATACCGAAAGTTACGCTATCTAATGACCAACAAATTCCTGTTATCGGATTTGGCACATACGCGGTAAGCATAGCACATTTGCTCGATTTAAACAAAGGTCAAAGTCACCACATATTATCATTCATCCATGTAAGATTAGTGATATGATAACGAATGATGACCTTGCTTGTGTTGTTTCTATTAAAATATTCCTCAGTTTGCTTGCATGCATTAAATAAGACATGTCCATCGTGATTAGAATACATTGATCATGGAAAAATATTAGGCACCTTTATTATCTGGCATGAATATGATTTAGATCATACATACCTACCCATTACCTACCTAGTTCTTTTGGAATTACGATGTAAGTACCACTGAAGTACCTACTTGAAAAAAACTAGCACTTTTACTCATGAAACTAAAAACTTTTGGAACTTCCCATATAACCTGCATAGATAAATAAACAATCTGTCTATGGCGGTGGCTACTTCCCGTAGAGTCAGCAAAAAAGATTGTAAATTGTAAACAATGTTATTTTTATTTATATTCATTTATTTTAGAAAAACAAAAGCTTACCATGACAATGACAAACATAACAAAAACTCAGCAAAAATATAACCAACAAAATAACTGTAACAGAATTCAAACAATTGAAACAGAGCGAATCAAGACAGTATGAATGCTAATCTTGACTGACTGATTTTTTGTTGTTCACAGTACCTTGCTGTGTAAATATAGACAGACATACGTGTGAGCAAGATCACATGACCACTGGCCCCAATTTACAGATTGTTTCTTCATCTAAGCGGGTTATACTATTGTAATCATTATCTAATTATTATTCACCAAATGAAAACAATATTTTCGGCATAGAATAGTCATTTTAAAAAGTTGTTCAGTTTTATAACCCTTATAGGGAATGTACTCATAGGGAATGCAAATACAAACCTGTAATATGTTCCCTTCTCTGGTGAAGTGGTCCCTGACCGGTGAAGTTGTAAAGGCCCCCACGGCCAACAACAAGCTTGTCCTTTCGAAAAAAAAAATACCTGTCATATGTTATATATAATTTATCCTGTAAAAATATTAGGACATTTTGATGTAAAGCCTCATGTTACTGAGATATTTTGAGAGATAAGGAACCCTTAACTCCAAAATGTCTCGGCTGCATGATGCTCAAAATCAAATTTTCTAATATTTATATTTTCGGTTTGTATTTGCATGAAAATATATAGGTAAAACTAGGATCGTGAGTGAAAGACTGAAAAAAATGTATGTACAATATTCTTACTATGTCATTTTCTATACAAAAATGTTCTAATCCCTTTAATCCAGCGTAATGGAGTTCCCGAGGTGTACCAACAAGCAACAGAGTGGGCCATAGACATGGGGTATCGCCACATAGATACAGCGTCAATGTACAAGAACGAAGAGCAAGTTGGGGAGGCCATAGGGAACAAGATCAAGGCAGGTGTTGTGACTCGGGAAGAACTATTTGTTACAACCAAGGTAATAAAGATTATCCATTTAAAGTTTCAATAATTAGGTCATACAATATTTCAATATTTTTTTAAAATGTAGTTTCATAATTTATTTTTACCCAATAATATAGTAGTTTTTTTGGATGTATCGCTAACCCATAAAAGACCCCACTGCTGAGGTACGAATCTTCCCAAACCCGGGAATGGCCAAGTCCAAGTTGGTGGAGATTGTAGAGCCAGTGGTTAGTGTCGGGTAATACATGTTTAATTATGTATTTGACTTGATGGATTTTGAAGTGTGAGGAGACCTTGATTCCCTGAGTGTTTAACATTTTAACTAGTCAAGTTATATTACTAGCTAGAAGAATTTTTAAAATTGGTTCAGTCTCTTCTCTTATCGTTTGGCACAATCAACCATGCTATCCAAGGGATAGATGGTAGTTGCCTGATGTTGCACTAAGCATTTAGATGTGTGACCTATGGACGTGTGCAACGTGAACATCATACACATCTGGAAACAGATGTGCGGGTTTCCTCACGATTTTTTCCTTCGCCGTTAAAGCAATCAATAATTATATGTACGTAAGCTCCGAAAAACTCATTGGTACATTGGCTTTGAATCTGGATTTGAACCCGGAAGCTCTGGTAAGGTGGACTGAGTCGTTACCGTTGAGCCACCGATGCTTCATTGGTTCAGTAGTTCTAGAGATTACTTCCTACAAACAAATTCATAAAAACCTCTTTATTACGTTAGTGTAGATGTGTCCTGCAGTGCATTTACCAAGGCTACCTGAGTAAAGATAATCTGTATCTCCAAAATTACCTATAAAAAACCCAACTGCATAAAAACAACACCCTTTTTTTGGATCAGTCAAGTAAAAATGTATCCTGTCACTCACGGGATCAAGACAAATCTATTGACACCTCGCACTCCAAAATCCATCAAACCGAATAGGCTATAGTGTAGTGTGCCAAAGAAATAAATATATATAAATGACACATATATGAAAAACATAACACTACTTCCAGCGCAGTCAGGTAAAAATAGCCTTTAACTGATAATCTTATGGTTAAGAGTATCATTCTAAAAATCATTTAGATGAGAGGGAGGTTCTATTTACGGTTATTATATTTAAGGTTACGTAGCATAGGTAGGCCTCACTCGGTGGACTGATGACCTGGTGAAGGTCGCGGGAAGCCACTGGATGCAGGCAGCGCAGAACTGGTCATCATGGAAATCCTTGGGGGAGGCCTATGTCCAGCAATGGACGTCCATCGGCTGATATGATGATGAAGGTTTTATTTGGCTGAGCCTGTAGCCTTTTGTCTAGTTCCCTTGAATGTCATACTCATATGAGTATGTCCTATGAGTATGACAGGTTAGTTTAGGTTTATTTGCTTACGTGCAGAATTGTCCTAGTTCCTATTTTATTACCCGACTACCCAAAAAAGAGGGTAATATTTTTGAGTGTGTTCTATTACTTGGTGTTAGTCTTTTTCTTTGGCTGAGCCTGTAGCCTAAACGGCTTAATGAATTTTGGACTGCAGTGTAGTTCGATTCGTCTTGATCCCATGAGTGACAGGAAACACTTTTACCCGTCTTTTTTTATTATTATACACAATTGGTAAGCCCTTGGCATCATGTCACCTGATGGTAAGTGACGATGATGACCAAGATGGAAGTGGGCATACCAAGATTCCCCACCGCAATGGAGAATTGGCTATCTTATCTTCGAGCCGGAACACATCAATGTTGGTAAAATTGATGTTTGGCGACAAGACTTAGATAAGATGGTGGTATCTAGCCAGGAGGGCTTAGAAAATGCCCTACCACCAACCAAACCGAGTCTTACAGGTTGACCTCACTGGGAATCGAACCCGTGACCTTCTTGTTTGAAGCAAATAGACTAACCATTACGCCACGGAGGCGGTTAGAAAGGTTAGTCTGCCCAAAAAAGGGGGGTACCTCATATTTTTATGCAGTCGGGTTTGTACCTATATTCCTCAAATTGGTAAGATTATCTATATTCCTAATTTTTCTCATGGTTCCACTAATTTCTTTCACTGGTGTGACCGCAAGGGATACTTGTTCCTTGTAGTCCCACTGCTTGATATACAATTAATAACATTGAAATTTATAGGACAGAGCATAATGTTGAATAAGTTTCTGTTATTACTACCGTTCAGTCTCATTATTTATTACCTAGTTACTTGTTTCAGTTGTGGAATGACCATCATGCCCAAGAAGATGTCATACCAACACTTAAGGAGTCCCTATCCAAGCTAAAACTAGACTATGTTGACTTGTATCTCATACACTGGCCCGTTTCAGTGAATGTAAGTTTTCATTTCTGTCCTTATCAAAGGTTAGTTCATGCTAAAATGCTCCTAAAAAAACCTTTTAACATCTAAATTAGTCAATCAATTTCAAGGTGTTTAAGGGAAGGGAACAAATCATTCGTATACAGGTGAGTAAGACTCAAAAGGTTTTCAAGGGAAGAGAATGAATCATTCATATACCGTAAGATTCAAACGGTTTTCAAGGGCAGGGAATAAATCATTCATATACAGGTGAGTAAGACTCAAAAGGTTTTCAAGGGAAGGGAATAAATCATTCATATACTGGTGCGTAGTTAATCTGGAGGTGGCATTAATTCCTTGGAAAATTAAATTAAATATGATATCCTTTATTGCATTACAACATATAAATAAAGAAAACAACATAAAAGAAATATTAAGGAAATGTTAAGTTAGTGTTTTAGAATTTCATATGTACGTTTATCTGACGCTCTTACGGTGAAGGAAAACATGGTGAGAAAACCTGCATGCGCCTGCGAGAAACTCGAAAGTTTAGTGTGAAGTAGACCAACCCACACTGCGCCCGCGTAGTTGACTAAGGCCCGATCGCCCTAATTCAGGGTAGGCTCGAGCCCCTCAGTGAGGACGTATATGAGCTGATATGATGATATATTTAGGCAATGTTGTTTCGTCTCGTCTTCTCATTCACCCCCTGAAATGCATCTGTTATTCAACCATACCTCACTTTACGCGAGGGATATGTATTTTTGTTATGCGAAATTCGCGTATAACTGGGTTCTATTTTTTTGATTTTCAGTTTTTATTTCAGTTCATTTTTTTCATGTCCTTTTTACAATCTTGCAGGCGAAAGGCGAGGATGCTAAAATAGACTATGTGGATACGTGGCGAGGCATGGAGGAGGCTGTCAAACTTGGGCTCACTAAATCTATTGGCGTCAGCAACTTCAATGAGCACCAGTTGGAAAGGCTGGTAAAGGAAGCGACCATCAAACCAGTGGTCCATCAGTTTGAGGTAATTATTTTGATGTTGATAGGTATGGGGGTAATTATTTTCGTGTTAATAGGTACACGGTGTCAGCATGGAATTAATTTATAAATAATGGTCTTTGAAGTATGAACTATGAACCTTGATCCAAGCACACACCGCGCTTACGCAGTAGAGGCACAGTTTAAAGAATCCATACATTCGGCCAATTGAGACGTACTGCCATAGACATACTGCCATAGTCATCGTTGTTAAACCATTAGGGACAATTCATTCAAGATAGGAGAAGCGGCCCTAGAATAGTATCACCCTATCTCTTCCCGAGGGTGTCATAAGAGACGACTCAAGGATCAAACTGAAGGATGAGCAGAAGCTTCCTTCCGCGTACTGTGCAACCACACTAGACACTGCGATCGCCAACCCTCCTGCCAAGCGTGATGAACACGAAAAACCCCCAAACTTGGGGGAAGCCTATGCTCAACAGTGGACGTCTCTGGCTATGTGTGAGTTGTCGCTAAGTATTTATTTTTTTAACTTGGAGGAACAAAATCTTATCCTGAACGAGGTGAATAATGGTCTCACTAATCCACACTGTGCTGTGACCATGATGGTGCCCAGCATTTGCAGCCCTTCCATCCAAAGTTAGATTATACAGTAATACTTCTTTTTCTTAGCGATTCAATCCTTTAATTTTGGCCTATGAGTGGCCTTAAAAAGCCGTTGGCCGTTAAACATTTGGATTCGCCATGGATCGTGGTGAAAGGATCAGCCAGTCCACCGACTCACTGTCCTCGCAGACTGTTGCCCAGGGTGCGCCGGGCGCATAATATAAAACGATGCGTACAATAATACTTACATCCGGTGAAGATAAAACGCTGTTCTACGCGGGGAGGCTCCTTTCTAGCACAATAATAGTAACATCTGGTGATGACAATTCGATGCGCCACGCGGGGAGACTCCTTTCTAGCACAATAATAGTGACATCTGGTGAAGACAAAACGCTGTTCCACGCGGGGAGGCTCCTTTTTAGCACAATAATAGTGACATCTGGTGAAGACAAAACGCTGTTCCACGCGCGGAGGCTCCTTTCTAGCACAGTAATAGTGAAATCTGGTAAAGACAAAACGCTGTTCCACGCGGGGAGGCTCCTTTCTAGCACAATAATAGTGACATCTGGTGAAGACAATTCGATGCGCCACGTGGGAGGCTCCTTTCTAACACAATATTTGTGACATCTGGTGAAGACAAAACGATGCGCCACGCGGGGAGGCTCCTTTCTAGCACAATAATATTGAAATTTGGTGAAGACAATTCGATGCGCCACGCGGGGAGGCTCCTTTCTAGCACAATAGAACTGACATCCGGTGAAGATAAAACGCTGTTCCACGCGGGGAGGCTCCTTTCTAGCACAAAATAGTGACATCTGGTGAAGATAAAACGATGCGCCACGCGGGGAGGCTCCTTTCTAGCACAATAATACTGACATCTGGTGACGACTTTTGGAACGTCATACTTATTAATTGTCATATAAGACGGTTCGATTAGCGCCGCCAATAGAATTATAAAATTTACTCATTCTAATGGTAAAACTGAAACTTAATAAGAATGAGTAAATTATTTCTTTATTTCTATTGCCGGCGCTAGAGTGTGATGATAATCGAGCCGCCATAATCTTGTATCTTGCATATTTCAATCAGACTTAAACTCGGTTTTCAACCGACTTCAAACAAGAGGAGGTTCTCAATTCGACTGTATGTTTTTTTTTTGTATGTTTGTTACGCGATATCTCCGCCGATTGTGAACCGATTTTCAAAATTCTTTTTTTATTTGAAAGAGTATATTCCGCAGGGGGTCCCGTTGTCACCAAATCAGGATCTGATGTTGGCATCCCAGGGAAATCGAGAACAACCCTCAAATTTTATAGGCACATATTACGTTTTTCATGTATTTCCTAAAACTATTCAAGTTTTGGCGTCTGGTAGTCATCATCTCATCATCATCATCAGATGAGCTGATGAAGGAAGGTACAACTCCTTAACGGTTAGGAATTGGAGGATAATTCTTTAAAAATTTTACATAGACCGATAGTTGTATTCTTTCAGGTTATTCAGATGAGCTGATGATGGAAAATTTAACTCCTTAACTTTCATGCTGTTGAGATGATGATGGAAGCCACAGGAATCTGTATCTGTTAATGAAACACATGCATTACGAATTATGTTTTGATGGTTCCTATTGGCGAGTGGGTGATTGGATATAACGTTGTTAGATAGGTATAGCATTATCACTAGAAATAAATAAAATAAAAATAAATGTTTACAAAACTTAAAAACCGACTTCAAAATGAATTTCACTCAAAAGTATGAAATAATATTGTTATACTTAGATACACGACATTAACCAACAATAACGAAATCAAAGGTGAGTAGGAATTCAATTAGGGGCCTAAATTTATTTTAGGTCAGTATCAGCAATGCCATCGAATCTAAAACATTTGATACGTAAGTAGCTGTATGCTGATACCGACCTCAAAAATAAATTTAGGCCCCTAATTTAATTCCTACCCACCTTTGATTTCGTTATTGTTGGTTAATGTCGTGTATCTAAGTATAATAATATTATTTCATACTTTTGAGTGAAATTCATTTTGTAGTCGGTTTTTAAGTTTAGTAAACTTTTATTTTTGATTAAAAAGCTTGTCTAAGTTTAAAAGTGTTATTTTATTACTCAGTTTTGAGGCGAAATTATATAGTTTTAAGCAAGAATGTGATTCATACTGCCATCTAGTTTTAATCGATCTGAAACTAACTGGCTACCATCTGAAACTACCACCTACTTTAAGAGAATATTTGTGATTGCATATTATGATGTTATAGGGTATTTTCCAGTATGAAAAATAATTATTAATAAAATGTTATTCAGCAAATAGTACCTCTTAAAATATCTGAAAACCTTACGTGTTTGACTCTTTCCATTATTTTTAATTTTGTATTTTTTCAAATCACAAAATTAGTTTGTCAAAAACTTTACATACCTATGACTGCATATTTGTGTATCAAAAATACTTAAAAAACATAATCGTTTTTGTTAGATGATAAAATAGGATATTTTATATCGAGGGACTAAACAAAGCCATAATATACCAGAGGTGGTTTGACTCCCGAGCGTGCGAAGGAGTCAATGAAATCGAGGGTATATTAAGTTGGCGTTTAGTCTCGAGGTGCAAACTGTGCTTTTCACTTTGAGTGCGAGAAAAATAGTCAATTTAGTACAAAAACATTTAATAAACATTACTTAGTAAAATAAAATTCACAAAAGATAAAACACATGGCGCCACCTTCTTTGCGGAAAAACCACGGAACTAAAACTCTCAACATTTTCGCAATGAAGATGGTCCACACTCCACGGATAATAGTATTACTGGCTGTTTGAGTTTGTCTGTGTCACATGAAGGAAATTAAGAAACTAATTACTTTTCATTCCATAGAGACTTCCCTAGAGACTATAGTCCCGCTTCGTAGGGCTATATTGGCGTACTTTTAGAGCATGCGAAGTGAAAAGTAAGTAATTTGACTAAGTGACTTAGAATTCAATATCTTTTCTTGCAATAACTTTAATTAAAATCTTTTTGTTGCCAACCTACCTAATAGTCCAACGGAGAGTATCTTCTTCTTAGTAGTCTGAGAACGGAGGCAAGATAGGGTAGGTCGAGCCCCTTCATACATTCATGAAGTGGGCTTTGACGCAAACAAGGCATTGGATCACTGTATGGATTCTTACACTGTGGCGTTTCAGAGTCAGTCAGCCAGTGAGTGATGATCGTAAATCTTATTTTTTTAACATATTTAGTTTATGAACATAATTTTGTTGCAGATCAGTCCCACGCTAACACAGCACCATCTAGTGGACGTTTGCAAGAAGCACAACGTCCAACCGGTAGCGTACACGCCACTGGGACTGCTGTCAGGCGCCCGGCCCGAGTTCGCTGGCAAAGATCACATCAAAACTGACCCAAAGTTGGGGAAATTAGCGGAAAAGTATGGGAAGTCGAAAGCGCAGGTTGTTCTGAAGTATCTGGTAAGGATTTTGTTGTTATATTCAAGAAACTAAACGCTTCCGTTGCGTAAATTTAGTACATTCGCTTCATACCAGTTTCAAGTCCCGGCTGGGTCTATGTTAAACTTGATTTCTTTGGTGTTAGGGCATTTTTAAGCCCGCCTGGCTAAATCTTGCCGCCAAACGTCAATGTTAACAGCCGCTAGCATTTATTGGTTCCGGCATGAAGATAAAATAGCCAGTTCCCCGTTGCGTCGGGGAACCTTGGTAAGCCCCCTTCCATCTTCGTCACTTACTATCAGGTGAAATGATGCCTAAGGCCTATCAATTGTGAATAAAAAGTAGCCTCTGTGGTGCGGGCTGTAGAATAGTACCTCCCCCATCTCTTGCCGAGCTACGAATAAGTTATTTGCCGAGGGTGTCGTAAGAAGGGACTAAACCAGGAGTCATTTCCGCGTACCCGATTATGGAAACCCCCCCCCCCCCCCCAACTTGGGGAAGGCCTATGTCCAGCAGTGGACGTCTTTTGGGTGATGTGAGTTCAAGAAATATTGAGGCTTACTTCAACGTAATCTATACAACCGTCTCCGTGGCTAAGTTCATTAGCTTCACATCAGCGCGGGTTCGATTCCCGGCGTAGTCAAACTTTGTACGACTTGGTTTGGTAAGTTACCACCACCATCTTATCCTATCTAAGTCTTGTCGCCGGACATCAATGTCAACAGCATTGATGTGTTCCGTCTTGATGACATAGACAATTCCCTATTGGGGTAGGGAAATCTTGAAGAGCCCGCTTCCATCTTCGGCATCATCGCCGTTAACATCAGGTAAGATGATGCCAAAGGCTTACCAATTGTGGATAAAAAAAAACAATGAAACAAGAATAACAACTTCTCTTTCTAACCTCACACTCTCGTGTCGCACTCGAAGCAACAATATATTGGCGAGATTTGTTTTATTTTCTTAGTCGTATCAGCTCATATACGTCCCCACCGAGGGGCTCGAGCCTACCCTGAATTAGGGCGATCGAGCCTTAGTCTACCACCCAGTGCGGGTTGGTCGACTTCACACACAACCTTCTAGTTTCTTCGCAGGTGTGTGCAGGTTTCCTCACGATGTTTTCCTTCACCGTTAAAACAATCGGTGAGTATATGCACGTAAGTTTCGAAAAACTCATATTTTCATAGTATTAGTATTTTTTGCTTCGACTGAATCTCACTTGAATTATGATTTAATGAATAGACATTAAAGTTTACTAACTCCAGTAGAGTAGTACACAAAAATAAATTGCACAGCCACGCTGTGCATACTTATCGCACAGCAATCACCTGTCGTAGTCGGGCATACACAAATCAACAAAAAACATTACACTTAGTAGCGTCGGTGGCGTAACGGCTGGGGCTGCTACCTCCTGTCCGGGAGGTTGTGGTGTGCTTACCAATGTGTTTTCTAATTTAGATTTTACGTTTATCCGACGCCGTTACGGTGAAGGTAAACATCGCGAGGAAGCCTGCGCACGCCTGCGAATAAACCCGAAGGTTGTGTGTGAAGTCAACCAACCCGCATGTGCCCGCGTGGTCGACTAAGGCCAGATCACCCTAATTCGGGGTAGGCTCGAGCCCCTCGGTGAGAACGTATATTAGCTGATATGATGACTTAGTAGCAAAAAATAGTTACTTGATGAATTTACAAATAATTTGGGTTTATATGGGAAGAAGTACCTTAGTCGGATTTTTCCTGGAATAATTAACTACCCAGTGCAGTTGGCTTTTATTAAGTCTAAGTTATTCACAAAGTTTCACTAAAATGAATAGAGCCATTGTTGAGAAAAGGTAACAAACAACCTGGATTTGTCCTTACAAATAAGGTACATTATTACGATTTTCTTGGAATAAAGAGCTACCGCATGTTGTAGGCCATGTAAAGTTATATTTACGCACCGAGCTTTATCAAAATCGTGAGCTATTTTTGAGTAAACATAAAAAAGTAATCTTTACTATGGTAGAAATTCAGGGTAGGCTCGAGCCCCTCGGTGGGGACGAATATGAGCTGATATTATGACTATGGTAAATAATTTAAAAAATCAAGATAGGGGAAATAAAAAAATATCTGGATACAAAAATAATATTGCCCTAACCCAAATCCGTCCAGTAGTTTGGGCACTAGAGCACCAGACAGACGCACAGACACACACATTTATATACAGGGTGGACCATAAGTTTTTTTACTTTTCAAACTAAATTAAAATGAAAACTAATTGCATCAGGTGAAAACCGTTTATTAATTATGAAAACACATAAAAAGGGAATTTATTTTTAAAAAATTACATCATCCATGTGTTCCTTCATTATTTTGGCATTGCTGTAACCTGGAGCGAAAATTTTCAATGACGGCCTGACAAGTGTTCCGAGAAATTTTTTGCATTTCCTCGCGAATATGTTGCTTCAATTCCGCAACAGACACGGGGTTGGTCTCAAAAACTTTACTTTTAAGGTATCCCCAAAGAAAAAAATCCATTGGGAACAGGTCCGGGCTGCGAGGAGGCCAGTTAATGTCGCCTCTTTTGGATATAACTTTTTGGCCAAAAATTTCTCGAACTGCACTCAATGTTACAGCAATGCCAAAATAATGAAGGAACACATATGGATGATGTAATTTTTAAAAAATAAATTCCCTTTTTATGTGTTTTTATAATTAATAAACGGTTTTCACCTGATGTAATTAGTTTTTATTTTAATTTAGTTTGAAAAGTAAAAAAACTTATGGTCCACCCTGTATTTTTGTTTTTTAGACTATTAGTGTAAGACAATCGATCTCCATCAAAATCTTACGCCTAACGCTCTCTCAGTCACTCGAAAGTAAAAACGAACGCCCTAACAATTTAGTACCTACATACTAACATATAATCACTATTGATTTATCCGTGTTTTTTTTAATGTTTGCAAAAATTATGTTACATTAGCGACATAATTATACAGGGCCGGCTTCAGCAAACTTAAGGCCCTTGTAATTATTATTATTATCTTTAATTCAGGCTATGCCCATAATTTGTTAGTACAACTTATACTATGTTAGTAAACAATAACATATAATTAAAAACAAAATGAAATTAAAATTTACCATACATGCCGACCCTGGACTCAATGTGAACATGGTTCCAATGCCGCACAATCGGGCAGTCCATTCGCTCCAGTATGGTGTTAAGGAGGCCGCTGGGGCTGTCCCGCACGCGACGCATCAGCGAGGCGACTCTCCAACGCACAATACTCTGATAAGTGTCAGAGCGTGCCTCTGCAAACATTTCTGATGCGCTGCAGAAACGAGGCAAACCCATCAGCATCCTAAACCCATTATTATATTGAATGCGAAGGGCATTAAAGGCCTTGAAGGTATATCTGACCCACAGGCTGCAGGTGTAAAATGTTTGGCAGAACGCCTTAAACAAGGTTAGTTTTACTTCTCTAGAGCAGCGTGCGAACCTACGAGCCAGCATATTGCACCTCATGGCCAATGCCCTACACTCCCTCTCCATATCCATATCATCAGACAGATCCTCAGTGACCCAGTGCCCCAGGTACTTAAAATGTGTGACTCTACTCAGTGCACTTCCTCCAAGATAGACCGGTGGTACAGCTTTTGGCCACTTATTGCCTGCTTTAAATATGATTAATTCACTTTTCTTTGTATTGTACCTGAGGCCAAGAGTCAGGGCAAAATGTTCACACAACTTCAGAAGCTGTCTGAGGGCTCTGATTGATGGACTCAGCAGCACCATATCATCGGCATAACTGATGTTATTGACAATTTTACCGTCGATAGAACAACCAATACCAGTACTGCTGAGCTCCTCAATCAGTGCGTTTATATACAAGTTGAAGAGCCTGGGCGAGCTCAGGCCACCCTGTCCTCACCCCGCACTCCAAGCCATACTCGCCCGAGTATGAGCCAGCCCATCTGACATTGTTGGTTTGATTGTCGTACCAAAACCTTAGAAGTTCTATAATCTCTGGAGGGGTACTAGTGTCTTTCTCCAGCTTGTGCCATAGGATGTCGTATGAAACAAGGTCAAATGCCTTCGACAAGTCAAGGAAGCAGGCGTACACGGGAGTCTTCCTGGTAGTGTAATACTGGACAGTGTGCTTTAGTCGGAGAATCGCTGTTTCTGTAGACAGTCCAGCTCTAAAGCCGAACTATGCTTCATGCAAATCTGTGTGCTTATCAAGCTGTCGATTAAGCAGACTGTCCAGTACCTTTGCCAAGGAGATCGGCCTATAATTGTTCTTGTCGGAGGCATCACCTGTTTTATTCTTAACGATTGGCACGACAACCGTCCGCATCAGCGCCCGCGGTAGGCGTCCATGACCCATACAAAAGTTAAATAACAAAGTTAGCACCCGAGGTAGATGGGCGCCTGCGTACTGCAAGTGCTCAATGCTGAGATCATCGTGGCCGGGTGATTTAATTATGTAAGTTTCAAAACTTTTTTAAGCCTAGGGACTTTAAGGCCAGAGAACCAGTCTCCAGATAAATAAAATGATAAACTTTTATTTATTTGTGTTGTGTTGAGAGTTGACGGTTTCGAATAAAAACTGTAACTATTGAATTTTATTGTTTCAGCTTCAACGTGGCATCGTAGTTATACCAAAATCTTTCACCGAATCTCGCATAGCTGAAAATTTGGATTTGTTTGGCTTTGTGCTGAGTGAAAGTGAAATGGCTATAGTCGACAGCTTTAATATTGACCATCGCTGTGTACCCGGGTTGCACTTCAAACATCTTACTCACTATCCGTTTTAATTTTTATACAGCTTTATTGTATTTTTAAAATGACATACTCGTACATATACATAAGTAAAACTTGAAACTTTGTATGTGATATATTGTGATTAACACAAAGCTTGGATAGCTCGGGATATATGTATATATGTGGTTGTTAATTATAATGGTTTCTATTCAATAAATCAAAATGTTTGAAACTATTAACAATTTATTTAAATTACAAACAAAAATCATTTCATAATAAAAAACACGTGTCAACATTTAAAACACGAACGAAGAAATATCAATAGAAGTAAACAAAATTATAAATACATTTATACAAAAAATAATATATTTTATATTTTTGCTGTAAAAACATATTGCAAGTATCTGGAATGTCCATTTAAGACCCGTGCCATAAGAACAAATAAAAATGCTCATCTTAAAAACTTTCATTAAGTGCACTTACTGCATTGGTAGCATTAAAAAAGAAGAGTACAAAATTGATGAATTAAAAGACATCCAAAAATGCATTTTAAGAGGTATTACATTAAAATATTTTTTAAAATATACAAACAAGAAAAAAGTTGTGTCAGAAGTAGTTATAAAAAACCCTGATAAAAATGTCAGTATAATAAAATATATTTGTAAAAAAAGAAACGTAAATAAATCATGAATATAAAAAATAAAAACATAATATATTATTAAAGTCAAACTTTATATAAATCCTATTCGTAGGACATAGGTTTATATGTCAACTATGTGCCAGCACCCATTATCTCAGGCATTTTATCTTCTTACAAAGTTTTCATAGCATATCTTTCGTGTTTAAATAAACAAATTACATAATTGTACATAAACTTAACTTCAGTTTTATGGAGTAATGATAAATTACTCATTATGAACCATCCGCGTTAGACCTTAATAGAATTATACCTACACTTTACTACAAAATGATTACTGAAAAGACTGTGCTTAATTATTGTTGTACTGAAACAGTTAAAATGATTAGACACGACAAAAATACATAAATTATTTTAAAAAATATTGATGATTCAAAATATGGATATATCACTTCGATAATGTCGGATAAATGCGCCTATCGAATTATAAATACATACTTAAAACAAAGCATAAAAAGTTCCTTTAAATAAACAAGTTTTCTTCCTTAAAATAAATATTATTCGTTGCTTAAGTCGAGAATTAGAATTATTTTTACCGGACAAGGCACAGAACAATTCCAAAGTCATACATCGATTATATCGATATTAAATTTTGACAACTTGAGAATTGGAGTCGGTAAACCTTATATCAAAAATACATAAATTAATATAATACATATCTTTTTTTTAAAAACTAACCAAAAATTGCTAATGCAAATCAAAAAAATTAAAGGCACTTTTATTAATGGTAGAGTCTAAAACAGCATATTTTTTAAACACTAACTGCGATTAGTTTATATTACTTGCACAATAAAAAACAATAAACAAAAAATAGAACATCCGTTCAAACTAAGTAGATAAAAAACCATTACATAGGTCGTATCATATCAAACAGTATCGGCCGTATTTGTCCTTGTATGTGGACATTTGGTAAGCTTGTAAAACATCAATTTATATTTTGGTCTACCGCGGACAGAAATATGTTTAACGAATATCGGTGGGTTTGTGACGTTCTCAATAAGCTTAAAGGTTTGATTTAAAATTAATTAAAGATTAAAGAAAGCCATATTACCAATAGAAATACATAAAAGTATAATCATTTGAGCGTCACAAATCTAGCGATCTTCGTGTAAATCACAGCTCTACGTATTAAATAACTAGGACCATATATTAGGATTTCTTATGGCGAAATAAAATAAACGCTTAAGTTATTTTCAACACAGACATAATAATAAACTTTAAAAGCATTATTGGTATGTTTACTATAACAAAAATGACAGTGGCCCTAGGATGGCAATTGTTTGTTATAAAAATATTTCGTTTATGCCTTCTTGATCATATTCCAATTCCCATCTATGAGACCACTCAACGATTAACATAATTAATTGTCACCTAAATTCACCCTCAAAACACTTTCTCTATACTACAAACATTTTCTACTCCTAATAAATAACTTTGGGGCCAACATCATAAGCCTAAAATCGGCCCTGTGTCCACCTACTTCCAGAAATAGTTGAAAACGTCCATGATACTGTCGTATATCGTGAAAGTGATGGCTACGTCGATGACTACCCTGCTGAGTCGGGGCACAGTACCTTTGTAGAAGGCTAGGGGCCCCTCGTTCTTCCAAGTCTTGACGAAACAGTCTACCGTGTTCTTGTACTTCTTAGCTTCAAGGCCCTGCATTCGCGTTTTGACGACGTCGATGGGGGTGTTGCCAAACACTGACGCCGCTCCTGGAGACAACATAAGTAAATTAAAGTCGCGTGTTCGACTCTCGGCGAGGTCTAACTCTGTAAGACGCGGTTTGGTGGTAAAGCATCTTCTTAGCCCGCCTGTCAGCTACCACCATGCTATCTAAGTCTTGCCGCCAAACATAAATAAATATTTAGGGACAAATCACACGGTCATTTCCGCAAGGAACCCATAGTCAATTCGCAAAAAAAAAATCGACGCTCCATATAAAAATGCACAAAATTGCTCAATCACCTGACCGTTTTATATGAAGAGTTAATATTTTTTTGTGATTTTGTAGAACAAAAGTTGTTCAGTATGATGAGTAAGAAGCCCCAGTTAATGGGACCTACACCAATAGACCTGTATAGATGCCAGACACAAAGCAATCAAACCTGTTCGTCACACTAATGTCTGCTCTGCATGGAGATCGAACCCTTAACCCTCGGCCCAGCAAGCAGAAGGTGACCACTGAACCATCGGGTCAGTCAATGTTGATATTAATGTGTCCCGGTATGAAGATATGATAGCCAGTTTCCTTTGCGTTGGGGAATATTGGTAAGCCCGCTCCCATATTCGGCATCATAATCCGTCGCTTAATTACCATCAGCATTCCGGTGTGGATAAAAAAAAGGCTGATAAAAAATATCGATGGGAAATCCGCCTCTGCTTTCATCATATTGCCACAGTATTACAATATAGCGGTTTACAGTAGCGCAACGAATGTACTTACTTTCGCAGAGCAACGGAAGGGTACTTGCGGGGCAGCGGGCGGCGGGGCACTAGCTAGTACTGCTATTACCTACGCCGGTGGCGCATCGTGCGACATCAAAGGCGCTACTGTAAGCCATATCGTAATACTGGGATATTGCTTATTCTATCCATGAGTTCTGTACTACTAATTATGTGAGTTGGTAAAATTTTATTTACAACTTTTATACTCCAACGAACTAATATAATTTTATTCTCAAACATCCTTGGAAATTTGAGCATTATTTTGACAACCTTCCTCGAGATAAACTGAAATCGCTGTACTGGCCAAATACATGCGAGAAGCGGCCGGCAAAAGTTGTATGAAAATCCATATCGGTCGTGTTTTAGCGGCCAAATAAATTACTATGTTAAATCATATCTGACCTGTAATTTAAAAAGGAACGATCTTTTACTCTGAAACATTGGAGGTAACTTATAAAAGGTTTTATTTAAATTTCCTACTGGCTTGCAAATATTAAGCTGTTTATTGAAGAAAAAAAAAAGACAAATGAACACTTTGGCGGGTGAAAAATTATTGTTAATCGTCATTGATTTTGAAAAGTAATTGTGTTTGACAAAATGGGTTCAAAAGTGTAGACAATGGGTGTGATGAGATGAACTTACTTTGACGCCACCTGAAATTCAAGAGGCGCAAAAGAGCCATAATAAAAAATTGTTTGCCCCAGAGATTTGTTATCATAGATGGGTGGCGGTAGCGCCGGTGGCGTAACGGCTAGGGTCGCCGCCTCCTGTCCGGGAGATCGTGGTCCGAATCCTGCCATGTACCAATGTGATTTCGAATTTAAATTTCATATGTACGTTAATCCGACGCTCTTACGGTGAAGGAAAACATCATAAAGAAACCTGCACAGAAGAAACTCGCAGTTTGTGTGTGAAGTCGACCAACCCGCACTGGGCCCGCGTGGTCGACTAAGGCCCTATCACCCTAATTCAGGGTAGGCTCGAGCCACTCGGTGGGGACGTAAATGGGCTGATATGATGATATGGGTTATGCACTAATTTGAAAATAGAACCCATTTACACACACACACACACACAATATTATAGGTATTTCCCTTCCGTTGCACCGAATGCTACTTAAAAAAGAGATCCCAATTGGCATCATTTTATTTGCTTCACTTTTAGGATGCATGTAACCTATCTACCTCCCCTTATATACATATCTCTAAACCTATGAAATTTTTTTTCAATGCAAGAATGAAAGAAAATCAAAATACTTGTCCCAAAGCGTTTTTTTGGCTTATTTCGGCGAACTCCCCAAGAAAGTTAAGGGTCCCCAGGTGGCTCGAGTTTCCATACAAACGTAGTTCCGCTTGAATACAAAAACAACATGCCGGACTGAATCCAAACTTTGCGAATATATTGAGAAGAAACATATCGATGTTTGTAATTAATTTTCATCGTAGTAAATTGAAATATAACTAAACGAAGGCTTAAATTAGTTTTGTACTGAAAGGTTGAAACTTCTCTTATTTTTTCCCGTTTTGTATTAGTACATCGAAAACTAATTACAAACATCGATATGTGTCCACTCAATATATTCGCAAAGTTTGGATTCAATCCGGCATGTAGTTTTTGTATTAAAGCGGAACCAGGTTTGTATGGAAACTCGAGCCTCCTGGGGACCCTCAAGCCGACAACGCTTTGGGTCATCTATTCAATGCTAAAATGCATAGTTTTAATAAACCATGACGTGAATTTAAAAAAGTCTGCAGTCTCGGCCAATATATATTGCATTGATAAGTTTTAAGTTGATAAGTAAGATATATAGGCCAGTCGCCTATGCTAAGTCTGTAGGGGAGCGGTTGCTACTCGACAACTTTACGTTAATATATAATAATTAATAAGTAAGTGGGATACATACCCGCAATACCACCGAACAGGGCGACAAAATACTTGGGTACTGGCTTGTTCCTATCACCTCCTTTGTATCAGTCCCTGAGAGATTCCATCACATAGAAACGGATGGCCTGATTGCTTCCCTGCTTCATCACAGTCGCTGTCACACTTTTGTATAAACTTTACGTTAATATATAATAAGTAAGTGGGATACATACCCGCAATACCACCGAACAGGGCGACAAAATACTTGGGTACTGGCTTGTTCCTATCACCTCCTTTGTACCAGTCCCTGAGAGATTCCATCACATAGAAACGGATGGCCTGATTGCTTCCCTGCTTCGTCACAGTCGCTGTCACACTTTTGTATAAACTTTACGTTAATATATAATAAGTAAGTGGGATACATACCCGCAATACCACCGAACAGGGCGACAAAATACTTGGGTACTGGCTTGTTCCTATCACCTCCTTTGTACCAGTCCCTGAGAGATTCCATCACATAGAAACGGATGGCCTGATTGCTTCCCTGCTTCATCACAGTCGCTGTCACACTTTTGTATAAACTTTACGTTAATATATAATAAGTAAGTGGGATACATACCCGCAATACCACCGAACAGGGCGACAAAATACTTGGGTACTGGCTTGTTCCTATCACCTCCTTTGTACCAGTCCCTGAGAGATTCCATCACATAGAAACGGATGGCCTGATTGCTTCCCTGCTTCATCACAGTCGCTGTCACACCTTTGTATAAACTTTACGTTAATATATAATAAGTAAGTGGGATACATACCCGCAATACCACCGAACAGGGCGACAAAATACTTGGGTACTGGCTTGTTCCTATCACCTCCTTTGTACCAGTCCCTGAGAGATTCCATCACATAGAAACGGATGGCCTGATTGCTTCCCTGCTTCATCACAGTCGCTGTCACACCTTTGTATAAACTTTACGTTAATATATAATAAGTAAGTGGGATACATACCCGCAATACCACCGAACAGGGCGACAAAATACTTGGGTACTGGCTTGTTCCTATCACCTCCTTTGTGAGAGATTCCATCACATAGAAACGGATGGCCTGATTGCTTCCCTGCTTCATCACAGTCGCTGTCACACCTTTGTATAAACTTTACGTTAATATATAATAAGTAAGTGGGATACATACCCGCAATACCACCGAACAGGGCGACAAAATACTTGGGTACTGGCTTGTTCCTATCACCTCCTTTGTACCAGTCCCTGAGAGATTCCATCACATAGAAACGGATGGCCTGATTGCTTCCCTGCTTCATCACAGACGCTGTCACACCTTTGTATAAACTTTACGTTAATATATAATAAGTAAGTGGGATACATACCCGCAATACCACCGAACAGGGCGACAAAATACTTGGGTACTGGCTTGTTCCTATCACCTCCTTTGTACCAGTCCCTGAGAGATTCCATCACATAGAAACGGATGGCCTGATTGCTTCCCTGCTTCATCACAGTCGCTGTCACACTTTTGTATAAACTTTACGTTAATATATAATAAGTAAGTGGGATACATACCCGCAATACCACCGAACAGGGCGACAAAATACTTGGGTACTGGCTTGTTCCTATCACCTCCTTTGTACCAGTCCCTGAGAGATTCCATCACATAGAAACGGATGGCCTGATTGCTTCCCTGCTTCATCACAGTCGCTGTCACACCTTTGTATAAACTTTACGTTAATATATAATAAGTAAGTGGGATACATACCCGCAATACCACCGAACAGGGCGACAAAATACTTGGGTACTGGCTTGTTCCTATCACCTCCTTTGTACCAGTCCCTGAGAGATTCTATCACATAGAAACGGATGGCCTGATTGCTTCCCTGCTTCATCACAGTCGCTGTCACACCTTTGTATAAACTTTACGTTAATATATAATAAGTAAGTGGGATACATACCCGCAATACCACCGAACAGGGCGACAAAATACTTGGGTACTGGCTTGTTCCTATCACCTCCTTTGTACCAGTCCCTGAGAGATTCCATCACATAGAAACGGATGGCCTGATTGCTTCCCTGCTTCATCACAGTCGCTGTCACACCTTTGTATAAACTTTACGTTAATATATAATAAGTAAGTGGGATACATACCCGCAATACCACCGAACAGGGCGACAAAATACTTGGGTACTGGCTTGTTCCTATCACCTCCTTTGTACCAGTCCCTGAGAGATTCCATCACATAGAAACGGATGGCCTGATTGCTTCCCTACTTCATCACAGACGCTGTCACACCTTTGTATAAACTTTACGTTAATATATAATAAGTAAGTGGGATACATACCCGCAATACCACCGAACAGGGCGACAAAATACTTGGGTACTGGCTTGTTCCTATCACCTCCTTTGTACCAGTCCCTGAGAGATTCCATCACATAGAAACGGATGGCCTGATTGCTTCCCTGCTTCGTCACAGTCGCTGTCACACCTTTGTATAAACTTTACGTTAATATATAATAAGTAAGTGGGATACATACCCGCAATACCACCGAACAGGGCGACAAAATACTTGGGTACTGGCTTGTTCCTATCACCTCCTTTGTACCAGTCCCTGAGAGATTCCATCACATAGAAACGGATGGCCTGATTGCTTCCCTGCTTCATCACAGTCGCCGTCACACCTTTGTATACGCCGCCTATGCCTGCAATGTTACATTTGGATTTGTGAGTAAATATTTTTTATACCGTTGGGGCAGTAAAGTTCTCGAATGGCGACCACGCACCGGAAAGCGTAGTGTAGGCAGGCCTCCCACTCGGTGGACCGATGACCTGGTGAAGGTCGCGGAAAGCCGCTGGATGCGGGCAGCGCAGAACCGGTTGTCGTGGAGATCCTTGGGGGAGGCCTACGTCCAGCAGTGGACGTCCTTCGGCTGATATGATGTTGATAATGATTTATTATACACTATAATAGGGTGCTCTTAAAAAATTTTCCAGCGGCTTCCCGCGACCTACACCAGGTCGTTGGTCTACCGAGTGGGAGGCCTACCTGCGCTATATCTTCCGGTGCGCGGTCGCCACTCGAGAACTTTACTTTACATGAAGGCTTTACATAAATCCTTGGGGGAAGCCTTTGTCCAGCAGTGGACGTTTTTCGGCAGATATGATAATGATGAAGGCTATCCAAAAATAAAAGACGTTTACAATATTAGTACTTATTTTTGTATAGCCTTTTTAGGTACAAGGCACCGGAAACCAACAGTTCACCATCCTTACTGGAAATTTTTCAATAGGTCGCCACCACACATTCGGCCAAACGCCTGATAAGACAGAGACACTACTAGACGTTAAACAAAAACGTAGGCAGTGGTACTATCACATAACTCGCCTAACTAATAGCAGTATCCCTGTTGCTCAGATGTTGGGCCAACGCGCCGAATCACACTGCAGGATCGCGTAATGGGATCCTTTTTACTGTGGCATTAGGCACATTGAATAGAGATGACGACAGCATCAGATATAAATTATGAACTCTTGATCACTAAATTGCCCTCCTAGTTAAACTTCGAAAAACCTTACTCGTTTTGTTTTCCATCAAGTCTTCGATTTTTAATTCACCAAAATCACAAAATGAGTACACATATGACGCTGCTAAACTATGACGTCACAGCTAGGTGTTCCTAACATTTTTAGAATAAAATGTCATTTTTGACAGATGATAAAAAGTAACTCAGATGACTAGCATTCGTCGTCCCTATTAACCTAACCGATTCTTTACTATACTTGTGGTAAAAACTCGCTGCCTGTGGGGCAGGCAATAAATCATCGGTGCGCTAGGGATAGGCGCTAATAATGCGTCACTTATCGATGCCTTTATAAACTATGCCTTTTTATAGGCGCGTAAGTGCGACAGGACGCACTAGATGCGGTGTCCTGCTCCCACATTTTATTGGCGCGCGGGCATCGACTGTTTAACTCTAGGTACTAAAGTCATAAAAAATATCATGAAAGTTTAGTGCGGGCTGCTGTACAGTTTATTATTATTTGTTGTAATAGCGGCAATATAATTACACACTCAGTAAAAAAATTAACTGTCTACTTATTATGATTCATGAAATACAGCCCGATGACAGACAGACGGACGAACGGACAGCGGAGGCTTTGGTAGTACATAATAGGGACTTTTTTGTACGGAACCTTAAAATTATGACTTTCTACAAGTTATTTTTTTTAACTTATTATACGCTGAATGAAATACTTGTAAGGTTTTTGAGAATGGGATTTTTTTGTAACACCAAGAAGGTAAGCCAACTGTCGTCAATTTCAAATGCCTTCTCACAGCGAACGATAAACTACACTGACGTTGCGCCTTCTAACTCTTATTACCTTACTTTAACTGTCTGTATTATACTGCAGGCGTCTGTAGCTACTATCTCATCAATCAATCATCAAATCATTTATTTATATAGGTAATCTGAGCGATGGCTGACTCGCGTTATAGTCGTGACCGGGTGCTGTGCGTGTGCACTACCCTACTCTTCTTAAAATCATTAAGTCATTAATGACATTTAATGATTTTAATGTATAACTTCTTGTGTCATATTGTTTCATGTCTTAATGACATAATTTGTGTTATATGAAATTTTTTTTTAACGTTATTAACTAATTAATGATTGTTTATTTTATTTTTTTCACAAATAACAGTATGTATTTACCCGACTGCGCCAGAAGGAGGGTTATGTTTTTCGAGAGTATGTATGTATGTATGTATGTATGTATGTTTGTGTGTGTAATTGTTTGGCACGCTCTGCAGCCAGACCGGCTCGATGGATTTTAGCTTGAGGGGTGTCGTTAGATACGTATTTACTGTGAGAGTGACACTGGGTATATCAAAATTAAAAAAAAAACAAATAGCAGATTTTCCGGTGAATTGCAGCAAGCGGTATTTGTTGACGACCGCACAATAAAAAATTATCAACCAGGAGTTCGTATACGGATTGAACCATGTACGATTGATTTTGACGCACTTCGAGGACAAGGAAAAATTGAACGCAGGATGTTGCCCTTAATCCTAAGTTGGGCTGTAACTGTCCACAAACTTCAGGGTGCTACACTCGATTTGACACTTGTGGACCTCGGCTCACATATATTTGCTCAAAGTCAAGCATATGTAGCTCTTAGTCGAGTAAAAACATTAGCTGGACTGGTCATCTGTTCACTTGATCCTAAAAAACTTTTGAATCGGCCACACGATCAGAATTCTTTTATAGAGGTTCAACGTTTACGAGAATATTATTTTATCAACTGATAAGTTAATAATCTGCGTAATCTTAATGTGTGTCATGTGTATATAGGTTACTATACAAACTCATTCAATAATAAAACTAAAAAAATGAATAAAATAAAAACGGTAATTTAAAAAACTAAAAAACCCGCCTGCGTTTCTGTGTAATTTGGAAATGAAAAACCCTAAAACAAGAAAGTCGTCATACCCGATTGCACTTAACTCAAGAAAAATTGTAGCAGTCGGGACCCATTCTAGAAATGGAGGCATAGTGAATTAAGAGCACATACCTATATTACATTGCAGATTACTCCAATATACTGACTAGACGGCTGACTTTCTAGAATGGGTCCCGACTGCTACAATTTTTCTTGAGTTAAGTGCAATCGGGTATGACGACTTTCTTGTTTTAGGGTTTTTCATTTCCAAATTACACAGAAACGCAGGCGGGTTTTTTAGTTTTTTAAATTACCGTTTTTATTTTTTGTAATTACTATTCGAAATACTATTTGAAAGAGTGTAATCTGCACCTATTTTGAATAAACAATTGGAATCTTGAATCTCTTTTAATGAAATTTCTTACTACATAATTGAATACATGTCAAAATATAAGTTACAAATTACTAATATGTATTTATATGAAATGCCGATTCAGTTTTTGAGTTCAATGCCAATTTTTATTAAAAAAAAAAAAAGTTTTTGTAATTGACCTTATGGTAACACTACTTATGGTATTTTATTAAAAACTAGTGGCATGTCTTTCATATTCCAATCCCCTGAGCTTATGTACCATTGAATGGAACAAAGGCGTTTTCTTAGTGGTCAGATGGGGCAATTTTTTAGACTAGTTAATTTTATTAAATTTTCCTGAAAGTGACGAAATCTTATGCGGGGTATTCCCAAATATGACATTAGTAACGAAGAAACTGCTACGATAACTCTAGAGTTTTAAAATTAAAAATGTGTATTTTTTGCCTCAATAGAGATTAAAGTAAAGGAGATTTCATTTCAACCCGACTTCATGGGGTTAAAGCCACCAAAATATCTAAACTATAGGCATGTGTTTACCACTGTTTAATTTGTAATGGTCTAATGCTATTTTGAGAATAAATTTTGTTTTAATAACTATTGTTTTTAATATTAATTTTCATCTTCAAAACTTTTTTATACAATCGGCAACTTCATAGGTAAATAGCTAATATTAGCTGGGTAAATTTTCAAATGTCATTATCGTTTAAATTTACGTAATAGCCTCCCTAACTAATACATTTTTTACATGTTTTTTTTTTAATTTACATTCTGGTAATTCACAATGTGTGTGACTAGGTATTCTATTTTAAGCCTCGAAAAACCTTTGTGTAACAGAAATTATGACAGCATGTTGGTGGCGAGATAGTCAGCGCGATTAATAGCACACAAAGCTTTCTATCTGAGCCCTCAAGGATCGGCAAAGCAATCACCCTAATTTAGGGCAGGTTCGAGCGCCTCGGTGGGGACGTATATGAGCTGATATGATGATACACAAAAATGTCTTACCATCCTCTTTAACAATACACCTGACGCCATGGAAGAAGCCCTTAAACCTCGGCTTCTCCATCCGCATGTCGTTGATGAACTTGACCTTGACCGTTTCCATCGGGGTGACCGCGAATATCGCCTCCGCCACGCCAGCGGCTAAACCGCACCCCAGCTTGCCCACGTTACTTAGAGTGCCATCCTCCTGCACCATGTATAACTTCGCTTGCTCGAACACGCCGAATCTGGAAAGAGTTTTATCATAATCTTATATATTTATAAAAGAAAGTCGTGTTAGTTACACCATTTATAACTCAAGAACGGCTGGACTAATTTAATGATTTTTGTGTTTTTGCATTTGTTTTCGTCCGGAATAGAATAATAAGTATTAAAATATGATATTCATCAATATAAAATATTATCAGTCAAAAATAATTGGTTTTAGGGTAGGGTTAGTGTAGTGTAGGTGTAATGTAGTTAGGGTAGGGTAGGGTAAGGTAGGGTAGTGTAGTGTAGAGTAGGGTAGGGTAGGGTAGTGTAGTGTAAGGTGGAAAACGAAGTTCGCCGGGACAGCTAGTTGGAGATAAGAATGTAAAATTGACTGGCCCGAACCAGGCCACCGCCACTCAATCGAGCAGGCGAGATAAGTACCTACACATTGGCGCGGCCTACAAGCCGCGCTCCGTTCGTCAGCGCTAGAACGCCGTACTATAGCCGCCGCAATTCGCGCGCCGCCCGTGTACGCAGTTATAACCGCTAAGTTGAGCGCCTTAATACCCATGTTTCCGTGTATGGGAAAGAGTAGGTGAATAAATGCGTAGGTTTGACACCGTCTAGCATTTTAATTTGATGCTCAATTGTTGTTCAAGCAACAACATTTATTTGTAGTGATAAATTTAGTGCTTTTTTGATGCTAATTAGGTGATTTTTTGAGTAATTTCTGAGCAGCAAATTACAAAGCTAGACGGTGTCAATGGTTGCTTTGACGTGACACCGTCTAACATTGTACTTAATTTGTTGCTCGATTGTTATTCAAGCAACAACATTTAATAGTAGTGATTGCTAATTTGTTGCCCTAATGAGAATTATGTTGCTCGAGTAATTTCAGAGCAAAAAATTACAATGATAGACGGTGTCAATGATAGTTTTACATCGCTTGGCCAGTGCTCCTTCGCTAGGCTAGGTCAAGACTTGTGGGTTCAATACACACTTAAGCCAATAGTTATTTATGCCACTGCCAAGTAATGGCTAATTACGTGCAGTGGCATACGATACTTATTTACGACCATGAAATAAATAAAATACATTGAAATTTTGTTGATTATGACACGAGAAGATAAAATTTTTGAAGCCAAAGCCATAAAAAATATTTAAAAAGTTTCATTGTTGTCTCGTTTTGAAATTATCATTGTAAAACGACTTGTAGGAATGATGTTTGTTTGTTTGTAAACTCTTTATTGCTTTTAAAACAAATACATTAAATATTTAGACAAAAAAAATACATTAAGCAAAGGCGGACTTATCCCTTTCGGGATCTCTTCCAGTCAACCTTGGAATGCTGAAAGGACATCAGAGCATACGGTCAGGTAAAGTTTACGAGTAAAAATAATAATATATTTAACTATCATATAATCGTCTCTAGTACGAATGAATACTTTTGTGATATGATTTGAGGTTATGTATTAAGTAAATTACCAAATGGGAGTAGAAAAACATATTTGTGTGACGAACAACAAGTTTATTTGCTCTGTGTCTGAGTGTTTAACATATATATGTATGTATGTGTTACAGTAAAACGGCATAACCGGTCAAATCCTATGTTGACTGCGAAAATCTCAAATGGGTATGGATCTCAGATTAGGGCTTACGCGGTGTGGGATTGAAGACAAAAATGGGTCATCATGTTTCCATCTTTTTTAAAGTTCATTTCTTACGCAGGTTGATTTTTTTAATGTTAATTTTTAAAGCAGACGGGTTTTTGATTTTTAAATATACTTTTTTAGGGTTCCTTACTCAAAGGGTAAAAACGGGACCCTAATACTAAGACTCCGCTGTCCGTCCGTTTGTCTGTCTGTTTGTCTGTCCGTTTGTCACCAGGCTGTATTTCATGAACCGTGATAGCTAGACAGTTGAAATTTTCACAGATGAAGTATTGCTGTTGACGCTATAACAACAAATACTAAAAATTTGAAAATTTAAAGTCCCCATACAAAGAACGTGTTTTTTTTAAACGTTAAGAAACTAGTGCCATCTAGTATGATGGTACGGAACCCTTTGTGCGAGGTTATGACTTGCACTTTACCAGTTTTTTTTTATTTCTACAAGCGGTAACTCTTTTTGCATCCGTGCTTCAAAAAATTCTGTAAATTACGTCAAAAATGCGACCACAGTAGGCTGTTCAAGAAAGATTTCGCGAGCTCAAAAATAAAATATGTTATATTTAGATAATGATCGAAGAATGTGAAATAACCTAAGCCACTTTTTCTTTATAATCCACAATTGATAAGCCCTTGGCATCATCTCACCTGATGGTAAGTGACGATGATGCCGAAGATGGAAGCGGGCTTACCAAGAATCCCCAACGCAATGGGGATCTGGCTATCTTATCTTCAAGCCGGAACACATAAAGGCTGTTAACACTGATGTGTGGCGGCAAGACTTAGATAAGATGGTGGTGGCTAGCCAGGCGGGCTATGAAAATGCCCTACCACCAACAAAACCGAGTCTTACAAAGTTGACCCCGCTGGGAATCGAACCCGCGACCTCCTGGTGAACCATTATGCCACAGTGGCGGTTAAAAAGGTAGTGAAAGGGCCTCTATGTAGAAATTTCAGTTTAAGGATACTTTTAGTTGTTTCAGTTTTAGAAGCTACATCACTATGAGGTCAAAGTAATGAAATTAATTAAACGTAAGTGTGATGGAATAGATAGAAGATGTACGGAAGCATTGACTTTAACTTTATTAATTTTCATTGCAATGAGGAGATCCGTAGGAGACCATGACGCCACGGTGGCGGTTAAAAAGGGAGTGAAAGGGACTCTAGGTAGGAATTGCAGTTTACTTGACTCAAAGTGTAGGATACTTTTTACCGACTTCAAAAAGGAGGAGGTCCTAAGTTCGACTGTATATTTTTCTTTTTTTAATGTATGTTCATCGATTTTTCCGTCAATTGTGGACCGATTTTCAAAATTCTTTTTTCATTCGAAAGAGTATACTCCCGAGGGGATCCAATTGGTACCAAGTCAGGATCTGATAATGGGATCCCAAGGAAATCGAGAGCAACCCTCAAATTACTCATTACGTATTACCTCATAACTTATTACGTGATTCATATGTTTTCTAAAGCTATTAAAATACTTAGGTCTGTTAGTCATCATCTCATGTTGATAAGCTGATGAAGGAAGGTACAAATCCTTAACGGTTAGGAGTTGGAGAAAAAATATTTCAATATTATACATAGATATATACGTAGGTATACATAGACCGACAGGTTGTATTCTTTCAGGTTATTCAGATGAGCTTATGATGGACGATTAACTCCATAACTTTCATGTTATGGAGTTAAATCGTCCATCATCATCTGCTGAGATGATGATGGAAGCCACAGGACTTTGTATCTGTTAATGAAACACATGTTTTATGATTTGATAATTCCTATTGATGATTGGGTTTAACGTTGTCAGATAGATGATAGCATTATCACTAAAAATAAAAGTTTAAAAAAACTAAAAACCGACTTCAATACCAGCACACAGTTACTTACGTATCAAATGTTTTAGATTCGATGGCATTGCTCACACCGACCTCAAAAAAAAATATTAAGCCCCTAATTTAATTCGTACCCACCTTTGATTTCGTTATTGTTGTGTATTTAAGTATAATAATATTATTTCATACTTTGAGTGAATTTCATTTTGAAGTCGGTTTTTACTTTTTTTAAACTTTTATTTTTTAGTTGTTTCAGTTTTAGAAGCTACATCACTATGAGGTCAAAGTAATGAAATTAATTAAACGTAAGTGTGATGGAATAGATAGAAGATGTACGGAAGCATTGACTTTAACTTTATTAATTTTCATTGCAATGAGGAGATCCGTAGGAGACCATGACGCCACGGTGGCGGTTAAAAAGGGAGTGAAAGGGACTCTAGGTAGGAATTGCAGTTTACTTGACTCAAAGTGTAGGATACTTTTTACCGACTTCAAAAAGGAGGAGGTCCTAAGTTCGACTGTATATTTTTCTTTTTTTAATGTATGTTCATCGATTTTTCCGTCAATTGTGGACCGATTTTCAAAATTCTTTTTTCATTCGAAAGAGTATACTCCCGAGGGGATCCAATTGGTACCAAGTCAGGATCTGATAATGGGATCCCAAGGAAATCGAGAGCAACCCTCAAATTACTCATTACGTATTACCTCATAACTTATTACGTGATTCATATGTTTTCTAAAGCTATTAAAATACTTAGGTCTGTTAGTCATCATCTCATGTTGATAAGCTGATGAAGGAAGGTACAAATCCTTAACGGTTAGGAGTTGGAGAAAAAATATTTCAATATTATACATAGATATATACGTAGGTATACATAGACCGACAGGTTGTATTCTTTCAGGTTATTCAGATGAGCTTATGATGGACGATTAACTCCATAACTTTCATGTTATGGAGTTAAATCGTCCATCATCATCTGCTGAGATGATGATGGAAGCCACAGGACTTTGTATCTGTTAATGAAACACATGTTTTTTGATTTGATAATTCCTATTGATGATTGGGTTTAACGTTGTCAGATAGATGATAGCATTATCACTAAAAATAAAAGTTTAAAAAAACTAAAAAACCGACTTCAATACCAGCACACAGTTACTTACGTATCAAATGTTTTAGATTCGATGGCATTGCTCACACCGACCTCAAAAAAAAATATTAAGCCCCTAATTTAATTCGTACCCACCTTTGATTTCGTTATTGTTGTGTATTTAAGTATAATAATATTATTTCATACTTTGAGTGAATTTCATTTTGAAGTCGGTTTTTACTTTTTTTAAACTTTTATTTTTTAG
Organism: Coleophora flavipennella; assembly: GCA_947284805.1. NCBI lineage: Eukaryota > Metazoa > Arthropoda > Insecta > Lepidoptera > Coleophoridae > Coleophora > Coleophora flavipennella. Next base: position 6,946,194 of record OX369283.1, on the reverse strand, counting down.
TTGTTTCAGTTTGAGAAGCTACATCACTATAAGGTCAAAGTATTGAAATTAATTAAACGTAAGTGTGATGGAATAAAAAGAAAATGTACAGAATCATTAACTTTAACTTTATTAATTTTAATTGAATAAGTAGATCCGTAGGAGACCATGACGCCACGGTGGCGGTTAAAAAGGGAGTGAAAGGGGCTCTAGGTAGAAATTGCAGTTTACTTGACTTAAAGCATAGTTGTATATATTAGTACTAACATACAGTATGGACACTCCCTGCCGCTCTCTAAATTGCGACCACACCCCCTCGTCATCCAGATTGATACAGATTGATTACAGTTTGGTTGTCGAACGTATAGGATTTCGCGGCCATTTCGTTTTCCTGTTTGTCATTCCTTTTTTGAAATGTCATTTCTGGACCGTTGTTTGAAGTGTCCAGAGTATGACGTAAGCATATACTGTGACGTAAGTGTGATGAAGATAAGATAGAAGATGTAAAGAAGCAATGAGTTTAACTTTATTAATTTTCATTGCAATGAGGAGATTTGTATGAGAACCAAGGTAATCGACATAGCTCACAGAATCGCTAAACTTAAGTGGTAGAGGGTGACATATTATGGTCGTTGGGGCAGTAAAGTTCTCGAAGACGTAGTGTATAAAGGCTTCCCACTCGGTGGACCGACAGCCTAGTGAAGGTCGCGACCTGGAAGTGAGCAGCGCAGGCCGGTGGTCGTGGATATCCTTGGGGAGGCCGTTGTCCAGCAGTGGACGTTTTTCGGTTGAGATGATATGATAAATTGTCAGTCACGCACATTCAAGTGTTACTAAGTTCTTTACAAAGTGCAACAATCCATACGGATCAAACATCGAATCCCATTTATGAATGACTTTGAATTTAAAGTTTAATAAAGACATGACTGCGTAAAAACAAAACATTACCAACTCTTTTTGGGATAATGGGTAAAATGTATGTCTAATCACGGGATCAAGTTTTAAGTTTGAGAGTTTGTTTGTAGGAAGCAATCTCTAGAACTACTGAACCTATTTTGAAAATTATTTCACTAGTAGAAAGCTACATTATTCCTGAGTGACATACGCTATATCCACGCTCGCTAGTCGCTTGCGGCTCGCGCACCACCCACTCTCAAAGACAGCCATTGAAACGAAGCCCACGCGAGCAAAGCTAGTCGTGGAATAAAGAAACAGATTTTCGATATTTTTGACGTCAATTACTCCTAAACGATAGAAAACCCAAGGTTGAAAAAAAAATACCCTTATTGTTGATGATGTTCCTTAAAGTCAAAAGCTATTAGAAACACGATTGAGCAGTTTGTTGGCTCGATAGAAAAAAAAATCCAAAAACTTTCAACTCCGTTACTTTCAACTCTAGTTATGACTATATTTTAAAGTAAAAATTCAAAAAATATACAAAAAAAAATTCGAGCGAGACCTACAGTACTCGCTATGATGTGTAACATGTGACAAAATACTTTATAAAAGGACGGCAAAGATACGGCAGACTAGGCTGTATGGTCATAGATACCTTTGCCTTTTCCGCGCTTTTAATGCCTGAAAAAAGGACGGCAAAGATACGGCAGACTAGGCTGTATGGTCATAGATACCTTTGCCTTTTCCGCGCTTTTAAAGCCTGAAAAAACGCGACTCCCTGGGACACATTTCCGTCCTATTTAACGAAATCACTCCCACAAATTGCAGGAAAGCGAGAGCAAAGATGTTACACATCAACAATATTTGTTATGATAGTACAAAGTGAGTAATGTTATTATTTTTTAAACTTTCATTGTAGTTTTTGATCAAAACGAAAAACCATTGAATTTTACACGTAAAGAAAAAGACAGAGACAATTGTTCCAATCATTACCTCGCAATAATATAGCAGACCTGAAAACAACACCTACACCCTTCACTCCTTTTAACTGTGAACAGTAGTGTCTCTATCGCTCTCTTTTCTTAGCAATTTTCCCGTCTGCAGACGTGTAATAAAGAAAATCACAAAGACCTCCACTCTTCAATCAAATCGGCAACTATTTCTCCATGACCTCAATGACTTTGAGCACTTGTATTGCTGCAAATAGGCATACTACATCGATAGGTGTACACTGTACGTTTATAGTGAATGATTATCACGGCTAGTATCGCATGTCATACAATTTGCACTCGCCGCGCATGACATAATGAACTCGTGCTATCGGTTATCTTGAATAACTTTAGGAGTTAATTAATCCTTTCAAGAGACACGCAACTACTGCGAAAAAGAGCAAACTTGTAACGCGGCACGCTGTTATGCATACTTCATACTTCTTTCATCCGACCTTCTTTACATTCCATCTATTTCTTTTTCACGCATGCAAAAATCATTCAATATCTTTCACCATTTCGTTTCTTTTGTCATAATAATATAACTTGTATTTAAACCTGTTTTTTTTTCTTTATTCACAATTGGTAAACCCTTGACAACATCTCACCTGGTGGTAAGTGACGATGTTGCCGAAGATAGAAGCGGGCTTACCAAGATTCCCCAAGTTTCTTCCTATTAAGACCCATCACGGATAAGATTAATTTATATTTTTGTGATTTCTATTTTAAATTTGTGTGTGTATTGTTTTCTAATATTAATGTTCTTTTTGATGTCTTAGGTATATTTCATCTTTTACTTCATTATTAAATTGAAATTACCCGTAAGCACGCATTTATTTCGAAACCCACGCCCTATCTTCTACCATACTCCTTCAGCACAACTACAGCCCAGTAAGTTATTTTAAGAAAAACTGAACCTTATTTGAGGTCAATGCAGATGAATGTTGACACAGCATCCCTGGAAAACACACTGCCTATGCTCGTGAAAGGGTTATGAACCCAACTGCATATATAAAAACTTAAGGCCCTCTTAAAAAAAGTCATTCGGGTAAAAAATGTATCCTATGTCACTCACGGGATCAAGACGAATCTAATGACGCCTCACACTCCAAAATTCATCAAGCCGTTTCGGCTACAGAGCGTGCCATAGAAATATAAATACATACATAAACTAGAAAAACATAACCCTTCTTTTGACGCAGTCGGGTAATGAAGGAATAGCTTCCACAGGGTGACTCGTACGGACAGCGACATATCAAGCTATACAAAACCAGTATAAGCTGGCCGCGCGACGCCTTTGCGTTTCAACATACGCGAGGCCCGCGTATACTGGTTTTGTATAGCGCACCGGAAAACGTAGCGTAGGCAGACCTCCCACGCGGTGGACCGATGACCTGGTGAGGGTCGCGGGAGGCCGATGGATGCGGGCAGCGCAGGACCGGTCGTCGTGGAAATCCTTGGGGGAGGCCTTTGTCCAGCAGTGGACGATTTGTGGCTGATATGATGATAGCGCCGTGTTACATAACTTCAAACTTCTCAACTGGTGATTTTACTTAAGAATCTGAACAATAAAGAGTTATTTGAGTTTGAATCTGAACACCTATTGTTCTGCAACTAAGCTGATATCGACTTTTTTTTTACTTTTCATACAGACTGCGATCGAATTCTATAAAAGTACTGTAGGCAACCAATAAAACTATTTTACTCATCAGTTTTGACAACTACAGAGAACAAAAGACGTATGTTACTCCAGCTTTGTAAATAGCGAGAGTTTTTCTAAATTCATGATTGTGGTGTAGACCTTCATTACCTACCAACCTGTTGTAACAATAAGGTGTGTTATTACGTCGAGTGGAAGTGGATTAAGAGATAATAGGCCTTTACCCAGAGATATACTACTGTCTTTACAGTTTAAGTTTTTGAAGTTCAATGCCAATTTTTATTTAAAAAAAAAGGATATTGTTTTTTTTATTATTGACCTTATGGTGACTATACTTATGGTCTTTTATTAGTAACTAGTGGCATGACTTTCATGTTCCAATCCCCTGAGCTATGTACCATTGAATGGAACAAAGGCGTTTTCTTAGTGGTCGGTTGGGGCAATTTTTTATACTAGTTAATTTTCTTGAATTTTCCTGAAAGTGACGAAATTTTATGCGGAGTATTCCCAAATATGACATTAGTAACGAAGAAACTGCTGCGATAACTCTAGAGCTTTATTAATAAAAATGTGTATTTTTTGCCTCAATAAAGGATATTTTTTCAGTTGAAAAAACCCGTCATCATGGGGTTAAAGCCACCGTTCTCTCAAAATATCTAAACAATAGGCATATGTTTACCACCATTTAATTTCTAATAGTCTAATGATATTTTGAGAATATTTTTTGTTTTAATAACTATTGTTCTTGATATTAATTTACATTTTTAAACTTTTTTATACAATCGGCAACTTCATAGGTAAAGAAAGATCTAATATTAGCTGGGTATTGTTCTTGATATTAATTTTCATCTTTAATTTTTTTTATACAATCGGGAATTTCATAGGTAAAGATCTAATATAAATTGTACCATCGAACTACACACGGGCGCTTAAAGTACTTTTTTGCCAATTCAGCAAAGTTGTACAGTTGAGAGGTTTGCAGTTATAATAACAAAAATTAAAACCCCTTTTAATATACCACGTCATTAAACATTAAATTGAATAAAAAAAGTTGGATCTAGTTTTGGGACTGGGCAAGTCCTAACTCAAAACCTGCAAGAAGCTGTTATCAGAGCGCTGCAATCTATCACAAAAGATATGCGCGCCCTGATAATAGCAAATAAGTCGGGCATACTGTACCTACCAGTCATTACATAAATATCTTATTATTAGGCATATAGGATACCTAGTAATAAGATATTTATGTTGGAAAAAAGTAGATTATTCTGAAAGGATTTTGACCAAGCGAGACTCGATTAAGTACGGAACAAGTATATCGGAGGCAGTTGCCATACTTAAGGCGGGCGGTTTGATTAGCACACTAGCGCCGCCAATATTTTTTTTATTAAAAATTTGAGTGCGTTTGACTAAAACTCAGCTGATGGTATGTGAAGATGTAGTCGAGGATGGTACACGCAAAAGAAAGAAAGAAATAATTTACTCATTCTTATGGATCTTATGGAAATCATTGAGTATTTTGCGAAAAAGTATTGTTTAATTGTTATTTTATAACTGTACATATTAGCAACAATTTATTTATTGCAAAAAATAACTTATTGCTGATATTAACACTCATAAAATAAAAAATAAACAATAGTTAATGCCCCCTTAATGCGCAAAATATTCAATGATTTCGATTCGTTAGTCGAAGAATAAGTAAGAATAAATTATTTCTATTGGCGGCGCTAGTGTGCTAATCGAACCACCTTAAATAAAAAAACTGAATATACATTTATTCTATTCTATTCTGTTCCATCGTAGACAAATGTGGAGAGCTGTCTGAAGTGCTACAGAAACGTGATGAGAAAAGGCGAAGATCACGCAGTACCCTACGCAAAGCTCTAACACTCCCAGGAGGGAGAAAAAACCAGCCAAGTGTGAGTCGGATTCGCGCACCGAGGGTTCCGTACCATCCACACCAGAGAATGAAACAAAAGACATCAACGAAAGCGTTAGAAACATATTTTTGCTTTCATTCCGTTTGGGATCTTTAGTGTGAGTGAATCAATAAACCTGACAGCCCAAGGACGCCATGGGACCTGACAGTCTTCTTTACGCAGTCAAAAACAAAAACACTTCCGCATTTATAATATTATTCACGATATCCACAGGGGCACCCCAATATGTCCATAAGAAAATCAACAAACCTGACAGCTGATTTCGGTATCGATCCGTAGAGGAGCACGCTGAGCCCTCTATACAGCCCAAGGACGCCATGGGATTTGACAGTCTTCTTTACGCAGTCACCGATACCCGTGTATTTCTTAGTGCCGCCTGAAACAATAGGAAATATAAATTAAAAAACACGCTAATTTCCTGTCCGACCATGCATTCCACATACAGTACTTCATAACATTAAAACTGTTTATTACAGGATACCCGAAATAATATTATTTTATTATTATTTTTATCTCGGAAATTGTATTTTTGCTCTTCGATATCTGAGTGCAAAAGCCGTTTTTATTCGCTAGAGGATAAAGTAAATTGAATTTAGAACATCGTGAATTCAAAACATTATTATACCTATTTACTTCTACCTCCGTGGTGCCGAATTTATCATACAACCTTTTTTAATTTGTTAAAAACTCAGACTCGGAACCTTCTTGGTGTACTTTTTTTTAATTTGCTTTGCGCGCGCCAAAAATGGCACCAAACAAAACCTTTCACTTCATATTGTTAAAACCTTAGGTTAAAAACAAGAAACTTGAAAATAAGTGAAAAACCTTAAACGAGTGATGCTAGCGACGAGGAAGTTTATTTGATGCCAACAGGATTGACAAACTGTTTGTAATGCGCAAATGTTTTTTTTTCCATTTAGTAATTTCTCGCTGAGGTGGAATGAAAAGTTACGTGTTGCACTCGAGTGCAAAGATTTTTCACCTCGTGCTCTGTTGATTCCCTCGCTAACGCTCAGGATTCTAATTTTTGATAAATTTAGACTCCTTCGCTTGCTCGGTCATCAAAATTGAGCACGCAGTTAAAAAACAACTTTGCACTCTTGTATAACAAATACTAAGTCCTATTTACATTTCAACATGATTACATTTCAAGTTTCTAGGTCAGACGGTTAAGAAACGTCAGAAGGGGGAGTCCTATACATACAAACGGTACATATGATAAAAATAAGTTCCTAGGCAATTCTACCTACTTCTTTAAAAAAAAAGACCTATCCAACGGTAACGCAGATATATTAAAGTAAGTATTCAAAATGGAGATCTATATTTTATATACTATTGATGTTAAAAATTCATGCAATTTGATTCTAAAATGTGAAGGTATGAGTATTTGACTGTATATGACGGACAGATGGCCAGACGGATATATCTTATAAGTGGCTACATAGCATAGAGACTACAGAACCCTAAAAAAAAATATAATACAGAAGGATCATGTTATCGGAGGAGAGTAATCAAATGTAAGCAAGGAGGTTAACAACCTTCCACAGTTTGTAAGCCATATAGTTTAACACTCTACGTAATTAGAAGTAGATACATTGTATGGCTGCATTCAAGCCAAGAACAGTTGTTTTGCTCCAAGGTTTTAAGGCGAAACCCTTTCAGAAAATATAATGCAAACCCCGAAATCGGGGGTTGGAAAAAGTCATTTTTCTGCGGTTCATACTGCAATACATTTATCTTTTTTTTTAATAGATTAATTACAATATGTCTGCTACAAAGTGTAGGAGGCCAAAAAACGATTTGATAAAATTTATCAATTTTCGCTATGTTTTAGCCCACAAAAACCAGTTTTACTTCACTACAGTTAGACATAGAACCTTATTTTTTCTCTCTCTTATTCCTCAATAAAATCCTGACATATTGTTGGACTCACTTTTTTTTTCAAAAATGCCTACATCTAAGTTGAAACGAAAAAAATATTGAGAGTGCAAAAGTGGGGTTATTTTCTTTACTCTTTACACGTAAAGAAAAAGACAGAGATAATTGTTCCAAGGCGTATTGGGCCTTAAGAGTAAAAGTTGGTACTGATGGTAGTTTATGTAGGTTTTGATTTGCTCCAAGGTTTTAAGAGTAAAAGCTGGTACTGATAGTAGTAGTGGTGGGCGTTACAAACCGTATATAGATCTTAAAACTATATATTGATGCAATATCACAAATACGGTATTGGGTTTTACAATAACTATATAAGGTCTAACAAAATTAGCTGAAACTATTTTAAGGACAAGTTCAGTAAACGAAACTGGACAACTTTTTCTTCAGTGACCATACCGAATTCTAAAAAAAAATTGCCACATTCCATTATTGCCCACTATAATATTCTCGTGTTGTAGTACGGTCCTTTCTTTTCGCTGGATTCGTGCCTTGCCGCAACGAAACTGCGCTGTGCCTGGCCGTTGACCTTTGGTAGTTCTCTCAATCAATTCTTATTTAAAAACGAATATTACCTATTTAAAACCTTATAGTTCCCCTTTTAGATGTAGGTAGTAAAATACAACCCAACAGGTATTTACACTTTTCGAAAAATAAGAAATTGAGCGGCTTCTTTGAAGCGTTGAGGCCATTGACCTATTTTGCTGCTCGCTCGTAGGTACATTTCGCCTACAAACAAGTGCGATGCGTGCGCGAAAAAAATATCTCAGTTACTCTCGCGCACTCATTGAGTTACGTTCTCAAAGCCTAACCTACAGATTGTGACCTAAGTGCCTAAGTTAAGTGTTTTATTGTGAAAATGCCATGTACAAATATTTGGACATGGCGGTGTGATATGAAGTTTGTAACCACAACCTAATAGACACCAGGAACATGTTTCAAGATTTTCATAGCCGTAGACCCCATCTACATGCCATCTACACACAATACTATAGGTGCTTTGCAGCGATTCCGGGATTACGGTACTTTTACGAGTATGCCACGACCTGTAGATGCCGGTCAACCAAGAAAATCACCGGAGACATAAGAAGCAAGTAGGTAGGTAGTTCGCCTTAGCCTGTTTGCGGACAAGTCACATTAAAGAAAAATCTACCTATTTGTTTGGAAATGGCCAAACATGTAAACAACAGCGCAGGAGTGGAACTCCTTGCCTGCGTCAGTGTTTCCCGATTCCTATAATTTGGGGATCTTCAAGGCAAGAGTGAATAGGCATTATTTGAGTTTGCGTGTACCATCCTCGACTGCATCATCACTTACCATCAGGTGAGTTGCAGTCAAACGCACTCAAATTTTTAATAAAAAAAAAAAAAAAAAAAAAAACAAATCATTTTATCATTTTAGCTTAATCACTTACATTTGGACATCAAGGATTTTATTGACATAAATACTGTGTTTTAGTTCATTTAAGACTTGAAAATCGCTTCGAATGCCTAGGAGACTGCGAGAATGTGGACGATTATAACGACAGGTTCGTGGAAATTGTCCAAACGGTCGGGTCTAAGATTTTCAAAACTCGCCGTTCAAACAGAACCAAAAAAATCTCTGACTTGACCAGCAACCTCATGGAAGAAAGACGAAGATTGGTTTTGCAGTCCTCTGAAGACGCTACTCAGTATCGGCAACTAAACAGGCAGATCTCTAAGTCTCTAACTCGCGATTTGCGCCACTATAATACAAATTGTATTAAAGAGGCGATTGAGAACAACAAAGGCTCAAAAGTGTTCGCGAGAGATCTGTCTGTTGGTCAAAGTCAACTGACCAAGCTGAAGACTGAGGACGGCAGAATCATATCATCTAAGACTGAGTTGCTGGAAGAAGTTGAGAAGTTCTACGGACAATTGTACACGACCACACGTCTGCCTGTCAGCGATCTGGCTAAAGACCCAAGAGCTAGACTTACCCGACACTATACCGAAGATATCCCGGACGTCAGCCTGTACGAGATTAGAATGGCTCTTAAACAGCTTAAAAACAATAAGGCACCGGGTGATGATGGAATTACGGCTGAACTTCTGAAAGCAGGTGGAACACCGGTACTTAAAGCTCTTCAGAAATTATTTAATTCCGTTATACTTGAAGGACAAACGCCTAAGGCATGGCACAGAAGTGTGGTCGTGCTTTTCTTCAAAAAGGGCGACAATACCCTGCTGAAGAACTACAGACCCATCTCACTTCTGAGCCATGTCTACAAACTGTTTTCGAGGGTCATTACGAATCGTCTCGCACGCAGGTTTGACGACTTCCAGCCTCCCGAACAAGCCGGTTTCCGAAAAGGATTTAGTACCATAGACCACATACATACGCTGCGGCAGATTATACAGAAGACCGAAGAGTACAATCAGCCACTATGCTTGGCGTTCGTGGACTATGAGAAAGCCTTCGATTCGGTCGAAACCTGGGCTGTGTTACAGTCTCTCCAGAGGTGCCAAATTGACTATCGATATATCGAAGTGCTGAAGTGTTTGTATGAGAACGCCACCATGTCGGTTCGCCTCCAGGATCAAAACTCGGAACCTATCCAGCTGCAGCGAGGGGTGAGACAGGGAGACGTTATATCTCCGAAACTGTTCACCGCCGCCCTGGAAGATGTTTTCAAGCTTTTGGACTGGGGTGGACTCGGCATCAATATCAACGGCGAGTACATCACCCATCTTCGATTCGCTGACGATATCGTGGTCATGGCTGAGACTATGGACGACTTAGGCACAATGCTCGATGGCCTCAGTAGAGCCTCTCAACAAGTGGGTCTTAGAATGAACATGTACAAGACGAAAATTATGTCAAACATCCGTGTCATACCTACTCCTCTGAAGGTTGGAGGCTCTACACTCGAAGTTGTTACCGAATATGTATACCTGGGACAAACAGTCCAGTTAGGTAGGTCCAACTTCGAGAAAGAGATCAATCGTCGAATCCAACTCGGCTGGGCAGCGTTCGGGAAGCTTTGCAATATCTTTACGTCCCAGATACCGCAGTGTCTTAAGACCAAGGTCTTCGACCAATGTGTGTTGCCAGTGATGACGTACGGAACTGAGACATGGTCGCTTACTATGGGCCTCATAAGAAGGCTCAAGGTCACCCAAAGGGCAATGGAGCGTGCTATGCTCGGAGTTTCTCTGCGTGATCGAATCAGAAACGAGGAGATCCGTAAGAGAACCAAAGTAACCGACATAGCTCTCAGAATTGCTAAACTTAAGTGGCAGTGGGCGGGGCACATTGCTCGTAGAACAGATGGCCGTTGGGGCAGTAAAGTTCTCGAGTGGCGACCACGCACCGGAAAGCGTAGTGTAGGCAGGCCTCCCACTCGGTGGACCGATGACCTGGTGAAGGTCGCGGGAAGCCGCTGGATGCGGGCAGCGCAGAACCGGTCGTCGTGGAGATCCTTGGGGGAGGCCTATGTCCAGCAGTGGACTTCCTTCGGCTGATATGATGAAGACTTGAAAACCAATTGAAACTAGTTTATTTTGAAGTTCATGTTTTGTTTACATGTCTGGCTATTTCCAAACAAATAGGGTTTAGATACCTACCCAATATGTGTCCGACGCGACGGAAGACACGGCTTGTACTATCTGGCGTGGCTTGTGGCGGAGCCCGGCGGAGGCGCGTCAGGCGCGTGGACTGCTACGGTACAATGGTCAGTGCCGGATTTATTAAGATTTCTTTTTTTTATTGTAGATTTTTTTTCTTAGATTTCAGTATGGTCGCTGAAGAAAAAGTTGTTCAGTTTCGTTTACTGAACTTGCCCTTAAAATAGTTTCAGCTAATTTTGTTAGACCTTATATATCGGAAGAAACTATGTATCGGCGAAAATCCAGGCACCTCTCAACGTTGGAATTTGGAATACCGCGACGCGACCCGATTTCGCCCGATGCGCGAACTCCACCGGTGTTGCCCGAAAGATTTTGAAGTGATACGAACTAGCATAGCGTCATAGCGTGCGTCTATGAGCGGGAACCGGGAAGCTAATAATTTCATGCTAATTAGATTTGACACTTATTCTGAATAGGTAAGGACTGAAATCTAAATGCTACCAGCAAAACCTACAAAACCCAAACAACCCACGCTATCCTAATACGCTTGACAACCAACTTGATATTGATATTCGAAAAAATATAGATATTGAAATATATAGTTACAAAAACCGATATCTGTTTCTGAACCAATACATAGTTTCGGTATATCAAAATACTGTACCGACCCACCTCTAGATAGTAGGTAGTATACACTTTTGATTTTATGTAGATTTTGATTTGCTCCAAGGTTTTAAGAGTAAAAGTTGGTACTGATGGTAGGTAGTGTATTTTTGATTTTATGTAGGTTTTGATTTGCTTCAAGGATTTAAGAGTGAAAGTGGGTACTGATGGTAGGTAGTGTATTTTTGATTTTATGTAGGTTTTGATTTGCTCCAAGGATTTAAGAGTGAAAGTTGGTACTGATGATAGGTAGTGTATTTTTGATTTTATGTAGGTTTTGATTTGCTCCAAGGATTTAAGAGTGAAAGTTGGTACTGATGGTAGGTAGTATACTTTTGATTTTATGTAGGTTTTGATTTGCTCCAAGGTTTTAAGAGTAAAAGTTGGTACTGATGGTAGGTAGTATACTTTTGATTTTATGTAGGTTTTGATTTGCTCCAAGGATTTAAGAGTGAAAGTTGGTACTGATGGTAGGTAGTATACTTTTGATTTTATGTAGGTTTTGATTTGCTCCAAGGTTTTAAGAGTAAAAGTTGATACTGATAGTAGGTAGTATACTTTTGATTTTATGTAGGTTTTTTTTGCTTCAAGGTTTTAAGAGTAAAAGTTGGTACTGATGGTAGGTAGTATACTTTTGATTTTATGTAGGTTTTGATTTGCTCCAAGGTTTTAAGAGTAAAAGTTGGTACTGATGGTAGGTAGTATACTTTTGATTTTATGTAGGTTTTGATTTGCTCCAAGGATTTAAGAGTGAAAGTTGGTACTGATGATAGGTAGTATACTTTTGATTTTATGTAAGTTTTGATTTGCTCCAAGGTTTTAAGAGTAAAAGTTGGTACTGATAGTACGTAGTATACTTTTGATTTTATATAGGTAGGTACATATTGTTAATTTTGCTTTATAGATTTAACATAGCACTTATGACCTAAAAATGTGATTTAGAAATATTTATAACTTTTTTTTTATATATTTGTACTTAAAACAAATAAAAATGTTAGTAATTACTATACCGCGGAGCGACACAGCTGTTTTAATTCAACCGGTTTTCGCTAATTGATTTTTAACCACGGTGCTCGACTGGAAAAATGTAGGTAATTTATAGCAGGATTATAAGTCGAAATCAAATAATAATCTATTAATCCAAAGTATGTTTTTGCATTCTTAAAATATATGTATTACCTACTAGAGTATGCAATCTGTGGTACAAGTTAGGCCGGTTAAGTTATAGGTACTTATTAATTAGCAATATTTTCCTCTTAGTTCGTTTACCTATGTATTACCTACTGGAGTATCCCATCTGTGGTACTGGTTAGGCCCCGTTTAAGTTATAGGTACTTATTAGCCATATTTTCCTCTTAATTCGTTTACCTGAACGCGTATATGGCTTTCCGTATTCAATACGTTCCTCTTACGTTTGAAGTACGTGTCGCGAGTTCGCGACGAACCAGAGACGCTTTCTTACGAGCATTTCCTAGTAAAAAACCGTAACTCATTCGTCACCCTTTAGTGGTTAAACTTAGGGTTAGTAGTTGCAACGGTAAACGGTGCCAAAAATCAAAATATACGTTTTTTGCGGCTATAACGGCCGTATCTTTTTTTACGTTAACTTAGAAGTTTGATTTTTTCACAGCTTCAAGGGACTGTAGACCTGAGTATATGGTTTTAATTTCAACTCGATTCCCGAGATAAAGGGTCTTGATAGACAGACGGACGGACGGACAACAAAGTGATCCTACTAGGGTTCCGTTTTTTCCTTTTGATGTACGGACCCCTATAAAATCGATATGACTGAATAAAATCATAAAACAATTACCAATTTTATGTAAAAAATCCTTTATTTTTGGAATTCATTGCTAAATTTCTCGAAAACAATCAGTTTGTGTTGAATGAAACAAACACACAAAAATCAGCGACTTTAGCACCTTCTATTTTAATTGAATACTTTTTTTAAAACTTATTTGAAAGTAAAGTGAGTAAAATAAAAACATGTAAAAATTGAGAGTCGGGCGTTACGCCTCAAAGTAACCGCCGCGTTAAAGCCCACATTGATTTGAACTTACAATGAATAGTGTTACATCCGATATTATTTTATAACTGATCGACCTGCTCGGATTGAGTCGTCTTAACGCCTTATATGTAGGGTCCTTCTGACCAGTGATGTTGCAATAGCGATAGTTTCACCATCGATAGTTGACCTTGAAAAACAGATCGATAGCTCGATAGTCCTATCGAAAATATTGACATGCTGGAATACTATCGATAGTATCGATTGTGTAAATCAGGCGATACTATTGAATTTTGTCGATACTATCGATTCTATTGATACTATCGAAGTACGATACTGTCGATAGTGTTTGTACTGATGCTATCGATAGTATCGATACTATTGGTCTTTAGCAATAGTATTACTTATCTTTATCAATCGATACTATCGATAGTGTCGTCAAGGGTCGATAGTTTCGCTATGACTATCGATAGTATGACTGATTTTCATGCCTACGATAGTATCTCGATACTATCTATTTTATTAATCTGACTAACCAAAATAACAACTGTGATAATTTAACTAATACATTGACTTCTGTTAAGCCAGTTCTGAACTCATTTTTTATAAAACCGTTTGGAATGGACGAAATCATAAAAATTATGGAGTTACTTAATAACTCGAATGCTTGTGGCTATGACGAAATATCAACAAAAATGGTTAAACTATGTAAATATGAACTAGTAACTGTATTGACTTACTTGATTAATTTGTCTTTTGAGACTGGCAAATTTCCTAAATTGTTGAAACGATCTATCGTGAAACCAGTGTACAAAAAGGGTGACAGAGCAGACGTGACTAACTACAGACCTATTACGCTTATTCCTATATTAGCTAAAATATTCGAAAAATGCATGTACACGAGACTAAATGATTTTTGTACTAAATTTAACATTATTAGATCTGAACAATTTGGTTTTCAGAGAGGGAAATCCACCACTCTCGCGGTTTTTAACCTAATTGACTCAGTTGTTGAAAGTCTAGACTCAAAACAACACGCCACTGTACTGTTCATTGATATGAGTAGGGCTTTTGACTTCGAAATCCATGACATCCAGGTGAATAAACTAGAAAAATATGGAGTTAGGGGTCTTGCTTTGTCTTGGTTTCGGTCATATCTTGACGACAGGCAACAGTGTGTGGAATTAAACCACTTGGGGTCTGATAATGTATTAACCACATATCAGTCTCAATATAATCAAAATAAATACGGTGTTCCCCAAGGTAGTATCCTTGGTCCATTGTTATTCATACTTTATATTAATGACCTACCAGTTGTGACTAAGCACCGTACTATCTTGTTTGCTGATGACCTATCAATTATTATAACAACTAAAACAGATGATCTAAAAAACTATGAACATGAAATCAACATGACCGCCAAATGTATCATAAATTGGCTAGTAAATAATAATTTGCACGTTAACTTGAATAAATGTAATTATACTCAATTTTTAACAAAAGGACGCAAGACACTAAATATGAAAATAAATTATGCTGGCACAAATATTGGAGAGGCTAATAATACTTTATTTTTAGGTATCCAAATAGACCAGTATCTTAACTATAAAACTCACATTGATAGAGTATGTGCCAAGCTGCATAGGTTCGTTTATGTTCTCGGAAGGTTAAGACGTGCCGCCTCTACTAAACTTTCTTTACTAGCCTACCATGGCTATGTGTCATCGGTCCTCAGATATGGGTTAGTCATTTGGGGCAATGGTTCCTACGTAAGAAATGCATTTATAGCTCAGAAAAAATGCATCAGAGCTATATGCGGAGTTGGCCCTTATGATACGTGTAGGCCCTTATTCAAAAAACTTAACATTTTAACTCTACCATCTTTATATATCTTTGAAATGTGCAAACTGGTAAGAAATAATCGTAATCTCTTTAATACTGCCTCAGAGATAAATCCTAGAAACAAGAGAGACCCGGATAGACTAGCTGCTAAATATCATCCGAGGACATCACTCTATCTAAATAGTAGTTACTATATGTGTATCAGAATATACAACAAACTGCCAAAGAATATAAAGGATGTAAAAGGCAAAAACATGTTTAACGAGCTATTTAAATGGTTGATAGAGAGAAATTTTTACAGTTTAGGTGAATTTTTTAATTTTCATTAAGTAAATCTGATTTATGTTATGACATTTTTTTTAATATAAATTTGATAGATTAGGAAAAGTTTTTTTTTTTAAATAATGCAATAAGTATATTAATTTTATTTTATTTTTATGAGTTTGTTCCTGACATTTAATTTATGACATTAGTATATATTGTGGTTCACTAACCCTGTTGAATATTTGCATGCTAACTGTATAATGGCTAAATATGAGATTCCTTTTACAATGTATCACCTTATTCGTACCATATTTACTGCAAATAAACATTCATTCATTCATTCATTCATCGATAGACTATCGCTATCGCAACATCACTACTTCTGACATACTTGAATAAAATAAATTAAAGGGCGTTCAGCTCATAAAACCATTTTACTCTGGGGAACCTACACTCAGTTCGCAAATAACTTTTGGGAATTAATTAAAAATTAAAAACCCGACTGCATAAAATTTAACCCATCTTTTTTTTGGCCAGCGGGTAAAATGTATCCTATATCACTCACAGGATCAAGACGAATCTAACGACACCTCGTACTCCAAAATCCATCAAGCCGTTTAGGCTACAGAGCGTGCTAAAGATATAAATAACCTCTTTTTTGACTAGTCGGGTAAAATGTATCCTATGTCACTCACGGGATCAAGACGAATCTAACGACATCTCGCACTCCAAAATCCATCAAGCCGTTTAGGCTACAGAGCGTGCTAAAGATATAAATAACCTCTTTTTTGACTAGTCGGGTAAAATGTATCCTATGTCACTCACAGGATTAAGACGAATCTAACGACATCTCGCACTCCAAAATCCATCAAGCCGTTTAGGCTACAGATCGTGCTAAAGATATAAATAACCTCTTTTTTGGCCAGTCGGGTTAAATGTATCCTATGTCACTCACGGGATCAAGACGAATGTAACGACACCTCGTACTCCAAAATCCATCAAGCCGTTTAGGCTACAGATCGTGCTAAAGATATAAATAACCTTTTTTTTGACTAGTCGGGTAAAATGTATCCTATGTCACTCACGGGATCAAGACGAATCTAACGACATCTCGCACTCCAAAATCCATCAAGCCCTTTAGGCTACAGATCGTAATAAAGAAAGATATAAATAACCTTTTTTTTGACTAGTCGGGTAAAATGTATCCTATGTCACTCACGGGATCAAGACGAATCTAACGACATCTCGCACTCCAAAATCCATCAAGCCGTTTAGGCTACAGATCGTGCTAAAGATATAAATAACCTTTTTTTGACTAGTCGGGTAAAATGTATCCTATGTCACTCACGGGATCAAGACGAATCTAACGACATCTCGCACTCCAAAATCCTTTTTTTTTTTAATGCCCAATTGGTAAACCCATGGAGCCGTTTAGGCTACAGAGCTTGCCTAAAAAATAAACAAACTTACATACATATACATACACACACACGAAAATCGTAACCCTCCTTCTGGTGCAGTCAGGTAAAAAATTTTGGACTGCTCATACTGTTTAGCTGCTTATCCCATTTTGTATGCGAGATCGATCTGTGTTTTGAACAAGCATTCTATGGCGAAATTCTTCAGTTTTATGGCTTCCATGAAAAAAATCCAAGAAACTTATTTTTTTTCAGGTACTTTATAATAATGTATAAACACTGAAAACAATTTACATACACACAGGTCAAACGCATTACCTTCCTTTTGGGCTTCGTCGCGGTCGGGTAAAAATAAAGGTTTTTTTGTTGCCGACTCTCGCGTTATACTCCTGACCGGGTGCTGTCCGTGTGAACTGACCTACACTTTTCTCGTGTCATATTGTTTTCATATTATAGATAGATAGATAACTCATTTATTTTTCTAGCAAAACAGCACCATACATCAAACAAGCGATGGAGATAAAACATTATAAGTACTTAATTCATAAAAGAGTACACATTATAATGATATAATTTGTTTTTTTTTATATCATGAATTGGATTTTGACGTTATTAACTAATAATTTTTTATTTCTTGTTTTTTTCTAAATGAAATTAAGTAATCACTATTTTATGATTATCAGAAAGAGTGTAATTTGCACCTATTTTGAATAAATATCTTGAATCTTGTAATCGGGCTGCTACCAGATTGATATCTTGATCGCCACAGAGCTGATAATGTGATATGTATATTGATCCAGGTTTATCAATTTATCAGGAGATTCAATAAGTGTGCGCTTATCTTTTCATTCTATACAACGTTACACAATGGGCCTGTTTTTTGACATAGTTGTTTAATATTTTTTATTTTATTTTATTACGGTGAAGGAAAAGATCGTGAGGAAACCTGCACACGCCTGCGAAGAAACTCGCAAGTTG
Organism: Coleophora flavipennella; assembly: GCA_947284805.1. Classification (NCBI taxonomy): domain Eukaryota; kingdom Metazoa; phylum Arthropoda; class Insecta; order Lepidoptera; family Coleophoridae; genus Coleophora; species Coleophora flavipennella. Next base: position 6,928,043 of record OX369283.1, on the reverse strand, counting down.
TGTGTGAAGTCGACCAACACGCACTGGGCCCGCGTGGTTGACTAAGGCCCGATCGCCCTAAATCAGGGTAGGCTCGAGCCCCTCGGTGGGGACGTATATGAGCTGATATGATGATGATTATTTTATTCATTGGGGGAAAACAGCTGTAATTACTATGACGTCGTCTACGTGACGCTAGGAGGTTAGTAGTCGGTAGTGCAGTACTGTTGAATAAAACCACTTCTGTACGAATTAAATATAGCTGGAGAGCTTTATTTACTTGATTCGTAAAATAGATATAGGCTCTGTCAGCTGACTTATTATTGGTTCTTTAAACGAAATTATTTGAAATACTCTCTTGCTATAAAAATAGATGAATAGGGATCAATGCCCTGGCGCACGGTCCACCATGGAATGAATCTCAGCTGTTTTGGAAAGCTTTCGAACGACTTACTTATTTGAATTTGAACTTAGATTTTTAATCGCGCTGGCAAGTAAGTATTAAAGGAGTCGCGAGTGCGCAAACGTAGAGATATACGATCTCTACATTACACAAAAAAGAACATAACATACGAGTAAAACATAATGATAAAACATAAGCCAATTTCCACATTACTAGCACAGTCTTAGAATTCTTAGACTGTGCTACTAGTTAGAGTTACTGACAACTACGTTCAAACAAACATTAGATGTTAATTATGTATGTAAGTATAGTTTCAAACACACGAAAAAGATAATCGGATAAACTCTAACATTTATGACAGACGAGACATATTGTGTAAGTTTTAACGAGAAAATATCAACAGGGTTGATAAGCTTTGTTACATTTTAAGATGTAACATCTAGGCACACGGCAGTGTGTCCGTCAAGTTCGAAAAGAAAAAAGGCGACACAGGGTTAATATTACACGAACCATTTCGGGCCACTTTCGACCTACCTGTAACTTAAAACCTGTTTGATTATACCCTTGCGTTTTTTTTATTCACAATTGGTATACCCTTGACAACATCTCACCTGGTGGTAAGTGACGAAGTTGCCGAAGATAGAAGCGGGCTTACCAAGATTACCCAACGCAATGGGGAACTGGCTATCTTATCTTCATGCCGGAACACACCAACGATTTCAACATTGATATTTGGCGGCAAGACTTAGATAAGATGGTGGTAGGTAGCCAGGCGGGCTTAGAAAATGCCCTACCACCAACCAAACCGAGTCTTACAATTGACCCCGCCGGGAATCGAACCCGCGACCTCCTATGTAAAGCCAGTGAACTTTGCCTCTGAGCTACGGAGGCATATCACCTAGGATCCCAATTTTCAGAAATATATCTTTTATCATTTCTGAGATATTGACGTCCGTAAAATCTCTAGTTTTATGACTGACTGTCTCATCAAAATTATAGACCACTTCCAGGTGAGTAGAAACTTGAAATTTTGGCATTATTTTGGTTTTTTGTCTAGTGAGCGAGCGAAGCGAGCGATATTATGTTCGGTCATTCCCTCTCGTATATCTACCAGATACGCTAGAACTACCACGTTTATGATATAGCGTCCCCACTTACTTTATTTATTAGGTTCGGTCAGGTATGATTGATTTCCAAAATATATAGACTACTTTTAGGTAACTTATAAACTTGAAATTTGGCATCGAGGTAGGTTACTGGACGTATACAAAGGAAAAAAATCGTGTAAGTCGTAGTCGCGCACTAAGGGTTCCGTATTACTACTACTTAGAAAAATATGTAGACCACTTCCAGTTAACATATAATATAAACTTGTGGCTTTGAGGTATACAAAAGAATAATTCGAAAAACGGCGGCCAAGCATAAGTCGTACCGCGCACTAAGTGTTCCGTATCACCACTCATCATATCAGCCGAAGGAAGTCCACTGCTGGACATAGGCCTCCCCCAAGGATCTCCAAGACGACCGGTTCTGCGCTGCCCGCATCCAGCGGCTTCCCGCGACCTTCACCAGGTCATCGGTCCACCGAGTGGGAGGCCTGCCTAACTGCCTACACTACGCTTTCCGGTGCGTGGTATCACCACTATTCACCAAAATATGTAGACCGCTTTCAGGTAACTTAAAAACTCGTAATTTGGCATCGAGGTAGGTTATTGACACATACAAAGGAAAAATTCGAAAAACGGCTAAGCGTAAGTCGTACTCGCACACTAAGTGTTCCGTATCACCACTACTCGCCAAAATATGTAGACCGCTTTCAGGTAACTTATAAACTTGAATTTGAAAAACGGACAAGTGTGAGTCATTAGAATAATTACATGGACCACTTCCAGGTTACTTTAATTTGAGGTTTGGAATCAAAATAAGTTTATTGGGTGTATTGAGTAAAAATTAAAGAAACTGGCTAAGTGCTACTCAGGCCTGCGCACCGACGAGGGTTCGGTACCACCAAAAATATCTTATATGTATGTCTATTACTTGAATAAAGATAAGAAATTAATATTAATACTTTACAAAAAATAATTATATCCCAACAAAACATAAATGTGAAATGGGGCCAAGTTCGATATAAAAAAATTACAGCGATCTAAATGGGTAGGTACCAAGTTCTATAGTAGTTCCTAAATCTTAGCTATGGAACTTCAAATAGAAATATTTAATTTAGAGTTCTCTAAATAATAGTAAATGTACAGTGCTTTTCAGTTGCTTAAAAAAATCGTTATATTCTGTGCTACTAAACGTTTTAACTTGGCAAGTTTAAATAATAAAGCGCCAAGCAAGCAAAGTTTACTTTTCTAAAGTAAATATCAATACAGAATAGAATTGGAGAGTGAAAACTTACAAAGTTTTTTTTAGTTTAAACTTTCAAAACTTAAAATCTATGAACTTTTAACAAATCCATCTTAAGTTGGTCGACTATTACTCCTAAACTAATAAAGCCTACTTAGCATACTACTGTTTACAATTTTTTTCAGATGTCCTGAAATAGCGGTTTAGCTTGTAGGGGAGGGGGGGGGGGAAGGGCTTGACTTGAAGAACAATTATCACTTTAAAGCTTAATATTTCGCAAACCGATCCTCGAATCAAAAAATGGTTTTAGCAAACCCTCAATTGTTTTGAAAAACCTATTCAATGATACACCACATGATCGGGTGCGTTGGCAAAATAAAATTCATCCCCTCTTTACAAATGTAGAAGAGGTACCATACAAAAAATAATATTGTACAACTTTGTTGGCACGATCAATATGTAAAATTGCATATTACAGCTGGCATATTACAGCTTTCTAGTACTAATAGTCTTTGAGCTAAGCTGCGGACAGACAGACAGACAGACATGGCAAAACTATAAGGGTTCCTTGTTGATTTCGGAAACCTAAAAACAGGTAATACCAATGATATATAATGTTACTATTCTCACTGGGTAATACAGTGCAAGAAAACATTAAAAATACTTATTTTAAAAGCTTAAGAACTATTGAATACAATGTGGGCAAAGAAAATGACCAGGCTCAGCTTGATAGCTGCAAAACCTTAAAAAGATTCTCAGCGCTGATGACTCTGCCAGACCATTAAGCAAAAGCAATGGCGTGGACCACTGTTAACCATCCAAGCCAACAAGTTGGAAAAGCAGGCAAAACCTAGTTATTGATGAATTAGGTACCTATTCTAGATTTGTCCAGAATTCGGATTGAGCTGAAATATAGTATGAAGCTGTATTCCCGGTAACAATAGATCCTTTTGGAATTTGGAGGTTAATCCGAAGATAAACTTTGGAGGCGGAATCAAGGTCTCAGGATCATATATTGTTTTCAATAATTCCTTCTGTGCTCACCTTTTTATGAATTTCGAAACATGCAGTAAGGGATCCCAATAATGTGCAACCTGATAATAGAGAACCCATAAACATGGACCGATGACCTGGTGAAGGTCGCGGGAAGCCGCTGGATGCGGGCAGCGCAGAACCGGTCGTCGTGGAGATCCTTGGGGGAGGCCTATGTCCAGCAGTGGACTTCCTTCGGCTGATATGATGATGATGATGAAACATACAGATTGATAATTGCTGGCTGATGATAACTTGTGTCTCAGGCTTGAACTGAAATATAAGCTTGTAAATATATATTTTTTGTGATTATTTTATAATAAAGGTAAAAAGGCTGAAAAGTCTACCAGATGGAAGTGGGTACAGTAGTACCTAATACTATTAACAAGTTTCTAATTGGATTCTTGTAGACTAAAAATATAATCCTACTAATATAATTAAACACGAAAGTTTGTAAGAATGTATGGATGTATGTTTGTTACTCTTTCACGCAAAAACTACTGAAAGGATCCGGCTGAAATTTGGTAGGTAGGCAGATTAGGTACTGGTTTCACACATAGGCTACTTTTTTCCACGCTCGCGAGTCGCTTCCAGTTCGCGCACTGCGCTCCCTCGAAAAGTCATAGGAACGTTGTCCACGCGGGTGAAGCCGTGAAAACAGCTTGTTTTGTATCAAATGTTATTTTCCTTTTTACAGATCATCATCACCACCAGCCGAAGGACATCCAATGCTGGACAAAGGCCTTACCTAAGAATTTACTTCCCCAACAACAATCTGTTCTATGACCTATGTGCCGCATCTACTTCCACTTAAGTTTACCACATAAGTTATCTATTTACTAATTTACCAAAATAACAATAAATATGTATAAAAGACTGACTATTCACTGTAAAAAATATCTAATTGGATTCTAGTAGACGAAAGAGATAACGAGGAGATCCCCGGGAGAACCAAAGTAATGGACGTAGCTCACAGAATCGCTAAACTGAAATGGCAGTGGGCAGGGAAATAGCCCGTAGAACAGGTGGCCGTTGGGGCAGTGAAGTTCTCGAGTGGGGACCGCGCACCGGAAAACGTAGCGTAGGCAGGTCTCCCACATGGTGGACTGAAGTCCTGGTGAAGATCACGGAAAGCCCATGGATGTGGGCAGCACAGGACCAGTTGTCGTGAAATCCTTTGTTGAGGCCTTTGTCCAGCAGTGGACATTTTTTGGCTGATATGATGATGATGATGATGAGACTAAAGAAATACATATAATTGCTAATGAAGTAGGCATTGCAACAAATGTCATTTGCCATTTTTACAGATGTAATATTAACAAAAAAATAAAACTAGCTTTTGCATGTTGATTTACCAACAGATATTGTTTTACGACACAGGAGCAAGCTGCCTGCAGCATAAAATTAAGTGTGAAATTGTGGGTTTTCCAGATCTAAGGAATCATGTTTTTACCCCACTGCCAATAAATCAAGGTAATGTTTTTTGGGTGTATGTCTGTTTCTTTGACTGAGCCTATAGCCTCAATGGTTTGATGGATTTTGGAATGCGAGGTGTCATTAGATTTGTCTTGATCCCCTGAGTGACATATGATACATTAATAGGTAAAAAGATGAGTAGTTTGTTTTGTGCAGTCTGGTATAAAATGGTCAGATTATTTATTTAGTCTATCATAAGTATGTCCATTCACTTTCTGTCAACTATAACTTTGCAAATAGATGTTCTGTTGTGACATCAAAAATGGAACAAATAACACAGTTTTGCATTTAAAATTATAGTAAGGAGGATAAAAAATTCCACTGCATTAATTTCTATCAAATTGCTTTTGTAACATTTTATTAAAAGAGTTTATCTTACAAAATAATCAGAGACCAAGACAGTTATCTCTGTAATGAAAATGACTTGAAGTGCAACCCAACCCCATTCTTCCTCTTACAACTCACTCAACATTATTTCTGACCAGCAATATTAACCTAAAACTATGTTAGTTTGTGATTCTAAAATAGATGACCTTGAATTATTTACATAACATTTGTGGAAGCAAAGTCCAACTTCCAAGACATACAATATTGCATCAAAAAAGTAGTTTAGACAAATAATAATTTCTGCAACATTGGGAAACAAACATGATTCCAATTAGCATCAAGTTCGGACGACATCACTTCGCTAACTACAATACTACATACATGAAACTGGAAACCAGGCGGCTTCTACCTAACCCGTTTAGAAAAAAAACGTTTAGCAACTTTTATATTTTTGGAAACGTAAATAGGTCGATAAAAAATGTTCACAACAAATACTTCTCACACGCATTCATGAAAGAAAAAGCTAGGTTTATGGCATGAGAACTTTGTACTGACCCTTCTCGTCAAGCTGGAGTTGTGTTTTCACGTATTCCGTCGGATATGTAATGCAGATTTCAATGCCTCCGGTGATTCCACCGGCTAGGACACCCTTTAGGCCGACGGAACCTGGGCCCGCCGCAGCCGCTGCACCAGTGTCCGTCATCCATGGTCTAGAGAATGGATTCTTGAAGTTCCCCGCGTTAGAAGACATATTTTTATTTGTTTGTGGCGACCTAGCTTTTTGCGGAAAACGCAGCACACCCACCCCACCCAGTGCAAAAATGTGACTGACAATTGACAAAGAGCACTGAGCAGGGCAATGCCAAAGAGAATATAATACACTACGTTAGGGCAATGCAATCTTAGAGCATTCAGACCGAAGTAGCTATTCCTACGGGGCACAGATAATTTTTTCCCATAAAAAAGTATTTTTTTTTGTTGCTCTGGGTACAAAATATATCAATTTTTTCACCAATTTCGGTGGTTTTTTTGTGAATCGGTAACTTCCAACTCTACAATATTTTTTCCTGAATGTTGGCTGTTTTGACAATTTTAGACAACTAAGAAACAAACAAAAGTCAACCCTAATGACGTTTGTTGTGGCTATTCTCACGGGTTGCTACGGGTTACCAGACAGAGTATCGTGACGTCATCACACCGGCCAGCTAGCCAGACGGGGTTGATTTTAAGCTTCACAAAACATAAATGTGAAAGGGAGCCAAGTTCAATATCACAAATTACGACTGAATGGGTAGGTTTGGTACCAAGTTCTATAGTGGTTCTTAAATCATCTTTAAATAGAAATATTAATTTTAGACTTCTCCAAATAATAAGGAATGTACAGCGGTTTTCAGTTGCTTAAAAAATGTGTTCTGTGCTACTACATGGTGTAACTTGGCAAGTTTTCACTATCCAATTTTATTTTACACACAGAACATAACACATTTTTCTAACCAACTGAAAACCGTTGTACATTCTCTATTATTTGGAGAAGTCTAAAATTAATATCCATAGCCATTATTCAGGAGCCACTATAAAACTTGGTACATACCTAGTCATTAAGAACGCTGTGTTTTTTTATATCAAACTTGGCTCCATTTCACATTTATATTTTGTTGGTAGGTATATCATTATTTTTTTGTAAAATATTAATACAAAATCGTTATTCAAGTAATACACATACATATAAGATATTTTTGGTGGTACCGAACCCTCGGTGCGCAAGCCCAGAGTTTTTTGAACAATGCCAGTTTTTTGAATTTTTACTCAATGCGCCCAATTAACCTATTTCAATTCCAAACCTCAAATTAAAAAGTCACCTGGAAGTGGTCTATATCATTATTCCCATGTGTTCTGCACCACCACTGTACGGAAATCAAATTTCTCGATTCCGACTCGCACTTGGTTGGTTTCTCTTTTTTCTTTGTATACGCCTATTAACCTACCAAAATGCCAAACTAGTATCTAAGTCACCTGGAAATGGTCTATAATGTGGTCGGTAATGGAAGGAACCCTAATTACGCATTTTTTTTTTGTATACGCCTAATGTATTAACTTACCTCGATGCCAAATTTCAAGTTTCTAAGTTACGTGGAACTCGTGGAAGTGGTCTATAATTTTGATACGTCAGTCAGTCAGTGAGTGAGTTATAAAAATAGTGATTTTCGGACGTCATTAACTCAAAAATGGTAAAAGATGTATTTATGAAAATTGGGATTTTAGGTGATAGCGTGGGTCTTACTAGACACGCGAAATCGCAAGTGTGTAAGTCAAACAGATTTTAAGTTGCTGGTATGTAGGTCAAAAGTTGCCCGAAATGGTTTGTGTAATAAAACTCACGGCCGGTGTCGCCTTGTTCTTTTCGAACTTGGCGGACACACTGCCGTGTGTCTCGATATTATTAGTTTTGATTAAACTTAGTGATTTCTATACTCTTTGGTTTCTTTAGTCGCCCAGACGTTAGGATAATGAAATAAAAACAGAATACAACTGTTTTACTTTACTACAACTAATTACTAATAATTTCACAACTTAGCGGACCTACCAGACACGCCTATCTGTCTGTGCTGTCGTGGCAATAGCAAACAAACAGCTTTGGGCGCATTAAATTAATAAATTAAGGTAATTAATTAACAGATTGCTGCAAGCAAGTGTAAGTAGTAAACTCTTAAACTTTGCTGCTTGCAGTAAAGTACTTACTGTAAGCAGCAATTTTCTCATTTGTCTGTGTTTAAGTTTCAACTACATGGTCCTAATGGGCCAGTGATAACTCGAGCCTAAACCATCCTTTATGTATGACAGACGGCATGATAAATTAGTAGTTTAGAACGCTCTGTCATGTAAAATCTTAACTGAGAAAACAGTTAAGATTTTACATGAAATTTCTCTTCCATTTCAGGTATACTGTTGATAGGATTAAGGAAGAGGAACTATGCAACCTGGAAATCAGTCGCATAACGGAGTACTGTAGAAGGAGTTCAAGGTTTGAGGGTGGGATGCCACTGGGGTCACAGTAACCATCGTACCACCATGGGAATAGGATGTAATGATTCCACTTAGACATGAACACTCGCCTGTACCCCGCAGGCGTCCCACCCAACAATAATAATATTTATAGTGTGACTGCAAGTTGGACCTGGAATTGGTGTTGGTACAGTAACGGCAGAATGAAATGATTGTGAGTGGACAAGAACAAGCAACAATACTGTACATTAGAGTGGAACAGTTATTTTCAGAACAGAATTCTAACCAAACGAGGAACTGGAAGTCAATGTGAGCCACTTCATCTGCCCACAGAGTACTAGGACCTAATAGGTTTTGCCGAACCAGTACCTAAAAATCCATCATTTTCTGTTAAATTTAAAAGCTCAAACTGATGGTGCCTTAATTTCAAACTGCATGAAGATCTGTAACATGTATTTCCAACCAATGAAATGAGATGCTCCTCTTTTAGGGTCGTAGATCCAAGTATATATTCCTTGTATTCTTTTACCATTATCAACTAGCCATCTTTGTGAATACTACTTGGAGATGTAGCATAGGCAGGCCTCCCACTCAGTTGACCGACGACCTGGTGAAGGCCACTGGAAGCCTCTGGATGGGGGCAGCGCAGGACCAGTCTTTGTGGAAGGCCTTTGTCCAGCAGTGGACATCTTTCGGCTGATACAATCTTTGTGAATTCCAAGTATATATTCCTTGTATTCTTTTACCATTATCAACTACCTACCTATCTTTGTGAAAGTGGTATTACAATGCTGTTGGGAATAAAAACGAAACAAAGAAAGGGACTACAAATGTTGAAAATGATCTCCGTTGTGCACTGAGAAGCCAAGGAATCACTTATGTACTGTATGTTTTACTTTTGTTAATTGATTACTTACGAGTGCTTGTCATTTCAATAAAAATGCCCATTTTTATTTTTTCATTTGTTTATTACTTATTTTGACACCCCATTTCGGCTCCTCTTGCAAAGTAAATTATTGAGGGCATATGGGCATAGTATTTTAGCAGAGAGGTGGGTGAGCCGCATAGGGTATAAGGTTGATCCCTGTATCCCTGATCTTGAAGAAGAAAATTATTAACCTATGTGTAAGTATAAAGTTGTGTGCATACAACTTTACCACAACCATCACCGTGGCGTATTGGTTAAACATATAGAAGATAAATGCGAAAATGTGTTTGTTTGTTACCTTTTCACGCTTCAACACCTAAACCAACCGCCTCCGTGGCGTAATGGTTAGTCCATTCGCATTAAACCAGGAGGTCGCGGGTTCGATTCCCGGTGGGTTCATCTTGTAACTCGGTTTGGTTGGTGGTAGGGCATTTTCTAAGCCCGCCTGGCTAGCTACCACCATCTTATCTAAGTCTTGTCGCCAAACATCAGTGTTCACAAAATTGATGTGTTCCGGCTTGAAGATATGATATCCAGTTCTCCATTGCGTTGGGCCAGTATAATAAAGAGTACTGCGTTGGGGAATCTAGGTAAGCCTGCTTCCATCTTCGGCATCATCGTCACTTACCATCAGGTGAGATGATGCCAAGGGCTTACCAATTGTGAATTAAAAAAAGTGAAGTCAGTGATTCAACACGGACCTACTTTTGTCCCTTTGTTCATAATGGAATTGTAAAAGTAAGTGCTAAGTATTGAACTTTTAAGGACATGTCAAGTTTTCCGCCCTTAAGTCAGCCCCGCATGCTTTCCCCGCCTTGATACTCCCACATTCCCATCGGATCCCGGAGGTTTGTTGATCAAAATTGTTGGCGGGGGCTACGCTTATTATAAATCTTTCGGAACGAAGTTGGAGGGTTCGGTCATCTTTAGTCTCATATAATACACTCCAAAGATGACATACACTGCATTGTTTCCAGATAATTTTATTTAAAGGAAGTAAGGGGTAACGTACTCCCTTCTCGTAGGGACCTCCTCCCCAGCCTCCCCCTAAACTCAATACTTTTTCAAAAACAAACAATTTAGTGTATGTCATCTTTGGTGGTGTGTATTATATGAGACTAAAGGTGACCTAACCCACTAACTTCGGTCCGAATTTTTTAAATTCTGTAATGTCTATGCTTTCTTCTTTTCTGCTCGTTATTAAAATGGACAAGCGTTTCCTTGTCGATTGGCACAATAAATTAGTTAAAAAGGAAAAAGAGTCTTTTAACTTTCTCTATCATTATTAAGTTTTCTCATTTTTAACTCGAAATATCTCGGTACATATAACCATCGAAGTATTATGCACCACAACACAGTAGCAAAGTATATTATATATTAGTACTGACATAACAGTAGGTAGGGCAATAGATTAATGCCCGCCGATTAAGGGTGGAGTGCGGATAAACACTAGGAAACGTAGAGAGGTGCACGCGCAACAGGGGGGGGGAAGGGAGCGAGTCTCACTTCGCGGGGCTCTTGACAGTATAATCATTCAAACCTAACTGCAACTAATATCGCTCTCAAGTCGGACCTGCATGCTTTTCCCGCCGTGATACTCCTACATCCCCTTCGGATCCCGAAGGTTTTTTGGTGATCGAAACGGATAGCGAGGGCTACTAATTGACTCTAACCAAACCTTGCACCTAACGTAACCTCGACCCTGATCTTGGTATTGAAATTACCTTGACAGATTATCTGCCAATATTTCAATTTGTTAACCCCACGTTTTCCTGTAGCGGACCCTTAATTAAAAATCTTTCGGAACGAAGTTGGTGAGTTAGGTCATCTTTAGTCTCATATAATACACTACCAAAGATGACGTATACACTGCATTGTTTCCAGATTTTGAAAAAATATTTTTCAAAAGTATTGGGTTTTGGGGGGAGGACGTTGAGAGGGGTTAGGGGGAGAGTAAACCAGATGTAAACTAAGAAGGGGAAGTACGCTATTTCCCTCCCTTATTTAAATTGAATTTTGAAAATATTCTATATGGTCATCTTTGACAAGAAATCTGGTACGGCTATGCCCTGGAATTTAGGGGGGTAGGATCCCGGAGAGTGGGATAAAGCTCTCCCATGAAAGAAGGGTGAGAGCGTGAATGATCCCCATTTAGAGAAAATGAATTTTCAAAATTTAAACTATAAGGTAATCTTTGACCAGAACTTCGTTATTACCTACCGAAATCTTAATCATTGCCTTCGTGATCCGAGGGGGACGTGGAAGTACTAGAGCTGGGAAAATATAGGGGTTCCTTTGCTCAGGGTGGATTGCGGAAAACACAGTTTCACAAACACAGGTTTCGACATACTGATCTTTCTAAATTTATAGGTTATGCTACTTTTCATCTACTTTTAAGCGATTTAGGAATGCGACTGCTCCGGGACTGCGGGAATGGCAGCTCCTTTGCCCTTGCGTAATAAAGAGCAGGTACTCAGGCGAACCGCAGTGGCTGAGGCTGGTCGCCGAAAGCGGGGCTGCCCTCCCTCCGCGCCCCCAATTAAAAAAAAAAACACTAGAGAACTTAAGGAAGTTGTGGACTCGTCCTACCTAACCAGCCAGAGTCCTACATTTTGACTTTTAGGTCAACAATGGAGAGGGGGGAGGCTCTTGATAGTAACATCAATCAAATCTGACAGAATCTAATATCGCTCGCTTCGCACGCTCAAGTTTTTTTTTCCAATTTCAAGTCGAACTCTCAAGCTTTCCCCGCCCTAATACTCCCACATCCCCCTTGGATCCCGAAGGTTTGTTGGGGCTCGAAACGGTAAGATGGGGCTTCGCCTTCGGAATGAGTCATTTAACCCTCACTGAACTCTGAATCTAACCTAACCTTGACCCTGACCTTGACCATGAAATGACCTTGACGCAGTTTACACAGTTTTTGTGATAATGATTTTTGAAATTTTATCGGATATGCTACTTTTCAACCAATTAGCGATTTAGGAATGCGACTGCTCTGGCGCTGCAGGAATGGCAGCCCCTTCGCCCATGCGTACTAAACCTCAGGTACCCGGTCGAATCGTAGCAGCTGAGGCTGGTCGTCGAAGGCGGGGACTGCCCTCTATCCGCGCCAACTGATAAAAAAAAGACTAGGGAACGTGTGCTAAGCAGCGAGAGCTATAAATTTATACTTTCGTAACTGGTAGATCTGCGATCTACGCTGCCTTAGCCGAGCACGGCTTTGACGGTTTGGACGGCTTGGACGGCGCGCGCAGGACGCCCTGGATGCCTCTTTTACGTGAGATCCGGCGGACCTCCAACATTGCCGCCCTCTACACCATCACGGAGCTCCTGCACATGCCGGGCGTCACCATCGATGCCTGGCGTGGCAAGCGAGGACCCGCGCAGTGCCACCGATGTCAAGGATTTCGTCACTCCTCCCACGGCTGCCACCGCCCGCTGGCCTGCGTCCGATGCGGTGACTCTCACGCTGCCAAGGACTGCCCACGGCCGCGGGAGGACCTAGCGACCTGCGCCAACTGCGCGGGCCCGCACCCTGCCAATCACGTCTCGTGCCCGGTGTTCCGCAGGGAGCTCCGGAACATGGGGGCCCGGGTCAGTCACCCGGATAACCACCCATCGCCCTGAAGTGCCCGCCGCCGCCACCGCTGAGCGCGCCGCACCAGCAGCGCCCGCCGTGCTGAGCGGCTCGGCCGCCGCAGACGCCCTCAGCCGAAAAAAGTGACGTAACCGCCGGAGGAGGAAGAGGCCCCTAGCCCCCGCTTCCGCCGCCCCCACTGCCGCTTTCACCACCGCCGTGCCCTCCCAGAGCGACCTCCTGCAAGCTCTGAGAGTACTCCAGCAGTTACTCGCCCCAGCCGGGGCTGGAGCGGCTGCCAAGGCCCCTGCGCCTGGACCGCAAGGACCCGCTCATCGTGATGCGCTAAGGAGGCCTCGCCTCGGGAACCTTTCCCCGTAGCCCCCTTCGGGGGCAACGAGAAGAAAACCACGGTAGATCTGCCACAGGAGGGGTGGTATATTCAATCAAACCAGACTGAACCAATCGGCGGGGGCTACGCATTATGTATCATCATATCAGCCGAAGGAAGTCCACTGCTGGACATAGGCCTCCCCCAAGGATTTCCACGCACCGGAAAACGTAGCGTAGGCAGGCCTCCCACTCGGTGGACCGATGACCTGGTGAAGGTCGCGGGAAGCCGCTGGATACGGGCAGCGCATTATGTATACGTGTAATAAATCTTTCAATAGTTAGTGGGTAAGGTTATCTTTAATACTATATGGTATAATATACTACCATACTACCAAAGATGACCTATACTCTATACTGTTACCAGATTTAGAAAATATAATTTTCAAAAAGTATTGTTTAGGGGGAATAAAATACCGCACGGTAAGGGGAGAGTGCATTACCTCGCTCCCATAATAGATAAAATTAATTTTGAAAATATTCTATGTGGTCATCTTTGACAAGAAATCTAGTACGACATTAGCTTAATGCCCTTAAATGGGGGGGGGGAGCGGGAGAATCCGGGAGAGTGGTATAAACCCCTCTCTAGAAGGGGGGAGTGTGAATCCTCCCTTCTAGAGAAAATGAATTTTCAAATTTAAACTATAAGGTCATCTTTGATTAGAAATTATCTTTACCTACCAAAATCTAATCATACTATCGGGATTCGAGGGGATGTGGAAGTACTAGAGTTGGGGGACTCCTTCGTTTAGGGTAGATTGCGAAAACGCAGTTTACGTAGTTTTAGTTATTGGTTTTTAAAAATTTATATGTAAGTAGCTTTTTCCCGAGGCTCCGCCCGCGTGGACATCGTTTTTATGACTGTCTTTAAGGGTGATTAGTAAAATATGTCGTGACCACCTACTCCACCATCTCTGTGCAAAAAATCACAACAATCGAGTATTTTTTTAGTTCCCTCCGGAACTGCATCAGATTATGCTATTTTCCCGGTATAAAAAGTAGCCTATGTCCTTCCCCGCCCGTGACACAGGCTACCTGCATGCCAAATTTCATAAAGATTGGTCAAGGCGTTGAAGCGTGAAAAGGTAACAAACAAACACATTTTCACATTTATAATATCAGTAAGGATGCTACTTTTTAGAATGCAAATGCGGCAATGGCAGTTCCTTTGCCCTTGCATAACAAAGCGCATGTTGTAAAACCCGGGCGAATCGTAGATGAATGTCCTTAAAGTTCCGGTTTTTTCAGCTCTAGTGACAAGTATACCAACATTAAAACAACTGTTTGTTGAGTGTTTACATTCTTTTTGCAAGAGTGTTTACATTCGCTTTGTTAGAGTGTTTACATTTGCTTTGTTAGAGTGTTTACATTGATTTTGCGCCGTACGAATAGGCCCCGCCCATTCAGACACCAAAGTACAAACGGGATATGTCACTACGTTTTCCTCAGAGCAATAACTAAAGCATAGAGGGAGCGTCATATTACAATATATCTTAACTCTTCTATCTTGATATCGAAAATTGTACGGTAAAAAAGTCAAATATATAAGATCATTTTAAGCTTATAGCTACATGGACACCTCAGAGCAATAACTAAAGCATAGAGAGAGCGTGAAAATTCATTCTAGTTACACTATTCACACTTATTACCCAGTTAGTGAGATAAAGCAGGATAGATAAATATTAATTATATTTGTTTTTCGCAAGACTTCACTTTTTTAGCAATGCTAGTGAAGTGCCAAAATTACCAGAGATATCGATTTTTTTGCTGTTTATTATTTTTCATAGACGAGATCGAATGAAAGGATCAATAAACTAAAAGCAAATTTTAAAGTAGTATTTTAAAGAATCGTAAGTTACAATACTGTTTGTTTGTTTATCTGTTTTTTGGGTTCCTTAGTAAAACAAGGATACTGGAATGTATGAGGGTTGAAAATGGGATGGGAGCCAGTTAGCTTACGGTTTTGGAGTCCTGCAGGCAATCACCGTGGCTCGTATCTCACTTGCCGCCATACATCGTTTGGCGCTGGTTCTTACACTAATTATTTGTTGAAGTCTTGGAATTTAATGTTTTGGGTCGACCCACACAAAGTTTGCACCTTTTAGAGCACTGATTCTATTTTATTTTAAATTAATTTTCGGAGCAAGTCCACGCGCACTGGCAGATGAAAAGGAAGGGGCAGGAGGGTACAATGGTTTTATTTTTTAGTGTGTACTACCTACATGAATAAAATGACAACCTATAATTGATTACAATAGATCAAAAATAACCATAACAGCCCCCCGAAGGCAGCTCTACAGCTGACTTTTACAACAAAGGAGAGAAGAAAGAAAAATATATCTAGATTAACCTTAAAAATGAAAAAGAAACCTTAGTAGGCACTTAGTACAATTTTACCTTATCCTATATTAAAATATAATTTATTATTAAACGAAACTACTGTGGCAACAGACACAATTTAACTACTGGTCGCACCAGAGTTCCATTTTCAGTTTTGACAGTAACTACCCTAACAGTTAAGTCCTTGCCAGGATGTAGAATGAGAACTCTGCCTAATTTCCATTGCAAAGGAGAGGTGTTGTCTTCTCTTATGAGAACCAAATCATTAACGTTTAAATTATTTTTAGGATCGGTCCATTTATTTCTTTGTTGCAGTGTATGTAAATAGTCATTTGACCATTGCTTCCAAAAACCCTGTGTCATTTTTTGAATAAGTTGCCATCTCGACAATCTATTTACCTTGATGTCAGTTAAATCATACTCTGGAATAGAATTTAGCGGACCTCCGACAAGAAAATGACCAGGTGTCAATGGCTGAAGTTCATTTGGATCAGAAGACATCTGAACTAATGGTCTCGAATTTAATATCGCTTCGACTCTGCAAAACAAAGTCTGGAGCGCCTCATAGGACAGACGCTGCTCACCAACAACACGCATAATATGATGCTTAGCTGACTTTACTGCTGACTCAGCCAAGCCGTTGAAGTGGGGAGCGGAAGCTGGACCAAAATGCCATTTAACCTTGTGGGTAGCCAATTCAGAATTAATTTTATCCATATTATCACGTTTGGCTAGGTATTTGTAAACATCCTTTAAATGATTACACGCTCCTCGATAGTTTGTCCCATTATCAGTGTATATGTCTCTACAAAGACCCCTGCTCGATGTAAATCTATGAAAACATGCCATGAAGGCTTCCGTCGTCAAGTCAGAGACTAACTCCAAATGACAAGCTTTTGTAGAGAAACATACAAAAATACATAAGTATGCTTTGTAAACCCTTGCCTTGCGTAAGTCACTTTCCTTTACGTAAAACGGACCTGCAAAATCAGCGGCAACCGATGAAAATACCTTAGATGGTTGAACTCTACTAGAAGGCAAATCACCCATAATCGGCTCTGAAAACCTTGGTCGATTTTTGAAGCAACTTAGACACTTGAAGACTCTATGCCTTACGACTTGCCTGCCAGATAGAATCCAAAATTTCTGTCTAATCATTGACAACAATGTGCTCGGTCCCACATGAAGATACTTTACATGATAATGGTCCACAACCAAATTCGTAAAATGATGCGAGCGGGGAAGTAATATGGGATGCTTTGACTTGTAAGGCAGTGAAGAATTCTTTAACCTTCCCCCCACGCGAAGAATACCATTATCTAAAAATGGAGAGAGACGGTCTATGCCTGATTTACAACACTTATTGTTTGAAATGAGTGTCATTTCCCTTTCGAATGCCATGCGTTGAGTTTCCTTAATCCATATAGTTGTAGCCGTATCCAACTCCTGTGATGTTATATAATTATGTCGCCGATCAATCTTCTTGCTCCTACAATTGTGAATAAACCTCAAACAGAGAGATGTTATACGTATTAATTTTGAAAAGGAGCTGAAACGAAATAACAGACTGTCAGTTTCGTCACAAGTACCTACCATACATTTTAGAACCTCTTTTTCCTTACTGCTATGGTGCGATTCTTCGGGATAGATATCCACTTCAGACCCTACTAAATCCTTGCGACGCGGCCAAGTTTCTGGAGCTTCAGCGAGCCAAGGTAAGTCCCACCACAACTTATGACCAACAAGCTGATCTGGGTAAAGACCACGAGATGCAGCATCAGCTGGGTTCATGCTTGTCGGCACGTACCGCCAAACAGAAGGGTCAACTAGATTGTGTATTTGAGACACCCTGTTACCTTCGTACATCCTGAGTGCATGTGGAGAGCTGCGCAACCATGACAAGACAATTGTAGAGTCACACCATATGTTAATTAATGAAAAGTTGATCATTGACAAAACACCCCTCAGATAATTTATTAATGATGCTGCTAGTAGCGCTCCATTCAATTCTAGTTTAGGAATTGTAAGTCGCTGCTTGATCGGAGCAACCTTTGATTTTGCTAAAAGCAGAAAAACCTTTGTAGAACCGGTATTATCTGTAACGCGAAGATATATTACACCAGCATAACCTTTTTCACTAGCGTCACTAAACGCATGAAGTTGAAAGTCCTTTCCCGATTCCGTCATTATATACCGTGGTATAGTTATACCACGTAGAGCAATAAAGGATTCAGCGAACAACCGCCATTCCTTGATGAATTCAGGTGGTGGAGCTTGATCCCAATCGAGTTGCAATAACCATAACTTTTGCATCATACTCTTAGCTTTAAAGACGACTGGTGCCAACCAACCACATGGGTCATACAGACGAGCAATGTTTGAAAGTAGAGACCTTTTTGTATAGGCATTCGTATTAATATTCGCCGTATACAGGAAGTTATCATCCTTTGAATTCCACTTGAGACCTAAAATTTTAATTATACTGTCCCCATCAATGTCATACTCCAACGGTACCTCGCAGTGTTCGGATAGTAGAGTTGCTAAAAATTCTTTTGAATTACTGCACCACTTTCTTAGCTCGAAACCACCTGATTTTAAGAGAGCTATAAGATTATCTTTCAGCTGTAAAGCGTCAGGTAGAGATGATGAACCTGTAACTACATCATCAACGAACACATCCTGCAATACCACCTTTGATGCATTAGCATACTGTTCCTGACAATCCTCAGCTAATTTGCGCAGACAGCGCATTGCCAAAAAGGGCGCAGTTTTGATACCGTAAGTGACCGTGTTGAGCTGGTACTCTTGAATAGGCTCCTTGTTGCTGTAACGCCAATAAATCCTTTGATATGGTCGATGAATTTCCTGTAAGTTGATTTGCCTGTACATCTGTTTTACATCAGATGTGAAAACGATTTTATGAACCCTGAAACGTGTGAGAATATCAATATATATTTTGTTGCAATTTTGGTCCTGAAAGAAGAGTCTCATTAAGAGATATACCATTAGTTGTCACAGCGCTACCATCAAACACCACCCTAAGCTTTGTAGTGCTACTTGACAGTCGCAACACTCCATGGTGAGGAATAAAATAGCGAGCTGGATCGAGTTCTGGATTAGATACAAGAGACATGTGTCCTAACTCTTCATATTCCTTGAGAAATTTAGTATACATTTCCTTTAAAACTTGCTCTCTATTTAACCTTCTCTCTAAACTTTGAAACCTACGAAAAGCAACCTCTCTACTCTCCCCTAAGCATGGTTCATTGCTTTTGAATGGCAGCTGAACTGAAAATCTACCTGTCTCATTCCTAGAGTATGTGGAAAGAAAATGTTCCTCACAAAATTTGTCTTCAGAACTCAAAGTTTCTTTTTTTGAAGATGGCAACTCCTCTAATTCCCAAAATTTAATGATATTTTGATCCAATATGTTCTCACACAACCCATGAAATGCTTGAATATCCTTTGATGATGATGATCCTTCCCTGTCTATGCTCATTCTACCCATTAAAATAAATCCTAACTTTGTTTGAAGCGCTGACGGCAAGTCAGGCTGCAACTTGACTGGTGCACTATGCATGAGAATGCTGTCGTAAAGATCAGCCCCTAGAAGAAAATCAACCTTTCCTTTGATATGGAATGTAGGATCCGCTAAGACCAATCCCTGGAACTGATGAACAATACCTTCAGGGATGTATGTGGACGGAAGATCCTTTGTAAGATTTTGCATAACACACGCTGAAGTGTTAAACGTAGGCCCTTCTGAAAACCTAGCTTTAATTTCACACGATATCCACCCCTCCGTGCGTTGAACTTGCTGTCCACCTAGTGCTGAAACTGTAAATGAATCCTTGGTGATACACAATTTTAACCTTTTAGCACATGTGTTTGTGATGAAACTGCATTGTGATCCTGGATCGATCAATGCACGTACCTCAGACCATCCACCATTTCCATTACGAACATGAATGAGTGCTGTTGAAAGCAATACTGTAGAATGATGATGACTACTTGATAGAAAAGTCGAGCTATGAGCAAAAACCTCAGTCGACTCTCGACCTTTGCCATTAGATGATGATTTTCCTTGTTGATGAGTTTCTTGATGATGATTTGGTGAATGATGTTGACCTTCTGATGTGTTTTGTGTATCATTGTTAACTCTTTGTAAATGTAAAAGTGTGTGATGAAAGCCCCTACAATATTTACATACTTGCTTGGATAAGCATTTTTTACTGGTGTGTGGTCGCAGGCAATTGAAGCATAAACGATTAGTTATAACAAACTCCTTACGGTTGTATGGCAACATATTCAAAAATTTTTGGCAACAATAAAGCTCGTGCCCTTCATTGTTACAGCAGATACAAGTTTTAGCAATGGTTGATAAGTACCCTAATTTCTGAACCGGCTTGTTAGAAACAGAATCCTTGTGAGACGGAGTGTGAGGTGTGGCATGTGACGTTGATGCACACTCCAAAGCCTTGCATCGCGATTCAAGAAATTCAATGAAATCACCTGTCTGCGGTAAATCTACATCCTGTACATGTAACTCAAAACTGTTTCTGAGTTGAGTGTCCAACTTTTTTAACAATATATTTAAAAGAATAAAACTCCAGTGTTTCACAGGCATTTTGATAGCTTCCAATGCAAGCAAATTTTCCTTTAAGGTGTCTAAGAATTTACGGAACTGATAGTTATTTCGTGATTGTAGCATTGGAAGATTCATAATCATATCTATGTGAGTGTCAGCAATCAACCTTTGATTATCGTACCTTTTTAACAAAAGTTCATACGCTATTTCATAGTTAGAATCTGTGATTGGTAAATGCTTGATTACATTAGAAGCATCTCCAGTTAATGTGCTAATCAAATAATGCATTTTTTGAACAGGGGCTAAACTGTCATTCTCATGAATCAAACTTTGAAATATTGATTTATAATTTAACCATTGTGTTACGCACCCTGTAAATGAGGGTAACTTTATTTTAGGGAGTTCAAAATTACTTTTCCGGTGAGATTGACAAAGGGAATCTCCGACTTTAGCCTCTGCTTCAACCTTGTTTGTTTGTTCTGATTGTTCAGCACCAAATGTATTTTCATAACATACCTTTACTGAATAGTATTTGTCCATGAAGGACTGCATATTTGATTGATGCACCGCAGAGTCAAATGATTTTCCAGGCTTAGATTCCATCTCAATGTACGTTCGCAAGTAAGCTTCCTTAATTGACTCCATATCTCTGTACTTTATACGAAACAGTTCCTTAACTTTTGGATCGCAATCTGGCTTTTCTGCTGCTATAGCAGAGGTATTAATAGTGTCTAACCTCAATATACACAGCTGGTTTTCGATTGTTGCACTCATGATTACTTACTTAAACTATTAAATACCACAGATTTTTCACTTTTAATAAAACTAAAACTTTTACTACCTGATGTCTGTTTGTTTACATACAAATGTCAAACAGAAGTCACATTTGATAAAATGTTGCTGTTAATGTTTATAAGGCTTAGTGTTAGATGGAAGTTTTGAATTAACGAAACGAGGTGTTGTCGTTTAAACTGTCTTTATGCAACTAAATTCAAAATACGTATTCAATGCCTTTTAACCTACTAATCGATACAACATACCGCCCCCCAAAGGACGACTAGTCCTTTTGAAATCTAAACATTTACAAAAATACATACAATCTCAATAAAGTTTCAAAATGCAAGCTGACACAGTAAACTATAAATTTCAATTAACAAATTAGATAATAATAAGTCATGCAAATCACTTAGATCAAATTGTAAATTTATGAACATATAATTATATCAAACACACTTCACTCGATTCAGGTCTCAATATCAATTGGCAAAAGGCACAGTTTATTAAATGATCTTTTCACGACACTGTTACCACTTTTTACACTGTAAACTCTTGTTACGCCGTCTGAACCGGGGTGTTTATCAACGATTCGACCGAGCAGCCATTTTCCTGGTGGGAGGCTGTCAGTCTTTATGAGCACAATGTGCCCAATACCCAGCTCCTTTATTTTCTGGTGCCATTTCGGTCTTTGTTGCAACCTTGATAAATATTCCTGTTGCCATCTGTGCCAGAGGTCTGTTTGAAGCCTTTGTGTATGTTGCCAGCGGGACAATTGATTGATTGGGATGTGCTGTAAGTCTGGACTGGGTACAGCAATCGGAGCTTCTCCAATTAAAAAATGTCCTGGAGTCAATGGTGTTATTCTATCCGTATCCATGTCTTCAATATGGCTCAGGGGTCTCGAATTCAGGCAAGATTCAATTCCACATAAGACGCTAGTCATCTCTTCAAAGGTCAAATGAGTTGTCAATATTCTCTTCATGTGGTATTTAAGAGACTTAACTCCGGCTTCCCATAGACCACCCATGTGAGGACTGTAGGCTGGTATGAAATGCCACTGAGTGCCATCTAGTGCAAGTGATTCAGCTATGTGGCCTTCGAATTCTAATTTTGCTAACTTCCATGCAGCCACAAGCTCCTTATTAGCTCCTACGAAGTTTCTTCCCTGGTCACTCCACATGTGTGCGCATCTGCCGCGTCTGGCCACAAATCTATTGAACGCTCCAATAAATGAGTCAGTGGTTAAGTCTCCCACTAATTCCAAATGTATTGCCTTTGTGCACATACAAACAAAGAGGGCAACATAGGCTTTGTTTGTTTTAGCTCCCCTACCTTTTGACATCAAAATCTGAAATGGGCCGGCAAAATCTACGCCGCTATGTAAAAAGGGCCTAGATGGATTGACCCTCACACTAGGCAAATTACCCATCAGTTGATTTTTGCTTATGGCACTTTGTTTAGCGCAAATTAAACATCTGTGGATCTTAGTTTTGACTAGATTCTTCGCCTTTAAAATCCAAAATTTTGTTCGTAAGTAGCTTAACATTAATTGTACTCCACCATGCATTGTTTTTAGGTGAGCATCAGCTACAATGAGCGCTGCAAGATCATTATTGCTGTCTAAAATCATTGGGTGTTTGCTATCTTCATTCATATTGGCATGATGCAGTCTACCACCTACTCTTAGGATGTTTTCTTCGTCTAAGTACGGCAGGAGAGATTTCAATCTACTGTCTCTTCTCACTGCTTTCTTTGTCTTCAGGCTTCTTATTTCTCCTTGAAAGTTGTTTCCTTGTTCTATTTTAATGCATATTTTTAATGATTCTTCCAATTCGCTTGTAGTCATCGGTTTATCTTTGCTTTGCACTTCCTTTCCCTTCAAAAATCTTTTGCAGTATGTTATTGTTTTCAAAAGTTCCTTTAGGCTTCCAAAATTTTTGAATTGTGTTGCAAGGTTATCCTTTTCATTTTCTGTAGTTACATATGCTTCTATTGTTTCCTTTCTTTCCAGGTTTGTAGCAGTGTGGTTTGGTCTACTATACTTGATTTCCTTCCTTAGCCATTTTGGGCCCTTCCACCAAAGTTCGTCATTTTTCAGATCTGTTAGGTTCTTTCCTCTAGACGCTGCATCGGCGGGGTTTTCGTCTGTTTGAACATGATACCAGTTATTTCCAATGTTATCTAGGATTTCGACAACACGATTTTTGACGAACGTGTTCCATCTGGTAGGATCTCCGAACAACCAAGACAGCACTATTGTTGAATCTGTCCATCCAAAAATTTGACTTGTTTGCAGATTTAGAGCTTCCTTTATATGGTTTAGAAGTCTAGACAATAATAAGGCACCACATAACTCCAGACGAGGCAGTGATACTGTTTTGACTGGAGCTACGCGTGTTTTGGCTGCTATAATTCCTATCTGTACTTCACCATCTTCGTCTTCATTTCTAAGGTAAGCCACTGATGCATAGGCCTTGTTAGATGCATCACAGAATCCGTGGACAGTGACATTTTTCATGCTGTTTTGAGTAGTTTGTAGCCATCTCTGTATTTCTATGCCTTCTAAATTATCTTGTATTTCATCTCGTAGGCTAGTCCACTCTTCCGCAATCATTGCATCAACTTCTTCGTCCCACTTGACACCTTCTAGCCACAATCTTTGAATCAGTAACTTTGCAGGTAAGATTGATGGAGCCAGCCAACCCATTGGATCGAACAGGCGTTGAGTATCAGCTAGGATAGTTCTTTTGGTAATTTTCTCAGTGATCGGGGGTAGAGTGAGGCTATACTGGAAGGCGTCCTTGCCCATATTCCATTGCAATCCTAGAGCTCTTATAGTACCATCTATGGTAATATCCATATTAACGTGTGTGCTTCTTTTTGAAGGTTCAAATTGTTTCAGGAATTCAGCATTATTGGAACACCACTTTTGTAGAATGAAGCCTCCTCTTTTAAGTATATTTTCAACTTGTTTTGCGGTGTTTATTGCTGAGGACAGATCATCGTTTCCTGCCATTAAATCGTCCATGTAGAACTGCTCTTTGATTACCCTAGCAACTTCAGGAGTGTCCTTGCCTTCATCTTCGGCAACTTGATGCAAAGTTTTGACAGCCAGATATGGTGCGCTTGCAGTTCCAAATGTAACTCTGGTAAGCCGATAGTCTTTTATAGGTTCGTTTGTGTTCCGGCGCCAAACTATCCTCTGCAGATCTTTGTCTTCTTTTGCGACCAAAATCATTCTGTACATTTTTTGTATATCGGCTACAAAACATACCTTCTTTAGTCTCCACTTCATTATCAAACTTCGCATATCGTCTTGAAGCTGAGGTCCTACTAGCAGCTCTTCATTTAAAGATACATTGTTTTTCCCCTTTTCTGAAGCATTGTAAACGACTCTTACTTTGGTAGTTTCTTTCTCTTCCTTTACAATAGCATGATGTGGCAGGTATACAGCTGGTTTGTTAATTTCTTCCTTTGGTACTACTTCCATGTGATTCATTTCTAGGTATTCATCCATAACTTTCACATACTCCTTTTTCAGATTGGTGTTCTTTTCGAATCTTCTTTCTAATTGCAGTAGTTTTCTTAATGCTATTTCTTTGGTTTCTCCTGCTGTTGATAAAAGTTTGTCTGTCTTCGTAGGCATTTTAACAATGTACCGTCCTTCATCTGTTCTGGAATGTGTAGCTTGATAGATTTCTTCACACTTTCTTTCATCTGCTGTCAGCACTCTTGCTTCGGCATGGTCTAACTCCCACATTGTTTTTAGCATATCATCCAGATCCAGATTGTGATGCATTACTATTATGTTATCTCTGTGCTTTTCATTTTGTATGTTTCCAAATAGAATCCAACCCAGGCTGGTATTTTGTGCGCATGGAGCTCCTGGGGGACCCTTGATAACTTCGCTTCTTAATATCTGGGCACATACTTCAACACCAAGCAGCATATCAACTCGTCCAGGTTGATTGAATCTGGGGTCTGCCAAGACGAGTCCTTCTAAGTGTGGCCAGGTGTTTGCAGAGATTGTCTTCGACGGCAATTGCTTGGTAAGTGGTGTAGGCATAATGTAAGACTTTACTTTTAGCTTGAAACTGTCATCATACTTTGACAGAAGTTCTAGGTGAGTTGCTTGTTTCACTTCAGTCTTTGTTGAACCAACACCAGTAATCGTTCCATTTTCTGACGTTCTCTCTAGTTTCAGTGCTTGAGCGGCTCTTTCACTGATAAATGTCGCTTGTGAACCGTTATCCACCAATGCTCGTAGTATTGTCGTATGGCCTCGTTGATCTTTGACAGGTACAAGGGCAGTTGCTAGGAGCGCCATAGACTTGTTTGTGGAAAAATGCGAAGACAACTCCACATTTGATTCATCAGTGTTTGCTGCGCTTTCTTGGTCTTCAATGTTACTGTGATGAGCCTGTACATCTGGTTTGCTGGTTGTAGAAGGTGCCGTTTGATGCACAAGTGAATGGTGACGCTTGTGACATATGCGACATGACATTGATGGATGATGAACGGCAATTTCTTACTGAGTGTCCTGGTGCTAGACAGTTAAAACATAACTGATTGTTCTTGACATATTCACACCTCTCTGTTGGATCCATCTTTGTGAACTCTTTGCAGTGGCATAACGTGTGATTTTCGCTACATATTTTACAGATTTTTGGTTTGAAAGTAGCATTAGAAGCTTCGGAGGTAGAAACATGTACTGAATATTCCTTACCCTTGACAGGTCTTTCTTTTGACGGTGTGGTTACAAGCTCTAGTGTGCGGTACTTCGTTTCCAAAAATTTTGATAAATCTTCCCAGCTAGGTAATTTTTCAGAATCATCCTTGTGGGCAAATTCTTCCCAATCACGGTGAGACTCTGGGTCCAACTTCTGAACAACCAGAAATATGATTAATGGATCCCAAGAATCAGTGGAGATGTTGAGATTTTTCAGACTAAATATGCATTCGTTAGTTGTGTCTAGTAACGATTTGATATGATTTGCTGTTTGTGATGGGATTTTCTTTTGCGAAAACAATTTCTTTAACAAAGAATTAACTATGAGCTTCTTGTTACCGTATCGTGACTTAAGTACCTCCCATGCTTGACTGTAATTGTTTTCTGTGACTTGTACGTGCTTTAAGAGTGATTCTGCTTCTCCACGAATACTACTTTTCAAATAGTGTAACTTTTGTACCTTACTGAGCGTTGAATTGTTGTGCACTAGCGAGACAAACAAATCTTGGAATGCAGGCCACTCTTCATAAACTCCGGAGAATAAAGGTAGTTGTATTCTAGGTAGCTTAACTTGACTTTCCGTCGGTCCCGTCCGAGGTCCCGAAGTACAACCTTCCATGGTCTTTGATAACGTTAACGATGACAACAAATCCTTTAGATCGGCTAGTAAACAAAGGTATATGTCCTCATAAGTGAAATAGTCTTCGTTGGAAAAGTAACGATATTCGCCTTGATTTTCTGTAGGTATGATCTTTACTAGTTCTTGGTGAGCACTTTTGTATGTAGTCCAATACTCCTCAATTGTTTTTATTCGTGTTTCTACATAACCCTTTGTTAATCTCTTGGCCGGGCATTTTTTGAAGTTTATTTGGGCCTTTTGTAATAATAAACCAGTATTTTCTAAAGTACTTATCAGTTTTCCAGGTTCCGTAGTCATACTTCACTCCAAAATCACTTAAAATAGTCCGAAGTAGTCCAAAATATCTTCGATAACTTAGTCACGTAATATTGTTCAATGTGTAAAATAACTACCTATTCACTATAAAAGTCACAATTCAATCACTCAGTACCTCGTGTCCGCGAGGCTTCTTATCTAAGGAATGCAGTTCTTTTGTTCGCGGCGGCCCGAGCGATGCCTAACTCGTTTGTATTCGCACTTGCTAACTTTTATTTAATTATCCGGCTCGATTATGGACCATATGTTAATGTTTATAAGGCTTAGTGTTAGATGGAAGTTTTGAATTAACGAAACGAGGTGTTGTCGTTTAAACTGTCTTTATGCAACTAAATTCAAAATACGTATTCAATGCCTTTTAACCTACTAATCGATACAACAGTTGCCATACTACAAAAATGATTTTAACCAACGCAACATGCAAGATGCGCGGTACTAATGACCTTACCTTAACCTTGATACAATTTTCGAAAAAAATTCGAAGAAAACAACAAACTAATTACAAAAATCGGGTCGAAGGAACAAAAATGGAATGTATGAGGGTTGAAAATGGGATGGGAGCCAGTTAGCTTACGGTTTTGGAGTCCTGCAGGCAATCACCGTGGCTCGTATCTCACTTGCCGCCATACATCGTTTGGCGCTGGTTCTTACACTAATTATTTGTTGAAGTCTTGGAATTTAATGTTTTGGGTCGACCCACACAAAGTTTGCACCTTTTAGAGCACTGATTCTATTTTATTTTAAATTAATTTTCGGAGCAAGTCCACGCGCACTGGCAGATGAAAAGGAAGGGGCAGGAGGGTACAATGGTTTTATTTTTTAGTGTGTACTACCTACATGAATAAAATGACAACCTATAATTGATTACAATAGATCAAAAATAACCAGATACCTTACAGTTTTGCCAAGTCCGTCTATCCGTCCGCGGTTTAATTCAGATACGTTGATTATTTGCAAATAAACAAAGCTCAGTTAGACGCTATCTAGCTACATTATACATGTGCTATACAAGTTGAAATAAAATTGGTGCAGGTTCCGTTAACTGGGGCTTCTACTCACCATATTGAAAAACTTTCTTTGGGGAAAGTTGTTAAGTATGATGAGTAGAAGCCTCGGTTAACTGTCCTACAACAATTTTCTTAACCTGAAAGCAATGTTATGTAGTAGTAATGTTAAGTTGAAAGTAATAAAATGATAAGATTTCACAAAATAAAATTAAGATAAGATTAAAATAATTCAAATCCAAAACATTTCCATACAAAGCACGGGTGTAAACAGCAACGATTGAAGGCATGCTAAAACAGAACACGATACCTTCTTGAAATTAAGAGTCATGATATTTTATATCGATATGATATATCTACATCACTCACGATGGAGATACGACTACATTAAAATACCACCTAAAGGTTGACAGAAATACTAGTTGGGTAGATTTTCAAATTGGTCGTATAAAAAAAAGACCAAATGTGAGCATTTGACAATTTGTAGTGTCCAGTCCATGTAGCTTTAAGCATAAACTGATCTTATATTATTATCTTTTTTTACCGTACAATATTAGTTAATAAGAAATAAGAGTAAAGATATACTGTAATTTTGACGCTCCTTCTATGCTTTAGTTAATGCTCTGAGGTTTTCAGAGAACCCTACCTAAAATAGTCTGTGGACTGATTAATTTTTGTCACATTTTTGTTGTTTGATAATTTTAGAGTATTCATATAGGTATAGAGCGCGCGTATCGCATCGTCGCGTCGGTACTCATACTCATCGTAGGCAAGTAGCTATATGTAACTATATAGATGTATATGTGACAAATAAGGATGGGCTGCTGTGTACTACCGCCTTAGTGGATTATCGATAGCCAAAGACAAATAGTAGCATAATAAAGTAGGTACCTACTTGAAAGAATTTATGTGTGTTTTATGAGTTACAATGTTTACTTCCTAATACCACAGATGAGAAACTAGTTACTTCGGAACAGATACTGCACTCCCTTATAAAACGTAAATACCTACGCCTTTATTTACCTACTCATTCCGACTGTCGGACAATACACAGAAACATGGGTATTAAGGCGCTCGACTTAGCGGTTATAACTTCGGAAAGGGGTAACGCGCGAATTGCGGCGGCGACAGTACATCGTTCTTGCGCTAGGGTTGACTCAAGAAAATGCAGGGTTCGAAAATATCCGATATTTAAAATAAATATCAAAAT
Organism: Coleophora flavipennella; assembly: GCA_947284805.1. Lineage (NCBI taxonomy): Eukaryota > Metazoa > Arthropoda > Insecta > Lepidoptera > Coleophoridae > Coleophora > Coleophora flavipennella. Next base: position 6,898,973 of record OX369283.1, on the reverse strand, counting down.
ATCGGATATTTATATGATATCTATCAAAATATGATATATATCGGATATATAATATAAAATTTGATATTTTTTTCTTTTTTACTGTTTTTAATCTATTTTATGTTTTTTTTATTACATTGCTATTGAAAAAAAACAAGGTTGCATTTTTTCTTTTTATTAGGTTTTCGTATGGAGTTTGCCTACAGGATAAACTCGAATCTCAGTATTTTTAAAATCTATAATAATCATAAGCTATTAATTAACAAGTAGGCACACTAGTAGCTTAAAAGAAATTAAATCAGCCTAGTAATAATTCTTTCAATTATTAATCTAGCGTTTATACCGAGTAGTAAAATGAGTAAAAGTAAAACAGCATGAACTTTTAGTAAGACGAAAGTTTATACAATTATAGTATATATCAATTTATCCTCGAACCCTGAGAAAATGAAAATAAAAGTTTAACAAGTGATGGTTTTTTTATTTACTTTACGAATTTGATTGATAGTACCTTATAGTCATACCTACCTACTAAGTAACTGAGGTTTAAGACTACGATAATTTTGGATACATTTTTTTGCAGCGTAGACTCAATAAATTAACAAGAAAAATTATCAAGGCTAGGTAGGCTTTCTTAGTTTAAAAGTGAAGTCAACGTGCAGTTGTATTTATAAAAAAGACAATGTATGACAAAAAAGACAAGCAAGGACGTGTCATTTTTTAAATTACCGGCAAACGAGGAAAGGTAGGTGACCTTTCAGATATTAAACATTTAGTTTTCGTGTGTCTGATGTAGTCATAGTTAAGTACTTACGTAATAATCTGAGATTGAGATAGTTAGGTAATCAATATTCATTTCAATAAAAGTAGATCTAATAAAACTGTTTTTTTAATTCACAATTGGTAATCCCTTGGCATCATCTCACCTGATGGTAAGATGGAAGCGTGCTTACCAAGATGCCTCAATGCTATGGGGAACTGGCTATCTAATATTCAAGCCGGAACACATCATCACAGGCTAAGTGCGTGTCGGATTGTTGAGTTGATTAGATATATATATTTTTGCACTAGACATTTTTTTATTTTGTATCATGTAGATTAGATACATTACCAAGCCATTCTAAAAAAGATCATTTAAACAGTCTATATGTAGTACATAAATATAAATAGTAAAAAGAAACAAAAGTTTCAACTTAATCATGTTGTATTTTTTGTTTTTGTAACACAAAACATCAAAAATAAATTTAATTAAAAAAAAAATTATCAAATTTCTAGATCAGTAATTAGTTTTTGTAGGTTTCATACAAAAATACTGAGAAAACTTCGTAAATCTGCAGCGCGGGCGAGGCGGCCAGGTGCGGCGAAGGAACTTACCCCGCGTGAGCCCTATCGGCGCGTTTGATGTCCCCACTTGAAAGTATCAGTATGTTTGTGTGTTTGTCCACGCATTTCTCCGAAACTATAAATCGAATTATAAACGTTCATTTGTATTTAAGTATTTAAACTTAGGGAACAGTGCAAGTCTCATCAAAATCAGTTCAGTAGTTTTCAAGACATGGACTAACAAGTGTAACGGATTAGCTTATTGATACGAGCTACAGATATTGTGTCAAAGGAAAAAATTATACACAATGTAATAATGTAATAAAATAAGTAAACAAAACAACGAATTTTTTCAAGTATTTTTTACAATTTTTACGAAAAAAAAATCAGTTTTTACAAAGACAATAAGATAAGAGAAAGTAATTTAAAAAAATAACGATCTCAAAAAGAAATAAACACTCAATATGTACATATCAATATTTTCATTAAAATTTATTTGTTAAAAGAGATTTAACTTTCATATTAAATATTGATTGTATTTATACTACTACCGTACGCGCCACATCACTATTAGTTAGATAATAAGTCCGAGGCGGAGGTGCGGGTTAATGCGCGCGCAACATCTATCCCCGCCCCTCACGTCTCCTTCACCCCCGCAATGCGTGATTAATTTTTAACTTAAAAGTATAAAAAATTGACTTATCGGTGAAATGTGATACTCAATTTCTGTTCAGTATGTTTCCAAGGTTTTTACAGGATTTTACTACCTATGCATTTAACCATTTTAATAGGATAAATATTTAAAACAACTGCTAGGAATCTACCACTGACGCATACAGCTAGCAGTCGATTATAACCACTAGCGCTTGAGGGCGGGACGTCGCGTTGTTCTCACCCGTTGTCGCGGAGCGGTGTATATATCAGTATCCACGCCGCGATTGTCATGTACGCGCTTATGATTAAACTCACATGTGACTCGCTGTACTGCACAACAATTCATGTCCTTCACCATCGCAGAGTACACCCGACCACCCGTGCTGCCAGGTGTTCGTCCAACTCCTGTAATTAAACTCTGGCATGAGTATGATAGTGGATCCCATAATCTGTCGTGAGGAGTGGGGTTCTACCTTGGGATGGACATGCCATCCATGGCTAAATTACGGGATGAGGATGCACATGAAATAAGCAATCAGTGTTGCATGAGGCGCCTTTCTATGAGTGTGTGTTTGATGTCAGGTGTGTATACAAATGAATATCACATAATACATGAACACAATAGCATGAGTAAAGCAATGGTTAGTCACACATCAAACGACAACAGTGCTGAAAGAAATGAATCATTAATAGGTCGGTGGTAAGGAAGGTAAGGGAAGGGGATCACGTTGCCACGTCCCACGTTGGAGGAGCCACTCTCCTCGCCCCTTCATCCCACCCGCGTCCGGGCTGGCAAGTCATTGGGGACTGTTGCCATGTCCCACGTTGGAGGAGCCATTCTCCTCGTCCCCTCGTCTTCCCCATGCCTGGGCCGCGAGTCGTCAGGGACCGTTGCCATGTCCCACGTTGGAGGAGCCACTCTCCTCGTCCCCTCGTCCCACCCGCGTCCGGGCTGGCGAGTCGTTGGGGACTGTTGGGGGAGTAGGTAGCGTTCCCCATGTCCCACGTTGGAGGAGAAACACATCCCCATGTCCCTCGTCGGGGGAGAGGTTTAATTTCCCCATTGCCAGGCGACATCTGGCTATCCGTCCCCTCGTCCCACCCGCGTCCGGGCTGGCGAGTCGTTGGGGACTGTTGGGGGAGTAGGTAGCGTTCCCCATGTCCCACGTTGGAGGAGAAACACATCCCCATGTCCCTCGTCGGGGGAGAGGTTTAATTTCCCCATTGCCAGGCGACATCTGGCTATCCACGTTCACCAAAGTATCAGCGGGTACCACGCTATTCTCACACGTCGATTGATCCACATCTAGGTAGTCGGCACTCCGGAAAGATCTGCGGCTTCCCGTAACTTACAGATCATACTCGAGTATGTCGTCTTCCGTATCCATAAACAGTCTCAGGTTCATCCAAGGTGATTGGGTTCCTGTCCGTTCCGTGTACTCAACAGGATCTGCAGCGCGCTCGCCACGTCAGCGCCACGTCGTTCAATTGTCATCTCTCCACCTAGCTGTGTTAGGAAAACAATGTGTCAAAGGACACGATGATTATAGGTTATGTGTGAGCTGTGATGGCGTGTATGCTGTATAGTGGAAATATGGTGCAAGATCGATGGGGTTTGGTGATTGTGGAGCCTTCAGGCTGATACCGGTACCAGGCATTGTGTAAATATCAAGATTACATCGGATATAGTTGCTTGAGCAAATTAGAAGCAAAGATATTTCGACAAGATATGAAAATCAACTATGATACTCAACTTGGGTCCTTTGGCTCGGCAGCAGCGGCAGCTGGTCCAGGTCTTTTTCCATCCTCGTGGTTGGCTCGAAGAGATGTTGATCGAAGCACACGCGAAATCGAAATGAAATGAATTATGAGCCCGGCGCTCCTATATAAAACGAGTGAAATGACTAAGAGGATAAAAACTCTTTGCTGTTTACCGATTCGTCATAGACTAATCAATTTAAGTTAGGTCATCTTTATGAAGTTCATTCGCGACAAGATGTTAAATCCATCGTGTTCGCGACACCCGTGCCTACTCTTCTCACTATAAAAGACGCGCTCTATACCTAATGTATACTCAAAGTTGATAATATCCACACGCCCGCCACACGCCGCCGGATCGTTCCAGTAGACTTCCTTTTGGTATAGTAACTATACGCTTTGCAGTAGACTCGGAGAACTTCGCTCGCTCGTTTAATTATTATGGTTCTTACTAAGTAGATAACAGGGAATTATTAAAGGTACCTAATGCACCTTTAAGTATTTGATTGGAGGACACTTTTTGATAGCTGACTAACTGACATCTAGCTTACATCATATAGTCCTTGACAGACACTGATTTTGTCGTGAAAAACCGGTATTCCATTCGGACTACACTAGCATTTGACGCTGACATGCTGTCTACCTGACAGACGAAATTACCGGTTTTTTTGTGATCAACATGGGGTTATGTTAGTGAAATTTTGTTTTGTTTTTTTGTAGAAAGCTTGAGAAAACAATTTATATATTTGTGTTCAGAAATAAAGAAAACACAAAAATGGCTCTAAGAACTTACGGCGATAAGCCGATAAGCTTTCAAATCGAGGAGGGTGGCGAGTTTTACTGCGTCGGCTCAGAGGTAAGATTCACTAATAAATTATTTGCGTGAAACTGATGATCATCTCAGTTTTACGGTTTGTATTGCTATTTCAAAGTTTTATAGCTCATTTGAGCTCAGTCCTGTTGGGCAGGATATTGAGCAGGGAAGTGGGCAGCGCGAGAATGTAAATAGGCCACACACGCTGCTCCTGCCGCTGCCGCTGCCATTGCCACGATTGACGGATTTTGTGCGAAAGTCAAAGGAATCGGTTGAGTGTGAACACTCACTCGCTTCGATGCTGCCGCAGAAGAACTTAGGGCAATATTTCCGGCAGCGGCATGAGCAGTGGCATTGGCTGAGTGTAAAGCAGGGGCTTAATTAAGCTAGAGGTTATTCTGCAGTGAGTGGCATATTTTAAAGTTTTGAACAGTTTTAGTTTTGAATATTCGCAGTAGAAGAGCATGAGAGGTAGATTAGATATTTGCATGAAGCCTGAACAAGAATAAACATTTATAAACTGAACTGCTGTATTATTAGTAGGTAGTTAATAAAGAAACAATAATTTGAAAATATTTACAAGTGCAGTCATAGAGTCAGTAGTAACAACACGTTGCTGGGAAACTTAATGTTCAGTGTGTTATATCAAACTTGTCAAAGCACAATCATTTGACCAAAGAGTTTGTCATAGGGACATACAGTATTCACACATATGTTGGTGAGGGAGCAGGACAGGTGAGAATAACGGCTTTTTTGTGTAAGTAATTTGCACACTGGCCTCACACTGCAAAGTTATCTAAAGATACCCTAATCTATGACAGCACAGTATTTGGATGTTCACTCTCATAAAGGTACCCTGCATCACTTAGATCACATATTAAAGAATGAGATTCAGTGATGCAGTCAAAACTGTCCAAACTTTAAGTCATCCTTTTGGTTCACGGAGCTGTACTTTCACAGTTCCTCCTCACCGTCTATCATAACTACTTTAATTTTTCAATAGTTGTCTCTTGTCAGACAACTGTCAGGACATTTGTTTTGTATGAAACCAGGAATATAGTTCTTTTATAGATCACAACCTAAGATGCAACCCTCTTTTCTGTAAGCATGGTGACTATAATTGCTATCATCATCATATCAGCCAAAAGACATCCACTACTGAACAAAGGGTTGGAGTGGACTTGAAAGGGGGCCATTCTAAAAATATTCCTAACAAAAAGTGTCATCAAAAGTGTGTGTGTCAGCTCCGACGCACAACTGGAGTTTACTACTTAAGTACGATTGACTAAACAGGCACAAAACAGAGATTTGGGCTCCCATGATCGCAGCTATAAATGATCCATCTGGTGTTTGGCAGCAACTAACCTCATATGCTTTGGATGCGGTTATACGAGCATATCTTAGGTCATACCATAAAGGGCTCTTACATTGGTTTCGAGTTGACTCTTCAATTAAATCAAGAGCATTTTTGTTAAGTTTCTCTTGTTATTTTTCTAGTAATTTGTTGACATCATTCTTTATATCATCACTCGCATGAATAAGGAACCCAAGTAGCACATAAATAATATATTAACTAAAATAACTGCGGATTTATGCCCTCAAGTCATTTTTTCATTTTTAATCAGCTCTGGTCAAGTATCGAATTTGTATAAAGGCAATTATTTCATCTGATAATGCTTAATGCTATATTATGGTTCGTAAAAAAGTACTGATAATGATGAATGCCATATTATGGTTACTAAAAAAACAATTATAATGTCAAAACTCCTATTTAAGTATAAGGTAATATTAATATACAGTTGTTATCGTATTTCGGTAATATGAAAAACATCATGCATTAAACAAGCATTAACATATTATTATTTAGTGCACTTAGTTGTATATTGGCATTTTCTAGAAACGAAGGTTTTTTAATGGTCATAGGTTGTGTCGATTTAATGCTTATCCTATATACACATTGAATAAAGAACAAGTAATGCTTTAGCTCCGTTATCTTCTTAACTTATGCTTTAATCAAACATTAGGCTATATTTTGATCAAAGTTAATGTATATTTAGAAATATATAAGTAATAAATAGATCGTAATTTGAATTTTCAAATGGTTATTTTTATGTATTAACTTGTAACGGTCTAGATTTTGAAGTTTGTATGTAATAGGGATTTCTTTTTGGCTAATAAGGTTCTAACAGATGATCGCGGTACCTACTCTACCTAACTCGATATCAATCCGTTACAGTGGCGTTTTAATGATTATTTGCATTATAACATACTTCTGAAGTGTTTGAAATACGGCTGAACCTTAAATGCAAGTGTGTTGTACGGTGAATTACGAGCTGTATGTTTTGTATCTGACCATAATACGATTAACAGCTCTACTACACTATATTTGAAAGCCTAATGCATTAATTTTGCGTATCGCCATTTTCTTTCTTGTTTCATTTCTTACAAAAATATTTAAAGTCAATCTTATCAGATGAAAAACGGTTAATGATAATTTATTTTGTGCACAGATGCCTATAAAACCAATAATATTTGTTAAAACAACGCTAAAAGGCTAAATTTCAACAAAAGTTGTCGCTACTAGGTTACATTTTATATTATTTTTATATTAATAAAGGACTTTTGCGAAGGCGCGTGTATTTTACACCATAAACTTGTAAATTTTACTCCACAAACTGATGCTCGCAGCTTATTTTACTCATTACGAACTGTAAAAATGATAGTACTCACCTGTTCAATATTAAAATTTACCTTAACACCAACACGGAACATTATATGACACCATTGCACTATGACAATAACTTAAACTGATTGATATATTTTTTAAATCTATTGAATATACTTTTCTAAAAAGGAAATAAAACAGTTACCATTGTAATCACATTAAATTAACATATTGAAATTTTAATTGCCGCATATCCATTGTTACATAGTCACAAAAAATTCAATTAGCACCTTTTAATGCTTTTACCTGACTTTATTAATGCTATTACACAAAAGTTGTAGTGCTATTACACATCATTTATAAAACTTAAAGCCGTATAAAGGGGGGGCCCAAATTTTACGTATAAGAGTCGTATAAAAGAAATATGGTTGATATACGATTTTCTTATAATGTAAAGCGCATGGACTTGTGCTATTATAAGTTTGATATAATGGTGTTTTGTGCTACTTGGGAAATGATGAAGTGAAAACTGTCGAACATCACTGTGTTTAAAGTCGTTCTTATACTTGGTCAGTTAACAATTCATAATTTTCTTGTTTTTTGCTTCTTGAAGAAACTCGTGGTAAAGGTCTGTGCTGGTTTCATGATGTGGAGCTGTTTTTTTGCAAATTTGATCTACTGTGACGTATTTCATCATACACTCGAGAGGATGGGTTTTTTTCCAGTAACATTCAACCTCGGTGCAGGAAGGTTCTTCACTGCGACGATGGGTCCCCCAGATATCGATTTTGGAAGCAATCGGTCCAGTAACTAAATAGTTCAAAATGGCGGCCACTTTTTTCAATACTGACAACAAATTCGTGACAAGGGACCTCAGGGAGCCCCAGATATCGATTTTGGAAGCAATTGGTCCAGTAACTAAAAAGTTCAAAAGGGCGGCCACTTTTTTCAATTCGGCTAACGGATTCGTGATATGGGACCTCAGGGACCCTCAGATATCGATTTTGAAAGCCATCAGTCCAGTAACTAAATAGTTCAAAATGGTGGCCACTTTTTTCAATTCTGGCAACGGATTAGTGAAGTTGTAGTTGAAGTTAGGGGCGGGCTGATTTCCGCAACCAGGCGACCACTGCGCCCATTTTGCGTGTTTGGCCGGCATCACTGCCAGACCAGCTCCTCCAAGAAGCCCAGTAGCCCCCGTAGGTTGCCGACGGCTTCCTGGAGTGACCTCGGGTCACCGAGGTGCACGACCCTGTACTGTGCCAGCCCCTCGCAATCCAGTAGGATGTGGGCAGCAGTCTCCGCAGCCTCCATACACGCTCTGCATAGGGGGCTGTCGGTGATACCTAGAGCGAATAGGTGTTTATTAAAATGGCCATGTCCAGTAATAGCGGCTGTTACCTTGCGGAGTTGAGCTCTCCCAAGTCTCAGAAGCTTTCTGGACAGACCAGGGTTAGTAGCCGGAAGGGCCATCCTCGCTTGCATGCAGGTTTCCAGACCGGACCTGTACAAATTGTGTTCATTTCTTGTGCGATTCCTCAGGGTGGACCGTAGCCAGCCATATGGGAGGGGTATTATAGGTTCCGGTCCCACGGCCATTAGCTCTGACCCTCTCCTGGCAAGCTCATCCGCCGCATCGTTGCCGCGTGAATTGCTGTGCCCTTTAATCCGCTGCAGAGTTACGCCGCCGCAGTTACATACCTCTGTCAATTATTGTTGGCACTCCAGTATGAGCCTCGATGTGATCATGCTGCTCTGCAGGGCCTGTAATACGGCTCTGCTGTCAGAGAGGATGCGGATAGGGTACTCACGCACCTCCCTTGCAGCAATCGCCTCAGCTGCCTTGATGATGCCCATACACTCAGCCTGAAAGACCGTGTTATGCGCACCCAGGGGATTGGCTATCCCGATGTTCAGATCCTCGGAGAAGACCCCATACCCGGTGCCAGTGCCTGTTTTGGAACCATCGGTAAATACCCGAAGTTCTTTCAGGTTCTGACCCTCCCAGGGCTCCTCATGTAGCAGTACCTTGTATTTCATGTCAAAGACATACCGTTTAGGGATTCTATCATTCGTCGCTGCAAACAGTGGCTCCTCCGCGATGATATCATGCAGGAGCTCAGTGTGCGGGATCCTGTTTGTGCTCCAAAGAGACAGCAATTTTAGACGGGCTGCAGTACTAGCTGCTTCCTGTTGGATAAACAGGTGCAGAGGCGGCAGGTCCACGATGGTTTCAAGGGCTGCAGTGGGAGTTGTCCGCATGCAGCCTGTCACAGCCATGCATGCCATTCTTTGAAAGCGTTGCAGTTTACTCACGACCGTAGATAGCTTCGTTCGTGGCCACCAGACTACTGCGCCGTAGCTTATCATTGGACGTATTACCGCTGTGTATAGCCATAGCATTATCTTTGGGGTAAGGCCCCATTTCCTACCTACCATTCTACGGCACTGCCACAGGGCAATAGTTGCCTTCTCTATTTTCTTGGTGAGATGGCTGCTCCAGTTTAGTTTGCTGTCGAGTGTGACACCTAAGTACTTGATCTCCGTTGATAGGTGGAGTTCTGTTTTGAAGAGTTTAGGTAGTAGGTAGTTACCTAAGTTGCGTTTGTTGGTGAACAGTACTAGTTCAGTTTTGCTCGGGTTCACGGACAGTTCGTACTCATTGCACCAGCGCTCCACGATTCACAGAGCAGCTCGAGTTGCGTCGCAGATAACATTGGTGAAGATACCCGACACAAGTATAACCAAGTCGTCCGCATATCCGATTGTATAGAAGTGCTTACCGTTTAATGTGGTGAACAAAATCATTTACCACCAGGTTCCACAGTAACGGTGATAGGACTCCTCCTTGGGGGCATCCCTTTGCTACCATGGTCGCTTTGGTCTCCTCCTTCACCAGTCTGATGACCCGCTGTCTTGCTGACGACAGCATGCAAGGCCGATTCTGTAGACTTACCCTGGCTATACGCGTGTTGATTGCGGTGTAGGGGTATGTCCCTCAGTCCGTTTTCCCTCAGTTCCCTGTCACAGAGTCTCTCCAGTGCCTTCAGTAGGAAGGACGTGAGACTTATGGGCCTGAAGGATTTTGGATCCGTATAGTCAGACTTTCCTGGTTTTGGTATAAATACCACTTTCACCTCTCTCCAAGCATGTGGCACATACTTGTGGGCCAGGCATGCCCTGAGGACCCTGGTCACGGCTACTACCACTGCGTCGCCCCCCCCACTATCGATTTTGGAAGCAATCGGTCCAGTAACTAAATAGTTCAAAATGGCGGCCACTTTTTTCAATACTGACAACAAATTCGTGACAAGGGACCTCAGGGAGCCCCAGATATAGATTTTGGAAGCAATCGGTCCAGTAACTAAAAAGTTCAAAAGGGCGGCCACTTTTTTCAATTCGGGTAACGGATTAGTGATAGGGACCTCAGGGACCCCCAGATATCGATTTTGGAAGCAATCGGTCCAGTAACTAAAAAGTTCAAAATGGTGGCCACTTTTTTCACTTCCGACAAAGGATTAGTGATAAGGGACCTCAGGGACCCCCAGATATCGATTTTGGAAGCAATCGGTCCAGTAACTAAATAGTTCAAAATGGCGGCCACTTTTTTCAATACTGACAACGGATTCGTGATAAGGGACCTCAGAGACCCTCAGATATCGATTTTGGAAGCAATCGGTCCATCAACCAAAAAGTTCAAAATGGCGGCCACTTTTTTCACTTCCGACAACGGATTAGTGATAAGGGACCTCAGGGACCCCTAGATATCGATTTTGGAAGCAATCGGTCCAGTAACTAAAAATTTCAAAATGGCGGCCACTTTTTTCAATACTGACAACGGATTCGTGATAAGGGACCTCAGGGACCCTCAGATATCGATTTTGGAAGCAATCGGTTCAGTAACCAAAAAGTTCAAAATGGCGGCCACTTTTTTTACTTCCGACAACGGATTAGTAATAAGGGACCACAGGGACCCCTAGCTAGATATCGATTTTGGAAGCAATCGGTCCAGTAACTAAAAAGTTCAAAATGGCGGCCACTTTTTTCAATTCGGCCAACGGATTCGTTATAAGGGACCTCAGGGACTACAGGGACCCTCAGATATCGATTTTGAAAACAAATGGTCCAGTAACTAAAGAAAAACTTTTTTAATATTTTTTTGTCTCATATTTGGAAACTCACTACGAAGCGCATGCGGTTCTTTTTTCAAATTTGGCGCGAAAACAAGTAACACATACATACAATAATATCTTAAATATATAAAATTCTCGTGTCACAATGTTCGTTCCCGTACTCCTCCGAAACGGCTTGACCGATTCTCATGAAATTTTGTGAGCATATTGAGTAGGTCTGAGAATCGGCCAACATCTATTTTATTTTAGGTTAGGGTAGTGTAGGGTAGGGTAGGGTAGTGTAGGGTAGTGTAGTGTAGGGTAGTGTAGGGTAGGGTAGTGTAGTGTAGTGTATGTAGGGTAGGGTAGGGTAGTGTAGTGTAGGGTAGTCAGTAGGGTAGGGAAGTGTAGTGTAGTGTATGTAGGGTAGGGTAGTGTAGGGTAGGGTAGTGTAGTGTAGGGTAGGGTAGGGTAGTGTAGTGTAGTGTAGGGTAGGGTAGGGTAGGGCAGTGTAATGTAATGTAAGGCGGTACGTAGTTCGCCGGGACAGCTAGTACCTATATAATACACTGTGGTCGGGGATAGGTAAAATTTTTCGTTTAACGCACTTCGGGTATCATCGCGTGACATCGTAGTTAGATTTTACTCCCATATATTTCATACCCCGGCCTTATATATGAAAATCGATTCTTAGGGAGTAAACTCCAAAAAGCGTCGGTGGCTCAACCGGTAACGAGTCGGTCCATCTAACCAGAGGTACCGGGTTCAAATCTGGACGGCCAATGTACCAATGAGTTTTTCAAAAACTTACGTACATACTTACCGATTGCTTTAACGGTGAAGGAAAACATCGTGAGGAAACCTGCACACGCCTGCGAAGAAACTCGAAGGTTGTGTGTGAAGTCGACCAACCCGCACTGGGCCCGCGTGGTCGACTAAGGCCTAATCGCCCTGATTCAGGGTAGGCTCGAGCCCCTCGGTGGGGACGTATATGAGCTGATATAATAATAAAAAATAAAATAAACTTCAAAAAATAATTACACAGAGAATTTTTTGAATGGCAGCCCTTTTAAGTGTATGGAGTGTACCCCAACTGAACAAAGGACTCTTAGATGGATTTCCACAACAACCGTTCCTGTTCTGCCAAATCAAGTGGCTTCCAGCAACCTTCACCAGGTTGTTGATCCACTGAGTCGGAAGCCTGCCTATATTGTCTTGAGTTTAATGATTCTGTCAGCTATATCAGTTATCTTAATTCTTGTACAGATCTCCTCATTCAATTTCAATTCAATTTTCAAATTCAATTTCTGGTTCAATTATGCAGGGGTCATTGAGCTTAGCTTGCTCCATCGCTTTTTTGGTGATCTTGAGTCTTCTTATGAGATGGTATCTAAAGAAAAAAAAATGTAATGGTAAGTATAACTGTAGCATTAAGCAACATTATAATACACAGGTCGGCAACTACTTGCGGCTGTTCCGCGGGTCTCTCTACAAGAAGTACCCTGGCATGGTCAGGCGAACCCTGACCAATGAGGAGAGGAAACGCCTAGTAGAAAATGGGCTCGGCACCCATGTGCTTTCCAGTTCTGTATCGCTGCTCAAGGCTGCTGAGGTCGAGGATATTATTGAGGGCAATGACGACAAGTAAGCATTATTTTCCTAAGATATTGACTGACCTGTTGGTCCAGTGGCAGTGCTCCTGAATGCTGGGCCGAGTCCTACTCAGAGCAAACATTCGTGTGATGAACAGGTTTGTTTGCTCTGTGTTTGATGACCGTGTGTGATTTCGGCTGCCCAATTTCAAAACACAGTAATTGACAATTCTCAGATTTTTTAAAATTTGCCTTATTAAAAAAAATTGCATGCCAAATTGTTAAAAAAATTGATTTATGAACAGAAAATACTGCAATAAAAATATTTTGAAGAAAAAAAAGCTTGAAATTAAGTCCCAAGAGTAATGAAAAATGCAATAATACTGAAAAAAAATCAGGTATAAAAATTTTGCAGTTGCTGTGTTTTAAAATGGGGCAACTGATTTGTCCCTGATTTTTTATTTATTTTATGATTACATTGAAACTATTTACAACTAGCTATTGCTTACGGCTTCACCCATGTTAATATTGTTTCTATGACTGTAATTGAAGGTGCATTGTTTGAATCATGAGTTATGATCTTGAGTTTATAAAAAAAAGTCACTCAATTTTCCCTAATTTTCTGAGCAACTTTCAAGACCAAACACTAAATCCTTATTTCAAAAATAACTTAATTCCAGACAGAGTTGATTTAAATGGCAATTAAAATCTAGTGTTTTTTAAAAATCAATGATATAAATCAATGCTTTTCTCCTGCAACCAAATCAACGCCTTCTGATTGGTGGGTAGCAATACATATTTAATAAAAAAAAAAGTATAACCAAAGAATTGGATATAATCAGGCAAGAACAGTTGCTTCTTCTGCTGAGGTGCGGCATTATTTTCGGCATTCAATTTGGTGTAAAAAAAGTATTGTTTCATTTTTCTTGTTTATTTTTTGTTAAATATGACAAAAATGTTACTGTTTTTAGGGTTCCGAAGTCTACAAGGAACCCTTATCGTTTCACCATGTCTGTCCGTCTGTCCGCGGCTTAGCTCAGAGACTATTAGTACTAGAAATCTGTAATTTGGCATTATTATTATTATTATTGGGTGGGACGCCTGCGGGGTACAGGCGGGTGTTCAAGTCTCTATGTGGACTCACTAAACCCTATTCCCATGGAGGTACAATGTTTACTGTGACCCCGGTGGCGTCACATTTGGCATGGGTATACACATTGATTACGCCGACAAAGTGGTAGAATAAAATCTTGAAAATAAATTCTTTAGGGTACCTTTCCTGCATATAAAGAGAGGGTGATTTTTTTGTTGATATACCCTATCGTTAAATAGGTCTTTCAAAATTACTGAGGTTTTGTTAAAACCATTTTTCGATTGAAGGAAATTTTTGTTAGAGTCAAGTGGTTCCCCCCCCTCACCAGCTAAACCGCTATTTCAGGACTTCTGAAAAATTTCCTACTATTTACTATTTTTTTCAGATGTCCTGAAATTGCAGTTTAGCTGGTTGACACGCACACACACACAGACATACACATACGCACAAATAAAAAAAAAACTGATTTTAAACAAATAGAAAACATCATGATTTTTCAACCCTGATTCCAGATACAAAGCAGTATCAGTGAGCCAGGAGCTGGCCACGCCACGGGAGAGCAAGAGCAAGAAGCCGCACAATCCGTCATGGCTGCCGGTGATGCCCAACTCCTCACACTTGGATGCGGTTCCACAGGCCACACCAATCAACCGTACTAGGGTGCATAATAAGAAGGTATGACTGGGATGGGAAAGTACTTATTCAAGTTATTGGATTATATCTATTAGTTAGCCTAGCCCACTCGCTTTTAGTCAGGTGTTGCCAGTATGATTCATAGCGGAGTCTAACTTTATAAGACTTGGTTTGGTTAGTGTTAGGGCATTTTCTAAACTCGCTTAGCTAGCTACCACCATCTCATCTAAGTCTTACCACCAATCATTAATGTTGAGAACATAGGTATATGTGATATGTGTTTTCGATTGCCTTAAGGAATCTTGGTAAGTCTGCTTTCATTTTTGGCATCATCACTTACAGGCAAGATGACGTTAAGGGCTTAGCAATTGTGGTTTAAGAAAATCACCCTGCCAGAGATTCAAGATTCAAGGTATTTATTCAAAATAGGTGCAAATTACACTCTTTCTGATAGTCATAAAATAATAATAACATATTTTCATTTGTGAAAAATCAAGAAATAAACAATCATTAGTTAATAATAATGTCAAAATTCAATCCTTGAAATAAACTATACCTGCTGGGTACATGACCTTGGTATTAACGAAGAGGAGAAAACAGGAACGCACTGCCCATATACCAATATCAGATCTTATGAAGTTTTGAGGTAGTTGATACTTTTGATTGTAGGTTCTTGGTGGGACATTATATCATACATTTGTGGTTAAGTTTTTTCACATCATCATCATATCAGCCGAAGGACGTCCACTGCTGGACAAAGGCCTCCTCCAAGGATTTCCATGACGACCAGACTTCCATCACTTTACAAACTTGGTATTTTGCCAAATTGGAGTTTTACGCGTCGAAACTGCTGAATGCGGGCAGCGCAGCCCGCATTCAGCAGTTTCGACGCGTAAAACTCCAATTTGGCAAAATACCAAGTTTGTAAAGTGACAAACTCGCAAGACACCAACTACGTTAGTTACCAAAACTGCAATACGCATAGTACCAAATGCGTAGTCACCAAAATTGTTACCAAAAAGGGAGTTGGCAAAAGTTAGTTTTCCTTAAAAAACTGTAAATGAGCGAGCGAAAGGGTGAAAACGGGACCCTATTACTAAGACTCCGCTGTCCGTCCGTCTGTCTGTCTGTCCGTCTTTCACCAGGCTGTATTTCATGAGTCGTGATAGCTAGACAGTTGAAATTTTCACCAATAATGTATTTCTGTTGCCGCTATAACAACAAATATTAAAAATTAGAAAAAGTAGTCTATATACAAAAACGTGGTTTTTTTAAACGTGATTTAACTAGCGCCATCTAGTATGACGGTACGGTACCCTTTGTGCGCGGTTCTGACTCGCACTTTACCGGTTTTTTTAAGTGTTAACCATTGTTAGTTATATAGTTATCCAAACTCTCATATACATCTTACATTTCTCGTAATACGTTGGCACGATCCCACAGGTCCGAACATTCCCTTTGTGCTTCGACGACACGGAAATGACGTCAATGCTGGAGAACGCATCTCAAAAGCAGGTGCTGGTCCCGATCAGACTCGACATGGAGATTGAGGGGCAGAAACTGAGGGACACATTTACTTGGAACAAGAATGGTAAGTTTATTTTCGCTTATGGTACCTACCTGTTGGGTTTAAAAACCTTAGGTATCTTAATAAGTTCAGTTTATCGATTTTTCCTCTCCTTATTTATCATCATATCAGCTGAAAAACGTTCACTGCTGGACAAAGGCCTCCCCCAAGGATTTCTACGACGACCGGTCCTGCGCTAGCCGCATCCACCGGCTTCCCGCGACCTTTACGAGGTCGTCGGTCCACCGTATGGGAGGTCTGTCTATGCAACGTCTTCCGGTGCGCGGTCGCCACTCGAGATCCTTACCGCCCCAACGGCCATCTATTCTACACGCTATGTGCCCTGCCCACTGCCACTTAAGTTTAGCGATTCTGTGAGCTATTTCGGTTACTTTGGTTCTACGGATCTTCTCATTTCTGATTTGATCGCGTAAGGAACTCCGAGCATAGCTCGCTCCATCGCCTCTTGGATGACCTTGAGCCTTCTTATGAGGCCCATAGTAGGCGACCATTTTGTGTTTAATCTATCGTGAAATCGATACTACATAAAAGCGTCAAACTTGGTGTGATCATAGTGCAAATCCTCAAGTAGGTAACTTGTGGAGTTTTAGGACTCGCGAGTTTTTTTGAAATGGCTGAAATATGATATTTTACGTTTTCAATCCCCATGGCTCCGCCATTTTGAAATAGTTCCAAAAACTGAATCGACAAAAAATACTATATAATTATCGAACCTGCTCACAAAATTCCACGAGAATCGGTTGAGAAATGCGATCCGTAGATAACATCCGGACCGACATACGAAAGCAGTTTTGCCCAAGCTGAAACGGAGGCGATTCGCGCTCGCTCGGTCAAATACAATAAAAAAAGGCAGGCCAAGTGTAAGTGGTTCTCCTGATAAGAATCCCGAACTGAATAAAAAAAAACCGTCCAAGTGCGACTCGGGGTCACACAAACAGGGACTAACTAATTAACTTCCAACAGAACAAGACCTCTTAGTACATTATATTATAACAGCTCATATACGTCCCCACCGAGGGGCTCGAGCCTACCCTGAATCAGGGCGATTAGGCCTTAGTCGACCACGCGGGCCCAGTGCGGGTTGGTCGACTTCACACACAACCTTCGAGTTTCTTCGCAGGCGTGTGCAGGTTTCCTCACGATACATACTATGCTCTAAATAAATAGGGGTCTACCACAGATTTGAATAGAAGGATCCGCCCGTCTCCATATTAGACTCAGATTTTCTTGATACAAGCAAAAAGTAGCGCCATCTAACATAACTCTTACGAACTAGCGTGGGCGAGAGTTGGCGTCAGTGCCGCGTTAAAAGAACCTTAGTAGAATTGTCGCTTTAAAATTCGTTCATTTAATTTGTTTTCAAGAAATAATACAATGTAAGGTTACTTTACGATGATACAACATCCCATGTTTCCTTTTAGCCTTTCTTTCATAATTTTTACAGCCTCTAACAACACAATAAGGCATTTTCATATGGAATATCTTTCCACCGCACTGTGCAATTTCCCGCAGACGACTGAGTCGCGAGTGTGCGAAACTTTCGATTTTCGCACCAATTCGCTGGGACCATTATTCGCGCGCGTTAGCCGGGTCCTTACGCCAGTAATATATAAGTCACTGGGGTCTACTAATTATGTGGGCCGGGCGGCCGGACCGCCTACTCCCGCTCGGCTTCCATGTGAACGCAACCCTAGCTCTAATCTCCTCTTTTCTTTGCAGTTGGCGTTAAGTGATAAATCTTTTTAAACATATTTGGTGACACCCCTGTTCACCGCATTGCCGACCTGTGTTACGTTTTGAATGATTTGACTACTGTCAAAACGAATTATGTAATAGCCGACTGATGGCTTTTCAGCAGAGTGCTTCAGATGCTATCCTTGTTTCTCGTTAATCTCTTGTTTCACTCACACTAGAGCTACGGTTCCAATTATACAATGAAATAAACGCTACGACATAGACACATCGGAAAGAACATCTCTCGGTCTGAGCTCTCAGTGTTTCGACCTTCAACGGAGCCGTTAGATGGTTCTTCGGCAGTACACCTAGTATACTGGGTTAGAACAAAAAGTTATGCAAATAATATTATTTTCTCAAACATGCTTGGAAATTTGAGCATTATTTTGACAACCTTCTTCGAGATAAATCGAAATTGCTGTACTGGATAAATACATGCGAGCAGCGGCCGGCAAAACTTGTATGAAAATCCATATCGTTCGTGTTTAGCGGCCAAATAAATTACTATGTAAACTCATATCTGTCGTGTAATTTAATAATGGAACTATATTTTACAGCGGAACATGGCAACCAAGGAGGTAACTTATTAAAGGTTTTATTTAAATTTCAAACTGACTTGCAAATAGAAGTCTGTTTATTGAAAAAAAAACAAATGAACACTTTGGCGCATGAAAAAAAATATTTTTATTCGTTGTTTGTCATTGATCTTGAAAAGTTATTATTGAAGTTTTAATTCCCGCGCATTATTTGAGAAAAGTACTATACAAGCCTTGGCCACAACTAGCCATTGATGGAGTTACGTATGTGTAGGCTTCGCCTCGACCCACATTTACACGTTCGTCCATCAATGCCTCTTTTGCTGGCCGCTGCAGTAATGTACTGTATCATCATCTTCACATCAGCCGAAAGACATCCACTGCTAGACAAAAGTTAACGGTCCTACAACAATTTTGTTAACCTGAAAGTAATGTTATGTAGTAGTAATGTAAAGTTGAAAGTAATAAAACGATAATATTTTTCCTAATATAGGTAGCTGGAATATTTAATAATAATACTATAATAATAATTCAAATCCAAAGCATTTCCATTTAAAACACGGGTGCAAACAGCAAAGACTGAAGGCATACTAAAACAGAACACGATACATGCTTGAAATTAAGAGTCGAAATATCGATATGAAATATCTACATCACTCACGATGTTATATACGACTACATTAAAATGCCACTTAAAGGTTGACAGAATAACTAATTAACTGGGTGGATTTTCAAATTGGTCGTATAAAAAGAGACCAAGTGTGACCATTTGACAATTTTGGAGTGTCCATATAGCTATATGCATAAACTGATCTTATATTTGTCTTTTTTTACCGACAATGTTCGGTTATAAGAAAGAAGAGTAAAGATATATTGCAATTTTGACGCTCCCTCTATGCTTTAGTCATTGCTCTGAGTCCAAAACAAAGTGCTGCCAAGTATAAAACCGAAAACTACCATAAAACAAATTTGGTCTCTGTTACCGATAATTTAATAATTTTCAGTAATGAAAAAGTAAGATTCCTTCGTAATATTTTTTTTCTGTAAAAATACTATTGTTAAATAATTGTTTTCTCGTATTTTTTTTCATTGGTCAAGAAAAAGTTTTCGTTTTACATGTGGTATAAAATTTAAGTTCGACAATAGTGACATCTAATAAAAATCGTAGAACCTGCGAGAAAAATGGCTATTGCTAAATTGTGATAAACCTATTTTTATAATTAATGGGTAGGCCGCCTGCGGGGAAAAGGTGGGTGTTAAATTATCTAGGTGGACTCATTACCACACTAGAGTGAGTGATGACCCCAAATGTCAAGGTTGATTTTGGGTTAACTTAATTAAAATCATGACTGAAAAGTAATGTTTAAATGCAATTATTTTTCACATATTGTTGTATTTTTTACCTGGCTGTCAAACCTCTTGCTTTTTATTACAGAATCGATAATAACACCCGAACAATTCGCCGAGGTGCTCTGTGATGACTTGGACCTTAACACCAACACATTCATACCAGCTATAGCGTCTTCGATCCGGCAGCAAGTAGAAGCATTCCCGAGCGAACCTCCAGCTATCTTGGAGGAACAGACCGACCAGAGAGTGATTATAAAGCTAAATATCCACGTTGGGAATACTTCACTTGTGGACCAGGTAAAATATTAAGGGTATTTTTTTGCTTGTTACCAAACCATACCAGTCATCGTGCCCTCCATCCGGCAGCAAATAGAAGCATTCCCGAGCGAACCCCCAACTATCCTGGAGGAACAGACCGACCAGAGAGTGGTTATAAAACTAAATATCCATGTTGGGAATACATCACTTCTTGACCAGGTAAAATATTAAGGGTATTTTATTGCTTGTTACCAAACCATACCAGCCATCGTGCCCTCCATTCGGCAGCAAATAGAAGCATTCCTGAGCGAACCAACGTAGTCTACGAATAGACTACAGACGGCCACTCCTTGCCTTGCTATTAGCTCGCTTTATGGTTCTCCTAATAGCTAATAAGTCAGTTTACATATATTGCCTAGTCCACACGTTGGCCAAAAGCGTTCAGGTAATGATCATATGTTCCGTAGTCCACACGTTGACCAAAAGCGTTCAGCTAAAGCGTCAGTTTGGCGAAAGCGGGTGTTTTAACCATTAAATAGTTTTAATTAGTAAACCCTTGGCATCATCTTACTTGATGGTAAGTAACGACGATGTCGAAGATGGATGCGGGTTTACCAATATTCCCTAACGCAATGGGGAATCACATCAATGCTGTTAACATTGATGTTTGGCGGCAAGACTTAGATAAGATGGTGGAAGCTAGATAGGCAGGCCGACTTTGAAGATATATCTGCAAAAAAGCGAGTCTTCCAAAGTTAAACTCTGCCAGTAATCGAATCCGCGACCTCCTGGTGTGAAGCGAGTGGAATAACCACTACGCCACGGATATAGTTTTATAGTCTATAGAATGTATCTCTTTCTTTTGCAGGTGGAATGGGATATGTCAGAAAAGGAGAACAATCCCGAACAGTTCGCAATGAAGCTGTGCTCCGAGCTGGGTCTAGGTGGTGAGTTTGTGACCGGTGTCGCGTACAGCGTACGCGGGCAGCTGGGCTGGCACCAGCGCACGTTCGCCTTCAGCGAGGCGCCGCTACCGGTCGTTGAGGTGAGTGTGTGACGAGTGGCTAAAACTGACCCTCAAGTGGCTAAACCTGATCTCCAAAGTGACTAAAAGTACTCTAGTCCAAGTATCTAAAAGTTACTCATCAAGAACCTAAACGTTCCCCCCCCCTCTAAGTATCTAAAAGCAGCTCTCTAGTTATCAACAAAACGAACCCCGCAGAGTAACTAAAAGTGACCCTCAAGTGGCTAAACCTGATCTCCGAGGGACTAAAAATAATACTCGTGTTCAAGTATCTAAAAGTGACTCATCATCAACCTAAAAGTTCCCCCCCTAAGTATCTAAAAGTAGCTCTCTAGTTATTAAAAAAACTGACCCCGCAGAGTAACTAAAAGTGACCCACAAGTGGCTAAACCTGATCTCCCAATGACTAAAAGTGATACTCTAGTTTGGATACTTGGGTATCTAAAAGTGACTCATCATTAACCTAAACGTTCCCCGCTTGGTATCTAAAAGTAGCTCTCTAGTTATCAAAAAAACTAACCCCGCGGAGTAACTAAAAGTCACCCTCAAGTGGCTAAACCTGATCTCCCAGTGACTAAAAGTGATATTCTAGTCCAAGTATCTAAAAGTGACTCAAAAGTTCCCCCCCTAAGTATCTTTAAGTAGCTACCCAGTTATCAAAAAGTGTATGTGTGTGGGCAGCTGGGCTGTGTGTATATGATTAATAGTGACCCCCACAAAACTGACCCCGAGAGTATTTAAAAGTGACCTCCCCTAACTAAAATTGATTCACTAGTTGCTTAAAGTAACCATCTCTACTTTTTAATAATAATGGAACACTAGTGAACACCGATCTAGGAGGAAAGTTTGTGACCAGTGTCGCTTACACCTATGCCTTCAGAGGTGCTGCCGCCGGTTAACAAGTGTTTAAAATGACCCCCCGAGTGACCGTTGCAAGTATGTAAAAGTGACCTCCCCCTAAGTGACAAAAATTGAAGTATCTACAAGTTTCCCCCCAAATCTTGTCCCTCACCGTAAGTACCTAAAATTGACTCCTGAAATAAAGTGCCCCTCTCAAGTATGTAAGAAGTGGTCAAGTCGACAAAGCGATTTTTACAATATAGTACTTGTATTTTCAAGCATGTCAGGGGCGGGCGGGGCACATAGTTTGTAGAACGGACGGTTCTGTTGGTGGCTAAGATCAAAAATTAAAGTAGATATTGAGTTTCATACAACAATGAAGTCGAAAAAGCGATTTTTACAATATAGTGTTTACAAGCATGTCAGGGGCGGGCGGGACACATACCTTGTAGAACGTACGGTTCTGTTGGTGGCTAAGATAAAAAAATAAGGTAGATATTGAGTTTCATACAACAATGAAGTCGAAAAAGCGATTTTTACAATATAGTGTTTACAAGCATGTCAGGGGCGGGCGGAGCACATAGCTTGTAGAACGGACGGGTCTGTTGGTGGCTAAGATAAAAAATTTAGATATTGATTTTTTCATACAACAATGATTTCAAAAAGCGGGGTATCGCTTGTTCTATATTACCTATGCATCTTTACCTTAGGTGGTGACCTCGACTAGTGTTTCGACGTGAAAGGTCCTATATCCTTCACTGTATGTGAAGGACAAACAGATGCGTGAAATATTTTTTTAAGAAAACCAATATTAAAATATCAAATTCAAATATTCTAGTCATAAATAAATTAAAGGTTCATGACATAAAAACAATAATAATAGTTTAACCTTATATAAAATAAGATATTCCGTTTATTTGGTTTCTTCTTTAATTGTTTTTACAACAAGTCACAGCACATTTCGACATGTTGACGGTAACTCGGCCAACGAGTGACTGAAAGCAAAACTTTGCTCAGTCGTGATTGGAGCAGCGTTTTGTATAACCCGTTTCCAAAGCGCTAACACTACATCTACCTTTGTTTTTGATCTGAGGTTGGGGGTTTTAATTTTCACGTGTGTCATTCGCGCATCGGAAGACGTAGCGTGGACCTACGACCATCTACCTTTATTTTTGATCTGAGGTTGAAGGAATTAATTTTCTCGTGTGTCATTCGCGGATCGGAAGACGTAGCGTGGACCGACGACCATCTAACTTTATTTTTGATCTGAGGTTGGGGGTATTAATTTTCTCGTGTGTCATTCGCGCATCGGAAGACGTAGCGTGGACCGACGCACATAGGTTGATTTTAATGTTTTCATCATCATCATCATATCAGCCACAAATCGTCCACTGCTGGACAAAGGCCTCCCCCAAGGATTTCCACGAAGACCGGTCCTGCGCTGCCCGCATCCATCGGCTTCCCGCGACCTTCACCAGGTCATCGGTCCACCGCGTGGGAGGTCTGCCTACGCTACCTTTTCCGGTGCGCGGTCGCCACTCGAGAACTTTACTGCGCCATCGGCCGTCTGTTCTACGAGCTATGTGCCCTGCCCACTGCCACTTCAGTTTAGCGATTCTGTGAGCTATGTCGGTTACTTTAGTTCTCCTGCGGATCTCCTCGTTTCTGATTCGATCACGCAGAGAAACTCGGAGCATAGCACGCTCCATTGCCCTTTGGGTGACCTTGAGCCTTCTTATGAGGCCCATAGTAAGCGACCATGTCTCAGTTCCGTAAGTCATCACTGGCAACACACACTGGTCAAAGACCTTAGTCTTGAGACACTGCGGTTAATGTTTTATGTGGCCAAAATTATTTAACTGTCTATTTCTATTCTACATAAGGTTAATAAGTGAAAATACAATTTTACCTTAAATAGCGGTGTATTTTTTGGAAAAAAATATCAAAAATACAAAATTTGTGAAATCATACATTAAAGTTTTTTTATAGCCCATTAAAAATATTAAAATAATTATAATAACGTTTATTCATCAGTATCTGACGATTCTGGTGTTGTTGCATCTTGAATATTTATCTCTTTACAATTATCATTCCCGATGAACTAGCCGAACCTATAACAAAAAAAATATTTTGTGATTTATTTATTTTTTACTTATATACCTTCATAAAGTATAATGTTTTCTAGAAAATCGCACTTATCCGCAGTTGATTTATATATCAAAAGCAACACTAAGGTGCCCAGAATAATAACAAAATAAAGATACGTCGCGATCGGAAGCGATAATACAACAAAAATCCCTTTGTACACAAAATATACCGTATTTTTTTTATAGTAAAACGACTTAAGTTAAACAAATATTTACTATATAATACAAAAGCTGTGTATGAGTAAATATTGTGCTTAAATATTGATTCTTACCTGAATTATCAGAATCCATAACTATCACTGTTGTAATTGTCTTTTTTTTAATTTTTTTTTATTAAAAATTTGAGTGCGTTTGACTGCAACTCACCTGATGGTAAGTGATGATGCAGTTGATGATGGTACACGCAAACTTAAACTCTTTAAAACAAAAATATTCACTTCGAAAGAATAGTTCACACTAGAGCGCAAAGAGCGGTAACGTTCGTAACAGGAGACAGTAAAGTTCCGACTGCGCGCGCGCGTGACATGCGCACTGATCCGAGGAGAGGGGGCTCGTCTATTGTTCTCCGGACTATCCGTAAGCTATATGAATGTTCCGTGCGTTAGTTGTGTCAACTTTTTAATTTCAAATTTTGACCGCATAAAACGTTAAAATCAACCTATGTGCGACGACAATTTACCTTTGTTTTTGATCTAAGGTTGGGGTATTCATTTTCTCGTTTTTCATTCGCGCATCGGAATACGTAGCGTGGACCGACGACCAGGTGCTGGTCGCGGAAAGCTACTAAAAGCGGGCAGCGCAGGACTGGTTGTTTTGGAAATCCATGGGAGAGGCCTTGCCCAGCAGTAGACGTCTTGCGGCTGATATATCTTTGTTTTGGGTTGTGTTATGTCTTTCGGTTGATATAATGATGATGATGATAAAACAAACGTTTGTCTCCAGACGCCGTACCGCCAGCCCTCTGAGGCCGAGCCGTGGGCGCCGCACCTTGAGACGCTGACCGACGCGGAAATGGAGAAGAAAATCCGCGACCAGGACCGCAACACGCGGCGTATGCGACGCCTCGCCAACACTACACCTGGTTGGTAACAGCACTGTTATAAATAACCAATGAGATTTTATATCTTACAGTAGAGAAAATCGCTCTCGCTCTCACTACAGTACCCTATGAAAGTCTACGTCATACTTGGGTGGGACCATGTTCGTGACGCAGAATCTCCTTTTGAGATATAAAATCTCATTGTAAACAACAGTTTACCACACTAAATTTAAAAGCGCGCCTTTGTTGCTTAATATCAGTGAGCAAGTACTATACTAAGAGCGTCGGTGGCGCAGGCTAGGGCCTAGTAGTTCGAATCCTGCCACATACCAATGTGTTTTCAAATTTCTATTTCATATGTACGGTAATCCGACGCTCTTACGGTGAAGGAAAACATCGTGAAGAAACCTGCACACGCCTGCGAAGAAACTCGAAGGTTGTGTGTGAAGTCGGCCAATCCACACTGGGCCCGCGTGGTCGACTATGGCCCGGTCGCCCTAATTCAGGGTAGGCTCGAGCCCCTCGGTGGGGACGTATATGAGCTGATATGATGAAGTACTATAACTTATGTTGAACAATACATCTTTACGAGTCATAAAATTGACCTTTGTTCCAGTGTTTCAATGAACAAAAGTGCGCTTTTTGAGATAGTGTGGTGTAGAACTAAAGAAACTACAATAGCATGAATCTACATCTTCTTTCTTCGTAAATTGTCAAGTGTAGTATCAGTAGTCTGTGTGTGAACCCTTGATTGATAGAAAGTTAAACTCATAGTTTGGGACGGGCTGGTTTCCGCAACTAGGTGACTACAGCGCCCATTTTGGGTGTTGGGTCGGCGTAACTGCCAATCCAGCTCCTCCAAAAAGTCCAGTGGCGACATCAGATCGCTGATAACAGCCTGGAGCGCTTGCCTTAAAACGTTTGGTCTTCTAATGCTAATTAAAAAAATGTCTTCTATGTTAAAAAGTCCATAAAAATAGCTGCTTATATATTTTTTTATATTTGCCCTTTAATCTAGAGTCAGTTTTAAATCATGCTTTAAACTTTTTAGGGGTATGATTTTATCGATCGCCAAATAAATAGATTTGATCAGTAATCACAAAATTTTAAAATTCCCTTTTTAATTATACTAGTTATCACTCAAAATAGTAGATCTGTCGCCAAAGTAAAGTCATCAAACAAACCAAAACCACACTCTGACATTTCAAAAAAGGAATGGCGGAACAAACAAAATGGCGGCGAAATCTTATACGTTCGACAACCAAACTGTAACCAATCTGTATCGATCTTGGTGACGAGGGGGTGAGGTCGCAATCTAGAGAGCGGCAGGGAGTGTCTATATTGTATGTTAGTACTAATATAATATACTAAGCCAAAACAATACTCAAAAGGATAAGATTTACCTAACCACATAAAATAACCTAACTTAAGGCGGTAATATTACAGTTCATTTTTATTTTTGACGTCAATTAATCCTAAACGATAGAAAACTCAAGGTTGAAAAAAAATACCCTTATTGTTGATGATGTTCCTTAAACTCAAAAGCTATTAGAAACACAATTGAGCAGTTTTGGCTCGATAGAAAAGATAGATCTACACTGTTACTTTCAACTCTAGTTATTACTAATATTTTGAAGTATAAATTTTGAAAAATATACATCAATATTTGTTATGATAATACAAAGTGAGAAAGTTATTATTGTTCATACTTTCATTCAGAAATTTTAAAGTAAACGAAAAAACATTGAAAAAGCGCAAAATTGTGGTTATTTTCTTTGCTCTTTACACGTAAAGAAAAAACAGAGACAACTGTTCCAATCAATGCGTCGCCTTAACCTAACCTAACCACAAACCTAACCAATATTAGGTTAACCATAAACCCCATTTTGACCTTCATATTGACTCAAATTTTATTTGATGGCAGATCTATCAATTTGATGACAGACCTATAAATTTGATAACAGATCTATAAATTCGATGACAGACCTATAAATTTGATGACAGATCTATTAATTCGATGACAGATCTATCAATTTGATGACAGACCTATAAATTTGATGACAGACCTATGAATTCGATGACAGACCTATAAATTTGATGACAGACTTATAATTTGATGACAGACCTATAAATTTGATGACCGACCTATAAATTTGATGACAGACCTATAAATTTGATACAGACCTATCAATTTGACAAATTGAAAACGGGGATTGACGTGATTTTATTGATGTTGTTTTTACCTCAACGTTTCGAGTATGCTTCGATAGCCGTGGTCGCTAGTAGACTGGAGCCGCGGTATCATCGTTTTCAATTTGTCATTATGAATAATCGTGAAAGTTTAAAGCGTTATAGACTTATAAATTTGATGACAGACCTATAAATTTGATGACAGATGTATCAACTTGAGAACGAAAATATTGAATAGAGATGAATCTATTTATTTGAGGACGAAATGATTCCCCATCTGTTCCTTTCTTTAATTTTTCAAAGAGACAGAGTTATCTCTTTCTATTTCTGGGCCACGGCAGTAGGAGGTTTGGCGTTTCGGTGGCTACACTCGGAAGCATGGAGATTCATGTTTTTTGCCCCATTCACTATGAGAGCGAGAGCAGTAGTGAAAACAGCAAAACTAAACTTTTTTTTTTAATTTTAGTGCGTTTATATTTATTTACCAAGAAATTTATAATCAAAGTACAACAAACTTGATTTTTTTTGCTTGATTTTGATAACGGCAACAGACGCTTGAAATATTCACAGAATATTTATTCACTTTAAAAATAAATAATTAAATTAAAATAAAATTAATATTTGATGGGGCTTCCATACAAGAAACGTGATTTTTATAGATAATGGAAGGGAACCCTTCGTGCGCGAGTCCCACTCGCACTTGGCCGGTTTTATATGTTCTTTAAAATCACTTAATTAGTTCGTCAAAGACAATAACGTCACATGTAACACGAGCAAGTTCAGAACAAAGGACGTCGTTTTTGATAGTTCATCATCATTACAGCTCATATACGTCCCCACCGAGGGGCTCGAGCCTACCCTGAATCAGGGCGATTAGGCCTTAGTCGACCACGCGGGCCCAGTGCGGGTTGGTCGACTTCACACACAACCTTCGAGTTTCTTCGCAGGCGTGTGCAGGTTTCCTCACGATGTTTTCCTTCACCGTTAAAGCCATCGGTAAGTATGTACGTAAGTTTTTTGAAAAACTCATTGGTACATTGGCCATCCAGATTTGAACCCGGTACCTCTGGTTAGATGGACCGAGTCGTTTGATAGTTATAAAAAGTAAATTAATTGACTAATACACAGATCTACTATAAATAGATTAGTAAAGAAATTGTTAGAAAAAGAAGTATAGTTACAATTACAGTTAGTGAAAATCTGACAGTTTCTTAGCCAAACAATGTTTCTTTCGATGTTGCCAAACATATTTAAATTTTACCTAATAAAAATAACATATGTTTGTAGGTTTCTATGTGACCCCTGATTTTGAAGAGGTGTATTGAAAAATAAAGCTGTACAAATGTTTTTCGAAAGCATTACTTAAATTTCATCAGAACTACTTCAAAGGCGCTAGGTCGCACTGATTTCATTCAAATTTACCCTGACTTAATGGAAATAATATTAAGGTGGCAACACAAACGCGTAAAACGGTTAAAGCGAGAGGCATTGCAGTGGCCACGCGATATAGAAATCTATTTGTAGTAGATCTGTGGACTAATAGATAGTTCATAAAAAGTCACTCATTGACTAAAAGAAAGTTGATAAAAAGTAACTCAATTGACTAATAGATAGTTGATAAAAAGTAACTTAATTGACTAATAGCCCTGGAGCGACCCTGAAAGGTTTCTTGCAGTCCAATATGTGGGCAATAGTCCCTCTGGCCTGCATGCGTAGTTTTGAAGGCCTAGTTTATAGCTTATCGTTTCTTACGCTGTGCTAGAAGACTGTTTTTTCCGCTTTCGCTACTGATCTATTTTCATTTGAATTTCGGGCAAAAAATTTATTATTATAAATTTATTATTAATATTATTTTATTATTTTAGTCAAGGGTTTTGAGGCAATATTTTAATCGCTCATTTTTTGCATTGTATTCAGTGGTGGTGTATTATTTATTTAATTAGCAAAATATATTAAATTTTATAAGTAATTGTAAGAAAACTTTTATGGTGAGTATAGTACTTAAACTGTGCTTATTTAGTCACAAATGCAATTTTTTAAATGTTTTATTAATTTATGACTTGGGGTACTTGAGTAGATCATTTGCATGAATCATGTATTTTTATGGGATGGGAGAATTTTATGTTTATGATTTCACTGCCATCGTAAGATGAAAGGGTTTTGTATCTTAATTCGTAAGTTTTAATTTTTCGAAGACATTCTGACAGTCTATATACTTGTCCGTCTGTATTATTTGTCCAAATTAATAAGTATTTCCGAATAAACGATATGGACGGATAAGCAATTAACAGTAAAATTGTTTCGGAAAATTTACATTCGGACATTAAAGTTTCGGAATTTTCAGTCGGAACAAAAGCTAGGTTTATAGGTTTCGTTTTTTAAATTATTGATTAAAAATAAACAAATAATGGCCGAAATTAGTTTTGTATGAAAACACGTGGATTCGCGATAGCCGTTTGTATGAAAAGTCGCAGCTTCACAGGCCTGTTAAGATAGGTAGGTAACCTAAAAAAGATCGTAACTTTCATTTTTGCATCCCGGAAAAACTGAACCAGTATTCCTGTATTAGCTATTGATAGAAATAGGGAAGGGTTATTCTGTTTGATCAAGGGATGCCATAATAATGCGAACTACCGCATGTACTGCCCTTTCTTCTTATGAAGTGCTCCTAAAAACTCAATTCACCTGTGCGTAGAGACTTGCGTCATCAACCTATTTGTCATGAAAAGAGATAGGTTATATATTTTTTGTAAAGAAAGGAGCGAACAAGCCGGCTTCCGACGATGCTTTGGTACAGTCGCCAGCAGATATATCGTAGCGGGCGAGTTGTTCAAATATATCTGAGTAGTGTTGAATTTCAGTAAATTATGAACACTAGGAGTTGCTATTAATAGTCCGTTTTCTATTGGGAAACAGTATGACATTTCGGGGTAAAGCAATGCCATTTCGTATTTGCCATTTCTGAGCGACGGGAGTTTTGTATTTTGACCTCCCCTCCCCCTCACCTGTCGCGGAGTTCAAACTGGCTACCGGGCGTTTTGGGCTCAAGTAGACGTGTATAATACCCGTACCGAATGGCATTGCTTTAATTAAAATTGTATACCTCTCCATACAAGCATTCCCAATAGAAAACGGACATCTGAACATATCTGAACATCTAATTTGTTATAAATATCAGAGCAGCAGATTTTTCAGTATATAGTATTTTAGGAAAAAGCAACTTACGTCATTGTGTATGAAGAACATATTTAAAAATCGGCTGCTCAGATATTTATGACAAATTAGATGTTCAGATATTAATAGCAACACATATTGTACATAATTTATTGAAATTCAACACTGCTCAGATATACTTGAACACCTTGCCCGCGATTTATCCGATGGTGACTGTACCATTGAACACATACATACGCAGCG
Source organism: Coleophora flavipennella (assembly GCA_947284805.1). NCBI lineage: Eukaryota > Metazoa > Arthropoda > Insecta > Lepidoptera > Coleophoridae > Coleophora > Coleophora flavipennella. The sequence goes on along the minus strand of OX369283.1, from coordinate 6,868,230 downwards.
GCAGATTATACAGTCTACAATCAGCCACTACGTTTGGAGTTTGTGGACTATGAAAAAGCCTTTGGTTCGATCGAAACCTGGGCTGTGCTACAGTCTCCAGCGCTGCCGAATTTACTATACTCGTAGATACATCGAGTTATTAAAGTGTTTGTATAACAACTCCACCATGTCAGTTCGCCTCCAGGACCAAAAAATCGAAACCTATCCGGCTGCAGCTAGGGGTGAGACAAGGAGACGTTATGTCCCCGAAACTGTTAACCGCCGCCCTGGAAGATGTTTTCCAGCTTCTGGACTGGGGTGGATTCGGCATCAATATCAACGGCGTGTACATCACCCACCTTTAATTCGCTGAAGATAACGTGGTCATGGATGAGACTATGGAAGACCTAGACACAATGCTCGATAGCCTCAGTAGAGTCTCTCAACAAGTGGGTACTAAAATGGACATGGACAAGACGAAAGTAATGTTAAAGTTAAATGTCCCTGTAGCCTCCACTCCTATGAAGGTTGGAGACTTTACACTCGAAGTTGTTGATGAATATGTGACAAACAGTCCAATTAGGTAGGTCTAGCTTCGAGAAAGAGATCAATCGACGAATCCAACTCGGCTGGGCAGCGTTCGAAAAGCTTCGTAATATGGTCTAAGGTCTTTGATCAGTGTTTTTGCCAGTGATGACATACGGAACTGTGACATGGTCGCTTACTATGGGCCTCATAAAAATTTTCAAAGTCACCCAAAGACCAATGGAGCGTGCTCGGAGTTTCGCTGCGTGATCAAATCGGAAACGAGGAGGTCCGTAGGAGAACCAAAGTAACCGATATAGCTCTCAGAATTGCTAAACTTAAGTGGCATTGGGTGGGGCACATAGCTCGTAGAACAGATGGCCGTTGGGTCAGGTAAGTTTTTGAGTAGCGATCGCGCACCGGAAGACGTGGCGCAGGAAAGCCTCCCACTCGGTGGACAGTAGCTCGGTCCACCGTACCGCGAACCGTACTACTGGAAACCTGGTGAAGGTCGCGGGAAGCCGCAGGATGCGGTCAGCGCAGGACTGGTCGTTGTGGGAATACTTGGGGATGCCTTCGTCTAGCAGTGAACGTGTTTCGGATGATATAATGATGATGATGAAAGAAAGGAGACAAACTTAGCCAGAAGGAGATAGGTTGATGTCACATGCTTCTGCGCACAGGTGTAAATAGACACAGGTATTAGAAAATGGCGCATCAGAATAATGGGGATAATCTGTGAAAAAAACATAATCGTCTCGTTAAGTGTTAAAACCAATGACTGATCGTGTAGACATAAACTGTGTTGATGCGATATTTCAGCATTTCATGGTTTCGGTGTTTCAAACGACTTTTGATTTCGCTAGCGAAGTTGGGTTTTTCAATTATATCTTTCATTTTCAGGAAATCCGTTACCGTAAACCATGTTTTATTTATAAAGCATAGACAAGAATAGAAGTATAGGTAAAATTACATCACTATGGTTGATGATGTTAAAAAGCATAGACATGAATAGAAGTATAGGTAAAATAAACATCACTATGGTTGATGATGTTACAAAGCATAGACATGAATAGAAGTATAGGTAAAATTACATCACTATGGTCGATGATGTTGAAAGCATAGACATGAATAGAAGTATAGGTAGAATTACATCACTATGGTTGATGATGTTACAAATACAAAGCATAAACATGAATAGAATTATAGGTAAAATTACATCCCAATGGTTAATTATGTTAAAAAGCATAGACATGAATAGAAGTATACTACCTACTTTTACCTATAGGTAAAATTACATCATTATGGCTGATGATGTTAAAAAGCATAGACATGAATAGAAGTATAGGTAAAATTACAACACTATAGCTGATGATGTTAAAAAGCATATGAAATTAAGTATAGGTAAAATTACATCACTATGGCTGATGATGTTAAAAAGCATAGACATGACTAGAAGTGTAGGTAAAATTACATCACTAAGGTTTATATCTACACGATCATTAATCACTTATAATAACGAAGCTCTTGATAATGTAGAAGATTTTCACAAATTATCTACATTCTGGATTCCGCTTTATAATTTACTATAATCGCCCCTGCAGCACTAGTCCAAGATGTATTCAGTATTACCATGATGTAGTATTGTAACTAATATGGTTACAGAACTAAAATCGCAATAAAAGTCCTAAGCGAAAAAAAATACATATTAGGTCTTTACCTATGAAATTGCCGATTGTATAAAAATGTAAATTAATATTAAGAACAATAGTTATTAAAACAAAATTTATTCTCAAAATAGCATTAGACTATTAGAAATTGAATGGTGGTAAACATATGCCTATTGTTTAGATATTTTAACCTCCTGAAGTCGGGTTTTTTCACCTGAAAAAAAAAACGCCTTTATTGAGGCAAAAACTACACATTTTTTATTTTAAAGCTCTAGAGTTATCGCACCAATTCCTTCGTTACTAATGTCATATTTGGGAATACCCCGCATAAGATTTCGTCACTTTAGGAAAATTCAACAAAATTAACTAGTCTTAAAAATTGCCCCATCTGACCACTAAGAAAACGCCTTTGTTCCATTCAATGGTACATAGCTCAGGGGATTGGAACATGAAAGACATGTCACTAGTTACTATAAGTAGTTTCACCATAAGGTCAATAATAAAAAACAATAACTTTTTTATTTTCGATAAAAATTGACATTGAACTTCAAAAGCTAAATCGGCAATTTCATAGGTAGGTAAAGACCTTATTATTTTGAACTTAATGCATGGACGTTATAATCAAAGATTATTTAAGTTGTTAGTGCTTATTATTTTGTTATTAAATAATCAAAGAAGTACATTATTATTCTATGAATTATATTATTCATAATTATTATAAAATTAATATGCCTTTGATGAGTACAAGTATTTAAATCTAGATTCTATACTAAATTATTTTGTTGAAATAAGAAAAATCTGCAGAAAAATAACAGATCTCACTGTGGCTCAAAATGTATTTAGGTGTTATTTATGTTATAAAGTATTTTGCTATTTTACTGCAGGTTTTTGGACTTATATTGTTTTTATTAAATAATAAGTGGACTGTTACATTTTTTATCACATTAAAGTGGGATTTACTCCAAAATTTTGTTTTATTTCATGACCATAATTAAAATATTTCTGTCGAAATCTTCATTAAATCGCACTGGGTGATCAAAATGACACAATCTGCTTACCTATTTCTTATTTTGGATTATAGCAAAACTGCCTCAGATTAAAAATAATGTAGATGTTGAGTTTCATACAACAATTATAACAAAAAGTGGGGTAACTCTTGTTCTATTATATACGTAAGATATGCATCTTTAACTTAAGTGGTGATCTAGAATAATTTTACGACACGTGATAGGTCCTTTACTGTAATTGAGACAGGTGTATTTGAGACATGTCACAGCACATTTCGGCATGTTGACGGTAAGTCTGCCAACGCGTGACTATAAGCAAAACTCTGCTTCGTCGTGATTGGAGCAGAGTTTTTTATACCCCATTTATAAAACGCTAACACTACATCTATCTTTTATTTTTGATCTGAGAATACTGCAATTTTTTAACGCTTCGTGTCGTATACCATAATAATATATGAATAATTGGCATACTCAAATTTCATATGATTAGTTCAAACGATACAATCATTAGAATAGTGGATATTTTAATATTATATACAGGTGTCCTGTAAAGGGTGGGACAAACGCTAATGGGAATTAGTTTGACTTATGACCTATCGAATAAGTAAAAAAAGTAGGTAAAAATTCGATGGTTTTCAAGTTATTGGCATTTGTGTTAGCAAAGACGGCTATCTGACTTATGGCTTATTTTGTGCCAAAAAAAAAAAAAAACTGCTTTACTTTTAATTTGTAAGGTGGCCGGATTTGAAACGAACCTGTCACTTTGTAGTGGTTCTTGTGTGAGAAATAGTCGTGTTTGATACGGAAAACTTAATATTTAACAAAATTGTCATCTATCCATCTTTGATTCTAAACGACTCAGTCATATTAGTTGCAAACAAAATAATGAATGCTGTCAAAAGGGTGCCTTAAATCCAATACTAACCCCGCCGCTTAGATTAAGAAGAAAAATATTTACTAGACCTAGCTTCATTAGCTTCTGCATCATAATATCAGCCGAAAAACGTCTACTGCTGGACAAAGGCCTCCCCCAAGGATTTCCCGACGACCGGTCCTTCGCTGCCCGCATCCAGCTTCTTCATATTTTTTTATATTACAGTGTAAACTCTATATAGCGACACTCAAGGGACCGGGCATTTTGTGACGTAATCGAGAGTTTTCGTTACACAGAGAGAAATTAGCGTCAAAGTAAACCAATGGAGCCAGAAAAATTTGACGTATCAAAGAGTAAATCGTTATATCGAGTGAAGTTTTACAGAGTTTACACTGTATTTTACTAATGTTCAAGAACAAATCACACACGGTCATCTGGTACCGTACTAGGATTCCCTGTAGGTACTATATTTGTTGTACTATGGGAACCAGGGACTGTTATACATACTTAAATACATATTATACTATACACCCAGTCACAGAGCACACATCCTGTTCCTTATACTGTTTGCCCTGCGTGGGGATTGAACACATGACCCTCGGCCAAGCAGGGAGGAGCGCTGACCACTAGACCACCGGGATTACATTTGGTTTAAATTATTTATTTATTTATTCAAGCAATAGTAAGGTTATTATATCAGCTCATATACGTCCCCACCGAGGGGCTCGAGCCTACCCTGAATCAGGGCGAAGGTGAATCAAGGTTATACATACTTAAATACATATTGTACTATACACCCAGTCACAGAGCACACATCCTGTTTATTATACTGTTTGCCCTGTGTGGGGATTGAACACATGATCATCGGCCAAGCAGGGAGGAGCGCTGACCACTAGACCACCGGGATTACATTTGGCTTAAATTATTTATTTACTAGCTTTTCCCGCGGCTTCGCCCGCGTGGACATCGTTTTTATGACTGTCTTTAAGGGTGATTAGTAAATTATGTCGTTTCCCATCTACTCAACCATCTCTGTGCAAAAAATCACAACAATCGAGTTTTTTTTTAGTTCCCTTTGGAACTGCATCAGATTATGCTATTTTCCCGGCATAAAAAATAGCCTATGTCCTTCCCCGTGACACAGGCTACCTGAATGTCAAATTTCATAAAGATTGGTCAAGGCGTTGAAGCGTGAAAAGGTAACAAACAAACACATTTTCACATTTATAATATTAGTAAGGATTTATTACAATTCAAGCAATAGTTAGGTTCCACTTGTCGCATTATACCATCCAAAATTCTCCTTTTTTTCCCACCATCACTTTACAGTGTTGCTATACCCAAAAATAAAAACAAAACTATTCTTCACAATATGTTTTTCTGGTAACAGATGTGTCGTTGGGTCGCGCCGTGAACCGCTTGATACGAGCCGACGAGGCTCTCTTCCAAGCCACGCCGGAAAAGCGCAGGAAAAAGATATAAATGTGCGGGAAATCATCAAGTGCTGGCAGCCCCGAAGGAGATGAACTTATGCGTATTTAGCGGCGAATTGTTTGTCTCTTTTTCTTTAATGAGATTAGATAGTTAGGTATTTTTATCAGATAAAGGTAGGTTAGGTATAAGTTAGAAATAGGTATTATGAAATCTATGACAACAACATTGTCTGCTGAATGCTCAGCTGGATGTGTACTAGGTAAGCTTTGAGATGCAGAGCTTGTAAGGATACCTAGTGATTTAGCTTATCGTAAAATAGCTTGATAAAATTATAAAGATTTCAAAGTATAGGTTAAAATAATTGGAAAAGCATAAATCTCATAGCATTCTTTGAATTATTTTGGCTTTATAGATATTAGTAAGTAAATGTTATAACTCAATATGTTTAGAACATTCCTATATTATTACAAGTATAACCTAGCGAATTAATCTATAGATTTCAGTTTCATAAATCTCATAGAGTCCCTTGAATTATTTTGGCTTTATTATAGGTGTCGCAGGCATACTGTATAATTCGTCATTATACATACGGTCAGGCAAATTATATAATGGCGAGGGCGGGGAGCCAATAAGTCAATCAAACCTGCCCGAACTAAACATTGTTCGCTTCGCGAGCTCATTTACAATTTGCCGTACGACATTTTGACAATTTGCCTGACTCGGCATTGACCGTTTATTTACGTACGAATTATTAAAATTTGCCTGGCTCGGCATTTTACAATCTGCTTACAGAATTTTACATTTTGCCTGACCGTTTACATACGGACGAATTATACAATTTGCCTGACTGTATGTAAAATGACTAATCATACAATTTGCCTGCCATATATATATATACTTAATAACTAAATAATATTAATAACTCATATTTAGAACATTCCTCTGATTAATGCAAGTATAACTTACCGAATTAATCTATAGATTTCAGTTAGGCAAAATAAAATGTACTCTAGTTGGTAACGAAATGTACTTCAATAAATTATTTGGAGTTTGAAAGAACGTTGTCTATCAATTATCATAGAAATAGTCTAAGGAAACATCACAATGTTAGGTTAAGTTTTAGCTTACTATTTAACATTTTGCCGACTACTGCTCCCTAGGTATTCTTCTACCTATATTGGTGATACTTACTAATATCCAAAATTTTACACGGGTCTTAGTATTCTCACAAGGATCCAATTTCCAAAAAATCTTTGGAACTCGCAAACAAATCGATTAGCTAGATCGGACAAATTTGTATAGGACGTGCGATTTTTGCGAATTTATCATGTGTCCCTTATGGAAAGGTGTTCGAGTAGAAGGTACTAATAAAGAAGCACCCTACTATATGTGTAAACCTCTTAACTGGTTATTCAGCCCATGAAACTGAACAACTTGCCCTAAGGAACCTTTGCTCTAACGGTGTATAGACTCTTTAGCGAAGGTTGTTCAGTTTTAATAAGTTTAAGTAAGTAGTAATCTTTAAAAATCGATTTTCATATATAAGTCCGGAGTATGAACATTTATGGGGAGTAAAATCAGGCGTTATGCGTTATGCTTTAGTAAGGAGTAAACTCCAGTCATGCGTCGGAGCTGACACACACACTTTTTTTTATCTAATGTTGGTAATTGGTAAGACCTTAGCATCATCTCACCATTGAAATCATTAAAATTTATCTCTCTCCATTTAAATTTATTTCACCGACAACAAGGTCCAAATATGTTAGTAAAGAAAGTAGCTTATCCTATGTTGGTGTGACTTAATTAACAAAAATAGAATTTAAGCATTAGTAAGCAAAAATAAGCTTAACCCATGTTAGTGACTTAGAAGAGATTTGGTCCGATTGATCAACGTCCACACTATAGGCACACCCTGAACACTTCATAAGTACAACGGGCCAGAAATGAAATTTCAAAAAAGGAATGACGGAACAAACAAAATGGCGGCGAAATCCTATACGTTTGACAACCACACTGTAACCAATCTGTATCAATCTGGGTGAGGAGGAGGTGAGGTCGCAATGTAGAGAGCGGCAGGGAGTGTCCATACTGTATGTTAGTACTAATATATAAATACTTTGCTAGTGGACTGTCGAATCTATCGGCTACAGGATTGTGTTGGTGCTATCGCGCAACCTGCAGTACATACTGCCGCTTACGCGATCATCGACGAGGTGCTGCAGAAGCGGGCCAGCCGCAACAAAGCACTGGACGAGTTATTGAAAAAGAGTTGGTGTTGGACCCGTTATGTAAGTAAGTATCTAAATATACTTATCGCACGTCAAAAATCTACAGGACATACAATTAGTAGTATTCGTATACATAAAGTGCAAAGGCGACCTTAAATAGTAGGAGGTTATGACAATTTTGGTGACGATAACGGAAATGGATAAACTTAGGTTGAGAGGATAAATGGCAACCCTCTGATGTTAAATATGTCGGTCTGCCTGCGCAAAATGGTTGCGTTATGTACTTATAGCGCCCGAAAAACTAGTTATCGTGACAAAAAAAAAAAAACGATAAGGGAAATGGCTGAACATGAAAGTGCTAGTTGTACACATGACAATTATGCAAAAACTGACCAAATCGGTTGCGTTATGGAGCAACGCCCGTTAGTAGTAGGAATAGCGAGAGTTCTGGACCAGGATCCCAACCCCCTGCCAGAGCCCCAAAGTTGCCTGGAATTCCTATTTCGGAAACGCGTATCCTATAGCGTAATGGGACCACGCGCAAACGATTTAAAGGGGGGGGGGGGGGCGTCACCTTTATTTTCAATGCTCTTTTTTAGGAATTAATTTCCGCCATTTCCAACTTTGTACTTAAACTCATGTACTGGACATAGACACTTCTTCTTCTTCTTCCTCGGTCCCTCAGTGCTGAGGATCGCGACCACAACAGCTTGCTCTCCATTGGCTGCGGTTGTAAGTGCTGTGGACTGCCGTCTGGATGTCCGGCCCCACAGTTTTCTTTATGGCGTCTATCCATCTTGAGGGTGCTCTGCCCCTGGCTCGTCTTCCCTCCATCTGACCCACGATCATGTGTTTCTCCAGGCTATGCTTAGGAGACCGCATGATATGTCCGAAGAAGCGTAGGGCCTTCTGGTGGCAGATTGCTGAGAGCCTCGTCGTGATATTAAGCTCCTGCAGTATGGACTCGTTGGTTCTCATAGCGGTCCACGGAATTCTGAGTAGCCTTCTCCAACACCACATTTCGAAAGCATCGATTTTCTTGCTGTCGTTGCTCTTGCAGCACCAGGTTTCTGCACCGTAAAGGAATATCGAAAATACCAAGGCCCGAACAAGTCTCACTTTGGTTTTCCGGCGAATACCGCGGTTCCTCCAGATTTTGTCTAGATTCGCCATGGCACTTTTGGCTATCCCGGCCCTTCGGCGTATTTCATCTGTACAGCTGCCTTCATTTGTAATCAAAGATCCCAGGTACACAAATTGACTAACCTTTTCGTAACCGTCGAGTGCATCGGTTTGCGGCAGAAGTTGCGCTCGGTCCACCACCATGATCTTGGTTTTCGAATGGTTGATCTTAAGACCGAGTTTGGCGCTCTCAGCTTCTATTTTCTTCAGCAGAATTGCCATATCTACTTCACTCGATGCAACTATGGTCGTGTCATCAGCGTACCTGAGATTAGTGAAGCGCAAGCCTCCTACTGATACGCCTCCGTCCCAGTCCTCAAGTGCTTTTCTCATAATGTATTCGCCGTACAAGTTGAACAATTTTGGCGACAAAATACAGCCTTGACGCACGCCTCGTTCAGTGTGGAAGGACTTCGACTGCTGGTCTTCCAGTTTCACAAAGCTAGTGCCATCTAGGTACAGATTCTGTATCAGGAATATGAGGTGGGGGGGGACTCCCATTTCCGCAAGCACATCAAACATAGTACTCCACTGAACGCAGTCAAATGCTTTGGCGTAATCAATGAAGCACAAGACCAACGGTTTATTGAACTCTCTGCATTTTTCAATGAGTACTCGTACGTTCAATATCTGTTCCCTAGTTCCTTTTCCAGCAACGAAGCCTGATTGTTCATTGGGTATTTGGTGGTCTGTAAATGTTGACATCCTGGTATTTATGATATGGAGCATGATTTTACTAGCGTGAGACATCAGTGACAGCGTGCGATAGTTTTCACACTTTCTAGTGGATCCCTTTTTGTGAAGTGGCACGACAGCAGATTCGGTCCAGTCTTCTGGCCACTGGCCAGTTTTCCAGATCTTGTTGCATATCTGGTGTAAGAACTTAGTACCCTCTGCACCTAGGTGTTGTAGCATTGCAGCCGACACTCCATCAGGGCCAACCGCTTTGTGTTTAAGTTTCTGTATGGCATTCTGCACTTCAGAAAGCAAAATGGCGGGCTCTTCCGGGTGTTCATACCATCTTCGTTCCGTTAGCTGTCCCTTTTCATCCCGATACAGTTCATAACAGTAACTTCTCCATCTTTCTAGAACTTGTTCCAGCTCTGTTAAAGTGTTACCTTTACTGTCATCCACAATCCAACTTTTCGGTTTGAAGGTGCCGGTCAGTTGTTTGACTTTCATAAAAAGATCCTTCGCTTGGCATTTGTCAGCATGTCCTTCAATCTCATCGCACAGTCCGTTGATGTACATGTCTCGGTCCCTCCGTGTAGATTTTTGCACCTCCTTGTGTAGAAGATTGTAACGCTCGCGGTCGCTGTGATTACTTAAACCAGCGCTTTTTAATTCTCGTCTCTCTTCTATCAGGTCCCACGACTCTTGACTTATCCACTCTTCTCTTTTCCTGATAGATTTGTGAAGTGCCACACTCTCTTTGACCGTGAGCAGAATCTCCCTTTTCAGGTTACTCCAGTCTGCTTCGCTAGAGTCAAATGGTTCACATTCTATGGACTTGATCTTTGAGTCAATTGTGTTGTGGAAGTGGATTAAAGCCGGTCCATTCAGTGTGACTGCCTTCGGAGTTTTTGGACGGATTTTCTTCAAGCGCAGTCTAAAGTCTGCAATGAGCAGCTCATGGTCACTGCCGCAATCAGCACCAGGAAGCGTCTTGGCGTTGATGACTGACGACCGCCATCTAGACTTTATCGTAATGTAGTCAATCTGGTTTCGGTGGCCTGTTGGTGAAGTCCAAGTGTACAGTCTTCTTGGATGCTGGTCAAACCAGGTGTTCATTACAGTGAGCTGATTTTCAATACAGTATTGAAGAAATTTTTCACCCCTGACATAGACACGGAGGTTGCTATTTTAACCTACCTATGTGGAAGCTTATTCAAAGATATCGTCCTGATATGTCGCTCTTGTAGAGGGTGGTTCCCAGTCACTTGTATTAAAGACATTAAAAAAAACACGGTTAAGATTATCGATGCAACTGTGATGATTTTCCACTTAGGTAAGCGCTTTTGCTTCTAGGAACCGTAAGCCACGAGGCCAGCTTGACAAAAACTGTAATAATCTTATTTCCGCCTATCTTATTTCTTATTGCCCCTGTATTTCCGTACAAATGTATGGGAAAAGTTTTTGGCGATTTCTGACATTTCTAGTACTCAAATCTCAGTCGGTCCAGTAGAGACTTTTGATCCTTATAAGAAACAGGATCGATTGGCATCAAAAAAAGTTTTTTGTGTAAAATGACCATTTTCTTGCTGACTGTAATTCTTTTCCAAAATATGTGATAATAATTTATGGATAGTCTACTAAAAAACGTTTTCCTGTAACTATAACGGTACCCTGCACTTACTGTCCCGTCTCAAAAATGCATCCTTTGTATCTATCTTAATACTATGGTACGCTTAGTTTATCAGTAGTGTAGTATTGGGGTTTCTAAATCACGTTTATTTGCGGTTGAAAGCGTGGGTGTCTCCATACAAAATGTATGAAGAGTTGATTTTACCAACTACAGAAGGTGACTTTAACTTTGTAAAAGGGTCTCTGGCGTGACCGTGTTGGTGATCGCTTAACCTGAATGATGTCGAGAGCCGCTGCTGCGACGCCGGAGCGCCATTGTTGATGGTGTGGTGAGAAGACAGGTGTGATAGGTGTTTTCAACGTCCACTGGTGCGACGCCGGAGTGGAATTGTTGGTGGTGGTGGTGTGTTGTGAAGATAGGTGTTATGAGTTGAGGGTGTGATTTAACATCCGGTGGAGGTGGAAGGTTCTAGGGGTGTGTTTTCATGCAGGGTAGAGGTGGTAGAAGCTCTGAGGGGTGGGTAGTAGCTCTGAGTGTTGAGGCTTTGAGGGTGTGGAGGTCCTAGGGGATGGTGCATACATCCTGTGAGGTGCTAGGTGTAAGGTTCTAGAGGGGTGTGGAGTTGAGGGTGTGGAGGTTCTAGGGGATGATTGGTGGAGTGCTAGGTTGTTCTAGAGGGGGTGTGGAGTTGAGGGTGTGGAGGTTCTAGGGGATGATTGGTGGAGTGCTAGGTTGTTCTAGAGGGGTGGGTTTTAGGGGTATGTGTAGCCAGCAGGGGTGAGAGGCTCTGAGGGGGTGGGTAAAGGCTCTGAGGGGTGGTTTGATCAAGGCTTCGTAAGGTTAACGTTAGACAAGTATACGGATGCAGCGAGATATCCTATGTGTTAGAGCGAGACAGAGCGATGGTGTGAGAATCGAACCCCTAATCCACAATATACAATGCAATGCACCTAACCATTGCGCCATGATGAGCAACACGGCCTTCCCGAGTCAGCGCGCGCGCGCACGCCGCTCGCAGGCGGATGTGGGCAGCTGATAAGCGTTGGTGTTGAGTTTAGCATCGTTGTTTTTTTTCTTATAAAATTCAAAACTGTAGCTCGTTATAGTTTATCGTTGCGGTTTCTTTACGAGGTCGTTACATCCTTTTTTGTAAAATGTAAAATAAATAATATGGAAAAAGTGGTTAGATAAGAAATATGATAATATATTGAAAACATCATTTTCTGTGGTTTCACTTCCTCGACTTGTTTTTTTTTAAAGGCTATTTTGTGGTTTTTTTATCAAATTATTTGAAAGAGTATTTAGAAAATACAGCTACGGTTAAAGATGAATATAAACATTTTTTGGAGAAAGAACAGAAGATAGCAGAATTAAAGGGGAGACTAGAAGATTATTTCTACACCAGGTGGAAAAACTTAGGACCCTCTGGAGAGTACAGCGTATCCGCGTTTACCGTTAACAATAAAAACAAATATACCTATGTAGGAGTTTTGGCAGATAAGGATGGGCAAAGAGACGTCTACTACTTAAAGGGTTACCACAAAAATACGTTTTTACATGTTTACAATAATAGAGAAGCTCTTGTTGCAGACGGTTATGTCACATTACCTTATAACAATGGAATGGAATTAATATGTTTGCCAACCGAAAAACCATTTGCTACCTTTACTACAAATGGATTTACGAGTTTTAACGATAACACATTTGCCAAAATCGAAAACTTGCAATTTCACACAGACGCATGGAAAAATGTAGACGTTCCATTTACCCAAGTGGAGCTGGAGAGGGTTAACATCGTTACAATGCAAGAAATTGTAGGTAACATAAAATTTAGGGATTGTCATCGACTAGAAGAATTTGCAGAAGGTACAGAACTGGTAATAGCTGGAATAAAGGAAGTTATGCATAGAGGTAGACTCCGGTACATATTAAAACTAGACAATATAAATGTATTGTACCTTTCGAATTACTGGTTGGAACAAGAATTAGAAGAAATAGACTTAGGTTATAGGGCTGTGGTTAAGACTTGAGTGATGATGCAATACCTATGAAATATTGTGAAATATCTAGTTCTAACCGGATGTGGTGAAGGTTAAAGGATGTAGGTCACACGCTGATAAGAGCATATTCCTTCTAGAATGTTCCATCTAACGGAAGCTGCGGTTAAGACTCGAGGTGATGCAATACCTATGAAATATTGTGAAATATCTAGTTCTAACCTTATATGGTGAAGATCATATTATACTGAACTTGGTACCTTACCTATTTTTGTTAAAATTATATACCTACATATAAAATATATTTAAGGTTTTGCATACGATTTCGATGAGAAAAAGGTGAAACTTAGCAAGGTTCCATGATATAATATATGTGTTACCTAGGTACCCTTTGTCATGTTTAAGGTTATCTGTATACATAAGTACTTAACCATAAAATTATAAAAAATATTTAAGGATCCGCATACAAAAAATGTCTACCCAATGAGGAGTCTACCTAGATACCTATTTTTTGATAGTCCACCGCATCTGAGTTATCTCCTCGCTTTTAGGATTTGTAAAGTATAATACCTCTACATACCTACTATAAATTCTAGTAAGAGTGTATGAAGACCTAATTTTACAGACTCCGAGGGTAGGGTGTCCTATCTACGACGCGTCGAGGGTAGGGGGTCGCTGGGGGAAGCGTTGAGGGGCGGGGGAAATGATGCTTCAAGGTTCTAACACTAATAGAAAGGTGGATAAAAGTTAGAGTGAGAATCGAACCCACCACATCATAATGAGAAGCCAATGAACTTAACCACTATGCCAAACGACTCCTCCGAGTCATATACCGCTCGCAGACGGATGCGGTCTGCTGATAACAGTTTTTATGTTTATAAACTCTACACTATTATAACTAGTCACAACCTGCGACTACACCTGCGTGGATTTCCTCTCGTTAAGGGGGTACAGATAGATGGACATACAAAAGGTGTTGCTTCTACCCTTCTAGCACATGACTTCGTCACAGTCTTAAATGAGATAGGTATGAAGCTCTAAAATAAAATAAAAAAACATTCATTTTCTATGTGGAACCCTAAAAAATTCTTAAACTCTTAAGTTGAAATTTTGTTAAAACTGATCAAGTATGAGTTGAACTTGTATTGGAGGGTTCTGTATATAATAAGTTTAACTAAGATATGTATGAGACTCTAAAATAAAAACACTGTTATCTATTGATATGGAACCCTAAACAAATTCTTAAACTATTACGTTAAAAACATATCATATTCAGTTCACATCATAAAGAAATATGAAAAAAAAACCTATTTGCTAAAAACTAATCAAGCATGAGTTGAACTTATATTGGGAGGAGGGTTCTGTATATAATAAGTTTAAATAGGATGGATGCTTATGAAGCTCTAAAATCAAACATTCATTATTTACATTGAAGAATGTTTGAGATGGGTGAGAAACTTAATTTTCATTGATATATTACTAAATAATAAAAATAATCTACCAATGCAGAACCCTAAAAATTTAACCCTAAAAAATTCTTAAACTCTTAAGTTGAAATTTTGTTAAAACTGATCAAGTATGAGTTGAACTTGTATTGGAGGGTTCTGTATAGGTATAATAAGTTTAACTAAGATATGTATGAGACTCTAAAATAAAAACACTGTTATCTATTGATATGGAACCCTAAACAAATTCTTAAACTATTACGTTAAAAACATATCATATTCAGTTCACATCATAAAGAAATATAAAAAAAAACTTATTTGCTAAAAACTAATCAAGCATGAGTTGAACTTATATAAAGGGGAAGGGTTCTGTATATAATAAGTTTAAATAGGATGGATGCTTATGAAGCTCTAAAATCAAACATTCATTATTTACATTGAAGAATGTTTGAGATAGGTGAGAAACTTAATTTTCAATAATATATTACTAAATAATAAAAGTAATCTACCAATGCAGAACCCTAAAAATTTAACCCTAAAAAATTCTTAAACTCTTAAGTTGAAATTTTGTTAAAACTGATCAAGTATGAGTTGAACTTGTATTGGAGGGTTCTGTATAGGTATAATAAGTTTAACTAAGATATGTATGAGACTCTAAAATAAAAACACTGTTATCTATTGATATGGAACCCTAAACAAATTCTTAAACTATTACGTTAAAAACATATCATATTCAGTTCACATCATAAAGAAATATGAAAAAAAACCTATTTGCTAAAAACTAATCAAGCATGAGTTGAACTTATATTGGGAGGAGGGTTCTGTATATAATAAGTTTAAATAGGATGGATGCTTATGAAGCTCTAAAATCAAACATTCATTATTTACATTGAAGAATGTTTGAGATAGGTGAGAAACTTAATTTTCAATGATATATTACTAAATAATAAAAATAATCTACCAATGCAGAACCCTAAAAATTCTTAAAAATTTAATAAAGTTGAAATACCAAACCTTTCTGTTAAAACTAATTAAGTATAAGTTTTACTTATATTCGAACAGGGTTCTGTATATACTAACCCAAATGAACTTCGGTCAAGTGTAAGTTGAAATATGCATAACGTGGGTTCTACAAACACTAAATAAAAGAGCTTCTATAGCTAAGTGCAAGTTGAACTTATATTGCTATAGGGTTCTGTATAGAATAAGTTTTAAATAAATGATATAGGTATGGAACCCTAAAATTTAAACTATCATCACTTTTACAGCCTCATCTTTTTATTGGAAAATAATATATGGAACCCTAAAAATAATGTGACCCCCGTTATGGAATCCTATAGATAATAACTTCATTACTAACTAAAATAACTTTTATGGTTAAGTATGAGTCGAGGTATATGTAGTGTGGGTTCTGCATATACATAGTTCTACTAACCTGAATTAACTTCTATGGTTAAGTGCGAATTGAATTATTATAACGGAAATTTTGTTAAAACCAATCAAGTACTTATGAGTGGAACTTATATTGGGAGAGGCTTCTGTATAGAATGAGTTTAAATGATATAGACATGGAACCCTAAAATTTAAACTATCATCACTTTATAATCTCATCTTTTTATGGAAAATAATATATGGAACCCTAAAAAATAATGCGATTCCCTATTATGAAATCCTATATAATAACTTCGTCACTCACTAAAAGAACTTTTATGGTTAAGTATATGTCTATAGCTAAGTGTGAGTTGAACTTATATTGGAGGAGGGTTCTGCATGGTATAAGTCGAAATGAGATAGGTATGAGGCTCTAAAATCAAACACTCATTATTAGCATTGAAGAATGTTTAAGATTGATGAGAAACTTATTTTTTAATGATATATTACTAAATAATGAAAGTAATCCACCAATGGAGAACCCTAAAAATTTCTAAAAAATTGAATAAAGTTGAAATACCTAACCTTTCTACTAAAAAACTAATTAAGCATGAGTTTAACCCTAAAACTTTCTTAAACTCTTTTAAACTGAAATAAAAAACGTAGTTGATGAAAACCAAAGTGTGAGGTGAACTTATATTAGGAGAGGGTTCTGTAGTTTAATTAACCCCTTAACTAATATCATCAGAGATAAATTAGTACCTACTTTACTAGAAGTATATTCATAAAACAGTTAAATGTGAGTAAGTCTTACATGTTAGGTTCTGTAATTTTTTTGGTTAAGTATTCATACAGGTAACCCTAAACATGTGAAAGGGTAGGTAATGGATATATCATGGAACCTTACTAAGTTTCACCTTTATCTCTCCAAAATCGTATGCGAAACCCTAAACACATTTTATATATTTTTTCAGGTTTAACAGGTATGTTGCAGAACCTTGAAAAATTCACCTTTTTTCACCCCAAATTGTATGTTAAACCTATATCAAGTAAAATAGATGAACCTCAAAATATGTGAAAGGGTAACAGATATGTAGAACCTTGAAAAATATATTAAATCTTCACCCTTTGACTAACTAAATTGTATACGAAACCCTAAACACACTTTCATCATCATCATCATCGTCATATCAGCCAGAAATCGCCCACTGCTAGACAAACACATTTTACATAATTATTTTTGTTAAGTACATACACAGGTTCAACAGATATGTTGCAGAACCTTAAAAGATTCACCTTTTTTACACCAATTGTATATGAAACCTATATCAAGTAAAATATGTAAACCTCAAAAGATGTGAAAGGGTAAAAGATAGGTTGAACCCTGAAAAAATATATTTCACCTTTGACTCACTAAATTGTATGCGAACCACAGACCCGATAACTGATAAGATGTGATTAGGGTCTATTGAGATGGGTCAATTAGGGTCTATGAACCTAATAATTTAGGAACAGCTCTAACCTCATATCTCATAACAACAGGTTAGGCTGATGAGATAAGATTAGTAGTGTTTTTTTGTATGACGACTATTGTGGGAAGTACACGTCACAGGTATAGATATAGTCTCGCTGGTACCCCAACCCCAACCCCTGCTGGTACCCCAACCCTAGCCACAACGTTTAAATAAAGTATATAAAGCATATTTGAGGTAGCTCAAGCGGTGGCTGGGTTTAGGGTACCAGCAGGGGTTGGGGCTGGGGTACCAGCGAGACTATATCTATACCTGTGACGTGTACTTCCCACAATAGTCGTCATACAAAAAAACACTACTAATCTTATCTCATCAGCCTAACCTGTTGTTATGAGATATGAGGTTAGAGCTGTTCCTAAATTATTAGGTTCATAGACCCTAATTGACCCATCTCAATAGACCCTAATCACATCTTATCAGTTATCGGGTCTGTGGTTCGCATACAATTTAGTGAGTCAAAGGTGAAATATATTTTTTCAGGGTTCAACCTATCTTTTACCCTTTCACATCTTTTGAGGTTTACATATTTTACTTGATATAGGTTTCATATACAATTGGTGTAAAAAAGGTGAATCTTTTAAGGTTCTGCAACATATCTGTTGAACCTGTGTATGTACTTAACAAAAATAATTATGTAAAATGTGTTTGTCTAGCAGTGGGCGATTTCTGGCTGATATGACGATGATGATGATGATGAAAGTGTGTTTAGGGTTTCGTATACAATTTAGTTAGTCAAAGGGTGAAGATTTAATATATTTTTCAAGGTTCTACATATCTGTTACCCTTTCACATATTTTGAGGTTCATCTATTTTACTTGATATAGGTTTAACATACAATTTGGGGTGAAAAAAGGTGAATTTTTCAAGGTTCTGCAACATACCTGTTAAACCTGAAAAAATATATAAAATGTGTTTAGGGTTTCGCATACGATTTTGGAGAGATAAAGGTGAAACTTAGTAAGGTTCCATGATATATCCATTACCTACCCTTTCACATGTTTAGGGTTACCTGTATGAATACTTAACCAAAAAAATTACAGAACCTAACATGTAAGACTTACTCACATTTAACTGTTTTATGAATATACTTCTAGTAAAGTAGGTACTAATTTATCTCTGATGATATTAGTTAAGGGGTTAATTAAACTACAGAACCCTCTCCTAATATAAGTTCACCTCACACTTTGGTTTTCATCAACTACGTTTTTTATTTCAGTTTAAAAGAGTTTAAGAAAGTTTTAGGGTTAAACTCATGCTTAATTAGTTTTTTAGTAGAAAGGTTAGGTATTTCAACTTTATTCAATTTTTTAGAAATTTTTAGGGTTCTCCATTGGTGGATTACTTTCATTATTTAGTAATATATCATTAAAAAATAAGTTTCTCATCAATCTTAAACATTCTTCAATGCTAATAATGAGTGTTTGATTTTAGAGCCTCATACCTATCTCATTTCGACTTATACCATGCAGAACCCTCCTCCAATATAAGTTCAACTCACACTTAGCTATAGACATATACTTAACCATAAAAGTTCTTTTAGTGAGTGACGAAGTTATTATATAGGATTTCATAATAGGGAATCGCATTATTTTTTAGGGTTCCATATATTATTTTCCATAAAAAGATGAGATTATAAAGTGATGATAGTTTAAATTTTAGGGTTCCATGTCTATATCATTTAAACTCATTCTATACAGAAGCCTCTCCCAATATAAGTTCCACTCATAAGTACTTGATTGGTTTTAACAAAATTTCCGTTATAATAATTCAATTCGCACTTAACCATAGAAGTTAATTCAGGTTAGTAGAACTATGTATATGCAGAACCCACACTACATATACCTCGACTCATACTTAACCATAAAAGTTATTTTAGTTAGTAATGAAGTTATTATCTATAGGATTCCATAACGGGGGTCACATTATTTTTAGGGTTCCATATATTATTTTCCAATAAAAAGATGAGGCTGTAAAAGTGATGATAGTTTAAATTTTAGGGTTCCATACCTATATCATTTATTTAAAACTTATTCTATACAGAACCCTATAGCAATATAAGTTCAACTTGCACTTAGCTATAGAAGCTCTTTTATTTAGTGTTTGTAGAACCCACGTTATGCATATTTCAACTTACACTTGACCGAAGTTCATTTGGGTTAGTATATACAGAACCCTGTTCGAATATAAGTAAAACTTATACTTAATTAGTTTTAACAGAAAGGTTTGGTATTTCAACTTTATTAAATTTTTAAGAATTTTTAGGGTTCTGCATTGGTAGATTATTTTTATTATTTAGTAATATATCATTGAAAATTAAGTTTCTCACCTATCTCAAACATTCTTCAATGTAAATAATGAATGTTTGATTTTAGAGCTTCATAAGCATCCATCCTATTTAAACTTATTATATACAGAACCCTCCTCCCAATATAAGTTCAACTCATGCTTGATTAGTTTTTAGCAAATAGGTTTTTTTTCATATTTCTTTATGATGTGAACTGAATATGATATGTTTTTAACGTAATAGTTTAAGAATTTGTTTAGGGTTCCATATCAATAGATAACAGTGTTTTTATTTTAGAGTCTCATACATATCTTAGTTAAACTTATTATACCTATACAGAACCCTCCAATACAAGTTCAACTCATACTTGATCAGTTTTAACAAAATTTCAACTTAAGAGTTTAAGAATTTTTTAGGGTTAAATTTTTAGGGTTCTGCATTGGTAGATTACTTTTATTATTTAGTAATATATTATTGAAAATTAAGTTTCTCACCTATCTCAAACATTCTTCAATGTAAATAATGAATGTTTGATTTTAGAGCTTCATAAGCATCCATCCTATTTAAACTTATTATATACAGAACCCTTCCCCTTTATATAAGTTCAACTCATGCTTGATTAGTTTTTAGCAAATAAGTTTTTTTTTATATTTCTTTATGATGTGAACTGAATATGATATGTTTTTAACGTAATAGTTTAAGAATTTGTTTAGGGTTCCATATCAATAGATAACAGTGTTTTTATTTTAGAGTCTCATACATATCTTAGTTAAACTTATTATACCTATACAGAACCCTCCAATACAAGTTCAACTCATACTTGATCAGTTTTAACAAAATTTCAACTTAAGAGTTTAAGAATTTTTTAGGGTTAAATTTTTAGGGTTCTGCATTGGTAGATTATTTTTATTATTTAGTAATATATCAATGAAAATTAAGTTTCTCACCCATCTCAAACATTCTTCAATGTAAATAATGAATGTTTGATTTTAGAGCTTCATAAGCATCCATCCTATTTAAACTTATTATATACAGAACCCTCCTCCCAATATAAGTTCAACTCATGCTTGATTAGTTTTTAGCAAATAGGTTTTTTTTTCATATTTCTTTATGATGTGAACTGAATATGATATGTTTTTAACGTAATAGTTTAAGAATTTGTTTAGGGTTCCATATCAATAGATAACAGTGTTTTTATTTTAGAGTCTCATACATATCTTAGTTAAACTTATTATATACAGAACCCTCCAATACAAGTTCAACTCATACTTGATCAGTTTTAACAAAATTTCAACTTAAGAGTTTAAGAATTTTTTAGGGTTCCACATAGAAAATGAATGTTTTTTTATTTTATTTTAGAGCTTCATACCTATCTCATTTAAGACTGTGACGAAGTCATGTGCTAGAAGGGTAGAAGCAACACCTTTTGTATGTCCATCTATCTGTACCCCCTTAACGAGAGGAAATCCACGCAGGTGTAGTCGCAGGTTGTGACTAGTTATAATAGTGTAGAGTTTATAAACATAAAAACTGTTATCAGCAGACCGCATCCGTCTGCGAGCGGTATATGACTCGGAGGAGTCGTTTGGCATAGTGGTTAAGTTCATTGGCTTCTCATTATGATGTGGTGGGTTCGATTCTCACTCTAACTTTTATCCACCTTTCTATTAGTGTTAGAACCTTGAAGCATCATTTCCCCCGCCCCTCAACGCTTCCCCCAGCGACCCCCTACCCTCGACGCGTCGTAGATAGGACACCCTACCCTCGGAGTCTGTAAAATTAGGTCTTCATACACTCTTACTAGAATTTATAGTAGGTATGTAGAGGTATTATACTTTACAAATCCTAAAAGCGAGGAGATAACTCAGATGCGGTGGACTATCAAAAAATAGGTATCTAGGTAGACTCCTCATTGGGTAGACATTTTTTGTATGCGGATCCTTAAATATTTTTTATAATTTTATGGTTAAGTACTTATGTATACAGATAACCTTAAACATGACAAAGGGTACCTAGGTAACACATATATTATATCATGGAACCTTGCTAAGTTTCACCTTTTTCTCATCGAAATCGTATGCAAAACCTTAAATATATTTTATATGTAGGTATATAATTTTAACAAAAATAGGTAAGGTACCAAGTTCAGTATAATATGATCTTCACCATATAAGGTTAGAACTAGATATTTCACAATATTTCATAGGTATTGCATCACCTCGAGTCTTAACCGCAGCTTCCGTTAGATGGAACATTCTAGAAGGAATATGCTCTTATCAGCGTGTGACCTACATCCTTTAACCTTCACCACATCCGGTTAGAACTAGATATTTCACAATATTTCATAGGTATTGCATCATCACTCAAGTCTTAACCACAGCCCTATAACCTAAGTCTATTTCTTCTAATTCTTGTTCCAACCAGTAATTCGAAAGGTACAATACATTTATATTGTCTAGTTTTAATATGTACCGGAGTCTACCTCTATGCATAACTTCCTTTATTCCAGCTATTACCAGTTCTGTACCTTCTGCAAATTCTTCTAGTCGATGACAATCCCTAAATTTTATGTTACCTACAATTTCTTGCATTGTAACGATGTTAACCCTCTCCAGCTCCACTTGGGTAAATGGAACGTCTACATTTTTCCATGCGTCTGTGTGAAATTGCAAGTTTTCGATTTTGGCAAATGTGTTATCGTTAAAACTCGTAAATCCATTTGTAGTAAAGGTAGCAAATGGTTTTTCGGTTGGCAAACATATTAATTCCATTCCATTGTTATAAGGTAATGTGACATAACCGTCTGCAACAAGAGCTTCTCTATTATTGTAAACATGTAAAAACGTATTTTTGTGGTAACCCTTTAAGTAGTAGACGTCTCTTTGCCCATCCTTATCTGCCAAAACTCCTACATAGGTATATTTGTTTTTATTGTTAACGGTAAACGCGGATACGCTGTACTCTCCAGAGGGTCCTAAGTTTTTCCACCTGGTGTAGAAATAATCTTCTAGTCTCCCCTTTAATTCTGCTATCTTCTGTTCTTTCTCCAAAAAATGTTTATATTCATCTTTAACCGTAGCTGTATTTTCTAAATACTCTTTCAAATAATTTGATAAAAAAACCACAAAATAGCCTTTAAAAAAAAACAAGTCGAGGAAGTGAAACCACAGAAAATGATGTTTTCAATATATTATCATATTTCTTATCTAACCACTTTTTCCATATTATTTATTTTACATTTTACAAAAAAGGATGTAACGACCTCGTAAAGAAACCGCAACGATAAACTATAACGAGCTACAGTTTTGAATTTTATAAGAAAAAAAACAACGATGCTAAACTCAACACCAACGCTTATCAGCTGCCCACATCCGCCTGCGAGCGGCGTGCGCGCGCGCGCTGACTCGGGAAGGCCGTGTTGCTCATCATGGCGCAATGGTTAGGTGCATTGCATTGTATATTGTGGATTAGGGGTTCGATTCTCACACCATCGCTCTGTCTCGCTCTAACACATAGGATATCTCGCTGCATCCGTATACTTGTCTAACGTTAACCTTACGAAGCCTTGATCAAACCACCCCTCAGAGCCTTTACCCACCCCCTCAGAGCCTCTCACCCCTGCTGGCTACACATACCCCTAAAACCCACCCCTCTAGAACAACCTAGCACTCCACCAATCATCCCCTAGAACCTCCACACCCTCAACTCCACACCCCCTCTAGAACAACCTAGCACTCCACCAATCATCCCCTAGAACCTCCACACCCTCAACTCCACACCCCTCTAGAACCTTACACCTAGCACCTCACAGGATGTATGCACCATCCCCTAGGACCTCCACACCCTCAAAGCCTCAACACTCAGAGCTACTACCCACCCCTCAGAGCTTCTACCACCTCTACCCTGCATGAAAACACACCCCTAGAACCTTCCACCTCCACCGGATGTTAAATCACACCCTCAACTCATAACACCTATCTTCACAACACACCACCACCACCAACAATTCCACTCCGGCGTCGCACCAGTGGACGTTGAAAACACCTATCACACCTGTCTTCTCACCACACCATCAACAATGGCGCTCCGGCGTCGCAGCAGCGGCTCTCGACATCATTCAGGTTAAGCGATCACCAACACGGTCACGCCAGAGACCCTTTTACAAAGTTAAAGTCACCTTCTGTAGTTGGTAAAATCAACTCTTCATACATTTTGTATGGAGACACCCACGCTTTCAACCGCAAATAAACGTGATTTAGAAACCCCAATACTACACTACTTTTATCTAATTGTTATTTCTATAGAGACTACTATTCCACTTTTTACTTACTTTAAATACCATTATATGTTACTGGCAAACTATACCATGCAGTTATTCTACAGGGTCTAATATATATACTGTGACAGGGTGTTGTTTCGGTCGACAACGCCCTTTCCAGTAGGGCTTCTACTCATGAAACTGAACAACTTTTGTTTTACAACTCTGCTGAAATCTCAAAAAACGGACTGAATTTTGTATGAAGAGGCAATTTTTTTTGTGAGAATTGACCATGTGTTCTTTGGGAAAAGTTTTTGTTTGCCTATGTGGACTTTGAATAAATGCGTATGTATATGCTACCGGCCGAATCCGATTTTAGGACAAACTAGTTTTTCCTAGGCCAAACTAGGTCACCTTCATGCGATAGGATAAACCGGTACAGACTAGGCTAAACTGGTCCAAACCTAGGCTTAGACTTAAACCTTAACCTAGGCTGAACTGTACGCCGCATTGTCTGGGGCGCCGCTTTGTGTAAAATCTACTGAGTAACATATTTCAAATGGGCGAGCGAAGCGAGCAAACAAAAAGCTCTATCGTAAAAACGGTAATACATACAGGCGTGAAACTTGTTTTGGTTATAGTACTAATACTGAAGGAAAACAAAAAACAATAAAAATCAGCCAAGTGTGAGTCGTACTCGCGCCAAGGAGTCCGAACTGAATGACAAAAAAAGCATATTTTTGTAGCCCGCGTTGATGTCTTTTGTTTTGTAATGTGATAGGCATCATTGTCATTATAAGTGCGGCCGTCCAGAGAATGCTGATTTGACACTTCAAGACAGCGTTAGAATGTAACATTCGATGAATCTCCGAAATTGTAAACAAATCAATCTTTAGTTTCTAAGCTTAAAAAACATAAAAAAACATTTTTTTTTACTAATTAATGAAAAAAAAAATATTATAATCGGTTTACAGTCGGCGAAGAAATCGCGTACAAAAAACACATACTTAGTCCAATTAAGAACCTATCCTTTTTTGATGTTGAACGAGATCAAAATGATAATTATATTACTTTTATACATTTGACTTTTCACGATGTCATTCAGAGAGCATCAGCACCTACATAGTATATTGCTCTAATAGTAAACAGCGTGAGTTTAAATCTAAGACATTATTTTAGAAATAAAATAAAACGCTTCCAAAAATTTTTTTTACTTGTTTTTTATTATCTAGCCGTGTTAGTTAGCTTGTCTGTTAGTTTGGGACAAATATTGGAAGCTGAATAAGAACCACTTCCCGGTTTCCGATTGAGCTGAAATTTTGAATACACGTTAAGGTTAAACTTGGAGAACAATGCATGGTAAGCTAAGTGACTTAAATTTTAGAATGAGTGATTCAATGACTAAATCTAATATGGCGAACTCGTAAAGATGGCGAACCAGTTATTTTTTTATGCATCCCCATGATATAGGTGTATCAAATGAAAGGGTTTGCTGAGAAGAATACGATATAATTAAAATTATTTTTAAATTAAAGCTTGTACCTAAAAGTGAAAATTATTTCTGATTTCCTTAAGATACCCATTGTAACCAAGGTTCTCCTGCGACTACGCGTAGGCACTAACCTGACCTATGACCTTTACCCTAGGAATAAGACTAGAACCAAAGAAAAACTAGGCATTTAGTGTCTTTTCAAGCGACTTCCAAAAAGGAGGAGGTTCTCAATTCATCTGTATGTTTTTTTATGTGTGTTACCTCAGAACTTTTGACTGCGTGAACAGATTTTTATGATTCTTTTTTTATTTGAAAGCTAGTGCTTCCCGTTTGGTCCCATAGAAATTTTATCAAAATCGGTGTAGTACTTTATTAGAAAATTAACAAAAACCAAAAATAATAATGCATAAATGTACTAATGCGATGGAAGTCGGTTTTTAAACGTGTTTAGCGTTTTCAATTATGGTGCACCACGTTGGGCGCTTGTGTTCGCTGGCATCCTGCTAACATTTTTTCCTCGTCCGTGCCTGCCCGTCTGGCTACGATGCCTGCCACCAGGAGACCATATTTAAAAAGTACATGATTGCCGAGGGACAATGGAATCAATTTGTGGTCGAGTAGACGAAGGCTTAAATTAATACGAGACCTGAAATTCCCATTTCTGCCGATTGCCATAGCTCTTAAAATTCCTAAAATTCGAGTGGCGACCGCGCACCGGGAATCGTTCATAAAGAAACTTAAAATCTCTAAACTTAATTCTCGAGTGGCGACCGCGCACCGGAAAACGTTTATATAGAAACATTTAAAATCCCTAAACTTAATTCTCAAGTGACGACCGCGCACCGGAAAACGTTCATATAAAAACTTTTAAAATCCCTAAACCCAATTCTCAAATGGCGACCGCGCACCGGAAAATGTTCATATAGAAACTTAAAAAATTCCTAAACTTAATTCTCGAGTGGCGACTGCGCATCGGAAAAGGTTAATATACAAACTTTTAAAATCCCTAAACTTAATTTGCGAGTGGCGACCGCGTACCGATAACGTTCATAAAGAAACTTAAAATCCCTAAACTTAATCCTCGAGTGACGACCGCGGACTGGAACACGTTCATATAGAAACTTAAAATCCCTAAACTCAATTCTCGAGTGACGACCGCGGACCGGAAAACGTTCATATAGAAACTTCTTACCGAGCGTTCTGTACCTCAAAAAGAAACCCTTATAGGATCACTTCGTTGGTTCCGTCTGTCTGTCTGTCAAGACTCTTTTTCTCAAGACCTTCTCATTCATATCAAATAGGTACCGTCTACGGTCCCTTGGAGCTATAAAAATTTCAAGCTTCTAAGTCAAAGCAATATAAGTACTTAAAATCCACAGATCTCGTGTCTGTCACGACCTTCGGGTACATTGAAAATTAATTTGTCAAATGAACAGTTTTTTTTTTAAATAAAATTAAACTACGCTGCTCACTTGACACGAGGCGAAGTGGCAGGAACACAGTTGGCTGGAGTTCAGTGCGACGAGGAGAGAAAGCGTCGTACTATCCGGGCATTATTGAGGAGGACTGGTTTCTGCATTGCTGCAATTATTGGTCTGCCTCGGAGATGCAGCCGCCTTAGGTGACGTTCAAGGTCGACTGAAATTAGTCCGTTCACGGGTAGGACTACGGGGATGATTTTGGCGGATTCCACTTGCCACATATCAGTAACCTCGTGCGCCAGGTCCAGGTACTTGGTCTTTTTTCGGCATCAGCCTGTACGAGGTTTTCATCGTATGGGATAGTGACATCCACCAAAAACACCCTTGACTGCAACCGATCCATCAACACGATATCAGGCTTATTCATAGGAATAATCCTGTCCGTGATGATGGTTTGGTCTCAGTAGAGCTTTGCGCGGTCGTTCTCTAGAACTGGCTTCGACGTGTACTTGTAATATGGCAACTTGTAATGAGGCCATATTTAAAAGCGAGCTCTTGGTATAGGATCCTGGCTTTTTGGTTGTGCCTGTGCAAATACTCAGTGTTGGCAAGCATGGAACAACTGGAGGTAATATGACGCAGGGTCTCCCCTGGTTGACGGCACAACCGACAAACGTCCAAGGTGCCGTCTTTTATTATGAACCTCCTGTAGTTGTTCGTCTTGACCAGGCGGTGAGCCTGTATTGCACAGACAAAACCCTCGGTCTCCGAAGCGCAGCCAGTGCACGGAGGTCTTCTGATCTACGAAGGATCACATTTCACGAGTCACTGATCACAGTACCAAGGGTTGTCACAATACTTGACAATTAAATGAAAGAATGCTATCACGTAGAAAAATGACTTCAATAGTGTAAAATCGATATTTGAAGGTACCTTAGATCTCTAATCGATCAAGAATCCGTTGTCAGAGTCACAAAATGGCGGCCATTTTGATTTTTTACTTAATGTACCGATTGATTCCAAAATCGATATCTAAAGCCCCCTGAAGTCCCATAACACGAATCCGTTGTCAGAATTGAAAAAAGTGGCCGCCATTTTGAACTTTTTAGTTACTGAACCGATTTCTTCCAAAATGGATATCTAGGTGTTCCTGAGGTCCCTTATCACGAATCCGTTGCCTGAATTCAAAAAAGTGGCTTCCATTTTGAACTTTTTAGTTACTTGATCGATTGCTTCCAAAATCTATATCTGAGGGTCTCTGAGGTCCCTTAGAACGAATACGTTACCAGAAATAATAAAGTGGCCGTCATTTTGAACTTTTTATTTATTGGACCGATTGCTTCCAAAATCGATATCTGGAGTCCCTTATCAAGAATACTTTTTAAAAAGAGGTCTGAATGGCTCATCTGGTTCTACTCCGCACATATTCCTAAGGCACTTTTTCTGCGCTATGAAAAACCTAAGAGAATCGGTACTGTTGCCCCACAAAAAAAGGCCATATGCGAGTACAGAATGAACAAAGCCATATGCAGACAGAACGACATTTTGAGAAGTTTCTCTACGAAGTCTACTTAAAACATAAAAATAGCTATTTATCTTGTTACAAACGCTCTCTGTATGTGACTTCCAATTACATAAATCATCCGAAATTAGTCCCAAGAATTTACTTTCATGTGTTTGTTGAAGATAGTGTCGATTGTATATCAAACTAATCTTGTCAAAATTTTCACGGTGTTTAACAAATTGCATGTAGTTTGTCTTATTTAAATTCAATTGTAAATTATTACTATGCAGCCAGTCAACGATTAAATTAATGTCAATAATTTTATTAGAAGTTACAACAATAGACACATCGTCGGCAAACAGAGTGCAATCATATTGAGTCACGTTTGGAAGGTCATTAATATAGAGATTAAAAGTAGAGGTCCTAAAATACTACCTTGGGGTACCCCATAATGGTTAAATTTAAATTCAGATCTATGAGCTATTAAAACTAAGTCTTCTCTGAGTCTTGAAGTCTCTACACATTGTTTTCGATTTTCTAGATATGAAGATAGCCATTTTAATACGGGCCCTCCTATTCCATAATTTTCCAGTTTGCGTAAAAGTATTCGATGCGATACGAAATCGAACGCCTTTGTCATATCAAAGAAATGTTGTCCTTTCTTTCACATTCAAAGTTCTTGTAACTTGGTTGATAAGATTATAATATGCCAAAGAAGTGGATTTTTAATAGTTGTTTTATTTGTGTTGCCGTTATTTGGATTATTGTCCCTATTATTATTAGTTAGATTAATAAGGTAATTGTTAAATTTTTCAGCTATATCTTTTGGGTCAGTTACTAAAACGTTATCAACTTGTAATTCATCGATCGTTCTTATCACATTTTTGTCACCTTTTAATAAATTCCAAGATGCCTTGCATTTATTGTTAGATCTTAATATGT
Source organism: Coleophora flavipennella (assembly GCA_947284805.1). Taxonomy (NCBI): domain Eukaryota; kingdom Metazoa; phylum Arthropoda; class Insecta; order Lepidoptera; family Coleophoridae; genus Coleophora; species Coleophora flavipennella. The sequence continues at coordinate 6,838,780 of OX369283.1, read as the reverse complement.
ATGTATTATCACGATTTTTTTGCGAAGCATCGATGCAGCGCCTCAACATTCTGGTGTATTTTATGTAATGAGTTTTATTAAGTTTTGTATTTTTTTATAGTATCTAAATCTTAACTTTCTTTTCGCCTCAACATTCTGGTGTATTTTATGTAATGAGTTTTATTAAGTTTTGTATTTTCTTTATAGTATCTAAATCTTAACTTTCTTTTTGTAGGCAACTTTTTCTTATTCCTGTCGTTATCCAAGCTGGTGTGCGCTTATCAGGTTTTATTTTAATAATAAATTTGGGAAAACATAATTCGAAATAAAATTTTTATAATTCATAAATTTATCATATGTTTCATTCACTTCTGAAAGTTTATAAATCTCTGAGAAAGATAAATTGGCTAAACACTCACGAAATTTATTTGTTTTTCCTGATTGTAATCTCTTTTTACTATGAAATAACTGGAAATAGGGGTTTGTTTATTTTTAACAGGAATATTTATTATCTGAGCTGTGTTGTGGTCTAAAAGCCCTAGAGGAATTACTTGCGTTGTCCATATTACTAATTATGAGGTAAATGCACGAGTTCTGTCTTGTTGGTTCAGAAATATGTGAAGTCAAGTTATAATTTTTCAAGATGTCTTGAAATTTTGTAGTGGTTCTATTGTTGTTTAGTATATTAATGTTTAAATCTCCCAGTATAACAAATCGATGTTTTGAGTTCTGTGATAATTTCCATAGTAGTTCTTCAAGTTTTTGTAAAAAGGCATCAATATTAACATTTTGTTTACTTGGTGTTCTGTAAATACAAATAGTTATAATTTTCCAAATCCATTTTCAAAATAGCGGTCACTTTTTTTAATTTTCACAACGTATTCTTGATAAGGGATTTATCGATTTTTTAAGCAATCAGTCCAATTAATAAAAAGTTCAAAATGGCGGCCACTTTATTAATTCTGGTAACGTATTCGTTATAAGGGACCTCAGGTACCCTCATATATCGATTTTGGAAGCAATCGGTCCAGTAACTAAAAAGTTCAAAATGGCGGCCACTTTTTTCAATCCTACAACGGATTCGTGATAAGGGACCTCAGGGGGTCCCAGATATCGATTTTGGAAGCAACCGGTCTTACTAGAACTAAACTTAACTTAACTACTGTTAAAAAGTTCAAAATGGCGGCCTTTTTTTTCAATTCTGACAACGGATTCGTGATAAGGGAGCTCAGGGACCCTCAGATATCGATTTTGAAAGAAATCTGTCCAGTAACAAAAAAAGCTCGAAATGGCGGCCACTTTTTTTAATTCGGGCAACTTATTCGTGATAAGGGACCTCAGGGACCTTCGGATTACGATTTTGGAAGCAATCGGTCCAGTGACTAAAAAGTTCGAAATGGTGGCAACTTTTTTGAATTCTGACAACGGATTCGTGATGAGGGACCTTAGGGACCCTCAGATATCGATTTTGTAAGAAATCGGTCCAGTAACAAAAAAGTTCAAAATGGCGGCCACTTTTTTTTAATTCGGGCAACGAATTCGTTATAAGGGACCTCAGGGACCTTCAGATATCGATTTTGGAAGCAATCGGTCCAGTAACTAAAAAGTTCAAAATGGCGGCCATTTTTTTCAACAACGGATTATAGTATATATGTCATAATTGTAAAAAAAACACCCCAACAATACTTATAAAATGAAATATATCAGGATTTTCAAGGCGAGAGTGACTAGGCATTATTTGAGTTTGCGTGTACCATCCTCGACTACATCGTCACTTACCATGATGAGATGAGAATGAGATGTCGTCTAACTCACACAAATTTTTAATTTAAAAAAAGTATCCATAATTAATATATAATTATATTATATTTATAAAAAAAAATTATAAAACTCTTTGTTATAATTATTTATTTAATAATTTAAAAATTTATTAAAAAAAATAGTTGTTGCAAAATTAATAATTTGAAATTTATTAAAAATTAATTATAACAAAATGTTTGAATATTTATTTAAATGATATTAAATAATTTTAATATTTTAAAAAAAAATATGAACCAAAATAAATCAAAAGATAATAATTAGCCGTGCATGAATGATGGATAATAAAAATGAAACGTAACGACCTTTAATGAATGGACCCACCGCACCATAAAAACGGTGACAATGGTCTAGTGGGCCCTACCCGTTTGAAGGGTCTCGTACTCAAAGGTGTTTTGGTACGGTAGGGTTGCCATCCCTAAATTCGGAATACCAGGACATCTCTGTTCAGAAATAGGACTTATATCATAACAACAGTTATAGCAATTATGCAATGAATATGTGATCAATGAAACTCAAGTACATAATAGCAAAAATTAAGCTGCAGTCCCTTCATAAGCCAGGTACTGTTTTCTCATTTATCGTCAATTTCTTAGAGAAAGTGTCTTAGGCTTTAGAAGTCCCTGCCTAAGACTGTAATCTTGTGTTTGACCTTTTTTTGATGCTCTTCAATGTCTATCGCACCTTTCTGGGTATAGATATACTCGATTCTCAAATAAGACAATTCATCCAAAACCCAGGACACCACTATGACACTACTATGAAACTATCCAGGACACCCAAAAACCAGGACACGTCCTGGGAAAACAAGACGCTTGGCAACCCTAATGTACGGAACCCTCAGTGCGCGAGTCCGACTCGCACTTGGCCACTTTTTAAAATCGAGGCTGTATCTTTCGAACCGTAATAGGTAGCCAGCTGATAAATTACAAAATATGTGTTACTAGCTTTTGCCCGCGGCTTCGCCCGCGTGGACATATTTTTTATGACTCTCTTTGAGGGCGAGTGGTGCGCGAGCCGCAAGTGGCTCGCGAACGTGTACATGACTTTTCTCAAGATCCCTATCTCAGGTCGGGCTATTCTGAGTAGCAGTCTATGTCACTTCCCAATCCCTCAACCAATTCTACACAAAAAAAAACACTAATCAGTTGATCCATCGCGACGCCGACGTTCGCGAGCGTGAAAATGAGTTTTCCCCAAACCCCCCGAGAATAATGTCAGGATATGCTAATTAAATTAGTAAATTATGTCATTTCCCACCCCCTCAACCATCTCTGTGCTAAAAATCACAACATACCATTGTTCCGTTGCGATGTTATAGAAATTAACTAAGAAAAGAGTATTTTTTCAGTTTCCTCAGGAACTGCATTGGACTGTGTTATTTTCACGGGTAAAAACTAGCCTATGTCCTTCACCGTAGCACAGGCTACCTGCATGCCAAATTTCATCAACATTGGTTAAGGTGTTGAAGCGTGAAAAGGTAAAAAACACACAAACAAACACATTTTACAAGCTTTTAATTAACTTGCATTGTATGTATGTATGTGAAATCTTGCAAGTTAAATTTGACCCACTTCCCGGTTTCCGATTAAGCTGAAAGAAGATGGATCAAAATTGCCCCACGTCCTATAACAAAGTGACATATCTCAAAAAAAGATAAAAATGTATAAAAAAATATGGCATACTTCCTTCATATGGAAAAAAATGCTTTAAAAATAGTTCAGGCGCTGTTATGAAAAATTCGTTCATATGAGTATTTTTGGACCGATTTTAAAAATTCTTTTTTTTGTTTGAAAGGGTACCCCCAAGGTCGTCCCACGGCCATAAAGTCAGGTCTCCGGTCTCTAGGATCCTGGAGAAATGAAAGTAAAATCTCCCCAACCAGCTTAAGAACATCTGAAAAAAATATGAAAATAGTAGAATATATATTCAATTCAATAACTTTGGTAATAACTAGGAATTAAAAAGCCTAAGGAAAACTATCAAGGCTAAGTAGACTTGCTTAGTTTAGGAGTATTAGTCGACCAACTTAAGGTTCGCAGATGGATTTGAAAAAAGTTTATAAATTTTCCATACAAAATGTTCTATTACCAACTGCAAATATAATTTTGTTTTTTAAAATATGTTTTTTATAATATCTAAAATATGTTTTTAATAATGATATTTTCATGCATGTCTGAGAAATAATAATTTAATCCTATGCTTAAAAGAGGGACGAAGTCACGTATAGGGCATTTATGTTTTACACCTGCGGAAGTGTGCAACACGATCTTCATACACATCTGGATTCTGATGCGTAGGTTTCCTCACGATGTTTTTCTTCACCGTTACAGCAATCGATTGGCGGCATCGTCCTTTCCGCGTACCGTATCACCGCACGGCACACTGCGATCGCCAACCCGCCCGCCAACCCGTGGCGACTATGGCAAGGCCCATGTCCAGCAGTGGACGTCTTCAGGGTGATGTGATGATGATCGTCATCACACTCCAAAGCGTGCTGATGAGCTATGGGCTAAGTTTCATAAAACACATACATTGGCCGTCGGGATTTTTTTAATAAAAAATTTGAGTGCGTTTGACTACATCTGACCTGATGGTAAGTGACGATGCAGTCGAGGAGTGTACCACGCAAACTCACATAATGCCTATTCACTCTCGCCTTGAAAATCCCCTAATTATAGGAGTCGGGAAACACAGACGCAGGCAAGGATTTCCACCGTTCCACCCCATCGCTGTCCGCATAATAAATGAGGAAGCGTAACGCGTAATACGAACCCTCTGGTTGGGACTGAGTCGTTGAGCCACCATTGAGCCAGCGATGCTTTGTATATTGAAGAACAGAACAAGCTAGACATTCGTAGTGCGATTCTGATCCATACGCGCACGGCATAAGTATAAAAAAGAGCCCCGACAACAAAACCTCTAAAAAGTAGAAAATAATATGTTTTGGCCCTTTAGATTTAATATAAGTAGTTATATACGTCCCCAACTAGGGGCTCGAGCCTACCCTGAATTAGGGCGATCGGGCCTTAGTCGACCACGCGGGCCCAGTGCAGGTTGGTCGACCTTACACACAGCCTTCGAGTTTCTTCGCCGGCGTATGCAGGTTTCCTCGCGATGTTTTCCTTCTCCGTATATGAGCGTCGAATAAACGTACATATGAAATAGAATTTGCTGATGTGAAGTAGTTATATTTTGATCAAAGAGTCGTCGCGTAGCGGGACCGCTAAGTTGTGAAATTCATCATTACAGCTCATATACGTCCCCACCGAGGGGCTCGAGCCTACCCTGAATCAGGGCGATTAGGCCTTAGTCGACCACGCGGGCCCAGTGCGGGTTGGTCGACTTCACACACAACCTTCGAGTTTCTTCGCAGGCGTGTGCAGGTTTCCTCACGATGTTTTCCTTCACCGTTAAAGCAATCGGTTAGTATGTACGTAAGTTTTAGAAAAACTCATTGGTACATTGGCCGTCCAGATTTGAACCCGGTACCTCTGGTTAGATGGACCGAGTCGTTACCGGTTGAGCCACCGACGCTTAGTTGTGAAATTATTAGTACTTAATTGTAGTAAAGTAAAATTGTAATAAAGTAAAAAAAAATATATTTTTATTTTATTTACTTTACTTAACGATTCTAAGATCAAAATATAACTACTTATATTAAACTTAAAGTGTCAAAACATATTATTTTCTACTTTTTAGAGATTTTTTGTAGGGGGTTTTTAAAATTTTTAATTTAAGTTTTATTTCATGCTTTTTAAACTTTGGCAGCAGCTGTCATCTAAAACGTGCTATTAAAGTTTCTTCGCCACTGAGTATTACCAACCGAACCATCAACGCTTGGCCCACGGCCGGACTACAGGCACTCCACCTTGCCTGGCGGAAATATCTACTATTGCTCTCGTCAAGTAGGAACATATCTGTAAGTACCGACAGTAAGATTTGATGAATTTATTGAGTAACGAGGAGATTATTTATTATTTAAATTAATTATTATTGATTAATCTCAACTTTATTTAAATAGATTTAAGTTTGGTATTATTTATGTCACAATAAATACAAAATAGGGTAATATTTGCGGAAAATATCAAACAATATCTCTTCTAGTGGTCCATTCCATTATAATAATATAGATGTTTTGCAACAGTGGGACAACGTAAATAAGCAAGGGGGGTAGAAAAGATTTATAGGCATTACGCTAAGACGAATTCAAGTTTGGAATTGTGATAAACACGCTTGGCGCATGCGCGAAATGAGCCAATGTAGCGCTTGGCGACGAAAGGTCGCGGAGTTCGGATGTATAGGGTTGAGACCAAGTCGATAGGAGAGTATCGATAGGTATCAAAGTTTTTGTTGATGTTAGATTCCGTCAGTTCACTTTTTGTTGTGTGTTCTATTTACAAACAAAAAATATTAAGGATGTATTTATATTTAATATTTTTAAGATCTTTCTTTCTTTCTTTTGGCGAAGAGATTTTATTCCTCCTTTAATATAGGTGTCCAAGACTCGCCTACCAGTACATTAAGGCAAATTCTGGGACCCATGCAAAGAGAAAATGGAAGTCTGTGAACGAAGAAGAATGCATAAATAGAAAACCTGAGGGCCGAGCCGAATATAATCGGTGAAGTAAAGTTTTGCAGACTTCGCTAAAAAGAATGCAGGAGGACCGTACCATGAATAGAGCGTATCAGTTACGACGAGATGGGAAACGCCCAATGCGACACCCCAGGTGTCGCTGGAGGGATGGAGTGCTGAAGGTCTCAAGGATTGGCAAGAGACGGCGCAGAACTGAAAATAATGGCGTCTTCTGGTATCGGAGGCAAAATTTGGGGTCGCTGAGTCAGCGAAGTAAGTATGTATTTATTTTTAGCTGAACAATTCAAGTGTAATAACAGTAGGAGTTCAATTGGTCAATAGTTTGAACAATAAATAATTATTTTTTTTAAATAGAAAAAAATCTTTAACTCAGGTTTTTAATTTCATTTTAACATTTCTATCATACCAACGTAAGTAATTCTTTTACGTTAACGTCCAGAATTCAAAAAAAATGTTCTATTATTATGAATACAATAGGAAATTCAATATTCACCTAAAAAGCCTATAAGTACTATTTACTAACGTTTAAAGCAAGTGAATCATTATTGTGTTGTCGAAAAGTAAAATAGACAATAAAAATGTATCTGAATTGAAACTTTTCACTTAAACAAACAGAAGCACTATTAATTAACATCTTACAGTTAGGAACAATCTGAAAATGTGCAGTACGTTCTAATTTTGAAGTTTCCAACAATCAACGGTGACGTGGCGCGTCCCTAACGGCAGATTTCCCGACGTTCAGTCTGATAAAATGCTTGTCAAGCGGAGGCAAGCGCGTCGGCCCGCGCCCCGCTCCCGCCACCGCGAAATTCAAATTTAGAACCCCTTGTGACAGTAAAAAAACTAAACTTTTTTCTTTGTTACCAGTTTAAAACGTTTACGTTAGTGTAACAATTTTCAATTCTTTTTTTTTAACAGAAACTTAATTGACTTTTAGTTACTTCTTACCCGGTTTTTGTGTATGTGTGTTAGTTAAGTAGTTTGTGCAGGTTAGCTAATTGTGCAATTAAGATTAACTGTGTGTAAATATACATTAATACAATTACATAGTGGAGAATAATAAAGTTTTAGTGTTAGTTTGTGGAAAAGACCTATTTGCCTGAAGGACTTACAACGGCTGCATGAAACTTTCTTGCAAGGTAAGTTCTAAGATCAAATAATTGATAAATTAAAAACAACCGACTTAAATACCAAAACTACAATATTGCTTTACTTTGTTGCTTTTGCAAATTTGCTAAAAGTGTTAAACCGATTTTGACACAATTTATATGGGAGCACACTGAAGTTAAACTCTATCAAATAAAAAAAAACTGTCCAAGTGCGAGTAGAACTCGCGCAAATTAGGGTTCCGTAGTCTTTTCAAATAATAAATGAACGGTTAAAAAAACCAAAATTATATTTTCAGTTGTTAAATAGAACATATTGTATGAAAAATCTAGAAACTTTTAACAAATCCAACTGCACATCATAAGTTGGTCGACTATTACTCCTAAACTGAGAAAGCGAACTTAGCCGTGATAGTTTTCTTTAATAAATTGATTATATAATGTTCTACTATTTATAATTTTTTTAGATGTCCTGAAATAGCAGTCTATCTGGCACGACGACGACACTTGACTCTTACAAAAAAGAGCACTTTTTTTTTTTTTTTTATTAAAAATTTGAAGCTTAATATTTCGCAAACCGATCCCTCGACGAATATTAGTTTGAATAAACCCTCAGTTGTTTTGAAAGAACTTTTTTTTTTTTATTCACAATTGGTAAGCCCTTGGCATCAACTCACCTGATAGTAAGTGAAGATGATGCCGAAGATGGAAGCGGGCTAACCAAGATTCCCCAATTTAACTATAGCCCACACGATAGGGTACGTCAAAGAAAAAAAAAATCGCCCCCTCTTTACATGTAGGGGAGGTACCCAAAATTTTTTTTTCAAGTCATCATCATCTTTATCATATCAGCCGAAAATCGTCCACTGCTGGACAAAGGCCTCCCCTAAGGATTTCCACGACGACCGGTCCTGCGCTGCCCGCATTCATAGGCTTTACGCGATCTTCACCAGGTCGTCGGTCCACCGCGTGGGAGGCCTGCTAATATGTATACCTGTGCCAAATTACATCTTTCTAGTACTAATAGTCTCCGAGTTAAGCCACGGACAGACGAACAGACAGACATGGTGAAACTATAAGGGTTCCTTGTTGATTTCGGAACCCTAAAAAGAATCAGTAAAATCGGTTCACATTCAGCGGATATATAGCAGTTAATCAGAACTTATAAGTTTGATGGTGGTAGCTAGCCAGGCGGGATTAGAAAATGCCCTACCACCAACCAAACCGAGTCTTACAATTGACCCCGCCGGGAATCGAACCCGCGACCTCCTATGTAAATCCAGTGAACTTTGCCTCTGAGCTACGGGGGCGGTTAAAATTGTATCGTATGTCAATGATATTAGTAGGATGTGTTAATGCACAAGTCTTCTTCTTCTTCTTTGCGTGTCGATGACAAATTAAATCATTCCGGCCCAGAACTTAGCCACTTCGACTACACTATTTAATGCACATTTTTTTTTTTAATGCACAATAAAAAGTTTCCAATCCACAGGGCCTAAGAATATTGTGGGATTAGAACTAAATAATATGTGTGCCAAGTTTCAACATATTGGATCACAGATGAAAATTCAATGTATGAACAATCAATCATCCCCTATTTTTCTACCCAGGGTAAAATATATTATACAGGGATACAGGGTGTAAAAAAGTTGGCGTAGGACCCGTTAACTGGGTGTTCTCCTCATCATACTGAACAACTTTCCCCAAGGAACCCATAGTCAATTCTCAAAATTGGACACTCCGTACTAAAATGCACGTAATTGGTCGATCAACTGATCAATTTGTATGAAAAGTAAAAAAAAAATTCGAGAGAGACCTACAGTACTCGCATATGATGTGTAACATGTGACAAAATACTTTATAAAAGGACGGCAAAGATACGGCAGACTAGGCTGTATGGTCATAGATACCTTTGCCTTTTCCGCGCTTTTAAAGCCTGAAAAAACGCGACACAAAATGCGTTTTCAGCAAAGCCGTAGAACAATTGTTGTTCAGTATGATGAGTGGAAGCCCCAGTTAACGGGACCTACACCAATTTTGTTACAAGCTGTATATATATATATATAAAAAGAAAGTCGTGTTAGTTACATTTATAACTCAAGAACGGCTGGACCGATTTCGCTATTTTTTTTTGTTGAGTTCGTTATTGTCAGGAGAAGGATTTAGGGTAGGGTAGTGTAGTGTAGTGAAGGGTAGGGTAGGGTAGAGTAGGGTAGAGTAGTGTAGGGTAGGGTAAGGTAGTGTAGTGTAAGGTGGAACGAAGTTCACCGGGACAGCTAGTTTATAAAAAATTTAAACCTGACCATCTTCGCAATATCCTATCCAATAAAAAAAATAATATTGAAATTGTTTACCCTGCTTCTACTCATCATATTGAACAACTTTGCCTAATCAATTTCAAAAAAAAAATTTGGGCTTTTAAAAATTAGTCAATCAGCTGATCATTTTTAACCGACTAAAAAACGGAGGAGGTTTTCATGTTCACCCCTACTTTTACCCGACTGCACCAGAAGGAAGGTTATGTTTTTAGAGTGTATGTATGTATGTTTATTTCTTTGGCACGCCCTAAAGCCTAAACTGCTTGATGGATTTTGGAATTCGAGGAGTCGTTAGATTTGCCTTGATCCCATGAGTGTCATTTTTACCCAACTAGCAAAAAGAGGGTTTTTTTTGTACGCTCTGTAGCCTAAACGGCTTTGATGGATTTTGGAGTGCGAGGTGTAGTTAGAGAAGTCCTAATCCCATGAGTGACACAGGATAATTTTTTACCCGACTGGCCAAAAAAATAGGGGTTAAGTTTTTATGCAGTCGAGTTTTTAATTAATTCCCTAAGTTATTAAATGTATGACCACACAACTTTTTACAGAGTAGTCCGATTTCGATATTTTTTAGGGTTCCGTACCAAAAGGGTAAAAACGGGACCCTATTACTAAGACTTCGCTACTACTTACTAAGGCTGTATTTCATGAACCGTGATAGATACAGTTGAAATTTTCACATCCCTACTAATATATAAATGCGAAAGTAACTCTGTCTGTCTGTTACGCTTTCCCGCAAAAACTACTGAACGGATTTGGCTGAAATTTGGTAGGTAGACAGATTAGGACCTGGATTCAGACATAGGCTACTTTTTACCACGCTCGCGAGCCGCTTGCGGCTCGCGCACTGCGCACCCTCGAAAAGTCATAACGTGGTCCACGCGGGTGAAACCGCGGAAAACAGCTAGTATTATGATATATTTCTATTGAAAAATGCCAAAAATTTTAAAAACCAGCCAAGGGCAAGTGGGACTCGCGCAAAGTAGGGTTTCGTAGTATTAAAAAAAAATATATGTTTATTTTAAAAAACAAAATTATATTTGCAGTTGGTAATAAAACATATTATTGTATGAAAAATCTATGATGTTTTTTTACAAACCAAACAAGCACGTCTTAAGTTGGGCGAATATTTCTCCTAAACTAAGAAAGGCTACTTAGCCGTGATTGTTTTCCTTTTAAATTCATTATATAGACTACTTTCATGATTTTTTTCAAATTTACAAATACAGCGGTTTAGTTGTTTAGGGGTGGGGGACACTCGACTCCAACAAAATTTAGCACTTTCAAGCCTTGTTTTTGCTAGTTAGTTAGCCTAGTTAAAACGGAACCCTAAATTATAAAATGGTCTTAGAAGACTACAAGCTCTAACCAACGATACCCCACACGACTGAGTTTGACGAGAAAAAAAACAACCCCACTTTACTTGTAGGGGAGGTACCCTTAAAAAGTTTTTTTTTCCAATTTTTTTTACAGTTTATCCGCGTTATTATTATATATATCTTTGCCAAATTTCAGCTCTTAACTACTAATAGTCCAGGAGCTAGGCCGCAGACAGGCAGACGGACAGACGGACAGACAGACATGACGAAACTATAATTTCCTATATAGATTCCTTGTCCGGAACCCTAAAAAGCGAGTGTCTCCATACAAAAAAACGTGTTTTTTTTTAAACGTGAAGAAACTAGCGCCATCTAGTATGATGTTACGGAACCCTTTGTGCGCGGTTCTGACTCGCACTTTACCGGTTTTTTATTTATTTATTGTATAGGATATGCTTCGAAGTTGGTCCCGCTTAAATTAGAAAATCACTCTTAAGGGTAGAAAAATAGGGGATGATTGATTGTTCATCCACTGAAATATCTATCATCTGTGAACCGATTCAGTTGATACTTAAATTGGCACACATATTTAGTTCTAATGATACGACAACAGGACTGAAACCTGAAGTTTATCTGATGACGGAGATGGAAGACAGTCGAGGCACACCCTGGACACTTCATACAACGGGCCAGAAATGACATTTCAAAAAAGGAATGATGGAACAAACAAAATGGCGGCGAAATCTTATACGTTCGACAATCAAACTGTAACCAATCTGTATCAATCTGGGTGACGAGGGGGTGAGGTCGGAACCTAGAGAGCGGCAGGGAGTGTCCATACTGTATGTTAGTACTAGTATATATACTTTGGTCGAGGGGACTCCTCAACGGTTTACAGCAGCTACCTCTTGTTTAGGCCTTTTTATTAATCTTAATGAGAACTTTATATACCTAACTTACGATTAAGGGGTTATGACTATCATCGAGGGTCTGATAATGAAGACGGAGGGCTGTTAAAGGTAGTTATTAATTACTATATTTTAGTCTTAAAAAAATAAAATACTTTTCAACAATTTTTTTTACAACGAAAACTGAAAAGCGAAAAATAAAAACAATGGTTAATAAAAAGGTTTTATTTTGTTTGGCGCCGACTCAAATTATTCAGGAATTAACATTTTAGTTAGACTAAAAAGGTTCTCTATTTTCGCTTTTCAGTTCCTTTCTTTTTTCGGCGGTTGAATTTTTTGTTAAATAGTTTTTTTTGCAAAAGGTCAATTCTTTTTTTGTGAATTGGCTATAGGTCTCGCAGGGAAACTTATTCAGTACTAGCTGTTTCACCCGCGTGGACAACGTTTCTATGACCTTTCGTGGGAGCACAGTGCGCGAGCCGCAAGCGGCTCGAGAGCGTGGAAAAAAGTTGCGTATGTGTTAATCCACGTCCTAATCTGTCTACCCACCAAATTTCAGCCAGATCCGTTCTGTTCTTTTTCCGTGAAAGAGTAACAAACATACATCCATACATTCTAACAAATTTTCGCGTTTATAATGATGATGATGATGATCTATACGACCGATTTCGGTCATGGCGACCACGTCGACTCCTAGTCGGCTTGCTGCGCGTGCGCTCGAAGATGGTTTATGTAGCCAATCTTCGCAGCGCGACTCCTCGCACACTGAGGGCATTTAAGTATGCCAGCCTCGTAATTGTATGAAATGGTCGCAGGTCTCGAACCGCGCGCTTGTCTATTCACAATCCTGCGCCATTCTGGACGTTCTGCTGCCAAACTCTCCCATTGAGTGGGTTCTATGTTGCATCCTTTCATAACATTAGTAGGATAATTAGTAGAAACCCAGGTTAGGGTTTTACACCAATTTGCTTAAATCCTGTATAGAAGACGTTAAAAGCGTCAGCTGTTTAGCGGTAGGTACTCACTCCTCAACCGCAGGTTCCAAAGACCTAATCCCATGAACGCCCAATGAGGATTTTTTTCTTGCGTTTTACTTATTCATTCGTGAAGTGATCCCGTATCAATGTCATACTATTTATGTGACTGCGTCAGAAAGAGTGTTGATTCAGTGAATGACTAAGAAGACATTTTTACCTGGCTTTTTACAAGTTAATTGCTGTCGGATTTTGATTTTTTTAGGGTTCCGGTGTTTATAAGGAACCCTTGTAGTTTGGCCATGTCTGTCTGTCTGTCAGTCTGTCCACAGCTTAGCTCAGAGACTGTTAGCACTAGAAAGCCGTAATTTGGCATGGATATACAAATGGATGGACAAAGTGGTACAATAAAATTTTGTAAATATTTTTTTAGGGTGCCTGTAAAGAGGGAGTGATTTTTTTTTCGTTGAATTACCCTGTCGTGTGGGATATCGTTGAATTACCCTGTCGTGTGGGATATCGTTGAATTACCCTGTCGTGTGGGATATCGTTGAATTACCCTGTCGTGTGGGATATCGTTGAATTACCCTGTCGTGTGGGATATCGTTGAATTACCCTGTCGTGTGGGATATCGTTGAATTACCCTGTCGTGTGGGATATCGTTGAATAGGTCTTTTTAAAACTACTGGGGGTTTGTTAAAACCAATTTTTAGATTCAGATGTCGGTTTGTAAAACATTACGCTTTAAAGTTCAAATTTTTGTAATAGTCGAGGGTCCCCCCCACTCCCACCCTACCGGCTAAACCGCTTTCTCAGAACATCTGAAAAAATGGTAAATAGTAGGACATATAATAAGTTTAAAAGGAAAACATCACGGCTAAGTAGGATTCTTAGTTTAGAAGTAATAGTCGACCAACTTAAGATGTGCAGTTGTATTTGAAAAAAATGTTCATAGGTTTTCCATACAAAATATTCTATTAAAAACTGAAAATATAATTTTGGTTTTAAAAGACTACGGGATCCTACTTTGCGCGAGTCTGACTCGCACTTGGCGGTTTTTTAATTAATCTAAGAAACTTATTTATAAGTTTAAGATTGCCAGTTCCACTAACAGAGGAGTTGCGTTTGTGTTTCCCTGGTCATCATATCAGCTCCTATACGTCCCCACCGAGGGGCTCGAGCCTACCCTGAATTACGGCGATCGTGCCTTAGTAGACCACGCGGGCCCAGTGCGGGTTGGTCGACTTCACACACAACATTCGAGTTTCTTCGCAGGCGTGTGCAGGTTACCGCACGATGTTTTCCTTTACCGTAAGAGCGTAAGATAAACGTACTGAAATCGAAATTCGAAAACACATTGGTACGTGGCAGGATTCGAACCACGACCTCCCGGACAGGAGATAGCATCCCTTGCCATTACGCCACCGACGCTATCCATTCCTTAATTTTTTCAGGCGCTTCCCTGGTATGTACAAACATATCGGGTATCAGTCGATATCGGGATTAGCCAGTTAAGTAGTAATTTGACGATTAAGTACAGAGAATAGAATGTTGTTCTATTTCTTCGGACAGTCAAGTGCGTTTCCCGCCCCCCTTAAGGCCTTAAGATGGGTCAAATAACAATATTTAGTTCAAATTATTGAAAGACTGTGTAAAGCTATCACTATAGAAAAAATATATAATACGCTTAAAGTAATAAAAAATCTATTTAATGGATTGTAGTTTTTAAAATATTACCACTTTTGATGTAAAAAAATATACTGTAGACCCTGTTTTTGGAATTAATTGCAAAATTTCTCGAAAACAAATAGTTAATATTGAATGAAACACACAAAAATCGGTGACTTTAAGACCTTTCATTTTAATTGAACACATTTTTTAAACTTATTTGAAAGTGATGATAAGTAATAAAAACATGTAAAAACCGAGAATTGGGCGTTCGGTTTCAACGTAACAGCCGCGTTGAAGCCCGCATTGATTTGTACTTAAAATGAATAGACTTACGTTCGATATTATTGAAACACGTATCAACCTGCTCGGATTGAGTGATCTTAGCGTCTTAACTAGCCGCGCGCGTAGACTAGCGAGTTTAGTACAGTTCATAAACGGCCGGTCACGTTGAAAAGTTGACACTTGAAGCGAATCGAAGTGAAAAGCAGAGTGTGAAACTATAGCATAAAACCCATTTTACCCTCGAAGTGACTTTGCCGTACCGGTTTGGGTGGCTATATGAACATCTCGGGTAAAATGGGTTTTATGCTCTGCTCTGCTTTTCACTTCGATTGCAAGGAAATAATAAATATTCACCTGGAATACAACAAGTTTGGCTAGTTTTGACGAATATTTAATTTCCCGACACAATATTTGTATTTTTTTTTAATTAACTTGTGACGTTTGACTATGATTAGGTGAGATCCTTAATGCCAAGTTATAAATATTTGCGTTATTTTTTTTGACGTAAATGCAAGCCCTTATTTAATAAAACGTCGAATTAATAAATTAAGATATAACCTTAATCTCATAAAAACATATAGCTATATTAAATGAAGGTGTATTGTGTATGTGGCTGTAAGGCCTAATTGCCTTAGTAAAAAAAAAAAAAACAGAAATTACTTTATGCTGAAGAGGATGAAAAACTATTTTATGCAGCCTTCTCTCGACATAAGTAACAACTTTACGAGCATGAGAAGTGAAAAAGTTCTTTGTAAATATGTGAATTAAAAATATTCTCCAATTTTGTTTCTCTGTTGAGATAACGTTTTATAAAGTAAGGTATCTCTGTAATAACGGTATAAATGCCTCGAGTCCTGAGGGAAATTCCCGAGTTATTGCGGTCATTGGTAAAAATACGGCTTTATTTTATCAGAATTTTTAAATACATAGTAACCTAACTACGTTTTTGTGTTATGTCTACGTTCGGGTTGGATTACAGTTGAAATCTATCTTATATAATATATAAAAGAAAATCGTGTTAGTTACACCATTTATAACTCAAGAACGGCTGGACCAATTTTTATGAATTTTGTGTTTTTGCATTTGTCTTCGTCCGGAATAGGATAATAAGTATTAAAAATTTGATATTCATCAATAAAAAATATATATCAGTTAAAAAAGAATTGGTTTTAGGGTAGGGTAGGGTAGTGTAGTGTAGGTGTAGTGTAGTTAGGGTAGGGTAGGGCAGGGTAGTGTAGTGTAGGGTAGGGTATGGTAATGTAGTGTAGGGTAGGGTAGAGCAGGGTAATGTAGGGTAGGGTAGGGTAGGGTATTGTAGGGTAGGGTAGCGTAGTGTAAGGTGGAACTAATTCGCCGGGACAGCTAGTACAACATAAAATAATAAAGAAACTGTAGAATTTTTTTAGGATAGTCCCGAGGATTATGCAGTACCGATAGTAACAGAAACCGGTCAAGAGCGAGTCGGACTTTCAGACGTTCTTAGAGCTTACAAGATATTGTGTATTTGGGTTCCATATAAATCAAATGAAAAAACATCAATGTCACCAACAGTAAAAAAAAAACTTTTATATTATCAATTTGGGTTCTATATATATGAAAAGACATCAATGAGACCAGCAGTAAAAAAATACTTTTTCTTTCATGCAGTTCGGGATCCTTAGCGTGAGTACGACTCAAACTTGGCCGGCATTTGGGAGTTGTTGTGATATTAAGTATACTATAGAGTTTGCACTATAATAACACCAAGTTTGACGCTTGTATTTATTAACATTTTTTTTACAACAGAACAAAAACAATAAAAATGTTGAAAAAATAGGTTTTTTTTATTATTTGTAAGGAAATTTGTAATAATATTCGTAATAGGAGGACATATAATGAATAAAAAAAAAATTATGCAATGTAGGTTTTCTTTGTCGCACTCCGAACTGTAGGCATGAAAATGTACCTACGCCACGCTCTACGCCGCGCGGCCCCCTGAATGGGGCAAATTTAGTAGTCAGGAGAGATAAAGACTTACGCGATAGAAAGAGAGGCAAATTGTAGGTGAATATAATTGTAGGTAATTAGCACTGTGCGACCTGAATTTGCACTTTATTGAGTCGCAGCAAGAGTCGCCATTCATTCAAATGATTTTGCGGAGTTATCCTTCTTTTACGTAGTAAATAGTCTTTATTCTTTGTTTCAGGAGTAATAGTCGACCAACTTAAGATATGCAGTTGAATTTGTAAAAAGTTCATAGATTTTCAATACAAAATATGGGTAAACCAATTGCAAAAAGAACTTTATTTAAAAAAAAACTACATTTATTTAAAAAAAAAAATTTCTTTGCGCGTAGTCCGACATCCATTTGGCAACTTTTATTTTTTATCAGTCCAAGGATCCTTAGCACGAGTACGACTCGCACTTGGCTGATTTTATTATTTGTAGTTTTACTAAATGGATTGCAATATAATCACAGCAAGTTTGATGGTTTTATGTGTTACCAATTTTACAAAAGAGCAAAAACAAAATAATTTTTGAAAAACCTAAAACTGTTAGGTATAAGCTTTAATTTGAACAGAATTTTAATTATTTCGTATTCTTCTCACCCTTTCATTTGATACCAATATCAGGGGGGTGCTTAAAAAATAACTAGTGCGCCATCTTTGGGAGTCCGCCATATTGGATTTAGAATGACAGCACTTAGTTTTTTTAACCATACATTTTACTCCAAACTTTTTTATTTTTTTATTAAAATTTGAGTTGTTTGGCTGCACCTCACCTGATGGTAAGTGCCGATGCAGCCGAGAATGTAACACGCAAGCTCAAATAGTGCCTATTCACTCTCGACTTGAAGATTCCCAAATTATATGAGCCAGCTGATATTTTCACAGAATATGTGTTATTTATATTTACTCTCTAGATATAGCGCAGCGGCACAGATGCGGCGATTAAAATATCGGTGAAACGTTGTCCGGTAATCCACGCACACCAATACAAACTGTATGATAGGCGCGGGTGTAAGACAGTATTAGATGGCCCGTTTTTATCGCAGTGAAAATAATCAAATGATTTACTAATAATTTTTTTGGTAACGAAACCCTATTGATTACTCTGGAATATCGCCGAGGTTTCACCAAATTGTGACTAACTACAGCATGAAAAAGCTGGCCCATTTTTTATCGCAGTCATTACAGGGTGGCGCTCTATCTAGGGAGAAAATAATCATTACTAAACATATTTTTGGTAACGTAACCCTATTGATTAGTCTAGAATATTGCGGAGGATTCACCAACTTGTGACTAACTACAGTATAAAAAATCTGGCCCATTTTTTATCGCAGCGATAAGAGGTTACGCTCTATCTAAAGCGTAAATAACAAAGGGCGGATTTGCTAAAACATATGTTTGGTTACAGAACACTACTCGTAAGGATTAGTCTGGAATATTGTCGAGGTTTTACCAAACTATGACTAACTACAGAATAATAAAGGCTGACCCATTTTTTATCGCACTGATTACAGGGTATTTAGGGAGAAAATAATCAAAGGGCGGATTTAATACAACCTTTTTTTTGGTAATGTAACCCTATTGATTAGTCTGGTCTTGATGCAGGCCAATGACAAGGCAATTTGCGTGGCTCGGTTTTGGGATGGGACTATCTGAGTTTGCCGTCGACTCGAAAAGAAGAAGAGTCTGGAATATCGCCGAGGTCTACCAAATTGTGACTAACTACGGCATAAAAAAGCTGGCCCATTTTTATATCAATGATTACAGGGTGACGCTCTTTCTAGAGAGTAGATAAATAATCAAAGAGTGAATTTACTAACCATCTTTTTTGTAACGGAACCCTAATGGTTAGTCTGGAATATCGCCGAGGTTTCACCAAATTGTGACTAACTACAGCATAAAAAAGCTGGCCCATTTTTTATCGCAGTCATTACTGGGTGGCGCTCTATCTAGGGAGAAAATAATCAAAAGGCAGATTTACTAAACATCTTTTTGGTAACGGAACCCTAATGATTAGTCTGGAATATCGCCGAGGTTTTACGAAACTGTGCATGCAAAACAGGGCGACCAGAGCGAGCTGCATCTTGAACGTTAAAAAGTACCAGACTGAAAACGCTTGAACCAGGTTTGTGCTACTGACTGATACTGCATTAGGTCCATAAACAGCACAAATTTTATTCGCGGCCTGTGTTGCATTTTTACCCTTTTAAAACATTTTATTTAACTTGCAATGTTTGTTTAGTTCAAATCTTGCGATCAATTTTAGAGTGACTTCCAGGGGTCCAATTGAGCTGAAATTTGGAATGAAGCCGTATTCCCGGTGACAATAGATCCTTTTGGTGTTTTGAAGTTGATCTGATGACGAATCGTGGAGGCGGAATCAAGGCTCCAGAATCGTCTTTTGTTTTCAATAGAACCGTAGGAAATAGTTCAAAGTTTTGAAAGTTTGGAACCGTGTATTTATTCATTTGAACGTTTAGTTTTTGAACATAAAAACTTAAAAATACAAAAAAAATTCTACTTAAAAGCTTTTGGGTTTTTCGAAAATAATTTTTAATAAAATTTTAAAATGTAGCTTAATTTATTCGTTACTTTCACTCATTTTCGTAGACAGAAAAACAATAGAATAATGATAGGTTTTTATTGTGAAAATCTCAAATATTCACCTTATTAATTTTATTTTATCCAGCCCGATAAAAATAAAACAAGCAAAGAAATTTTATAACAAATTTATACTTACTAAAGTATCTAAAGAAACTCTTTCCCCGACCTATGTCAACAAAAAAGTCTATAAGCAACTGTTATGTAATGACAGGTATTAAAACACGAGTGTGTTTTAACGAAAGGAGGCGAAGCCATCGTATAGGTGGATACATATTTCATTTTTGTAATACTGATATATTGTCATATTTTTTTTTTTTATGTGTGATTTTTGATAATATAGGGTAGAAAATTCAGCTTAAGTGTATTTTGTCAGCAACGATAGTAACTAGTACACGAATAAACCTGTAAAGGTTTTTGATGTATTAGTATTATAATTTTTTGTAACATTCTTTTTATCAATTGAATAAAAAAAATAACACGAGTGTTTTAAGACCTAATTGCAACAGTTGCAAACATTATTTTATCTTCATACATATTATAAGTACTCGAAGATGGATTCAGAAGCCGTAGGGAAATGACCAGCATTATGACAACCAATTTTACTATCAGAACTTTCTTGTCTGTGGTAGTAGGTGAAATCTGTACTTTAATGTTATTTACAGTATCGATTTTTGTAACGTTATGAGTTTAAATTTGGAACAGCAGTCATAGTAAAATTGGTTATCATAATGCTGGTCATTGCTTACGGATTCTGAACGCATTTTAGAGGACTTATGATATGTGTGTAGATAAAATGTGTTTTACGGTTTATTTTAAAATTATACACGTATTATTATTATTATTATATCAGCTCATATACGTCCCCACCGAGGGGCTCGAGCCTACCCTGAATCAGGGCGATTAGGCCTTAGTCGACCACGCGGGCCCAGTGCGGGTTGGTCGACTTCACACACAACCTTCGAGTTTCTTCGCAGGCGTGTGCACGTATGTATATTGTAAATTATAATATGTGTGTCTGGGTGTTAAATATCTATATATGTATGTATTTAAACGTATATAAGTATGTATATCAGTCTCTGGTTCCCATAACACAGGGAATCCTACTTTGGGGCCAGATGACCATGTGTGATTTGTCTGAGAATATTATTATTATTATTATAATGGGCAGCGTTCGGGAAGCTTCGCAATATCTTCACGTCCCAAATACCGCAGTGTCTCAAGACTAAGGTCTTTGACCAGTGTGTGTTGCCAGTGATGACTTACGGAACTGAGACATGGTCGCTTACTATGGGCCTCATAAGAAGGCTCAAGGTCACCCAAAGGGCAATGGAGCGTGCTATGCTCGGAGTTTCTCTGCGTGATCGAATCAGAAACGAGGAGATCCGCAGGAGAACTAAAGTAACCGACATAGCTCACAGAATCGCTAAACTGAAGTGGCAGTGGGCAGGGCACATAGCTCGTAGAACAGATGGCCGATGGGGTAGTAAAGTTCTCGAGTGGCGACCGCGCACCGGAAAACGTAGCGTAGGCAGGCCTCCCACGCGGTGGACCGATGACCTGGTGAAGGTCGCGGGAAGCCGATGGATGCGGGCAGCGCAGGACCGGTCGTCGTGGAAATCCTTGGGGGAGGCCTTTGTCCAGCAGTGGACGATTTGTGGCTGATATGATGATGAGGATGATGATTATTATAATATGCTTCTTTGTGTTTTTAATCAAAAGGTTTTTTGGATTTACTCCTACGGACGTGTGCAATGTGCAACGCGACCTCCATACACATCTGGAAACAGATGAGCAGGTTTACTCACGATGTTTTCACACAGAGACGAAATTAAGAGTAGGCTTAGCTAATCCAAAATCCAATCAGAACCTTAATTAAGCTTATTTGCGATCACTTCTATTTCCCGAGCCCATAAGTAATCCAACCGTATCATTTCCGCAATAAATTACGTTATAATACGTTAAATTAAGATCACTCTACATATATAGGGTGTTATCTTTACACACACGATGTGAAGATCCCACCACGATATATACAGGGTGTAATCTCGAGAGGCATCACGTTTGGAGGTACGAGTAATTGCGCCGAACACAATTAGCTTGCCTCTTTTTTGTGGCTGCAATAAAAAGTGTAACGCCCCCCCTGTTTGCGAGATTGTATTGTGAGATAAGGTTTTGTGTGTGATTTATAATATGTTAAGTGTAGAAATTAAGAGCGGTGGCTCAAACGGTAATGACTCGTTCCTCCTAACCAGAGGTGCCGGGTTCAAATCCGGACGGCCAATGTATTAATGAGTTTTTCGAAACTTACGTACATATTACTCACCCATTGCTTTACGGGTGAAGGAAAACATCGTGAGGAAACCTGCACACACCTGCGAAGAAACTCGAAGGTTGTGTGTGAAGTCGACCAACCCGCACTGGGCGCGACTGGCGCTAGTGGTCGACTAAGGCCTGATCGCCCTAATGTAGAAATATAAAAAATGACGCATCTTAAATGATGCAAAATATAAAATGCGCATGGTGTGAGTCAATAATGTTGTCTACGTTTTAATTCATCCTTAATAATATTACTAGCTTTTGGCCGCGGCTTCGCCCACGTGGACATCGTTTTTATGACTGTACTAGCTTTTTCCCGTGGCTTCACCCGCGTGGACATCATTTTTATGACTGTCTTTAAGGGTGATTAGTGAATTATGTCATTTCCCACCTCCTCAACCATCTCCGTGCAAAAAATCACAACAATCCATTGCTCCGTTGCGATGTAAAAGAAATAACCCAAAAAAAGAGTATTTTTTTGTTCCCTCAGGAACTGCACCGGATTATGCTATTTTCCCGGGATAAAAAGTTGCCTATGTCCTTCCCCATGACACAGGCTAACTGCATGCCACATTTTGTCAAGATTAGTCAAGGTATTGAAACGCGAAAAGACAACAAACTAACAAATTTTCACATTTATAATATTAGTAAAGAAGTAAGGATAAATGTAAAAATGTGTTTATTAGTTTGTTACCTTTTCACGCTCCAACACCTCAACCAATCTTGACGAAATTTGGCATCTAAAAATAGACATACATATAATTTACTAGCTTTTGGGTACTATGGTAGGCTCGAGCCCCTCAGTGGGGACGTATATGAGCTGATATGAATGAAAACTAGCTTTTGACTACGGCTTCGCTCACATGAACATAGTTTCTATGGTACTAACAGCGCGCGAGCATAAGCTGCAAGTAGCTACCCTGTTCTGCGATCTGTCAAAAGCCGTCGCCGACCACAAACTTTTAGCTACCAAGATGCGATACTACGGAATAGACTAGGTGGCATTGGACATCCTCACTGACTTTATGCGTAATAGAACTCAGATTGTGGTTGGCAATAAGGGTAAAGCGGTGTCTGGATCATTGCCGGTCGCGATGGGAGTAGCTCAAGGTTCATCCCTCTCCAACATCATGTTCTCCTTGTTGAGGAATGACCTGCCCGTGGCGGTTCACGATGCGCATATTCTGATGTATGCTGACGATGTTACCGGAGCAGTATGCACGCCGACAATCGACCAGCTGGAGGTCGGGCTTAACAGAACTGCCCAGCAAATGTCACTGTGGTTCAAGAGAATTGGGCTCATATGGAACCTGGGAAAAACTCATTACGTCCACTTTAACCTATCGGGAAGGCATTATAGATCCTTATCTATTATGGTCGAGAGCATCTACTTAGAACAGGTGAAGATCACAGTGTTCTTGGGCTTTCGGCTGGATCGTGCGCTGACGTGGGAGCACCAAATCGACCATCTATGCGAGAGACTGGGTCAGGCGAGCTTCGCGCTTTGGCGCATCTCGGCCACTCTGCCGCCAGAGATGGTACGCTCATGCTACTTCGCGACGGCGCACGCGCTGTTGCAGTATGGTATCGAGCTCTGGGAGCGTGCCGCGAACTGTTTACGCACCTTCAGGATGCAGAAAAGAGCTGTACGAGCCATAGTGCGGGTGCCTCGCGACACCCCGGCACGACCATATTTCCAGTCGCTGCGTATACTAACGCTGCCGTCACTCATAATTCTGCAAACAGCGCAATATGTGAGACAAAATATGAGTGAGTACACCAAAAGTGGTGACAGCCATAATTAAAACCTGCGTGTTATGGAGAAAATCACCCATGTCCCCCACGCACTAGAAAAATCGGCCAAACTAACGCATGGGACCCGCAGCCTTCAACCGGTTGCCCCAGCACGTGAAAGAGGCGACATCTCTGGCCTCCTTCAAGTCGCAGCTGAAACTATGGCTTGTCGAGCGAGCCTTTTATAGTTGGGAGAAATTTATAAATACCTACTTAAATGTATAGTAATCTAATTTTATACTTACAATTATTTGTTGACTTGTAAATGCATTATCCCTTACCAATAAATGACTATTATGACTATTATGACTTTCCTCGAGGGTGCGCAGTACGCCAGCCGGTGGAAATTGAGTTTTCTCTAGATGCCTCGAGAACTATGTCGGGCTATGCTAATTAGTTTGTGTCACTTTTTAACCCCATAACTATCTCAATACTGTCTCAAAAAGCACGTAAATCCTTCATTGCGAAGTGATAGAAGTTAACAAAAAGAGAGAGTTAACAGCTTTAAACTATACCACTTAAGAAATCGAGATTAAAAGTAGCCTATATGTTAATCTGTCTACCTACCAAATTTCATCGAGATCCGTTCAGCGGTCACTGAATAACAAACATCCGTCCATCCAAACTTTTACATTTATAATATTAGTAGAATATAATAGTCTAATTCTGTTTTAAGAATAAATTGTGTTTATAATAACTATATTTGTTTTGTATTATTTTTCTGCTTTGAACTTTTTTATCCACTCCTCCCAGGCCTCTTTACTTTACTTTAGGCCTCCCACTCGGTGGGTCGATGACCTGGTGAAGGTCGCGGGAAGCCGCTGGATAAGGGCAGCGCAGAACCGGCCGTCGTGAAAATCCTTGGGGGAGGCCTATGTCCAGCAGTGGACGTCCTTCGGCTGATATGATGATGAACTTTTTTATCCAATCGAAAATATCATAAGTAAAGACCTAGTGTAATGATGCAACACGATATCCTGAAGTGTAAAAATTATTCTTACATACTGTAACGAAAATGATTGAAAACTGGGTTAAATACCCTTTAAAATTCCATTACATAATACGTAGAATTTAGGGGGTTGTATGGCCAATGTTGAACAACAGAAAAGGAAATTTTGTGGTAATAAATAAAAATATAATTTAAAATTTGTAAAGTTTGTACAGCTGGTTTTAAAAAAATATGTTGGTCACCTCTTTATGCATTCATGTATACACGTAATAACATTAAATTTGAATTAAATTAAAATTTAAATAGCGGTACTAAAACTATGACTAAAGTTAAATACAAAATTAACACGTGTAACTACACCTTTAGTCGATTAAGAAATTTTACCAAAAGTAGTTACGACGATCCATACGTATAGATTTTTTACCAGTAAGTTTAGTGAAAATTCCTAGAATTACTTTTAAACTATCACACAGCGGGAATATTAAATGTCACAATAGCAAAGCGAGTAGCGGATACTGCGACGAATATAAAATATAATATAAATTAAAACCATACCTTTTCATCAATATTATTTAACTTATGCGTGTTCCTGATCATCATTACAGCTCATATACGTCCCCACCGAGGGGCTCGAGCCTACCCTGAATCAGGGCGATTAGGCCTTAGTCGACCACGCGGGCCCAGTGCGGGTTGGTCGACTTCACACACAACCTTCGAGTTTCTTCGCAGGCGTGTGCAGGTTTCCTCACGATGTTTTCCTTCACCGTTAAAGCAATCGGTGAGTATGTACGTAAGTTTTTGAAAAACTCATTGGTACATTGGCCGTCCAGATTTGAACCCGGTTTCTCTGGTTAGATGGACCGAGTCGTTACCGGTTGAGCCACCGACGCTTTCCTGATATTCAGTTGATATTCAGTTTTTATTTAATTGGCTGTGCAACACTCATCCATATTTATTAACATTTCACTCTGATATTTTGCATAGTTACTTACACATTATCGTCTTATTAAAATATATTTATGGGCTTCATACTTACTAACTTGCCTTATTTGTACCTATATACTTTAACACATACTAATAAATATAAATGCATAACACAATATGATATTCATTTTGCCTGGTTCGAGTTTGTTTCACAGAGGTGCGCACATTTTACCTCTCTTCGCTGGTCTTGGCTGAAAAACAGCGTAGCGCATGTATACCCTGCATGCACAACATTATGCTGAGCCCGGGCCTTTTTTTCTGGCTAGGCAGTTACCTTTTAGTTTTTATTAGTGTTTTCAATAACAGTGTACTCTTTTATGAATTAAGTACTTAAAATGTTTTATCTCCATCGCTTGTTTGCTGTATGGTGCTGTTTTGCTAGAAAAATAAATGAGTTATCTATCTATCTATCTATCAATATATGCCGAAGAAGTCTGGTCCGGGAAATAGGAAAATTAGGAAACAAAGGCGTGTACTTCCCTTAACCGCTGACGGGAAGATGGTCTACCGCTTTCGCCGACCGACCGATGGTACATTCGCCTCGCAGTTGACGCAATAGTGGTGGATTTTAATGGCTTGGGACGACCTTGCCGAAAAATAAATCCCTCCCCACTAGATATGTTAAGGGGTATGCCAAAAAAACCCTAGAAATATGAGAGAAATCGGATTTAGTACAGCGCCATTCGCCAAGGTAAAATCAGAAAGAAAGTAGAAAATTCGTACCTTGAAAAAAAACGGCAAGGGTTCCGTTGTATAACTTTAACTCGGGTTGTACACGTTGATACACATTAAAATTTCCAGGTAAAACACACACAATAAAAAAAATTTCGTCCTTCGGTGACCAACATTCATCTTATTCTCTTTTTCCTCTGTCAATCTATACATCTGTCAGAAAACGCCGTTTTTTGAAATTCGCATGAAAAAGATTCTGAACCCCAAAAAGGTTTTATTTTGTAACGAATACCCAAAAAGATTACGTTACAAACTACCCACGAACTCAAAAAAAAATAAACATTAGGCGAGAAGTTCCAAAAATTTTTAGAAATTTGGACAACCCTAAAGTCATTGGACAGCCCTGAAGAAGAAAAATAAAAACTCCCTAAGCAACTAGCTAACTACTCACGTTCACTTCAAGGTGGGAAAAAAAAATTGACACTTATACGCGCTTCGCGTACACATACAAACGCCAAAAACCTCATCAACAAGAGAGAGAACAAACCTTAAAAACACACTAGTCTTAAAGGATCGCTGTGCATTGCGCCTAAAACTAGTTCCTTAAGAAACACAGGAGAAACAGCTAGTAAAACATTAAAGACCAGTAGGGTGGTCGAAAATTTAAAAAAAACTTGCAAAACATTGTCGGTTACCCCAGCAAAAATGTGGACAAAATCAGAAAAGGCGGATGCGTGAAAATCCGACTCACGGATAAAATTAACACCGAAAGTCTGAAACGCGATACGTAAGAGTCTAAAGGGATAAGCCATTTGAGGTACGATAAGGGCAAGATTAATGAAAGAAATTTTAAAAATGGGAAAATGTTATATGACCTCAAGAAATCTAAACAATACTGTGGAATACAGAAACGTTATCACATAAAAGTGAACAGGGTACGCCAAAAACTTAAGGAGTAGCTCGCAAAGCAACGCGTAAAAATATTCCAAACATTAACCCTTAAAGATTGTTCTCCTAAAACCAATATTAAATAATCGTGAACTAAAAGTAAGTCGGTCCTGACTTTCGATTGAAAGAAATCGAGAGTCTGGCCATTGACTACTTAAATTAAAATTCTCTTGGAATCGTAAGGCAAATACACAGGCAAAAACAACTCATCAGCACGAAAGCTATTAACCGAAAGAGGAATAATAACATTAAGCCGGGGAAAAACGACCCGTGTGAAGAGAAGCAAAGAAATCCCGTGCATACCAACAAAAAACCTCACGTTTCCAAGAAAACTGCACGATTAAATTAAGTAAAGGGGTCTTGAGGAATTAAAACTAGAACCATAATATCCGGAAAACGGATCCACCCACGAACGACAAAAAAAGGGGTTCGTTAGGGAAAGAGAAATAGTAGAAAAAGGGGTGAATTTATTAGTTCAGGCGCCATTTTGTAACGAAAATGATTGAAAACTGGGTTAAATACCCTTTAAAATTCCGTTACATAATACGTAGAATTTAGGGGGTTGTATGGCCAATGTTGAAAAGTAGAAGGGAAATTTTGTGGCAATAAATAAAAATGTAATTTAAAATTTGTAAAGTTTGTACAGCTGGTTTTAAAAAAAATATGTTGGTCACCTCTTTATGCATTCATGCATACACGTAATAACATTAAATTTGAATTAAATTAAAATTTAAATAGCGGTACTAAAACTATGACTAAAGTTAAATACAAAATTAACACGTGTAACTACACCTTTAGTCGATTAAGAAATTTTACCAAAAGTAGTTACGACGATCCATACGTATAGATTTTTTACCAGTAAGTTTAGTGAAAATTCCTAGAATTACTTATAAACTATCACACAGCGGGAATATTAAATGTCACAATAGCAAAGCGAGTAGCGGATACTGCGACGAATATAAAATATAATATAAATTAAAACCATACCTTTTCATCAATATTATTACTTATAAACTATCACACTGTTAAATTTATAAAGTTCAATATACGCCGAAGAAGTCTGGCCCGGGAAATAGGAAAATTAGGAAACAAATGCGTGGACTTCCCTTAACCGCTGACGGGAAGATGGTCTACCGCTTTCGCCGACCGACCGATGGTACATTCGCCTCGCAGTTGACGCAATGGTGGTGGATTTTAATGGCTTGGGATGACCTTGCCGGATAATAAATCCCTCCCCACTGGATATGTTAAGGGGTATGCCAAAAAACCCTAGAAATATGAGAGAAATCAGATTTACTACAGCGCCATTCGCCAAGGAAAAATCAGAAAGAAAGTAGGAAATTCGTACCTTGAAAAAAACGGCAAGGGTTCCGTTGTATAACTTTAACTCGGGTTGTACACGTTGATATACATTAAAATTTCCAAGTAAAAACACACACAATCAAAAAAATTTCCTCCTTCGGTGACCAACATTCATCCTTTTCTCTTTTTTCTCTGTCAATCAATACCTCTGTCAGAAAACGCCTTTTTTTTAAATTTCGCATGAAAAAGATTCTGAACCCCATAAAGGTTTTATTTTGTAACGAATACCCAAAAAGATTACGTTAAATATACAGGGTATAAAAAAATGTATAGCACCCGTTAACTGGGGTATCTACTCATCAAATTGAACAAGTTTTGGTGTACAAGATTGATGAAATTAAAAAAAAAATTTTAACTATTCATATTAATGGATAAGCTGAGAGATCGATTTTAAACATTTTTGTATGGAGCGTCAAAATTGTTTTTAGAATGCGTAATATGCATGATTTTTTTTGCTTTAATAAAAGCACACTCATATAAGAAACGGTATGCAAAAAGTTTTTTGAATATCTATAAAAATAACCAAGATATAAACAATTAAAGATTTCTCTCAATCTCTTTCTAGCAAAACAGAATGTAACATAGAGTTTATATGGACCGTGTGTTTTATGTCGTCACATTTACATACCGGATCTCTCTGTCTAATTAGTAGTTAAAAAAAAATGCTTATATCTTCCGTATTTCTTGGCCGATTTAAATTTTCATTTCACTTTTTCACTTTGTTTTTACGGAATTTTCATATTTTGTAAAGACTTTTTTTTAACCGCCTCCGTAGCCCAGAGGCAAAGTTCACTGGCTTTACACGGGAGGTCGTGGGTTCGATTCCCGGCGGGGTCAATTGTAAGACATTGGTTAGTGGAAGGGCATTTTCTAAGCCCGACTGGCTAGCTACCACCATCATATCTAACTCTTGCCGCCAAATATCAATGTTGATATCATTGGTGTGTTCCGGCATGAAGATAAGATAGACAGTTTCCCATTGCGTTGGGGAATCTTGGTAAGCCCGCTTTCATCTTCGGCAACTTCGTCACTTACCACCAGGTGAGATGTTGTCAAGGGTTTACCAATTGTGAATAAAAAAAAAGAAATGCGATAATTTTTTTTATGCATATTCCCTATTGCCTATGGGTTCCTTGGGGGAAAGTTGATCAGTATGATGAGTAGATGCCCCAGTAATCGGGTAACACTCTGTATAATAAGAAAAGCAATTTAACAATTTTCGAAACAAGCCTAGAAAAATACAGAATATTTATTTTTCTTTGGCTACGGCGTAGCAATGCTACGCGCCGTCGTAGCAATACCCCACTTCGATGAGAAGCGAACTTTGTAACAAAGTTTTAACGTACTTTTACCTTCGAGTGACGAAGGAACAAATATAAGCTTGTGTGATGGTCCGTAAAACCGACTACATGATTTTGATGTGTGTTATGCTCGCTTAAATGTTCGTGCGGATGGTGGCGCATCGGGAGTATTCGGGAGCCGGGTCGTTCCTTTCCCTCTAATATGTTTGATGGGAGCGATGGCTGACTCTCGCGTTATAATCGTGACCAGGTGCTGTCTGTGGGAACTGGCCTACTCTCGTTAAATGCTTTCAATGATTTTTATGTACGAGTATATAACTTTTCGTGTCATATTGTTTTCATGTCAAGGATTTTATTTTGATGTTATTAACTAATTATTGTTTATTTCTTGTCTCTTCACAAATGACATTGTTATTATTATTTTATGACTATCAGAAAGAGTGTAATTTGCACCTATTTTGAATAAATAAATTGAATTGAATTGAATGTGCGTGTATTGTATTCTCGATTTTTATAAAATGTTTGACCAATTTTGAAACCCCTAATTAGTTTCATACCTACCTTTGATTTTGTTATTGTTGGTTAATTTTGGTGTATTTATAAAATTAATATTTCTTAATTTTAAGTGAATTTATTTTTGAAGTCGTTTTTTTTAAACTCTTATTTACTTCTAGACGATTTTAAAATAATACACATTTAAAGATTTTTATGAAAATGTTTTTAACGACAGGCTAACTGGATGATTTTTTTGTTCCTAACTGTCCCTAGGTCCAAGATACACAAGCTCGAAAATCGGCCGAAATGGGTCTAGAAAAGGTATTACGGCAGTGCTTGCTTTGCACTCGACTTGTCGGAGGCACTACCGTGTCTCTACATTATGTGATCTTATTGTAGCTTAGCCTGTTCCAGACAACAACTTTTTTGATATACAAAGTGTTTAGCGATTCTGTGAGCTATGTCGGTTACCATGGTTCTCCTACAGATCTCCTCATTTTTGGTTCAATCACGTAGGGAACTCCAAGCATCGCTAAACTTAAGACCCTAAGAGCACTCAATCCAAGCAGGTTAAAACGTGTTTAAATAATATCGAACGTAAGTCTATTCATTTTAAGTTCAAATCAATGCGAGCTTGAACGCGGCTGTAACGTTGAAACCGAATGCCCAATTTTCGATTTTTACATGATTTTATTACTTTTCATCACTTTTTAAATAAGTTTAAAAAAAATTAGTTCAAATACAATGAAAGGTCTTTAAGTCACCGATTTTTGTGTATTGGTTTCATTCAACATTAACTATTTGTTTTCGAGAGATTTTGCAATTAATGACAAAAACAAAGTCTACAGTATATTTTTTTACAACAAAAGTGGTAATATTTTTAAAACTGTATTCAATTAAATCGATTTTTTATTACTTTATGTATATTATATATTTCTGCCATGGTGATAGCTTTACTATAATAATATAAATAATAATTTGAATTGAATATTATTATTTGACCCATCTTAGGGCCTTAAGTTGTAGGGGCGGGCACGTAGTTCGTGAAACAAATGGCCGTTTGGGCAGTTCTTAAAGTTCTCAAGTGGCGATCGAGCACCTGGAGATGTAACGCAGACAGGCATCCTACTCGATGGACGGCTTTCGGCTAATATGACGAAGAAGATGATGATGATAATACAGAGTATACGAAACTGATGTTCGACCCGTTAACTGGTGCTTCCAATCTTACAAATTTCCCTGAACACATCAACTGCGCATTTTTGGAAGAGATTTAGAACTGGATTATGCCCACGAAGGCGTCACGAGTGTCCTGCATGCAAAATTAATTGATTAGTAATCAACAGTGCAGTTAGGTCCGTCAGCTAACAAGGCCACGGGTTCGATATCCGGGTTAAGCCTATTTGCATTTCCCTAATCCTCTTAGCTTCATTATTAACTGTAAGCTCTATAGAATCAGAATAAGTAAATTTAATGAAGCGTCGGTGGCGTAACGGCACACCCCGGACACTGCATACAAACGGTCGTGAAATGACATTTCTAAAAACAAATGACGGAGCCAACAAAATCACGGCGAAATCCCTACTAATATTATAAATGCGAAAGTAACTCTGTCTGTCTGTTACGCTTTCCCACAAAAACTACTGAACGGATTTGGCTGAAATTTGGTAGGTAGACAGATTAGAACCTGGATTAAGACATAGGCTACTTTTTATCACGCTCGCGAGCCGCTTGCTGTTCGCGCACTGCGCACCCTCGAAAAGTCATAGAAACGTGGTCCACGCGGGTGAAGCCGCGGGAAACAGCTAGTTATATATATAAATATTAGTACTAACATACAGTATGGACACCTCTAGATTGCAACCTCTATAGATTGCGACCTGACCCCCCTCGTCACCCAGATTGATACAGATTGGTTACAGTTTGGTTCTCGAACGTATAGGATTCCGTCGGGATTTTGTTTGTAATTTCTCGTCCGTTGTATGCATTGTCCGGGGTGTGCCCATACGTTCGACAACCAAACTATAACCAATCTGGGCAACGACGGGGTGAGTTCGCAATCTAGAGAGCGGCAGGGAGTGTCCATACTGTATGTTAGTCCTTATAAATATACTTTGGTAACGGCTAAGGCCGCTACTTCCTGTCCGGGAGGTCGTGGTTCGAATCTCAATTTCATATGTACGTTTATCCGACGCTCTTACGGTAAAGGAAAACATCATCAGGAAACCTGCACAATTGCACACGCCTGCGAAGAAACTCGAAGGTTGTGTGTGAAGCCGACCAACTGGGCCCGCGTGGTCGACTAAGGCCCGATGGCCCTAACTCAGGGTAGGCTAGAGCCCCAAGTGGCGACGTATATCAGCTATTATGATTACTTTACTTACTTTCTCGCAAAAATGATTAATGAACAATCAGAAGCATGTCAATACTAGGTACTAAAAATAATTGAAAACGCTAAACACGTTAAAAAACATTTTTGCATTATTATTTTTGGTTTTTGTTAATTTTCTACTAAAGTACTACACCGATTTTTATAAAATTTATATGGGACCACACGGAAAGCACTAGCTTTCAAATAAAAAAAGAATCATAAAAATCGGTTCACCCAGTCAAAAGTTCTGAGGTAACAAACAAAAAAAAACATACAGACGAATTGAGAATCTCCTCCTTTTTGGAAGTCGCTTGATTACAAACAGAAATAGCCGTAGTATTGGGGCTTGCCTTTGACGAGTTTTGAAAGAATTACAAATAAGTAATGTCACTTAATAGCACCCCATTAGTTTTTACTTCTTCGCAAAGTTTCATCAATCTCGTTACAGCCATTTTAAACAATATTGATTTTTTTGTGCTTTTATTGTATCGTAGCCTACCTTTAACGTTTTTTACCAATATAACCAGTATTATTATTATTATTTTAATTCACAATTGGTAAACCCTTGACAACATCTCACCTGGTGGTAAGTGACGATGTTGCCGAAGATGGAAGCGGGCTTACCAAGATTCCCCAACGCAATGGGGAACTGGCTATCTTATCTTCATGCCGGAACACACCAATGATATCAACATTGATATTTGGCGGCAAGACTTAGATAAGATGGTGGTAGCTAGCCAGGCGGGCTTAGAAAATGCCCTACCACTAACCAAACCGAGTCTTACAATTGACCCCGCCGGGAATCGAACCCGCTACCTCCTGTATAAAGCCAGTGAACTTTGCCTCTGAGCTACGGAGGCGGTTAGATTATCATTTCATCATCATCATCAGATCGGCCGAAAGACGTCCACTGCTGTACAAAAGGCCTTCCACGACGACCGGTACTGCGCTACTCGCATCCAGCGGCTTCCCTCGATCTTCACCAGGTCGTCCTACGCTACGTTTTTCGGTGTGCGGTCACCACTCGAGAACTTTACTGCCCCAACGGCCATCTATTCTACGAGCTATGTGCACTGCCTACTGCCACTTCAGTTTAGCGATTCTGTGAGCTATGTCGGTTACTTTGGTTCTCCTGCGGATTACATTTCTGATTCGATCGCGTAGGGAAATTCCGAGCATAGCTCGCTCCATTGCCCTTTGGGTGACCTTGAGCCTTCTTATGAGGCCCATGGCTTAAGTAACTATTATCTCATCTGTGCCCATAGTAAGCGGCCATGTCTCGGTTCCGTATGTCATCATTGGCAACACACACTGGTCAAGGACCTTAGTCTTGAGACACTGCTGTATTTGGGACGTGAAGATATTGCGAAGCTTGCCGACCGCTGCCCAGGCATGTTGGATTCGTCGATTGATTTCTTTCTTGAAGTAAGGCCTACCTAGCTAGACTGTTTGTCCCAGGTATACTTATTCGTCAACAACTTCCAATGTAGAGTCTCCAACCTATCATTATCATCTAATATATAAAAATAAGTCGGGTTTTCCTTCCTGACGCTATAACTCCAGAACGCACGAACCGATTTCGCTAATTCTTTTTTTGTCGAGTTCGTTATTGTCAGGAGAAGGTTCTTATGTAGGGTAGGGTAGGGTAGTGTAGTGTAGTGTAGGTTAGTGTAGGGTAGGGTAGGGTAGTGTAGAGTAGGGTAGTGTAGTGTAGGGTAGGGTAGTGTAGTGTAGGGTAGTGTAGTGTAGTGTAGGGTAGTGTAGTGTATGTAGGGTAGGGTAGGGTAGTGTAGGGTAGGGTAGTGTAGGGTAGGGTAGTGTAGGGTAGGGTAGGGTAGTGTAGTGTAGGGTAGTGTAGAGTAGGGTAGTGTAGGGTAGGGTAGTGTAGTGTAGTGTATGTAGGGTAGGGTAGGGTAGTGTAGGGTAGGGTAGTGTAGTGTAGTGTAGGGTAGGGTAGGGTAGGGCAGTGTAATGTAATGTAAGGCGGTACGAAGTTCGCCGGGACAGCTAGTATCTTAGTAGTAAACTAACAACAGTTGCCATCATTTTTAGGATTTCGTACCCAAAGGGTGAAAACGGGACCCTATTACTAAGACTCCACTGTCCGTCCGTCTGTCTGTCTGTCCGTCTGTCACCAGGCTGTATTTCATGAACCGTGATAGCTAGACAGTTGAAAATTTCACAGATGATGTATTTCTGTTGCCGCTATAAGAAATAATACTAAAAATTTTAAAAAGTGAAAAAATAAGGGGGTCTCCATACAAATAACGTATTTTTTTAACGTGAAGAAACTAGGGCAATCTTACTACATCATAGTTGATGGTACGGAATCCTTTGTACTAGCGCCATCTAAACTCACCGGAAAATTTAGGGGAACATAAAAAAAAGATCAAAAAAATTAAGGAAACCATTTTATTTTACCAAACTAACAATAAAAAATTTTTGTACACTTAATTACTAACCTTTTAATTGGAAATAAATTTTCAGAGTGAATAAAAAAAATTAAAAAAAAATTAAAAGAAAAAGCAAATTTTTTAACGGTTGCTGCACCTTAAGAAAATTAATGTTTAGTATTAAAAAATAAAAATCAGCAAAAGCAAATGGACAAATTAATAACGTGTGTTTCCTCCACGAGCTCTTATCAAAGTTTCCAATCGTCTAGGCTAGCTAAGAATGATATTGTCTATCGTTGCCTGGGGAAGTTTCTGCCATTCTTCCGTTACGGCCCTTCGCAGTTCATTCAAATTGTCAGGAGTTGGTATTCTCGATCATACCCCACGTTTCAGTAAGTCCCATACATGTTCTATCGGGTTCATGTCTGGCGATCTCGCTGGCCAGTCCATTACGTGAATATTCACGTCGTTCAGATAGGCTTGAGTCCGTCGAGCAGTATGCGGCCGAGCATTGTCTTGCATTAAGACGAATCCTTCACCAATATACGGGGCAAATGGCACCACATTTTCTTCTAAGACTTCCATTATGTACCGATCTGCCGTCAAACTGCCACCATCGATTACCACCAAGTCTGTGTGAGCTCCCAAACAAATTCAACCCCAAACCATTATTGACTCTCCACCGTATGCTACAGTTGTAAAATTAAAATTAAAATTGGCTTGGTTATATCGCTCTCCTTTGCGTCGACATATTCTTTGCCTTCTATCAACTTGATTTAGGAGAATTCTGCACTCATCGCTAAACAAAACTTTACTCCATTGATCCCTGGCCCAGTTGTAGAAATTTCGAGCAAACGCTAGCCTGTTTCTCCGGTGATGATGTAGCCTTTGCAGGTACGAATGAACCAAGTGCAGCTTCTTTTAATCTTCTCCGCACTGTGCACTCACTTACAGCTACTCCCCGAACTTCTTGAAGTTGATTTCGAGCTTCAACCGCCGTCAAACGAGGGTTTTTACGCACACGAAGTTGAACAAATCGGTCATCCTTCCTTGATGTACACCTTTTCCTTCCTTGTCCTGCTCTTCTAGCGTAAGAGTTAGTCGCCATGTACCGTTTTATACTGCGATGTATGGTTGATAAATGTCTACCACGTATGCCGGAGATCATTCGGTAGGTGTGATTTTTTCTTCTCATTTCAAGTGCCCTGATAATCTCAGCCTGTGTTAAATCTGGCATAATGAGTTCCTTAATTTCAAAGGCGTCCTAATTTATTGAAAAAGTTACAAAAATCCCGTTTGCCTTAATAAAACAAAACACAATTTCAATGAATCGCCTTCAACCGTTATGAGTGAAATGTTCGTGACAGTCAATAAACGGAATATAATTGAAAGAATTGAAAAAAAAGTGACGTTCAACATTTTTCTTAATTCAAAATTATTCGTTCTAAAATATATGGCTAGTATAACCAGCCAGTAATCTCAAATAAAAAAGTTTCTTACATATTTTTTTATGTTCCGCTAAATTTGCCGGTGAGTGTAGTATGATGGTACAGAATCCTATTTGTGCGGTTTTAACTCGCACTTGGCCGGGTTTTTTTTAATTTTTTTTTATAACATTGTATAACAGCTTCTTCTCATGACAACCCCCCAGTCAGGAATTGCTAAAAAGCCTTCGACAAATTATCATAAAACTCGTTATTTCAAAATTTGAGTCAATCAGATAATTCTGTTTTTGTTTTTCATAAATGGCTCTAACGATTTTAATGATCCTTGGTACGTTCATTGTATCAGTCAAAGGACATCCACTGCTGGGATATAGGCCTCCCCCAACCTTCACCAGGTTTTATACGGCCTACTACATTTGAAGTCTATTATTCCAGAAAAAAATCTGAATAAGGTATTTTGTTATTTTGGGACATTTTTGAATGGATCTTACGATTTTAATGAAAATTTGTGACTAGCTCATTATTTCAGGAAAAATCGTAATAATAAGGTAACTCACATACAAACCCAAACTACATTTGTAAATTTTTTCAGCAAGTCTGTTAGAGGCACCTATTTATTTTCTTTGCTATTAGGCCAAGTGTGTTTTTAATGTTAATTCCTCTATGCTAGACAGTGAAGGCTTCGCTAAAAACTATGCATTTATGTGACACTGCGATGTTCTGTATACTCAGATTTGATTATGTACGCTCCCTTTAATAATACTAACAATAGGGCTTACCAAAAGTGTATAAAAAATAACTTACACTGCAAAAATACATAATTTTAAACAAAAAAAACCGACATCAAATAGGAAACTAAGGTTCCCCTCTGTTCCTCTGGTATGCCATCATCAGATCCTGGTGTCTTTATCATGGTACCATCCTTGGGATATCTCCTTTCCAACAAAAAAAGAATCACAAATTGAAAGTGGGACTTAACGTGATTTTATTTAACACATATGAGCGGGTATTGATGTTTTTACCTCTACGTTTCGACTATGCTTCGATAGCATAATGAATAATAATTATGAATAATCGTGAAAGTTTAAAGTGTTATAAAAAAAGGATCATCAAAATCGGTTAATAAACGACGAGGTTATCCGCGAACACACATAAAAAAAATATATACGGTCGAATTGAGAAACCTCCTCCTTTTTTTTGAAGTCGGTTAAAAATGCAAGTAAATTTACTGCATAACCAAAGGTAAAACATGTTTCTAATAGATAGTACCACAGCCCCCTCCTGGCCCAGCTACGAAGGACTTGAGACCAACCAATACTATCTGCCTTAGTGTGTACTCAGGCTCAGGTTGGAGATGTTTGGTACCGACAGGATCTAGGAAGATGATTGTACGATCTAGATATCGGCCGCATAATGGAGTACTATAGAAGGATCTTAAAATTGAAGGGGGGGGGGGGGCACCAACGGGGTTACAGTAACCATCGAACTGGGTGTAATAAGTCCACCTAGTGACTTGAACACTCACCTGTACCCCGCAGGCGTCCCACCCAATAATAAAAAATGGGTATGAATTTATCGATTGTCAATTAAATAGATTCGATCACTAAATAAAAAGAATTAAATTCCCTAAATAGTATAGTTTGTACTCAAAATAGTAGATCTGTCGCCAAAGTAAAGTCATCAAACAACAACAAAACAATACTCAAAAAGAAAAGATTTATCACCAGAAAAGTCTTTTATCAATTGTCAATTAAATAGATTCGATCACTAAATAAAAAAATTTAAATTTCCTAAATAATATAGTTTGTACTCAAAATAGTAGATCTGTCGCCAAAGAAATGCATAAAATTACTAACAAAGGTGACCTACAGATACTCCCACATCCTCTTCGGATCCCGAAAGTTTGTTGATGTTCAAAACGGGCGGCGGGGGCTACGCCCCCGTTAGGGGTCATCTTCCGATGATTTCTTCTGCTGCGAAGTACTTTTGTACCCAGGGTGACTGTTAAATCAATCATACCTGACCGAACCTAACATCGCTCGCTTCGCTCGCTCATTTATTTATTGTTTTTGACCGATTACCCCCTAGTTTTCGATTTGTTACCTATTATTATGGATCTTTGGGATCGAATTGGCCCTGACCTTGACCTTGAAAAGACGTTGACCAATTACCCCCTAGTTTTCGATTTGTTACCATGCAATAGCTTTACCGCGGCAGTCCCCGAGTGCCACACGTATTTTTTAATGACAGTTCTATCAATTTGATGACAGATCTATCAATTCGATGACAGATCTATCAATTTGAGAACGAAAATATTGAATACAGATGAATCTATTTAATTGAGGACGAAAAATACAATTCCCATAAAAAATCGTGTGGCACTCGGGGACTGCCGCGGTAAAGCTATTGCATAGCATTTTTTATCAACTTATGCAATTATAATTATTTATTTTTTATATAAGCAGTATTTACCAGTACCATATAGTCCTTGGGGCGCGGGATGTTTATGTAATAAATAAACACTAAGAAAGTTCATCATCATCATCAATTGCCATCATCAATCGCCATCATCATCATCATGATGGATAGATAGATGGCACTGTAAGTTTTTTAGAACTCAATATAAATTTTTTTGTGGTGTCAGGTATTATTTTCGTTACGAAATTTCTTGATACGGTCCCCTCGAAGCCCGCGATAAAAGCTATACAATAGCTTAAAAGCTATACAATAGCTTTATAATAATAGGTAAAACATAAAAACTATCATAACACTTGTTATATTATTTTTCATAATCAAATTAGTGAGAAAACCTAGCGAATGAATTACAGTCATGGATCATGGAAATGTTATTGAATAAGCCACGGTGGAATTAATGGACACTTCGTCGAGTGGAAAGATAAAAATGTAATTTTATCGTTAATCTGCAACATGTAGCTATGATTGAGTGCTGTTACGACTGTTATCTTCGTATTTTTGTGTTTCTCTTGAGTTTTCATGGTTTATTTTGCACCAAATTTTTTGAATACGGTAAGTTAATATATTTATAGATCACTAGCTGTTTACTGAGGCGTCACCCGCGTGGACAACGTTTCCATGACTTTTCGAAGGTGCGCTGTGCGCGAGCCGCAAGCGGTTCGCGAGCGTGAAAAAAAGTAGCCTATGTGCTAATCCAGGTCCTAATCTGTCTACCTACCAAATTTCAGCCAGATCCATTTCGTAGTTTTTGCGTGAAGAAGTAACAAACTTACACACTCACAAACTTTCGCCTTTATAATATTAGTGTGATTTTTATGCATCTATTATGTCAGTAGTGTTTTGTAATTCTAATTAACTAGAAGAAGATAATTATCCAAGAAATTAAGTAAGTACCTACAATTTTATACTATTTTTTTTACGAATTAGCTAATATTTGAATTGATAATTCTTTGGGTTCTGCTCAGAATCGAACTCATCATCGCGTTGCGTAAGATTGTGGCATCTTCATCAACAAGACAACAAGATGTCCACCGCTGACTTAAATTCTGCACGATCCTGAGTCACAGCATCCCGTGGCATCCTGCAAGCTTTACTAGATCATCTAACCTGGCAAACGCCATCTAGCACTACATCATCTACTAGCCGGCGGCCGCGACTAGATCATCTTACCCGGAAGACACCGTTCAACACCACTTCTACCTTCCCGCGGCTGTCACTAAATCATCTAACCTGGTAGACACTGTCCAACACTACGTCTACCAGCTCGCGGCTGTCACTAGATCATCTAACCTAGTAGACAATTTCCAAGACTACGTCTACCGACCCGCGGCTGTCACTAGATCATCTAACCTAGTAGTACTGTCCAACACTATGTCTACCGACCCGCGGCTGTCACTAGATCATCTAACCTAGTAGACACTGTCCAACACTATGTCTACTGACCCGAGGCTGTCACTAGATCATCTAACCTAGTAGACAATTTCCAAGACTATGTCTACCGGCCCGCGGCTGTCACTAGATCATCTAACCTAGTAGTACTGTCCAACACTATGTCTACCGACCCGCGGCTGTCACTAGATCATCTAACCTAGTAGACACTGTCCAACACTATGTCTACTGACCCGAGGCTGTCACTAGATCATCTAACCTAGTAGACAATTTCCAAGACTATGTCTACCGACCCGCGGCTGTCACTAGATCATCTAACCTAGTAGTACTGTCCAACACTATGTCTACCGACCCGCGGCTGTCACTAGATCATCTAACCTAGTAGACACTGTCCAACACTATGTCTACTGACCCGAGGCTGTCACTAGATCATCTAACCTAGTAGACAATTTCCAAGACTATGTCTACCGACCCGCGGCTGTCACTTGATCATCTAACCTAGTAGACACTGTCCAACACTATGTCCACCGACCCGCGTCTGTCACTAGATCATTTTACCTAGTAGACACTGTCCAACACTATGTCTACCGACCCGCGGCTGTCACTTGATCATCTTACCCGGCAGACACCGTCCAGCACCACGTCTACCAGCCGCGGCCGTCACTAGATCATCTAAGCTGGTAGACACAGTCCAACACTTCCTCTACGAGCTCGCGGCTATCACTAGATCATCTAACCTGGCAGGCGCCGTCCAACACTTCGTCTACCGGCCAGCGGCA
Organism: Coleophora flavipennella; assembly: GCA_947284805.1. Lineage (NCBI taxonomy): Eukaryota > Metazoa > Arthropoda > Insecta > Lepidoptera > Coleophoridae > Coleophora > Coleophora flavipennella. The sequence continues at coordinate 6,797,543 of OX369283.1, read as the reverse complement.
GTCACTTGATCATCTAACCTGGCAAACGCCATCTAACACTACATCATCTACTATCCGGCGGCGGCCGCCACTAGATCATCTAACCTGGTAGACACTGTCCAACACACGTCTACCAGCTCGCGGCTATCACTAGATCATCTAACCTGGCAGACACCATCCAACACCACATCTACCGGCCCGCGGCTGTCACTAGATCATCTAACCTAGTAGACACCGTCCAACATCACGTCTACCAACCCGCGGCTGTCACTTGATCATCTAACCTAGTAGACACTGTCCAACACTATGTCTCCGTCACTAGATCATCTAACCTGGTAGACACTGTCCAACACTATGTCTACCGACCCGCGGCCGTTACTAGTTCTGTCACCAGGCTGTATTTCATGAACCTTGATAGCTAGACCGTTGAAATTTTCACAGATGATGTATTTCTGTTGTCGCTATAACAGAAAATACTAAAAATTAGAAAAAGTGAAAAATAAGAGGGGTAGCCATACAAAAAACGTGTTTTTTTAAATCATGAAGAAACTAGCGCCATCTAGTATGATGGTTTTTGAAACATGAAACTAGCGCCATCTAGTATGATGGTACGGAACCCTACGTGTGCGGTTCTGACTCGCACTTAGCCTGTTTTTTTTTAAATGACATATGCAGTACAGAGTTTATAAACTTTCAATATGGGCAAGTGGTATATATAAAGAAAGAAAGAAAGGAAGAAAGAAAATGAATTTATTTTGACAGACAAGTAAGGATGTACAATTATTATTCTTATATATACTTATATTATAGATTATATTATATATACCTTCTCAGTACTTATAAACATACACTGTGTGCCATCCTTTTACGAGTATGACAATATACAAACTAAATTTTCATTGTACGTGCGTTTTTACAAACACCACTTAGAACGAAATTAATTTATAAAAATTGAGAGGGTTATATATATATATATAGGACTTGCCCACCTTAAAAGTTTCTACCCTACATATATCCTAAGTACTTTTTATACTTGTACAAAAAACATGTTTTATATGAAAAGTCCTGTAATATTCCTACTCAAAATTGATGTGTGTTGTAAGGCCATATTTTCGATACAAATTGTTCAAAAGGTCAGGTCTACATAGCTCTGCTTTGCTCTCCTAAAGGAAAGCGAGTTGAGGAAGACGATCTGGCTTTAAAACTCGACGGGAAAGCGCCCATGTTCATAGAAATGTACACCATCGATTTACACGTGAGTGGATTCAATATTAAGTACACTAAGTATTAAAAAAAGCGTCGGTGGCGCAACGGCAAGGGCCGCTACCTCCTATCCGGGAGGTCGTGGTTCGAGTCCTGCCACGTACCAATGAAGAACGGTGAAGGACAACATCGTGAGGAAACCTGCACACATCTGCGAAGAAACTCGAAGGTTGTGTGTGAAGTTGACCAACCCGCACTGGGCCCGCGTAGTCGACTAAGGCCCGATCGCCCTAATTCAGGGTAGGCTCGAGCCCCTATGTGGTGACGTATGTATGAGCTGATGTGATAAAGTATTAAATAGTATAAAATGTTTGTCTAGCGATTTTCCGTGACCTTCACCAAGTTGATAGGAGACCTGACCACGCTACCTCTTCCCGTGCGCAGACGCCGCTTGAGAACTTTACTACCCAAACGGCCATCTGCTCTACGACCTATGTGACTACTGCCACTTAAGTTTGACAATTTTGTGACATATAGATTAACTTGGTTCTCCTAATACTAGTCGCTGTGGAAATCCTTGGCCTATTTAGCAGTGGAAGTCTTTCGGCTGATATGATGATGAAAATGTCAGTAAAAATTTAGATTTTTAGCTAAATTTCTAGCTTAGATAGATGGGCTAAGGAAATGAAGGTGGGAATCAAACCCACACCTCCAGCTGTAATAGCGCCCATGCAGGTGACTAAACCATAGCGTTAACGACACGGACTAAGTTTTCAATTATCAGCAAAACTTTAGATTTTAGCTAGATTTGTAGCTTAGTTAGATGGGCTAAGGAAATGCATTTGGGAATCAAACCCACACTTCCAGCTGTAATAAAGTCCACGCCGGTGATTAAACCATTGCGTTGACGACACGGACTAAGTTATAAATTTTCAGCAAAACTTTAGATTTTAGCTAAATTTCTAGCTAAGATAGATGGGCTAAGAAAATGCAGTTGGGAATAAAACCCGCACCTCGAGCTGTAATAACGCCCACGCCGGTGACTAAGCCGTAGTTAACGACACGGACTAAGTTTCAAATTATTTTTCAGCACAGTCACACCTTTGAGGATGGGTACACGTATCTTCTGGCCGAATATAACAACTCGATGTTAGAGTCCAATCTAGATTTAGATCTATATTTAGATCTTTATTTAGATCTAACAAATATAAACGTTACTTTCGATATGAAAACAATGAAGTTAACTTTCCAAGCTAAGCAGCCATGGACGAGCCTCAAGTACAAGATACGCGGGTATGCGCTGCCCTTGGAGCAGGACCCTGACTCAGAACCGGATTTTGTAAACGATCCAGACCTACTTGCTGGCTGACAGTATATTTTATCTGATCTAATTAAACTACTTATATCTCACTTATTTTACACTCTTCAATTTTGTCGTAATAATTGACACGTTCAAAACTGTTAAAAAAACGCGCTTTATGTTTTTATGCATTTGGATTTTCAATATTTAATTAACTTGGGTAGCTTATATTTATTCACTGAGTATGCAAAACTGAATTTTGCTCACTGTACGTCTCCGTCCAAAAACGTGTTTTTTTAAAATGTGAAGAAACTAGTGATATACCGTGATAGCTAGACAGTTGAAATTTTCACAGATGATGTATTTCTGTTGCCGCTTAAACAACAAATACAAAAAATTAGAAAAAGTTAAAAAAACAAGGGGGGTCTCGATACAAAAAACTTTTTTGTTTTTGAAACGTGAAGAAACTAGCGCCATTTGGTATAATGGTATGGAACCCTTTGTGCGTAGGTCTGACTCGCACTTGGCCCGTTTTTTTTGGTTGATTTTTTTAACGTTGCAACGGAGCAACGGATTGTTGTGATTTTTTGCACACAGATATTTGAGGGGGTGGGAAATGACATAGACTATTAATAAGCATAGCACAAGTCATTCTCCGAGGATTAGATCCCTGGAGGGAAAACTCATTTCCAGGTTCCCGTAGTCCCGTACGTCGGCTTCGCAACGGATTTTTTTGACGTGATTTTTTTGTATAGAAACAGTTGAAGGGGGGAAAAAGCCATAGACTACTAATCAGAATAGCCCGATATAGTTCCCCATGGATCTGGAGTAAACTCCTGTCTATGCTCTCGAGCCACCACTCACCCTCAAAGACAGTCATAAAAACGATGCCCATGCGAGTGAAGACGCAGGCAAAAGCTAATGTGTTAATCATTGGAAAGTTTTTTTTTGTAATACACCATTTTTTGCCAATTTCTACTTTATGGTTTCCTAACAAAATCGTTTTCCAAACAACTAATAATTCTAATTTCTCGAAAATGAATTAGCCGGTTGTAATGACATTTGCTTGTACGTAAAACACGAAATTGTAGTAAGAGTACGACTTAGATTTTTGAAATACTAATCTTATATATACAGGGTGTAACATAAAGGTGTGGTGATACTTTAAGGTGGGCTTGTACCCATCAAACTGAACAACTTTCTCCATGGAACCCACAGTCAAATCGCAAAAAAAAATTGAACTTCCCATACTAAGTTGGCTGATCAGCTGATCGAGTTAGTATGGGAGAGCCAATTTTTTTTTTGCGATTTGACTATGGGTTCCATGGAGAAAGTTGTTCAGTTTGATGGGTACAAGCCCACCTTAAAGTATCACCACACCTTTATGTTACACCCTGTATAAAAGAAAGTCGTGTTTGTTACAACACTTATAACTCGAGAACGGCTGGACCGATTGCCATGGTTTTTGATTTGTTGGATTTGTTTCCGTCCCGAATAGCAGAATACATCTTAAAAACAATGAAAACGGGTTTTCCTTCCTGACGCTATAACTCCAGAACGCACGAAACGATTTCGCTAATTCTTTTTTTGTCGAGTTCGTTATTGTCAGGAGAAGGTTCTTATGTAGGGTAGGGTAGGGTAGGGTAGTGTAGGGTAGTGCAGTGTAGGGTAGTGTAGTGTAGGGCAGTGTAGTGTAGGGTAGTGTAGGGTAGTGTAGGGTAGTGTAGTGTAGTGTATGTAGGGTAGGGTAGGGTAGTGTAGGGTAGTGTCGTGTAGGGTAGTGTAGAGTAGTGTAGGGTAGTGTAGGGTAGTGTAGGGTAGGGTAGTGTAGTGTAGTGTATGTAGGGTAGGGTAGGGTAGTGTAGGGTAGGGTAGTGTAGTGTAGTGTAGTGTAGGGTAGGGTAGGGTAGGGCAGTGTAATGTAATGTAAGGCGGTACGAAGTTCGCCGGGACAGCTAGTATTAATTAAAAATAAGTTAAGCGTATCTTGAAATTACTATGAAAAACTTAAAAATATTATCAAAAAAAAAAAACAAATCGAACACTTACTAGTGAGCCGTTTATTACTCTTATGTGTAAATTTACATTAGAATAATTTTTGTAATATTAATTGTGAAATTCAAGTTATTAGTTTGTATGGCACACGATTTTTGATAGGGTCTCTCATTAGAGGGTTCATCATCATGTCAGCCGAAAATCGTTCACTTTTGGACAAAGGCCCCAAGAATTTCCACGACGACCGGTCCTGCGCTGCCCGCGTCCATCGGCTTCCCGCGACCTTCACCAGGTCATCGGTCCATCGAGTGGGACGCCTGCCTACGCTACGTTTTTCATTCGAGAACTTTACTGCCCCAACGGCCATCTGTTCACTAGCTATGTGCCCTGCCCACTTCCACTTCAGTTTCGCGATTCTGTGATGTCGGTTACTTTTGTTCTCCTGCGGACCTCCTAGTTTTTGATTCGATCATGCGGAGAGGATTATCGGCATTTTAATGTTTCAGTTTTACATACTCTTTGTCAAGTTAGGTACTTGACATGAACAGTATATATTCAATGACAAAAACTACCGAGTCAGAATTTATTAATATCTATCATGAATGGAGCGCGTGCTACCCAGAATCCGAAAGTTTTTTTATTAAGTTTGCGCTCCCCCGAGACGTGGCCAGCGAAGGGGCGGACTTAGGACAGGCAGAGCTGGTTGTGGCGACGTAAATCCGTGTCTTAAGAGGCTTGTTAAGCTGCGACTTTTCATACAAACGGCGTTAACGATTTTCACCTCTTAAATTTTAATCGATTCAGACCAATTTTTGATAGGTTGTCAGTCAGAACAAAAGCTAGGCTTATTAGTTTCGTTTTTTAAAGTACAAAAAGAAACAAAAAATGGCCGAAATAATTTTGTATGAAAACACATGAACGACAATAACTACTATTAAAGGGGGCCCCCATTCAAGAAACGTTTTTTTCTTCTTGTACGATGATACGAAACCCTTCGTGTGCGAGTCCAGCTAACATTTGGCCGGTTTTACCCTTCGTGTGAGAGTCCAGCTGACACTTGGCCGGTATTACCCTTCGAGTGCGAGTCCAGCTGACACTTGGCCGGTATTACCCTTCGAGTGCGAGTCCAGCTGACACTTGGCCGGTTTTATCCTTCGAGTACCAGTCCAGCTGACATTTGGCCGGTTTTATCCTTCGAGTACGAGTCCAGCTGACATTTGGCCGGTTTTACCCTTCGAGTACGAGTCCAGCTGACATTTGGCCGGTTTTACCCTTCGTGTGCGAGTCCAGCTGATACTTGGCCGGTTTTACTCTTCGTGTGCGAGTCCAGCTGACACTTGGCCGGTTTAACCCTTCGTGTGTCAGTCCAGATGACACTTGGCCGGTTTTACCCTTCGTGTGCGAGTCGAGCTGATACTTGGCCGGTATTACCCTTCGAGTGCGAGTCCAGCTGACACTTGGCCGGTTTAACCCTTCGTGTGTCAGTCCAGATGACACTTGGCCGGTTTTACCCTTCGTGTGCGAGTCGAGCTGATACTTGGCCGGTTTTACTCTTCGTGTGCGAGTCCAGCTGACACTTGGCCGGTTTAACCCTTCGTGTGTCAGTCCAGATGACACTTGGCCGGTTTTACCCTTCGTGTGCGAGTCGAGCTGATACTTGGCCGGTATTACCCTTCGTGTGCGAGTCCAGCTGACACTTGGCCGGTTTTATCCTTCGAGTACGAGTCCAGCTGACATTTGGCCGGTTTTATCCTTCGAGTACGAGTCCAGCTGACATTTGGCCGGTTTTACCCTTCGTGTGCGAGTCCAGCTGACACTTGGCCGGTTTTACCCTTCGTGTGAGAGTCCAGCTAACATTTGGCCGGTTTTACCCTTCATGTGCGAGTCCAGCTGACACTTGGCCGGTTTTACCCTTCGTGTGAGAGTCTAGCTGACACTTGGCCGGTATTACCCTTCGTGTGCGAGTCCAGCTGACACTTGGCCGGTTTTATCCTTCGAGTACGAGTCCAGCTGACATTTGGCTGGTTTTAACCTTCGAGTGCAAGTCCAGCTGACACTTGGCTGGTTTTACCCTTCGTGTGCGAGTCCAGCTGATACTTGGCCGGTTTTATCCTTCGAGTACGAGTCCAGCTGACATTTGGCTGGTTTTAACCTTCGAGTGCAAGTCCAGCTGACACTTGGCCGGTTTTACCCTTCGTGTGCGAGTCCAGCTGATACTTGGCCGGTTTTACTCTTCCTGTGTCAGTCCAGATGACACTTGACCGGTTTTACCCTTCGTGTGCCAGTCCAGCTGACACTTGGCCGGTTTTACCCTTCGTGTGCCAGTCCAGCTGACACTAGGTCGGTTTTACCCTTCGAGTGAGAGTCCAGCTGATACTTGGCCGGTTTTACCCTTCGAGTGAGAGTCCAGCTGACACTTGGCCGGTTTTACCCTTCGTGTGCGAGTCCAGCTGATACTTAGCCGGTTTTACTCTTCGTGTGCGAGTCCAGCTGACAATTGACCAGTTTTTAATATAATAAAGTGTTTACAAACATTTTTATTACAGGAAGTAAATGAGCAATTATATTTTAGGTTTAAAAACGGAAATATACCTCATGATTATTTTTTAACCGTAAAAATATATATCAATACACTTGCTCAAAAACTGGTACTTTATATGCCAGTTTACCTATGCAAAATTGATTTAACCGCACACGTGCTTTTTGAACCGATTGTCATGATTCTTTTTTTTAAAATAATGCAAAAATAATGCAAATAATGCAAAATTGTACTAAATTGTTGCAATGGAAGTCGGTTTTTTAACGTGTGTAGAGTTTTAATTATAGCACCCTTGCATGATAAATAAAACTTTACCTATAGCCTTCCTATAGCCATTATAGCCTATCATGTCTCATATGATAGAAGTTGTGGTGAAAATCCGCCCCTGTATTGCTCCCGGGGCTTATAATTCCCTAAGCTCTTTGCCCAAGCTGCTTTATTAATAGAAATAAAGTGTTATTTTTTTCACTATTATTTGCATCAAAACAATTTAATTACTTTTTGCAAGCTTCTACTTAACTTGCAATACTTGTATATTCGTTTCTTTAGGTCAAATCTCTAATAGTCGTAATCTTTTGATCCAAATTAAAACAGAAACAACTGATTTACGTAACTACTACTAATTATTTTACTACATCGTTGCTATTATGTCCATTAAATTTTGAATTTATTGTAATAGGGATGACGACAGAAATAAATTATGAACTCTTCATCACTAAATTGCCCTCCCATTCAAGCTTCGGAAAACCTTACTCGTTTTGTTTTCCTTCAATTCTTCGGTTTTTAATTCACCAAAATCACAAAATATGTACATATATGACGCTGCTAAACTATTACGTCACGCCTAGGTATTTGTAACATTTTTAGAACAAAATGGCCTTTTTGACAGATGATAAAAAGTAACTCAGATGACTAGCATTCGTCGTCACTATTATTATAGCTTTTTGATGAAACTACTCGTATCAAGAGGGGTTTCGACGTGATAACGTCTTATAATTCGATGGAGCCGGCTGCACGCACGAAAAAATGCGTCGTTACCTCGCTCTGAGGCGTTCCGTGAGGCGTTCCGTTTAAGGCTTGAAGTGCAAGCGAGAGCGTGCAACGAGCGACAAAGAGGCACAATTGGCCTCCGCGTTCGGCAGCGTTCGACATCTGTCTCTCTCCTACTTGAGTGAGCGATGCGTCCGCGTGGACAGCTGCTATACAATACATTTACATGTTCTCGTCAAGTATGAAGTGCAGTGAAAAGTGAATGTGGTGTCAATTGTTTATAGCAATGATAATTGCGGCGATAAAGGTAATGATTCTTTCGATATTATGAAACCATTCCATCAGTATTTTCTTATGACGTTGTCACGTTCAACTATCGTCAGTAAACCGACTTTACAGACAACCGTTTTTTTTTATTACTCTTAGAGGTACATAATGCAACTTCCGTATATTTCTATTTTGCTATTTTTATGCACTTTGTAATTTATGTTTTATTATTATTAACAATATGAAAAACTCTTATAATTGCATGAAACGTTTCTATCAAGATCCTGTTCCATGTCTTGTAATTTACAATTACCTTTCCTTTTTCTGGAAGATACCTCTTTTTTGGGTAAAACTAACTATCGTTAACTTGTAAGTAATAAATCCTTTTTACTTTGAGTTAATTCCGAGTGTTATTTAGCTTTATAACGAATCCCACGAACCGCCCACACGTAACTAGTATCTCATCTGTGCCCACACCACAGATAAGAAATTTTTTTGCCGCTACGATATTTGCAGAAGGAGGCGTGGCAGGAACGTCAGTTTCTTGTACAACGAGACATGTTGCTATCATTCGCAAATTATTGCATTATTATTAATTGCACAGTTTCATGGCAGGCTGAGCTCCGCGTGATTAGGTGATGAAATGCTGAGGTGTGCAATAATTAGATGCAAAAAATGCAAGTGGCAAAGTAAATTTAATAATTGAAAACGCTAAACACGTTAAATAAAAAACCGACTTCCATCGCAAACACTTAGTACATTTTTGCATTATTACTTTAGGTTTTTGTTAATTTACTAATAAAGTACTACACCGATTTAGATAAAAATTTATATGGGACCACACGGAAAGCACTAGCTTTCAAATAAAAAAAGAATGATCAAAATCGGTTCACTCAGTCAAAAGTTCACACATAAAAAAAAACGGTTGAATTAAGAACCTCCGCCTTTTTGGAAGTCGGTTGAAAAATAGAAGAGTTTGTTATCAAGTGTACTGTCAATTTTAATAAACTCAACCTTATCATATATAATTTAAATCCAAATTTAATTTAACGATTTTAAAGGGTTTTTTGTTTGTTTTTGGGGGAGGTTAGTTTACAAAAAGACCCAATAGTATCAACCTGTTTGTAGTGTGTTATATGTGTAATGGTTCGCTCGGTGCTAGTTCTACAAAGTCATCTTCAGCGTTCTATAGAGTTCTATAGGACCCTCAGTCAGGCCCACGTCACTCGGTCGAGCATGGCTGTACAATTTTTTAGAGACTAGCTATTTCCCGTGGTTTCACCCGCGTGGACAACGTTTCTATGACATTTTGAGGGTGAGCAGTGCGCGACCCGCAAGCGGCTCGCGAGCGTGAAAAAAAGTAACCTATGTATTAATCCTGGTCCTAATCTGTCTACCTACCAAATTTCAGCCAGATCCGTTTAGCAGTTTTTACGCGAAGAAGTAACAAACATACACACTCACAAACTTTCGCGTTTATAAGTAGTAACAAACATACACACTCACAAATTTTCGCCTTTATAATATTAGTGTGATAGATTCGTTTATACCAGTATCGTAATACACTTGAACAATGAAAAGCCGAATGAAAATGAGACCTTAGCTGCTTAGCCAGTCGGCTAATGACCTCATTAATAAAGCAATGAAAGTCCTTGGAGAAGGAGAAAATAGCTGTTTCAGTTGTACTTGCCGACATATGTCAATTTGACCGGAGATCAAATCGTCACAAGGCAGCAATTACAGCAATAATTGTAAGCTTTTTTGTATGGAATGGAAATTGTATGGAAACATCAAATCTAGATTCTAAAACCTAAGACCTCAAAAAAAATATTTTAGGCCCCTTGATTCGTACCTACTTTTGATTTCGTTATTGTTGGTTAATTTCTTGTATTCATGTATAAAATTATTGTTTCATACTTCTGAGTGAATTTCTTTTTGAAGTCGGTTTTGAGATATTTAAACTTTTTTTAAATTTGAGTGCGTTTGGCTGCAACTCACCTGATGGTTAGTGCCGATGCAGCCGAGGAATTGATTAGGTTATAAGAAAATTTGTAAGGTTTTTAAAGTGAAACTTTTATTACATCGTCTTAATTTTTTTCGTCTGTGTGTTGCGTGATCGTTTCGTCCTCTGTACCTTAGCTCCAAGACGAGAGCTCAACCACAGTATATATATTAGTATGGCTCAACCATGATCGTTTCGTCCTCTGTAAATGTCTATTATGTGAAAAAAAGTTTCACTTTTACCGTGGTTTCATAAAACCACACACTACTTTAAAAAAATACTGCGATTGGCTGCACATCACCTGATAGTAAGCGCCGACGCAACTTGTTAAATTATTTGTAAATTTTTCACCTTTTTTGTTTGCTACTAAGTAACTGTAATAGGGGATCGGACTGCATAAAAAATAAATCCTGAAATATGATTTCCTAAAGTGCTCTCCTCTTGAAGTTTCAAAAAACCTTACATATCTCATTTTTCCATCACGTCTTCAATTTTTAATTGATAAATTCACAAAATAAGTTCGTCAATGACGCTAAAAATCTATGACGTCACTTGTGGGTAATTCAAACATTTTTAGAACAAAATTTCGTTTTTGACAGATCATAAAAAGTAACTCACATGACTAGCAGTCCGATCCCCTATTGTAAGTGTTGATTTGTGTATGTCCGACTACTACAGTCGGTAAAAGCTTCGAGAGAAAGTATGTACAGCGTGGCTGTACAATTTGTTTCTAAATTTAATAGTGCGTGCGATAAAGAGTATTTATGTTTATATTATAATGTGTTAAGGGTCCCCAGGAGGCTTGAGTTTCCATACAAACGTAGTTCCGCTTTAATACATAAATCCAAACTTTGCAAATATATTGAGTAGACACATATCGATGTTAGTAATTAGTTTTTGATGTAGGTACTAGTATAAAACGGACAAAAATAAGAGCAGTTTCAAAAGTAATTTAAGCCTTCGTTTAGTTATGTTTAAATTTACTACGATGAAAACTAATTACAAACATCGATATTTGTCTACTTACCTAAGATATTTGCAAAGTTTGGATTCATTCCGGCATGTAGTTTTTGTATTAAAGCGGAACTACGTTTGTATGGAAACTCGAGCTTCCTGGGCGTTAACTGAGGGAAATCAACCTCCACGCGAAGTCACTGGCACCAACCAACCTCAATTTAGTGACTGTTTAGTGAAGTTTCAAAAAAGCGTCGGTGTCTCAACCGGTAACGACACGGTCCCCTTAACCAGAGGTGCCGGGTTCAAATCCGGAAGGCCAATGTACCAATGAGTTTTTCGAAACTTACGTACATATTATACTTACCGATTGCTTTAACAGTGAAGGAAAACATCGTGAGGAAACCTGCACACACCTGCGAAAAAACTCGAAGGTTGTGTGTGAAGTCGACCAATCCGCACTGGGCCCGCGTGGTCGACTAAGGCCCGATCGCCCTAATTCAGGGTAGGCACGAGCCCCTCGGTGGGGACGTATATGAGCTGATATGATAGTGAAGGTTCAACAAATGTACTAACATTCATCATCATCATATCAGCCAGAAATCGTCCATTGCTGGACAAAGGCCTCCCCCAAGGATTTCCACGACGACCGGTCCTGCGCTGCCCGCATCCATCGGCTTCCCACGATCTTCACCAGGTCATCGGTCCACCGCGTGGGAGGCCTACCTAACATTACCACAGATTAATATAATAGTTACAACATTACCCAAATAGACTTATGTGTATTGGAGTAAATTCAAATTTGTATTCGGACTCTTCACTGAGGGCACCAGGCCAGGTGTCCTCAGTGGAATACTTAGGTGCCTTTAAAATTGGTGCCCTAAGTGGAATAATTCCAGCTAAGGAACATGGATTAACCTAGGTTTAACGTCTCTTCTAATATTGCCCGTTGCATACTAAGCACTATAATATTATTCTAACATCGATACTGCTACTGAAGGCTAGCTCATTAAAACGTTGAACTGACTTGGAAACGAGATAGTTGTTTTTCAGAGATGTGATATTTTGGATCCAGATACGAATATTTGGAAGTTGCCGAATTCGCGAGTTTTTTTTAAAATAAAAATATTAGTGAGTTTGACTACATCTTACCTGATGATAAGTGACGATGTAGTCGAAAATATATTTATAAAAAAAATATAAATATAAATATTCTGGGACAAATCACACATGGTCGTCTGGCCCCAAAGTAGGATTCCCTGTGTTATTTCTTTAATTTGACGCAAAGTACATGGACAAATTGGTTAACCAGTTCAACGTTGACTTTTTAAGCCAATACTCCTGTAGCATTTAGCAACTTAGAGTTAGGTTTGACAGCCGATATCTCAAGTCTTTCTAGCCAGGTTTTGATGGGACCACCACCAGTCTGAAGTCACTGAAGTATTCTTACTTTTGATATGCCATACATCTGTCTTGTTCTTGAACTACTTTTTCCCACCATCATTTGGATTTTTTTTTTTTTTTTTTTATTTATCTTATATATTTAAATCAATGTCCGTTTGTTAGGCCTCATAGGGCCCTAAGGGCCCATTCAGACCTAACCACAACCATACCACACTGCAACGACAAAATGTGGTTACGTGTGAATAGTGTTGCTGCAGCATCTTGTAGTTGCGTTGTGGCAACTACAAAAACGTGTCGTCGCGATATGGTTTTTCTGATTAGTTTTTGCAGGGAACTTTGAGAAAGACTCGTGCGTCGTCGACATAACGTGGTTGCTATGTGGCCGACCCCTCGTGCGCCTTGTCGCCGGTGGTCGCGATGTAGCTGGTATCGTCCACACGGTGGTTAATGTTTGCAGGAAACTTGGAGAAAGACTCGTGCGTCGTCGACATAACGTGGTTGCTATGTGGCCGACCTCTCGTGCGCCTTGTCGCCGGTGATCGCGATGTAGCCGGTATCGTCCACACGGTGGTTAGTGTTTGCAGGGAACTTGGAAAAAGAATCGTGCGTCGTTGACATAACGTGGCTGCGATGTCGTCGAGTGCTCGTGCGCCTTTTTCCCGGTGGTCGTGACTTGGCCGGTATCGTCCACACGGTGGTTAGTGTTTGCAGGGAATTTGGAGAAAGACTCGTGCGTCGTTGACATAACGTGGCTGCGATGTGGTCGAGTGCTCGTGCGCCCTTTTTCCCGGTGGTCGTGACTTGGCCGGTATCGTCCACACGGTGGTTAGTGTTTGCAGGGAATTTGGAGAAAGACTCGTGCGTCGTCGACATACGTGACTGCGATGTGGCCGACCGCTCGTGCGCCTTGTCGCCGGTGCGATGGTCCCGATGTGGCCGGTATCGTCCACACGGTGGTCAGTGTTTGCAGGGAACTTGGAGAAAGACTCGTGCGTCGTCGACATACGTGACTGCGATGTGGCCGACCGCTCGTGCGCCTTGTCGCCGGTGGTCGCGATGTGGCCAGTATCGTCCACAAGATTGATTTGGACTGCAAAATGTTGTCCGTGTAAATAATAATATGCATTTTCATACAAATCTACCCCCCACTAACGTTGTTGCTTTGTGGTTGTGGTGTCGTTGTGGTTACGTCTGATTGGGCTCTAAGGCCACTATCATCATCATCGTCATATCAGCTCATATACGTCCCCACCGAGGCCACTATGCGTCGAAATAACATTGTCATTTAACATTTTTAGAAGTTGGGCGACCGTGCGACGCTCGAAGTCTCTAGTCTAGGCATGTAAAATAAATAGTTTTCGAAATACCAAAAAGCTTTTATTTGAAAAGAGTTTTTAGGCTCAAAAAGCTCAAGAGCGTCGGTGGCATAACGGCAAGGGCCACTACCTCCTATCCGGGAAGTCGTGGTTCGGGTCCTGCCACGTACCAATTTGTTTTAGATTTTCGATCTTATATGTACCTTTATCCGACGCTCGTACGGTGAAGGAAAACATCGTGAGGAAACCTGCACACGCCTGCGGAGAAACTCGAAGGTTGTGTGTGAAGTTGACCAAGCCGTACTGGGCCCGCGTGGTCGACTATCGCCCTAATTCAGGGTAGGCTCGAGCCCCTCGGTGGGGACGTGTATATATGAGCTGATGTGATGATGAGGCTCAAAAAGCCAAATGCTCAATTGAATATAAAAAATGTACGGTTCTAAATGCAAAAAAGTGTGCATCACAAGACAAAATTTCTTACGATTCTATTGAAAAATAAATGTTGATACTGGGACCTTGATTCCACCCCCAAAATTCATCATCAGATCAACTTCAAGATACCAAAAGAATCTATTGTTACCGATAAATATCGATAACAAGATTTGAACTAAACAAACATACACACATACATATATGTATACATACAAACATTGCAAGTTTAATAAAAGCCTTCTAAATATGTTTTTTGGTGCGAAAACGGATTTTCTCAGGGACGACACCTCTTGGAATGTAAAAAATAACTAAATACAAAATTTTATCTAAACCATTAGAGCCGTTTCCGAAAAACCAATTTGTAATTCCGTTAAAGTTTCAAACAAATTACCGAGAAACTAATTTTGTAAATCTTATTTCGGAGAACCTAAGCGTCGTTTTCGGTCACTTCACCAGCATCGTGACACCCCTATTGGAAACTTGGGTGGATCCTTGTTATTCTTCCGACCAACCGCGCTCGGGTGAACGTAGGAGGAAAACATTTGTGATTTCCATCTCACCCGTTCGTACGTAACGGCGTATTGATGGAGATTAATATCAGTTTGTAGTTTCAGATCAATGAATATTACATACGAGTATCCATCGTGTGATTGTGAAATATGTATTAGGTCTTTACATATGAAATTGCACATTGTATAAAAAAGTTTAAAGATGAAAATTAATATTAATTTAATCTTGCGATCGATTTTAGAGCGAGGTCCGATTGAGCCTAAATTTGGAATGAAGCCGTATTCACGGTGACATTTTTATGTATTACTAGCTGTTTCCCGCGGCTTCACCTGCGTGGACCACGTTTCTATGACTTTTCGAGGGTGCGCAGTGCGCGAGCCGCAAGCGGCTCGCGAGCGTGGTAAAAAGTAGCCTATGTCTGAATCCAGGTCCTAATCAGTCTACCTACCAAATTTCAGCCAAATCCGTTCAGTAGTTTTTGCGGGAAAGCGTAACAGACAGACAGAGTTACTTTCACATTTATAATATTAGTAGGGATTTACAATATTTTTATGTATTATTTACAATATGTATTTATATTATTTAATATATATTTATCTATGTATTTATATATATATCATCTGTTATCTTGATTTAAGTACTTATGTTTATATATGTGTGGTCTCTATTTGTTAAAATTTAGTATTTATTTAATATTACTTTAAGAATTACATTTTTTGTTTGTTTAAGTTGTGTACACGTCTGCCACCTCAGTCAAAACTTTCTTCTTCCCCGGATCTGCTGGATGAAATTTCTTTAGAAATAAGGTGTGCCCTTTGTATCACCTTAATGTATCTGTATTTTATGTATCCTGTGTACAATAAGCTATTAAATAAATAAATAAATAATATTAAGAACAATAGTTATTAAAACAAAATTTATTCTCAAAATAGCATTAGACTATTAGAAATCAAATGCTTATAAACACAATATGGCTATTGTTTAGATATTTTGAGAGCACGGTGGTTTTAAACCCATAATGTCGGGTTTTTTCACCTGAAAAAAAACGCCTTTATTGAGGCAAAAAATACACATTATTAATATTCAAGCTCTAGAGTTATTGCAGCAATGTGTTCGTTACTAATGTCATATTGGGGAATACGCGGGGTATATATAAGGTTTCGTCACTTTAGGGAAAATTCAAGAAAATTAACTAGTCTAAAAAATTGCCCTATCTGACCACTAAGAAAACGCCTTTGTTCGATTCAATGGTACATAGCTCAGGCGACTGGAACATGAAAGACATGCCACTAGTTACTAATAAAAGACCATAAGTAGTGTCACCATAAGGTCAGTAATAAAAAACAATATCTTTTTTATTTTCAATAAAAATTGGCATTAAACTTTAAAAACTGAATCGGCAATAGGGATGACGAATGCTAGTCATCTGATTTACTTTTAATCATCTGTCTAAAACGACATATTTTTCTAAAAATGTTTGAAATACCTAGGCGTGACGTCATAGTTTTGCAGCGTCATTTATGTACTTATTTTTTGATTTTGATGAATTAAAATTGATGGAAAACAAAACGAGTAAGGTTTTCGAAGTTTAGGTAGGATGGCAATTTAGTGATCAAGAGTTCGTAATTTATTTCTGATGCTGTTGTCATCCCTATTTCATAGGTAAATACCTATTATATTATACTTTTTCTATAGACAATGGGATCAAAGTTAAAACACAATATTTTGCATCGAACGTTTTACCACAGATGCAATATATCTAAAAATTAACAACCCGACTACATAAAAACATTACTCCTCTGTTTTGGGCAGTCAGGTAACAATGTATCGCATGTCACTCACGGGATCAAGGCTAATCTTACGACACCTCACACACTCCACAATCAGTTCACACCCCGGACACTGCATACAAATGGTCGTAAAATGACATTTCTAAAAACAAATGACGGAGCAAACAAAATCACGGCAAAATCCCATACGTTCGAAAACCAAACTGTAACCAATATGCATCAATATGGGTGACGAGGGGGTGAGGTTGCAATCTAGAGAGCGGCAGGTAGTCTCAATACTGTATGTTAGTACTAATATATATACTTTGATCAGTTACAGGCTCAGCCAAAGATACGGATATACATACATATGTAAATTTAAAAAAGTACCGTCTTTTGGGCAGGCGCATAAAAAAGAGTATGTATTACCTACCACGCTTGTATCTCTTCATGATAATTGAAAACGCTAAACACGTTAAAAAACTGACTTCCATCGCAACAACTTAGTACATTTTTGAATTACTATTTTTGGTTTTTGTTAATTTTTTAATAAAGTACTACACCGTTGATAAAATTTATATGGGACCACACGGGAAGCACTTGCTTTCAAATAAAAAAATAATCATAAAAATCGGTTCACCCAGGTAACACACATAAAAAAAACATACAGACGAATTGAGAACCTCCTCCTTTTTGGAAGGCGCTTGAAAATAGCTACCAACGTCGACGGAGGAACGGACTAAATGATTTTTGACGTGACTACGTCTAATAAATCGATGACTCATTGTCCCGTTACGTTATGACGTTGTCAAGTTAAACAATCGTCCGTAAACCGACTTTACAGACAACCAATTTTTTGTATAGAATTGGTTGAGGGGGTGGGAAGTGTAATAGACAGCTAATCAGAATAGTATGATATAATTCCTGAGGGATCTGGAAAGCAAACTCAGTTTCACGCTTGCGATCCGTTTGCGGCTTGCGCGCCACTCATCCTCAAAGACATAATAAAACCGGCCAAGTGCGAGTCGGAACCGCGCACGAAGGGTTCCGTAACATTATCTATAAAAACCGTCAGGAAAATTGATGTATCCAGTCTCTACGAGAAGATAACATAAGTTCCGCGCAGATGATATATGGCACCGACATACGAATACCTGGAGGATTTAACCGGACTTCCAAGCAAAAACAGAAATGAAGAAATGTGACTACGTATACGTCAGAACTGATGCATTTTACGCTATAACGAAAATGAAGACACAGAAGTCAGACACCAGGTCAACCAACTCCGGACTCACGCAAAAACACGGTCACAACGCGATCCGGCAGAGCGATTAGGCCAGTAGTCCGCTTTGCAGTCTAAGCAAAACTCAATTAGACTTAACATAGTTTTATTATTTTACTGCCATTTTGTGTTATGTTGCTGTTGCTATTGTATTTTATTGTGTTGATATCTTTTTATTATTTTTTGTGTACAATATATAGGTAACTAGCTGTTTCCCGCGGTTTCACCCGCGTGGACGTTTCTATGACTTTTCGAGGGTGCGCAGTGCGCGAGCCGCAAGCGGCTCGCGAGCGTGGTAAAAAGTAGCCTATGTCTGAATCCAGGTCCTAATCTGTCTACCTACCAAATTTCAGCCAAATCCGTTCAGTAGTTTTTGCGGGAAAGCGTAACAGACAGACAGAGTTACTTTCGCATTTATAATATTAGTAGGGATTATTATTATTTTTTTAAGGGGGAGAGTAATGTAGGTGTACAATATAGGCATATTTATACTAGGTTACTAGATTGCTAAGATCGTATCTTATAAGCATTTATTTATTACACAATATTAATATTGTTATAATTTAGTATATATAGACAGAAAATATAAAACTTATTCAGTCACCGTATAACCTTATCTCGCTGCATCTGTTGTATTGGGTGCAAGATTGGGTGCAAGATTTCATTACAGACACCGGGACAGGTGAAACTAAATAAAAGCTTGTAAAAAATACCATGCTTTCCTTAATAATAATAATATTAATATTGGAAATACTAATGTGAAACTGTTGTTGAGCTTTTATTTAGTTTCACCTGTCCCGGTGTCTGTAATGAAATCTTGCAAGTTAAATTTGACCCACTTTCCAGTTTCCGATTGACCTGAAATTTTGCATGCATATGTTTATCGCGTGACAATACAATATTAAAAGCTTGAAACTAAAAGTTTTTGGGTTTTTCGAAAATTATTACATCATCTGTTTAACATTCACCCATAGTCACAAAACAGATGTAAACATTCAGGTTTTTCAGGTAATTTTCTCTAGCTAACCTCTAATTCATTTGTTATTTACCTTTTATTGAATGTTTAAAAAAGGAATCTGATCTCCAAGATACAGGTTCCTCCTAGTTTGGAGATCAGTGCACCTAATTATGTTTCCTGTTATCAACTACCACACATTTTTTTTTGTGTTCCTAATTTAATATAACATATTATCATTATAAGGAATAGCACTGTCCCTTTAAGTGGTTTTTTTCAATAAAGATTATCTTATCTTATGTAGAAGACTAGCGCAACGCTGTGTCAAAATTTTAAAGCAAGAAGATGACATATCATTATATTTTACTTCTATCCAACATTATTCCATACACGCTACCAGATGATGCTCTAATATCTGTCAAACAAATCCGCAAGATAAACTTTGGCTACCAGAAAATTATTATCGTCGTTTCTGTTCAGCCAGCATTTTCACGCAAAGTTTTGAGGGTTCGAAAACTTTTTTGACGTTCGATGTTTGGATGAAATAAAAGCAATTTAACGTGGAATTTGTTTGAAGCGGTCGTAGCGGCGTGGTTGCGTCGATGACGTAGGTTAACTTACCATAACCACGCTGATAACCTGGATTGGTTTACTGTTAGTGGAATTTATCTCGACTGTTTCCGTTCTTCGAATCGCGAGGCATGATTGGTCGTTGGTGTCGGTTGCTATTACTATACGTCAGTTATTAAGCCGCGTCAGAGGCCGTATAGGCGGCTTGATAACGTCTGATAGTGACTAGCCCTTCAACCTATATTACCTGTTTTTAGGGTTTCGTTCCCAAAGGGTAATACGGGACCCTAGTACTAATACTTCGCTGTCCGTCCGTCTGTCTGTCCGTCTGTCCGTCTGTCCGTCTGTCACCAGGCTGTATTTCATGAACCGTGATAGCTAGACAGTTGAAATTTTCACAAATGATGTGTTTCTGTTGTCGCTATAACAGCAAATACTAAAAATTAGAAAAAGTGAAAAATAAGGGGAGTCTCAGTACAAAAAAAAATACGAGTGTGCTTTAGACCACACGACTGAAGTAAAACTTCTTTAGCTCCATCTATATGTATGAAAGTAAATACTTAGTTTTCAGAAAATAATCTAATCTTTTTTTTCATATGGAGGTATAGACAGTTTATGAAAAGAGTTTTATTATCCTCTCAAAATGTTAAAATCCTTTTTATTTTATATGTTTGTTCTGATTGTTTTGACCACCAATATTGTTGGTAAACAAAAATAAATAGTATCTCTCTTTCAATCTTTACATATTTTATATCCCTCTCAAATTCCGTTCGCCTCGCCCGAAAACTCTTCCGTAACGCTTTCGTCACGCATCCACCAGCTTACTCCCCAAGTCAAGCGTACGTAAAGAAGTTTTACTTCAAAAATAACGACAGTGCGTAGTACATATTTCACTTTTACTATAATTAGGTACTTAATTTCTTAAGCAGGGTCCCCAGGTCGGGTAAAGGTCTCCTTCAATGATGCCCACTGCTCTCTATCCTGTGCTATTTGCCACCACTTTGGGCCAGCGACTTTTTTAACTCATCCTCCCATCGGGTAGAGGGTCTTCCTCTCTTTATTTTTCTTTGAGGTCCTCTCCATACGGTCGGTGGTATTGTAGGTCCACCTTTAGTCTCTAAGCCGCGCTTTCTGGCCGGCCCATTTCCACTTTAACTTTTGTGCGTAGTTCAAGGCATTAGTGGCTTTTATTATTTCTCTTATCTTTATGTGTTTAATCTAATCTAATTTTTATTTATTTTAAGCATGCTTCTCTTCGTTTCGCGCTGGTAGGACCTTATTTTTTTGCTTAGCTTTTGCCCTAAATTTCCATGTTTGACACCCATTAATAATTAAAAATTAATTAATTAATAATTAACATTAGTATTAATAATTGACCACGCCGAGCTGAACAATGAAGTTGATACAAATTTTCCATTTTTTTTTGGTTTTTGTTATAACTTAACTGATGATCCTGGAGCCATAACCTATAAATGAAAAAAAAAATCGGTTCACAACGGCGGAGAAATCTAGTAACAGACACACAAAAAATAATAATATCGAAACCTTCTCCTTTTTTAAGGTTTCGTACCCAAAAGGTAAAAACGGGACCCTATTAGTAAGACTTCGTTGTCCTTCCGTCTGTCTGTCTGTCACTATGTCACCAGGCTGTATTTCTTCAACCGTGATAGCTAGACAGTTGAAATTTACACAGATGATGTATTCCTGTTGGCGCTATAACAAAATTAGAAAAAGTGAATAAATAAGGGGGCTCTCCATACAAAAAACGTGTTTTTTTTAAACGTAAAGAAACTAGCGCCATTTAAAATGATAGTACGGAACCCTATATGTGCGGTTCTGACTCGCGCTTGGCCGGTTTTTTTCGAAGAAGGCCGGCTTGAAGATAAGACAGCCATCTCCCCATTACGTTGGGGAATCTTGGTAAACCCGCTTCCATCTTTGGCATCATCGTCACTTACCATCAGGTGAGATGATGCCAAGGGCTTAACAATTGTGAACAATAATAATAAAATAAAAGAAGTCCGCTGAGAAGTGCTTCTGCTAATGCTTTAGGATCATTAATTGAGCTTGTCATCTGCAAGCCATTGCTGCAGATGGCGATGGCGGTGGAAATATCAGAGAGCTGTACCAACTGTTCTAACCGCCTCCGTGGCGTAATGGTTAGTCCATTCGCTTCACACTAGGAGGTCGCGGTTTCGATTCCCGGTGGGGTCAACTTGTAAGATTTGGTTTGGTTGGTGGTAGGGCACTTTACAAGCCAGCCTGGCTAGCTACCATCGTCTTATCCAAGTCTTGCCGTCAAACATCAGTGTGAACAACATTGATGTGTTTCGGCTTGAAGATTAGATAGTCAGTTCTTCATTGCGTTGGGGAATCTTAATAAGCCCGCTTCCATCTTCGGTATCATCGTCACTTACCATCAGGTGAGATGATGCCAAGGGCTTACAAATTGTAAATTAAAAAAAAAACTAAGGAACGAAGACTTGCCGCAAAACATCAATGTTAACGGCATCGATGTCTTCCGGCTCGAAGATAAGATAGCCTGTTGGGGAATTTTGGTAAGCGCGCTTCCATCTTCGGCATCATCGTCACTTACCACCAGAAGAGATGTCATCAAGGGCTTACCAATAAAAAAAACATTTTGTTTGTAGTTTTCGAAAAGTAAGCGTATTTTTTTAAGACACCGACTTTCCTATAGTATTATTTTAATCATTTAAGAGTGGTTTTCCGGTATCTTCGGTATGAAAAGATAGGATTACACGCTCTAGTAGATTTTACGTACAGCGTACGTTCGATTTAAAGCTACCTAGCCAAAGACACCTACCACTAGACCTGCCCGCTCTGTTTTCATCTTAAAGTTCTTAAACGTAATGGTGAATTCATAAGGCCATTACTATGTGTACAGAAGTGAGGTGAATAATAACTTTAAATAAAAAAATAATAATAAAGACACGATTTCATAAAAATATAACCCTCTTTTTTGGAAAGTCGGGTAAATGTATACGTAGCATTTTTACAGTCAACAGAGAGATCGATTTTCGATACTGACCGGTTCAGTTTTAGACACGTGGACTTCAACAAAGTGGTCCCTCCCATTTTTAGGGCAGATCGCAGATCCGTTTAGTAGTTTTTGCGTGAAAGAGTAACAAACATACATCCATTCATTCTTACAAACTATCGCGTTTATATTAGTTGGATAGGATATTTAGTATTCGAATTTCGATTTCATGTGTACGTTTATCCGACGCTCTAACGGTGAAGGAAAACATCGTGAGGAAACCTGCACACGCCTGCGAAGAAACTCGAAGGTTGTGTGTGAAGTCGACCAACCCGCACTGGGCCCGCGTGGTCAACTAAGGCCCGATCGCCCCAATTCAGGGTAGGCTCGAGCCCCTCCTTGGGGACGTATATGAGCTGATAAGAAGAAGAAGGATATTTAGTAGGATACGAAGTAACTAGTGTCTCATCTGTGGTAGGGTAGCAGGATTAGGTCTTTGGCCGACCGTTTATTAAATTCTGACACTGTACGTTCTACTTACCTATTTCGTATCCCAGATTCTCTGTACCGTCGTTAGTACTAATACGAGTATATACAGGGTGATTCAGGAGACGTGAGAAGGATCCACCCTACATATATTACTAATTACTAATCCACAAGATATTGCTGAAAGTTTCAATGACTATTATACAAGCAGAATAAAACAACTTCCAGAGGCAGGGAAAAATATAAATTTAAATCTACAATCCAGTCTTAACTCAATGTTCATGCCACCTAGTATTCCTAATGACATCATATTTATCGTAAGACAGTTAAAGAATAAAAGCAGTGTTGGATATGACGGGATATCCACCAAAGTAGTCAAATATGTTATAGACTGTATAGCTTCTCATTTAAGCTACATTTTAAATTTAATAATTAGTACGGGCATTTTTCCAGACGCTTTAAAAATTGCTGTTATTAAACTTCTATTCAAAAAAAATGATAAAGAAGATATGTCATGTTATAGGCCGATTGCTCTTTTATCAGTATTTGCAAAAATCTTTGAAAAATTCATTCACAAAGAACTGAATGCATACATGGAAAAGAAAAATCTTTTTTCAGATGAACAACAAGGCTTCAGGCGAGACAGATCGACCAACTTGGCTGTATTTGACTTATTAAAAAGAATTACTGAAAATATTGACATATGGAAACATGTTAGTGTTGTATTTATGGACATGACGCAAGCTTTTGACTATGTTGACCATAAAATACTTTTACTTAAACTTGCTTTTTATGGAGTTAGAGGAAATATTTTAAAGTTAATAAAAAGCTACTTACATAATAGGAAGCAATACACTGAATTGTCTAAAATCAATATCGACAAAAAATATGAAGAAACCTATTGTTCACATCAAAAAGTTGTAAAATACGGGGTGCCCCAGGGCAGCGTCTTAGGGCCCCTGCTGTTTATAATTTACATAAATGACTTACCTAGACATATACAGTATCCCATGACACTATTTGCTGATAATGTTCTGTTTATTTCATATTGATAAGAACTCTTATTTTTGCACTCTATCACTACCGTACTGTCACGGTAGTGATAGAGTGCAAAAATAAGAGTTCTTATCAATATGAAATAAACAGAACATTATGTGGCATAATTTCTTGGATGAAAAACAATAACCTGCTAGTAAACCTATTAAAAACAAAAATTATACAATTTCGACAACGTGTCCCCACTCCCTCCTTAGATATTAAATACCAAGACTTCAAAATAGAAGAAGTGGAGTCTATAAAGTTTTTAGGAGTAACAATGAATAGGACACTCACATGGAAGGAACACGCTGTGACACTGTGCTCAAAACTATCCGGATCCGCTTATGCCCTACTTAAACTTTCACAAATAGTGGATATCGCTACTGTCTTAAAGGCGTACCATGCCCTTGTTGGCTCAATTTTGAGGTATGGAATAATATTTTGGGGTAACTGCACAGAAAAAGAAACCATTTTCAGGAATCAAAAAAGATGTATTCGAGCAATATTTGGTCTTAAACCCATCGATAGCTGTAAACCTTTCTTTGTAAAGTTTAATATATTGACACTTCCATCAGTATACATACTGGAGACAGCAGTATTTGTTAAACAAAATCCTGGTTTGTTTAAAAATATAGAGCCTACAGCTTATCATAGTCATCTTCGCTCACGAGATCTAACGAAAATTTGTCAACAATGGAGCAATACAGCTTTATTGTCAAAAAGTGTTTTTTGCATGGCGCCAAAAATATATAACAAAATTCCAGTAGACAAAAGAACTTGCAATGTTAATCCATTTAGGAGAAGATTGAAGGAACTATTGACTACAAAATGCTATTACACAGTAAATGAATTTTTAAATGATAAATTAATGTAATCCTATTTAAAATTATTATGATTATTCTTGTAATGAGACTAGATTAAATTATGACCATTTTTTTTTAAATTTTTAATATGTATAGGACAACATGATTAAAAATAATATTGAAATAAATTAGATTAAAAAGACTGTAAATTATAAATTGTAATTGTAAATGAGCTAAACTGTAATTGAAATGTAATTAATCATTGCATGGAGTGTGACTGCAACTGTTTTTGTATGCTGCAAGGCAAACATGAAGAACTTCTATTGTAACACTAACATCTGTATTTTAATTTACTCATGTTCTTGACAAATAAATTATCTTTTATCTTTTATATACAGTTAAGGCCCTAAGAGCCCCCAATTCGAGCTGGTTGAAACGTGTTTAAATAATATCGAACGTAAGTCTGTTCATTTTAAGTTCAAATCAATGCGAGCTTCAACGCGGCTGTTACGTTGAAACCGAACGCCCAATTATCGATTTTTACATGTTTTTATTACTTTTCATCACTTTTAAATAAGTTTTAAAAAAATGTGTTCAATTAAAATGAAAGGTCTTAAAGTCACCGATTTCGTGTGTTGGTTTCATTCAACATTAACTATTTGTTTTCGAGAAATTTTGCAATTAATGCCAAAAACAGGGTCTACAGTTTATTTTTTGACATCATAAGTTTTAATGTTTTTTTAAATTGTATTCAATTAAATAGATCTTTTATTACTTTAAGTATATTATATATTTTTTCCATGGTAATAGCTTTACACAGTCTTTCAATAATTTGAATTGAATATTGTCATTTGACCCATCTTAGGGCCTTAATATTACTGCATCGTTTAACATCGTAATTTAGTTAAACCACCACATCTTTTTATTTATTTTTTACTTTTTGTTAAATAAGAGTTTAAGTCACTAATCATGGTCACCCTATAATGAGTAATTGATAAAGATACCCAACCTCTTTAACTGTATGACAGCACTTAATTAAGAATAAAATAATTTGACGTTGACTAGACAAATGAGAATCGGTATTTGACTGAAGTATTCTAATTGTAGAGTAACCAAACTTAACGTGCAAAATTAAAAAAAAAACTTTGTTTATTTAACAATTCAAAAAAATTAACTTAATTACATGCTCGCTTAAATGTTCGTGCGGGTGGTGGCGCATCGGGAGCCGGGTCGTTCCTTTCCCTCTAATATGGTTGATGGGAGCGATGGCTGACTCTCGCGTTATACTCGTGACCGGGTGCTGTCCGTGTGAACTGACCTACTCTTGTTAAATGCATTCAATGATTTTTTTTATGTATAACTTTTCGTGTCATATTGTTTTCATGTTCTAATGACATAATCTATCTACATATAATCAAGGATTTAATTTCGACGTTATTAACTTATTATAATTATTGTTTATTTCTTGATTCTTCACAAATGACATTGTTATTATTATTTTATGACTATCAGAAAGAGTGTAATTTGCACCTATTTTGAATAATTATATTGAATTGAATTGACACTAATACTAGTATGAGAGAGTAGCTTAAAGTTAATTGAATCCGTAGGGTTGATCCTGCTTACGACTCCTGAATCACCCTATATACTTTGGTACCGTCTTGTTAGCTACGTATGTATATGTCGCAGGATAATTTGATAATCCGTCGTTTCGCGAAAATCCTAGGAAAATTGGATACTATGGAGTAGAAAACTCCTAATAAAACCAAGTCGGACGGAGCCCCGCTATGCGGGGCTCCTTTTTACGGTAGAAAAAGACATGCTAACATAACCTAACCTATTTAACGAAGCGGGGCTCCGTCCGACTTGGTTTTATTAGGAGTTTTCTACTCCATAGTATCCAATTTTCCTAGGATTTTCGCGAAACGACGGATTATCAAATTATCCTGCGACATATATAATGTTACGCTCTAGATAACTTTCAGCTCATAATCTCCTAATATCCTTGAATTCGTACCTAGCTGAGTTCCGAGAAATCGGTACTGCGAGTTATTGAAAAAACCGGCCAAGTGCGAGGCGGTTTCGCGCACTGAGGGTTCCGTACACTACACACCCTACCCTACCTTACTCTACCCTACCCTACTTTACCCTACCCTACCATACTCTACCTTACCCTACACTATAATCCATAATCCATCCATTCACAATTTGCAAATTACGTGTCAAAATCACATTCCAAAAACACTCAAAAACGGACTACACTACACTACCTTACCCTAAACTACACTACACTACCCTACACTACCGTACATAAGAACCTTCTCCTGACAATAACGAACTCGACAAAAAAAGTATCAGCGAAATCAGTCCAGCCGTTCACGCGTGATGCGATATATATATATATATAGATACAGACAGCTTTTTAAAACAAACAGATTCCATTCAGAAATATTAAAAAAAAATAATTAAAAATTAATTTATTTGGAAAAAACTACGGGTACAAAAATGTGTACGATAGCAACTGCATTAGTCGAGGACTGTGTCGCAGTTACTAACGCCCACCTCCGGAAGAAATGACGTTAATATTTCATTTCATTTCATTTCACATTATTTAATTTACGGGTACGAAACAGTACAAACATCAAATACAACAAAATACAAACAACAACGAGTACAACAAACAGACTAAAAGACAAACTTTAATTTGTAGTTAAAAAACGCCGTAGAAATATCGTTTCCTGTATGGAGGGGCCCATATACAAGCTTTTGAGACTGACCTAAAACCCGATGTATGTATTTTGTTAACTATTATCTAACTAACGCAATTAAAAACCGGCCAATAGCGAGTTGGACTCGCACATGAAGGGTTCCGGGTCTATCGTACAAGATTCAACACTATGCACTTTTAAAATGCTTATCACGTTAAAAAATAACTTTTCTGAAGAGCCTCTCCTTTGGTTATTTCGTTTGATTGTTTTAATGTTATAGCGGCAATGGAAATACACACTCTGTTAGAATTTCAGTAGTCTACCTATTACGGTTCAAGAAATACAGTCCGCCAACAAACAGACGGACGGGCGGACATACATATTATACATGCTTATACCCTATTTGTTTTAGCATGGTAATACAAATCATTGCCCCTGCCCATACCACAAACTCGAAATTTTTAGCGATAGTTTTAATAACCCATACTATTTAGCGACAAATTGTTTATCTCTAGCGTTTTATAATACTTTGGCGTAAAACGCAAAGCAATAACCTCAAAATGTATAAAAGTGAGTAATATTTCTGAATGGAATCTGTTTGTCTTAAAAGCTGTCTGTATCAATATATTTATATAAATATAAATGAACCCCTATTTCCCTTGGTCATCGCATCACGCGTGAACGGCTGGACCGATTTCGCTAATTCTTTTTTGGTGAGTTTTTATTGTCAGGAGAAGGTTAAGGTTGAAGGTGTAGGGTAGAGTAGGGTTGAGTAGGGTAGGGTAGGGTAGAGTACAGTAGGGTAGGGTAGGGTAGAGTACAGTAGGGTAAGGTAGGGTAGGGTAGGGTAGTGTAGTGTAATGTAGTTTAGGGTAGGGTAGGGTATGTAGTGTAGTGTAAGGTGGTAAGAAATTCGCCGGGACAGCTTATTTATTATAAATGATATCATTTGCATGTACCTATTTTTTACCGACTTCAAAAAGGAGGAGGTACTAAGTTCGACTGCATATATATATTTTTGAATGTATGTTCACCGATTTTTCCGTCAATTGTGGACCGATTTTCAAAACTCTTAAAGAGTATACTCCCGAGGGGTCCCATTGTCACCAAGTCAGGTTCTGATGATGGGATCCCAGGGAAATCGGGGCAACCCTTCAAAAATAATGAAAAATTTGAATTTTAAAGACACTAATTACGTGATTAAATGTTTTCTAAAGCTATTAATACACTTGCGTCTGTTAGTCATATTCTCATGTTGATAAGCTGATGTAGGAAGGTACAACTCCTTAACGGTTAGGAGTTCCAGGAAAATTCATTTTAATGTTATACATAGATATATACGTAGGTATGCATAGACCGATAGTTGTATTTCTTCAGGTTATTCAGATGAGCTGATGATGGACGATTTAACTCCTTAACTTTCATGCTGCTGAGATGATAATGGAAGCCACAGGACTCTGTATCTGTTAAAGAAACACATGTATTATGATTTGATAATTTCTATCGGTGAGTATAGGTGATTGGATTTAACGTTGTTAGATAGATAGTATTACCACTAAAAATAAAGAAAACAAAAAAAAGTTAAAAAAAACTTAAAACCGACTTCAAAATGAAATTCACTCAAAAGTGTGAAATAATATTATTATACTTAAATACATAACATTAACCAACAATAACGAAATCAAAGGCGGGTACGAATTAAATTAGGGGCTTAAAATTTTTTTGAGGTCGGTACCAGTACACAGTTGATTACGTATTAAATGGTTTAGATTCGATGGTTTGCTGACACCGACCTCAAAAAAATATTTAAGCCTCTAATTTAATTCGTACCCACCTTTGTTTTCGTTATTGTTGATTAATGTTGCGTATTTATGTATAATAATATTATTTCACACTTTTGAGTGAATTTCATTTTGAAGCCGGTTTTGAGTTTTTTTAAACTTTTTTTTATTTCTTAACATTTTTTATTTTTTTAATGTGTTTGAATATTATCTCCTAAATTAATTGATCAAAAAACACTTTAAATAGTGTAATATTTATTATACGAGACAATGCAATAGTAATAGTTTAATTTACGACGAAAATTTCAACTTAATCGATAATAATTAAGAATTGCATCTGTAAAAATGTAATTTCGAACTTACACCTTTCCGTTACAAGCAATGAGACGCGCCAGATGACACGAACATTTGGATCCGCCATTTTAATTTCGTCATTCCGTGACGTTTATCGTTTCCAATTATTGGATTAGAAATGTCGTAGCTTAGCAGAATTAGACGAGGTTTATTGAAACAAAATTCTTGGTAGTATGGTTGAGTTTACCTCAGTTAGCGTATGCCCTAATCGTCACCTCTGAGGCTTCAACGGTGCCCGTCTAATCGTGTTAGCGCTCAGGCTGTTGACTCCTGTATTGTTCGACTCAAATGACAAATAATAATCTGAATATTCGACTAACCGGTGGTCCAGTGGTCAGCTACCCTGCCTGCTGGGCTTAGGGTTGTGGGTTCGATCCCCATTCAGGGAAAATATTGATTCATGTAAAGGACAGGGTTGTCTGCTATGTGTTTGAGTGTTTCTTTATTCTTTTGCATGTATTTAAGCGGGGGTGTATAAAAATTGGTGTAGGATCCGTTAACTGGAGGTTCTACACATCATACTGAACAACTGTTCCTTGATAACCCATAGTAAAACTCTTCATACAAATTAATCACCTGATTTACCAATTTTGTGTATTTTTGTATGGAGCGTTGAATATTTTTTTAAATTGAGTATACGTCCCTTGCCGTATTTATATTAGCTCATATACGTCCCCACCGAGGGGCTCGAACCTACCCTGAATCAGGGCGATTAGGCCTTAGTCGACCACACGGGCCCAGTGCGGGTTGGTCGACTTCACACACAACCTTCGAGTTTCTTCGCAGGCCTGTGCACGTTTCCTCACGATGTTTTCCTTCACCGTTAAAGCAATCGGTAATGATATGTACGTAAGTTTTTGAAAAACTCATTGGTACATTGGCCGTCTAGATTTGAACCCGGTACCTCTGGTTAGATGGACCGAGTCGTTACCGGTTGAGCCACCGACGCTTTTTGTATACATTGCCATATACATTATGTAGAATAGAATACCCAGTTTTTGTAACATCATGTATAAGTATATCAGTCTCCGGTTTTCATGAACTAGGTGTTGGGCCCAGATGACCGTTAGCTTAGATTTATAATTAGAGCGTGGTCGGTGGCGTAATGGCTAAGGGCTGCTACCTCCTGTCCGGGAAGTCGTGGTTCGAATCCTGCCACCAATGTGTTATTAAATTCCGATTTCATATATGCGTTTATCCGTCGCTCTTACGGTGAGGAAAGCATCGTGAGGAAACCTGCACACGCCTGCGGAGAAACTCGAACGAAAGTTGAGTGTGAAGTCGACCAACTTGCACTGGGCTCGCGTGGTCGACTGAGGCCCCATCGCTTTAATTCAGTGTAGGCTTGAACCCCTCGGTGGGGACATATATGAGATGTTATGATGATGACTTAGCTTAGAGTGACCAGCACACAGTTACTTACGTATCAAATGTTTTAGATTTTATGGTTTGCTGACACCGACCTCAAAAAAATATTTAAGCCCTTAATTTAATTCGTATCCACCTTTGATTTCATTATTGTTCGTTAATGTTGTGTATTTAAATATAATAATATTATTTCATACTTTTAAGTGAATTTAATTTTGAAGTCGGTTTTTAGTTTCTATAAACTTTGATTTTTATTTCTTTATTTTTAGTGATAATGCTATCTATCTAACAACGTTAAACCCAATCAACTACTTACCAATAGAAATTATCAAATCATAATACATGTGTTTCATTAATAGATACAAAGTCCTGTGGCTTCCATCATCGTCTCAGCAGATGATGATGGACGATTTAACTCCATAACATGAAAGTCCATCATAAGCTCATCTGAATAACCTGAAAGAATACAACCTATCGGTCTATGCATACCTACGTATATATCTATGTATAATATTAAAAGAATTTTCCTCCAGCTCCTAACCGTTAAAGAGTCGTACCTTCCTTCATCAGCTTATCAACATGAGATGATGACTAACAGACGCAAGTATTTTAATAGCTTTAGAAAACATATGACTCACATAATAAGTGCCTTCGTAATGAGTAATTTGAGGATTGCTCTCAATTTCCCTGGGATGCCATCACCAGATCCTGACTTGATGACAATGGGACCCCCTCGGGAGTATACTTTTTCGAATGAAAAAATAATTTTGAAAATCTGTCCCCAATTGGCGGAAAAATCGGTGAACATACATAAAAAAAAATATACAGTCGAACATAGTACCTCCTCCTTTTTTAAAGTCGGTAAAAAAAAACACGAAGAGATCCGTAGAAAAAACCAAAGTAACCGGCATAGCCCTTAAGAATCGCTTAATTAAAGTTCAATTACCAATACGTAATCAAACTGTTTTTCCGCCATATTTTAAGACCTCAGGTGGCAGTCCGTCTATTCCCCGGTGCTTTGTTATTCTTAAGCCTCTTTATATCTTCTCGGACCTCTTCGAAAGTTGGAGGCCACCTCATTAACATTGTCGCCAGTGGTGCGGTGCGTAGATTAATGGGAGGGGGGAGGGGATAGTTCAGCAGCCGCTCTCTCTCTTATCGTGTGGCACAATTAACTGTGCTATCCAAGGGATAGACGGCGGTTGCCTAGTGCAGCCGCTCTCTCTCTTATCGTGTGGCACAATTAACTGTGCTATCCAAGGGATAGACGGCGGTTGCCTAGTGCAGCCGCTCTCTCTCTTATCGTGTGGCACATTTAACTGTGCTATCCAAGGGATAGACGGCGGTTGCCTAGTGCAGCCGCTTTCTCTCTTATCGTGTGGCACAATTAACTGTGCTATCCAAGGGATAGACGGCGGTTGCCTAGTGCAGCCGCTCTCTCTCTTATCGTGTGGCACATTTAACTGTGCTATCCAAGGGATAGACGGCGGTTGCCTAGTGCAGCCGCTTTCTCTCTTATCGTGTGGCACAATTAACTGTGCTATCCAAGGGATAGACGGCGGTTGCCTAGTGCAGCCGCTCTCTCTCTTATCGTGTGGCACAATTAACTGTGCTATCCGAGGGATAGACGGCGGTTGCCTAGTGCAGCCGCTCTCTCTCTTATCGTGTGGCACAATTAACTGTGATATCCAAGAGATAGACGGCGGTTGCCTAGTGTTGCACTTACCATCATCCGCGGTCACGTGTAGGGTATTTAGATTTACACTTACTGACGTGTGCAACGTGACCTTCATACACAACTGAAATCAGATGTGCAGGTTTCCTCACGATGTTTTCCTACACCGTTAAAGCAACTGGTAAGTATTATGAACGTAAGCTTTGAAAAACTCATTGGTATATTGGCCGTCCAGATTTGAACCCAGGACCTCTGGTTAGGAGGACCGAGTCGTTACCGGTTGAGCCACCGATGCTTTGCAAGAGCATGAAGAGATGCAAATAGTTGCGTTATCGACCCTTGACTTCCTCGCTAACCGTTACCAGGTTGTTACCTCGCGGACTGAGGCATACCCTGGACACTTCATACAACGGGCCAGAAATAACATTTCAAAAAAGGAATGACGGAACAAACAAAATGGCGACAAAATCCTATACGTCCGACAACCAAACTGTAACCAATCTGTATCAATCTGCGGGTGACGGAGGGGGTGAGGACGTAATCTTGAGAGCGGCAGCGAGTATCCATACTGTATGTTAGTACTAATAATATACTTTGACTGAGGGTTCCGTACCAAAACATCTGTGGGGTACGAAAACTAAAGAAGATCCTCCTCGATATCGCTAGTTTCTTTACACTTAATAATTGAAAACGCTAAACACGTTAAAAAACCGACTTCCATCGCAACAAATTAGTACCTTTTTGCATTATTATTTTTGGTTTTTGTTAATTTTCTACTAAAGTACTACACCGATTTTGATAAAATTTATATGGGACCACACGGGAAGCACTAGCTTTCAAATAAAAAAGAATCATAAAAATAGGTTCACCCAGTCAAAAGTTCTGAGGTAACAAACATAAAAAAAAAAAAAAACGGTTGTCTGTAAAGTCGGTTTACTGACGATAGTTGAACGTGACAACGTCATAAGAAAATACTGATGGAATGGTTTCATAATATCGAAAGAATCATTACCTTTATCGCCGCAATTATTTCGTGCGTGCAGCCGGCTCCATCGAAAACGGAACGCCTCACGGAACGCCTCAGAGCGAGGTAACGACGGAACGCCTCAGAGCGAGGTAACGACGCATTTTTTCGTGCGTGCAGCCGGCTCCATCGAATTATAAGACGTTATCACGTCAAAAAAAAAACATACAGACGAATTGAGAACCTCCTCCTTTTTGGAAGTCGCTTGAAAATAATCTCGTTTCTTGTATTAGGACCCTTTACCATTTTATTATTTTTACTATTTTTTGTTATTTGTTATTTGGCAACAGAAATAAACTGTGAAATTTCAACTGTCTACCTATTACGGTTCATGAAATACAGTCCGCTGACAGACAGACTGACGGAGAGACAGACAGCAGACAGCTTTGGGTTCGGAACCCTATAAATTACATTAAATTCATTCTCCTATAAATAAATAATAAATAAATATTCTGGGACAAATCACACATGGTCATCTGCCCCAAAGTAGGATTCCCTGTGTTATGGGTTACCAGAGACTGATATACATACTTATATACGTTTAAATACATACATATATAGATATATTTAACACCCAGACACAGAGCATACAAATCAGCTCATCACACAAATGCTTTCCCTGGGTGGGGATCGAACCCACAACCCTCGGATCAGTAGTCAAGGGCACTAACCACTGAGCCACCGAGTCAGTCAATGTTCCATAAGTTCTCCTTGTTAAGAAAAACGGGACAACTCCATTTATAAACAGCGGAAAACATAATCGTATACTTCTTATGCTAGTGTTGTTGACTAAAGAAAGTTCACACCGACTAGAGAACCTCCTTTTTATCAAGCTTTTATTAGCTTCACCTGTATGTACAAATTTGTAACCGACTCCTTTGCACTCGATTTTGACCCACTTTAAACGGACAAATTAAATTCTATCTTTGTACACTTATCAAGAATCAGTGACAATACAATAATTTCGTAAGTTTATCTCATTATGCTAAATTAAAAACTAAAAAATAAATATAGTTTAAAAAAACTAAAAAAAACACGCTTTTAAAGCACATCAAACTAAATAGTGAAAAATAATTCTTAATACAAGCTTAAAACAATAATGAACGAAAAATACTAGTATTATTGTGAAAAAAGCGTGGGTTGCTCGATATACGAAAAATATATCACAAAGCGCCCCACGCTTTTTTCACAATTATACTAATATTTTTCGTTCGTTATTGTTTTCAGCTTTTCCCCGTTGCATTGGGGAATCTTGGTAAGTCCGCTTCCATCTTCGGCATCATCGTCACTTACCATCAGGTGAGATGATGCCAAGAGCTTACCAATTGAGAATAATAACAAAAATAATATTAAGAACTATTTTTCACTTTTTAGTTTGATGTACTTTAAAAGCATGTTTTTTCAAACTATTTTATTATGGGTCCGAACGGGTGCCAACGGGACCCTATTACTAAGCTTCCGCCGGTGTCGGTATGTCTGTCTGTCAGCGGGCTGTATTTCACGATTCGTAATACAGTTAAAATTATCACAGAGTGTGTATTCCTATTACCGTTAATGTATTAAATTATAAATTATTAATCATCATCAAAGAATGTGCGCTATGCTTAAAGTTGCCTTTGCGCAAGCCCACATATGACTGTATATTGTGTTGATGATGGTGCCCATCTTTTCAAATGGTATATCGTCAAGTTTTTACTTAATTTTTTAATAGTTGGATACATATTTATTTCATTATATTTTTTGTAATACTTACTGATACATTTTTTTTATTTATTCTTTATCTCTTTTAAAAAAAATGCTAACGTAAGGTAGGTATCTACTTTAATTTCGCTTAAGAGGATTGTGTCTTTAATGTGCTACTACTATCATAATTTTTGTAACTTTCTTTTTATCAAATAAATAAAAATAAAAAAAAACTAAAAGTAAATGGGGGGCTACAAGGAAGGTGATTTTTTTGAAACGTGAAAAGTATTTGAAAGTAAATTGTTAAATCTTGTACAATGGAACGGAACCCTTCGTGTGCGAGGCCAACTCGCACTTGGCCGGTATTTTAATTGCGTTAGTTAATAGTAAACAAAATACATACGTCCGGTTTTAGGTCAGTCTCAAAAGCTTTCAAACGTTGTGTTGTGGGTTAGACCCTGAGACGAAGGTATAGTAGACCCCAATTTTGCATAAAGGACGGACGGTCCGTTTAGAATTTCATTTGAGAGCGAAAATTGCCGACTATTGCTGACGACAGCGCGTCTTCTCAACATCTACTGGAGGTATATGCAAATATGCGGTCGAGCGTCGGTGGCGCAAAGGCAAGGGCCGCTACCTCCTGTCAGGGAGGTCGTGGTTCGAGTCCTGCCACGTACCAATGTGTTTCCGAATTTCGATCTCACATGTACGTTTATACGACTCTCTTACGGTGAAGGAAAACATCGCGAGGAAACCTGCACACATATTATGCGAAGAAACTCGAAGGTTGTGTGTGAAGTTGACCAACCCGCACTGGGCCTAAGGGCCGCGACTAAGGGCCGATCGCCCTAATTCAGGCTAGGCTTGAGCCCCTCGGTGGGGACGTATATATATAAGCTGATGTGATGTGATGATATGCAAATTCTCATGGTATTATTCGTACGTTGTGGTCGCTGACAAGTTACCAAATCTATTTGTGCACGACTTACGTAAATTGACCATTTGTGGCACGACGGGTAAGAGTAGGTATGTAGGGCGTGGGTTTAAAACCGTACGTGCACATATAAATAGGTAATTTAATTGTGAATTAAAACCGTACGTGCACATATAAGTAGGTAATTTAATTGTGAATTAAAACCGTACGTGCACATATAAATAGGTAATTTAATTGTGAATTAAAACCGTACGTGCACATATAAATAGGTAATTTAATTGTGAATTAAAACCGTACGTGCACATATAAATAGGTAATTTAATGTGAATTAAAGACCACAGACCACTTTTAAAAGAGCGGCAGGTATTTTGTTTTATAAACAATGAAAATGGGAGAACATATTGAACTAGCTTTTTTCCGCGGCTTCGCCCGCGTGGATATCGTTTTTATGACTGTCTTAGAGGGTGCGTGGTGCGCGAGCCACAAGCGGCTCGCGAGCGTGGCCCTGAATTTTCTCCATATTCCTCGGGAACTATGTCTGGATATGCTGTAAATCATGTCATTTCCCACCCCCTCAACCATCTCTGCGCAAAAAATCACACAATCCATTGTTCCGTTGAGATGTTAAAGAAATTAACCAAAAAAGAGTATATTTTCAGTTATCTTAGGAAATGCATCGGGCTATGCTATTTACTAGAGCTATACGAGATAAAAAGTATGTCCTTCCTTTTGACACAGGCTACTTGCATGCCAAATTTCATTAAGATTGGTCAGGGACTTGAAGCGTGAAAAGGTAACAAACAAACACATTTTCATATTTATAATATTATATAAGTAAGGATGGAAAGAATTTGGGTTTTGAAAACACGTGTCACAGTTTATTCAAATTGTGACAAAGGAAAAAGGTCAAATAAAACAAAAGAAGAAAAGAGTTGCCGCGTTACACAATATTTTTACTCAACTTCCCATAAGGTGGGTTACGTTTTTTGGATGTAAGTATGTGTTTATGTTTATTTCTTTGGCTAAGCCTGTACCACACCCAAACAAATGATGAAGCAAACAAAATGACGGCGAAATCCTATACGTTCGAAAACCAAATTATAACCAATCTGGGTGACGAGGGGGTGAGGTCGCAATCTAGAGAGCGGCAGGGAGTGTCTATACTGTATGTTAGTACTAATAAATATACTTTGCCTGTACCCAAAGACACATGATGGATTTTGACGTGCGAGGTGTCGTTAGATTTCGTGAGTGACATAGGATAATATTTAACCCGACGGGCCAGAAAGAGAGGGGTAATGTTTTTATTCAGCCGGGTTTTCAATTTTCAACTTAATTGGTTAGGATAATGGTAGAGTGGTACCCCTTTTGCAGACTTGTAAGGTTGTGAAACACCTAATTGATTTGTATAAGAAATTCCATTTTTAGGGTTCCGAAATAAAAATAGCAAAAAAAAGAATCCACATAATTAAGTTATATATGTTCGTCCGTCCGTCCGTACGTCACAGTTAATTTTCTCTGCTACTATTAGAACTACAATAATTAAAATTATAGAGCGTCGGTGGAGCAATGTCAAGGGAAGCTACCTTATGTTCGGGATCGTGGTTCGAATCCTGCCACGTACCAATGTGTTTTCGAATTTCGATTCCATATGTACATTTATCCGACGCTCTTACGGTGAAGGAAAACATCGTGAGGAAACCTGCACACGCCTGTGAAAAAAGTCGAAGGTTGTGTGTGACGTCGACTAACTCGCATTGGTCCCACGTGGTCGACTAAGGCCCGATCGCTCAAATTCAGGGTAGGCTCGAGCCCCTCGATGGGGACGTATATGAGCAGATATGATGAATTAAATTTACTACACAGATGTAAAATGATGACCCAAATTTAAAATTAAGTAAATATGTTAAAAAATAGATTTAGGGTGCCCCCCCCTATATGTAAAAGGGGATTTTTTTATTGTAATTCTCGTGTGGGGTATCGTTGGATAGGTCTCATAAAAAAAAATATTGAGTTCCGAAGTGATGCTTTTCGTGTTCAACTATGAGATTTAAAAAGACACTAGACATTATTAAAATGAGCAAACAAAAATAATTTTGGTGATGTTTTTACTCCCGCTTCCATCAAGATATAGTACATTACTGCAGCGGCCAGCAAAAGAGGCATTGATGGATGAACGTGTAAATGTGGGCCGAGGTTTCACACATACCGACGACGCACACATAAGAGTTCGTAAGTCCATCAATTCCTAGTTGTGGCCAGGGCTTGTATAGTACTTCAATCAAGTAATGCGTGGAAATTAAAATTTCAATAATTACTTTTCAAAGTCAATGGCAAACAACGAACAACAATAATTTTTCACGCGCCAAAGTGTTCATTTGTTTTTTTTCTTCAATAAACAGCGTTCTTTTAGCAAGTCAGTTCGAAATTTTAATAAATTATTGATAAGTTACCTCCTTGGTTGCCATGTTTCGAAGTAAATATAGTTCCATTTTTAAATTACACGACAGATAGGAGTTCACAATACGTAGTAATTTATTTGGCCGCTAAACACGACAGATATGGATTTTCATACAACTTTTGCGGCCCGCTGCTCGCATGTATTTGGCCAGTACAGCAATTTCGATTTATCTCGAAGAAGGTTGTCAAAATAATGCTCAAATTTCCAAGCAATCTGGGAAATTGTATTTTTGCTCTTCGATATCTGAGTGCAAACGCCGTTTTTATTCGCTAGAGGATAAAGTAAATATCTGAGTGCAAAAGCAGTTTTTATTCGCTAGAGGATAAAGTAAATTGAATTTAGAACATCGTGAATTCAAAACATTATTATACCTATTTACTTCTTCCTCCATGGTGCTGAATTTATCATACAACCCTTTTTTAATTTGTTAAAAACTCAGACTCGGAACCTTCTTGGTGTACTTTTTTTATTTGCTTTGCCCGCGACATTTTCTTTTCACGTCATATTGTTAAAACCTTAGGTTAAAAACAAGAAACTTGAAAACAAGTTAAAAACCTA
Source organism: Coleophora flavipennella (assembly GCA_947284805.1). Lineage (NCBI taxonomy): Eukaryota > Metazoa > Arthropoda > Insecta > Lepidoptera > Coleophoridae > Coleophora > Coleophora flavipennella. Next base: position 6,758,205 of record OX369283.1, on the reverse strand, counting down.
CAATGAGCGATTCTGGCGTCGAGAAAGTTTATTTGACGCCAACAGGATTGACTGAAACTCTTTGTAATGCGCAAATGTTTTTTTTTTCCATTTAGTGATTTCCTCGCTGAGGTGGAATGAAAAGTTACGTGTTGCACTCGAGTGCAAAGATTTTTCACCTCGTGCTCTTTTGATTCCCTCGCTAACGCTCAGGATTCTAATTTAGACTCCTTCGCTTGCTCGGTCATCAAAATTGAGCACGCGGTTAAAAAGCAACTTTGCACTCTTGTATAACAATTAACTATTTGACTGCACCTCCTCATCTACACGGCGCGACATATTGGAAACTTTGGTCGCAGGGATTTGGATTTTTCTTGACAATAGGCTAGTTGACAATATTTGGAAATTATTTTAAAACTATAGCTAAGCATCTATTTCACCCCAAAAATATATTATATTAAGAAAAATAGGTGTTTTACATTAGTATTTTGAGTTTTTAGAAATGAACTTGAAATTTACCGCGAAAAAGGCCAAGACTGTCATGGCGTCTTGAATGACGTCACACCTCGCGAAACAGCCGTGTTTGTATATGTCAGTCAATTGTGTTTTCTAATAAATAATGAATTCCTCGTTTTATAAATACTGTATAGTGCCCCAATGTAAAAGTACAACGATAAAACGCCAAACAAATTATTCATATACGTTCCAAACAATAAACAAATACGAAGAAAGTGGTTAAAAATGGCAAGGAGGCAAGATGCTCTTACTTTATCAATTGATTCCACAATTTATTTCTGTGAAGATAATTTTGATGTAAGTATTGAACACAACGTGATGTATCTATTTATAAAGTAGGTTTTTGCACCATAACAAATCTACAATACGTAGATTGGGGACTGGGTACTAACATAGGGACTGGTAACTGCTAATTAAATAAGACTTTGTTTGTTCTTCACATAATACTTACATAGAAGTTTTAACATTGCGAAACTCCGATGAACAAAAGTCGGTGTTCATTGCAAAAAATTTGCCAAGCATAACGGTGTCAATTTTGAGTAAATTACTGCTGTTTGCTTTGTTAAATCCTGATTCCATGGCAAATTATACCTGTCTTTCAAGATGAAACTAAAAACGAACTGTATTAATTTAACAATAATTGCTGAAAACTCGAAATAACCTGTTCACTTTATACGAAAATGACAGATACAACATAGCGTTTCGCGCTCATTTCGCGAGGCGTGACGTCACGTTTCCATGCGCTTCTCTGATTGGCGTTTAATGTCACGTGATTAAACGCCTCATTTCGTCGATTTTATTTTCCAAAAATATTATTAATCTTTTATTATTTTAATAGAAAAGTTGTTTTTTTGTTTACTAATTATGATGGTTAATCATTAGAAACTCAAAGCCATCCGATTTATTCTTAGTGGAAACAAGCCTATTACAAAACATATGAAAGTGATTTTTTGTAACCTGATTCTTCATTTCAATATTGTAACTTTTCTTTGTCAGTTCATTTCTTGATTTTTCACAAATGACATTATGTAATTACTATTTTATGACTATCAGAAAGAGTGTAATTTGCTCCTGTTTTGACTAATATACTTGAATCTTGAGTCAGTTGCAGAAATACGATTCGTTCACTTTTATAATAGAAAAAAAATATAATTATCAAGGAAACCTTTTTTAAAACAGAGATTTGAATTGTACAGTTAAACCAGACCGATTTAAACCTCTCCATTTGGCAATTAGTCTAAACACATATTTCAATATGCCAGTTGGATATTTTAAAAATAATTGTACTTTTTAACTGAAACAATAAAACATTAAATAAGTATGAAAGTGTGGTTATTTTCTTTACTCTTTACACGTAAAGAAAAAAACAGAGACAACTGTTCCAATCAATGCCTCGCTATTCTCACGATGGAATTGTAACATTCTATGTTACTGTTGCGCTTCAAAGACTGTGCCAGACGTGACATGTCAGCCTTTAACATTGACCACCATTGACCAGAAAAGCTCGTTGAGGATAGAGACGGGTAGCGCAAGTATGTGGGAAAGAGTGACAAGTTGTGTGATATGATAAGACCTGGTTCAAACTGTTATCCGAACGGAGGCGCCAAAAACATCAAGCTCGCTCCAATTCATCTATCGGGAAGTACCCTTGTCAGTCCTGCGGTAGACTGTGATGCTCTCGCATCGAGTTGTACAATTCATAAAAACAATGTTTATGTTACCGTAACATTTTAAATTCCTTTAGATTATAATCTAACAGGATTTATTTCGCGAGATTGTGAACTGTCGAAAGATTGTGAACTGTGTCATATTGTTTACAATTTCACTAGTGACATTGTAAACTCACTAGTGAAATTACAATAACACTAAGCGAAGTGAAAAACGCTAAATAAATGAGCTCGCGAAGCGAGCGATGTTAGGTTAGGTCAGGTTTAATTGCGAGGCTCCCCCCTTGGGTAGCAGAATGCTTCGCAGCAGAAGAAATAATCGGTTTTATTCGGAGGTACAAGAATAGGCCGTGAAATTGTGATCCGATTCACAATTTACCGTTATATTATAATCTAACTAGTGAGATTGTAATATCGCGGTTTTCAAAATACCCTGGTGACATATCCAGGACACTGACTAAATCGTCTGTTACAGACGCATAAGGCCACTGTGTGTGTGTGTGTGTATATGCCCTTTATATATCTACTTGTTTCTTGTAGCTTGTAATTAAAGATGGATAAGCTAGCTTTAAAGATTTCAATCAAATTTAATTTCCAAGAAGGAATTTAAGTAGGTTAAGTAGGAAACTGAAACCACAAGGATCCAAGGAGGAAAGTTATGTAATCTGCCCCGCCCCGCGTCAACGATTAAAAGCCTGTCTCGCGTTACGTTGGTTTATTCCGCTCTTGTCCACGATATCGTTTCATAACGTAGCAAGAGTTCACTTTAAGTTCAAATCAATGCGGGCTTCAACGCGGCTGTTACGTTGAAACCAAACTCCTAATTCTCGATTTTTACATGTTTTTATTACTTTTCTTCACTTTCAAGAAGTTATAATCCTATAGGATACTATCCGTACATCTGAGTCCCTGTTCATCTTTAAAAAAAGACTTAGGGATCACTACTGTAAGCTGTGTAATTGCTGAATATATATAATAATATATATATTATTTCTGTGGTTATTATGTATTATAATATGTATGTTACATGTAAGCATTATGTATATATAACTTTTATTTATTTCTTAATTCCTATTGAATTACTGTTTTATGTTTATTTACATAATATTTATTTGTCTTGATTTATATTTTATATAAGTATATATGTATTATTTAGTTTTTTTTTTATCTGCAGCCACCCGCATTTAGCCTTTTACCTACCAAGTCCTACCGGTTACCTTAAGGTTGCCTGGAAGAAATCGCTAAAAGCGATAAGGCCGCCTTTGCACTGTACATTTTTAAATTAAGTGTCTGTAAAGTTTTTTGGTATGCAATAAAGAATATTTATTATTATTATTTCAATTTATAAACTTAAGCTGCTCTGCTCACTTGGCACGAGGCAAAGTGGCAGGAGCACCTCCAGCGGAAGCACAGTCAGCTTATTATTATTATTATTATAAAAATGTGTTCAATTAAAATGAAAGGTGTCACCGATTTTTGTGTGTTGGTTTCTTTTAACATTAACTATTTGTTATCGAGGAATTTCGCAATTAATGCAAAAAAACAGGGTCTACAGGATATTTTTTTACATCAAAAGTGGTTATAGTTTTATAATTGTATTTAATTAAATAGATTTTTATTACTTTAAGCAAGTTATTTATTTTTCCATAGTAATAGCTTTACGCAGTCTTTCAATAATTTGAATTGAATGTTGTGATTTGACCCATGTTAGGGCCTTAAGTGTCAAACAAAGTTATCATCCTAAACGTCCGTTGTTCGTCTTCAGTATATTAATAAGAGGTTCCTTCCCCTCTAATATGGTTGATGGGAGCGATGGCTGACTCTCGCGTTATACTCGTGACCGGGTGCTGTCCGTGTGATCTGGCCTACTCTTGTTGGTTTCAATGACATTCAATAATTGTGTATATAACTTTTCGTGTCATATTGTTTTCATGTTTTAATGTCATAATCTGGTTTATTTCTAGTATTTAATTTTGATATTATTAACTAATTAATTATTGTTTATTTCTTGATTTTTCACAGATGAAATTATGTTATTATTAATTTATGACTATCAGAAAGAGTGTAATTTGCACCTATTTTGAATAAATACCTTGAATCTGAATCTTGAAAGGTCAGCGACCGCAACTCTACCCTGCCCACATAATGTACATGTAAAATTGTAGAATCCCGGCAAATACAGCTTGATTAAGATAACTCGATCGTAAGCTTAGGAGTTTGTTAATTAGGTAAACAAAATAAATCACAGACCTTATATATCACTTCGTAAGGACGATTTCATCGGTATTGAACGTGGGGCCAAGTGGAGCCCATATTGTCAGTTAGAAGGGACTGTCAATCTAGTTGCTTTGACTGTCCAAGGAGGTATTGGGGCCAGCTTCTCTGGTGTCACGAGCGGGGACCGAACTACTAGCGTGCCTCTAACTCCTATACCTAACTGAAGAGCAGGTAGTGGTTCCTTTCACGATGGACATCAAGCGTCTTGGCGGCAAGAACTATACCACAGATGGTCCCTGCCTTCGTCTAACGGTGATAGAAGGTATAGCGGCCCTCACTATATATGAACTTAACCGACATGTAGCTCAGTGAGGATGCTGTATTATTACTTGATCATACAGGCAGGGTTGGCTGATTTACCCCGATCCGAAAAATCCGACGGTTTTTGACGAAAGAGGTTTTTTATAACTCTTGTAAAAAATGATAGTCCATTGGTAAAAATTTTTACTCTACATAAAAATCTATCTTCTAGCATGGTACCACCTTATATCTTCCCCAAGGTGTCGTAAGAGCCGACTAAGGGATCAAAAACGCGGAGAATGGGCAGCATCGCCCCCCGCTTCTGGCGCGTACCAGCGCTATCAGCATATACCAGGCCGCTTCTCTCTGATCCTCCCCTTTACAAGCAACGACTTAAGCCGAGGTCCGTGCCCATCTGGACGCCTATAGGCAGTTGCATCTTTTTGCTTTTACTTTAGTAAGTTAACCTAGTGGTTGAGTGGCCTAATCATCACATACAAAACTAGGCTGTTTAGCATACAAATTTATCAGCAGATTAACCAATTTTGTATGGGTTTAATTTCTTTATACTATTGACTATTGGTTTATTGGAATGACCAATTCATACGATGTATACTTTCCTCAGTTAACAGATCCTAAACTAATATTGTTACCGCTATGTTACATTGTAAAAATCTTTTGAATAAAAAAAAATCCGTGCAGGTCTTTTAATACGAGTAAATGTCTTTGTTTAAGACGGTGTAACTCTGGGATGAAATTCTGATCGCTATCGTAGGTAGTCGTAACGTAATTCTATTTAAGAGTTTGTTTAAACGAAGTGCAATTGATATCAAGGCGTCCTTTCAAACAAGGCTATCTTCTAATAAAACTGAACATTATTTGCTCGAATGCCACAGAGACGAAGGGTATTGTTTTTCTGGTTTATGTATACAGGGTAACTGATACATAACTGCAAACCTAGCAGCTTGTGATTTAGCGTATAAAACTGAACAACTATCTTCTACATTATATTTTAAAAAATATGGACTTCTCATAATAATTACACATATGATCTGCTTACTTTGTGTTCATCATCATAACAGCCAAAAGACGTCTACGATTTACACAACGAACAGTCCAGCGCTGCCCGCATGCAGCAGTTTCCCGCGACCTTCATCAGGTCTTCGGTCTAACGAAGGGAAAGTTTGCCTACTTTATATTGAAATTCCATTTTTTATTTTGATTTCAGCAAAGTTGTAGACCAAAAAGTTGTAGTTTAATAAGTAGAAGCCCCCTCAAATGCATAGAACACAAGTTGTTTAGTTTCATGAGTAGAAGCCCCTCCTCAAAGTTGTAGAACAAAAGTTTTTCAGTTTTATTAGTAGAATCCCCTCAGATATAGAATAATAGATGTTCAGTTTAATAAGTATCCTCTCAAAGATGTAGAAACCCCTCTCAGTTGTAGAACAAAAGTTGTTCAGTTTCATGAGCATTAACCTGCCTCAAAGTTGTTGAACAAAATTTGTACAGTTTCATGAGCAGAAACCAGCATCAAAGTTGTAGAACAAAAGTGGTTGTTTCGTGAGTAGAAACCTCCCCAAAATTGTAGAACAAAAGTTGTCCAGTTTCATGAGTAGAAGCCTCCCTCAAAGTTGTATAATACAAAAGTTGTTCAATTTCATATTTACACCTGCCCCAGTTGTAGAATAAAAGTTGTTCAGTTTCATAAGATGAAACCTGCCTCAGTTTTTAAACAAAAGCTGTTCAGTTTCATGAGTAGAAGCCTCCCTCAAAGTTGTAAAACAAAAGCTGTTCAGTTTCATGATTAGACACCTGTCACAGTTGTACAACAAAAGTTGTTCAGTTCCATGGGTAGAAATAATCCCTCAACGGTGTATATCAAGAGTTGTTCAGTTTCATGAGTAAAACCTCCCTCAAAGTTGTAGATCAAAAGTTGTTCAGTTTCATAAATAGAAGCCCTCAACGATGTAGAACAAAAATTGTTCATTTTCATAAGTAACTTAATCTCAGTTATGAGATGCATAATTAAACGTACAAGTCAACCTGTAATATGAATGTCTGCTTTTTACAAACGAAAACTACTAAGTAAAAAATAAATTGGCATAAGTCTTTTATCATCCGTTTAATATTCTTATTTATTTTGGTTTTTTTCTTAAAATAAAGCAAAATAAAATAAAATTTCGAAAAAGTAAAAACTTTTAGGTACAAGCTTTTAATATTGCATTGTCACAGGATATACAAAATGCATGCAAAACTTCAGAAGATTGAAACCGGGAAGTGGGTCAAATTTAACTTGCAAGATTTCATTACAGACACTGGGACAGGTGAAACTAAATAAAAGCTTGTAAAAATAAGTGAAAACATCTAGATATTTCTAGAGATTTACAGCTGGCCTTAAACTTGGCAAAATGAGTTCATTTTATTAGCTACATTTGGCAAGCCTTCATTAGTGCAACAGTTTTGGAATCTTCTCTCACGGGATTGTATTCTAACATTTACAACTAACCCCGGGGAAATATTACAAAATAAAAATGTGTGTATCAGCTCCGACACACGACTGGAGTTTACTCCTCACTAACGATTATAAATGTACTGGGGGATGGCGGTCAATTTTACAATTATGACAACGGATTCGTGATTAGGGACCTCAGGGACCCTCAGATATCGAATTTGGAAGCAATCGGCCCAGTAACTAAATAGTTCAAAATCGCCGCCTCTTTTTTCAATTCTGACAGCGGATTCATGATAAGATACTTCAGGGACCCTTAGATATCGATTTTGGAGGCATTTGTTCCACTAACTAAAAAGTTCAAAATGGCGGCCACTTTTTTCAATTCTGACTTCCCCCAGCATATTTATAATCGTTAGTAAGGAGTAAAATCCAGTCGTGCGTCGGTGCTGACACACACACCTTTTTTTTAATTTGTAGTCAGTTAGTTGTATGAGGCCACTAAAGTTGTCAAAACTGTTAATATACTCTAGAGGTTAAGTGTTCGTGTCTCTTTTGTGCAAAATTAGTTCTTACTGTAGTAATTGGAAGTTTTGTCGGTATTCTTGTAGACCGTTTGTAAAACACATCCAGGGAGGGTGTTGAACAGGACCCACCTTCCCCTCCTAAGACCATAGGCCTGTGTCTTAGTGAAAATTTGTGATCGTCTAATTTATTCTGAAGTGGATCCTGCATTAAGTTCCCTACTGATGGAAAGTTATACCTATGGAATAGAAAGTTTCCACGAGATGCATTGCATCTATCGTCTACCATCATATCAGCTCATACACGTCCCCACTGAGGGGCTCAATTCAGAAATTACCAAAATGCGAGTTACATTATTTTTGTCAATTCTAAGTGAAGGGAATTCGTAGACTCCCTCAAGGATGCCTCAATGTTGCATGCAGAGGGTAAAATAAATAAAATGACTTGGTTGAGTCTAAAAATTAATTATGAATTTATTTGACTCAAATTGTGGAGAAACCTTTTTATATAGGCGTAAAACTCCACGTTACATTGCTTAATTTGCGCTATTGTTCTGTTAGTACAAAACTTTCAATGCAGAAGTTACATTGATTTCAGCTCTATATTTTATAGAGCTATTTATTCTAGCATTTAATAGTACAAATTTGATATTATAATAGAATTATACAAGTCCTGTGTGATATCGCTCATTAAATTATGGATGTATATAAATTTGTATTAAATTTGTCTACATAAAGTAAGCTTAGGCTTGAATAAGATAAAGTAGACTTATGGCAGCAACAAAAAGGTAATATAAATATTTTAGATTATACATTTCCGTCAAGCCAACAATACAACAACCACTGTACACTTCTGTAACTTACGGGGAGCCTGGACTTTAATTTGACTACTCAACTTTGACAACTAAAGAGTACACAACTTTACAGCCGTAAGTGCGTCTGGCAAGTCTTTATTACTTAAGTTACATTTTTATAAAGGCTCACATATTATCATTATTATTCTGGACAAGGTTTTAGGTTATAGCGAGCCCTGACTTCTCGCTAGTTCCGGTCTTTCAAGAGTACAATTTGTAAGTATAAAACCACAGGGGTATTGAACATTACAGCTAGCAATAACCATATCTGCTAGTGTTAGATACGACTTGTGAATAGTCAGGCTCAACCAAACTAAAATCATACGTATTCTGTCTTATGAATATTGTTTAAGATGATAGTTAGATTCATTAGCACAAAACAAGATTATTTAGTTAATCACACAGAATCTATCTTTACAATACTTCGCAAATATTATAGAGGTTGTGAGCATTTTAACTGAGGGAGAATTAAACTAAAATGACATACGGAACAAGTCCTTAATGTGACGATTCTGTGAGATTATTTTGCAATCAAACAAGAAGCAATCGTAAAACATACCAAATTCCAGTCTCGCCAACACATCGCGCTTTTATTTTCAATCACTTCACTCAGAACCAAACTCAGGGCTCTTTCCCCGTCAGGAAACGACCGACGCCCTCTAGCCTCTGCCCACGTGTCCCCCTGCCTCTCGCTGACGCTCCGGCGCAGGCCTCAAAGCCACATTCCTCCCGTCGCATTCTCACACGTGTACGCCCAATCGTTCTTTCTCTTTCTGTCTCGTACAAATCTTCTTTCGTTAAATCCTCTGAATCATTCTTCACACAGTCTAACGCATAAAATTGGCAACATGCGTAAGTAAAAGGCAAGCGTCGTGCACATGTTAGAATAGATAAGTATGGCAACCTCGCCGTTTCTCCAGGAATAATAATTCATCCGTCTTAACAACTAATTATACTAGGGTTCCGTGCGGTTCTGAAATAAAGATGGCGTTTCTGGCCATCACACGCCCCTCCCTGATAACGAGAATGTGATGCCTCCAAACATCCGTTCGCGTTTTCACACTGTAAACAGATACAAAATGTTAGACACAGTATAGTCATATTGGAATCTTTCCAATTGCAAAAAATTCCAATTGGATGAGAATTTTTTTTTTCTGGTTGCAGAATTGAAGGTGTCTGAATCGAGGTTTCATATTACTATCTTTGCTTCTTGCTTTAAGAACGGGCTTCCCCTTCTGAAGGCGTCCAGAAAAGCCAAATTTTAACGTGTGTCCATCCTTAAACAAGACGCTTAAACAATTCAACTTCATATGCTGTTATCTCTCCTTTTTAATTAATTCGCGGCACAGGCCATCGACCATATGCGTCTAATCATGCCTAAAAATACCTACCTATATTCACTTGGACAACAAAACCTACGCTCCCTCCTAGGTTTTTAGAATACCTCTGTAGGTATCCTAGTATTTGCTCAGAGCTTGACTCCTTTATATTTCGTTTGTTGTTATTAGGGTTCATATTGCTGATGGTAAGTTGACGCGTCTGTATGACCCTTTTGTCTTGCGCACGCTGGAGTTTTTCATTGTTCGGTACACCGAACATATATGTTAGGCAGTTTTTAGTCCAAATGAACCTTAAAACTCTACGTTAGCCTAACTCAATTTTAGCAAAACAATTTGGTCATACCTTTGTGACCATCGAACTTATTTTTCTCAGATCTTGACCGAACAGAAAAAAATTTAAAGTCTATCAATTGATAGTAACAAACAGGGAGATAACAACGTATTTCTTAAACCTTAACCAACAGTTCTCTTCAATTCTACAGTCCAAATAAGGCTCTAGTTTTTCTTTTTTTTTCTTATCATCTCCTTCTAGAATAACAACATTAATTTCATACGTATTAGCAAAAAAAAAAATGTAAAGGTTCATTGTGCCTTCATCTTTCTCCACTTCGAATCCCATTCAGAAGTTCATGTTACTTTAAATAGTTTTGTGTAGTCTTTCAATAATTACTGTTTAAAGCCGCTAGGTACTGGCAGCTGAATACGTGGCTAAGCGCTACCTCGCTATATTTTCTCGAAAGTTGTGGAGTGACGACCGCTACTAAAATAGCGTCGTACGCTAGGTCTGTCGTCATACGTACAGACACCAGCGAAGCCACTTCGGATGCAACCTTTGCGCCAAATTGCACGTGGAAATCTCATGCGCAGATATATTTTTTTTTTTCTATATGGTAACTACATATTAACATTAATTTGTAAATAATACACCTCCGATGTCGTTGTCTGTCTCAACTCCCTCAGGCTAAGGGATAATGTTTCCTCATGTTGTATATTAAAGGCAGCAGTAGCTTGTGGAAATCATTTCCTTATTCGACAGGATGCCACGTTACCGTTAGACGCTCCTCGTGGAACCCTGACATTTCATCAGCTTGGTCAGAATATTTAGTGTGAAAGCCGTTCGGACGCAGGCAGCACAATGCTGTTGTGGAACTGACATTCAGACCATGATGACGGTAAACTGTGTCATTTTACCGCAAGTTTCCAGTTTAGCGTAAACAATAGGTACGCTTATGTCTGAAATAAAATAAAGGAAACTAGGTGATACTTCTCTGCAATGAGGAACTCCTTCTCTGTCCCACTCTCTCCATGATAATGTCTTGATAAAGTCTTTCGTCAGCGTTCCGCGTCTAATGTTCGTCGGCTTGCCTTCACCCCCGGCTAACCAGCTTTAGTCACGACAAAACGAACAGGTCTTTCTGGAAACATTCACGTTAACCGCGTTTAAATCCATACATAACAGTTTATCTTTTTATTTTCAAAAATATCTCCACTTCTATTTTATTTTATTTTTTTTTTTTTTTGAACCGCGTAGGGATCGAACCTACTAACGTACACAATCACAAATTTTTTTTTTAGGGTTCCCTATTGCATAAGGGAAAAAACGGAAACCCTCACAGGGCTCCCTTGCTGCAGGTACTTTACACATACCTGTTATCCTAAATCCATCTGCTCTATACCATCGGTGTCAACCTTATCATATCATAACGACGAAGGAATGTTGTTTGTTACTCCTATACGAAAACTAATGGACGAATCTGGCCGAAATTTGGTAGGTAGACAGATCAGGACCTGGACTAACACAAAGCTTTTCTCCTTTTTTCCTTTTTGCTCACACTCGCGAGCCGCTTGCGACTCGCACATTGCGTCATAAATACGTTGCCCAAACGGGTGAAGCCACGGGAAACAGTTAGTTACCTTATGTCTAAGCTTATCGCTGTTATCGGAACCAATAAGTAAAGCAAGGTGACATAACTGAAATAAAAATAAAATTTAAAGTTAATCAATTATAAATTAAGTGCCAATTCTGTACCTTCGTTATTCACATTTTTAGTTACTAATTTTTCCTGATTTAACATCGTCTTATTCACTTTTGTTGTCCCGTTTATTTTATCAATTTCAATGGTTCTTTGTCTGGAGCTTGATAATGCGGAACCCTTGATGGACGGGCCCGACTCACACATGACCCGGCTTTTCTAAACCAACACATACAGCTCACTATTCTGAAGACTGAATTCCAAGGTGGACTGGAAGAGATCCCGAAAGGGATAAGTCCGCTTTGCTTAATGTATTTTCTTTTGTCTAAATATTTAATGTATTTGTTTTTAAAAGCAATAAAGAGTTCACAAACAAACAAACAAGACTTCACGTCTCCGTCATATATGCCTATTGTTTGTTTGTTAAAATTCTATCCATCTTAAATCGCGTCGCGAACATATTGTCAAACACATAAAAATGAAACCATATATTTTCTAACTAAGTAGGTTAAGCTCTTTATGTCTTCCCAATGCAAGCACAAGTTTTGTGTTTTGTAAGTTCTTCAAAATACATTATCACTTAACTTATTGACGCCTCGAGAGTCGGGACCCGTCACAAACCCACGCAGGTAGTGAATTTTTTTATTGTCTCCGGCCTGTGCGAATGGCGCCGTCTCGTCGTGCCACTCAACGCCACATTCTCGACTCGAAATACACAAGGACTCTCACACCATGTGCACAAGTTGTTCCTTTCAAACACCAACAGCCCTGGAATTTAACAAAAAACAAACCGACAAAAACTGTCTTTTCACAACACATTTGCCTACACAACCCAAACACGTTTTGCCCTAAGTCTGTGTAGATTTCTCCGGCGTATTTAAATGACTATCAACTTTAATTTTAAATTCTCTGTAATATTTTTGTAGGAACGTAATGACAGTAGTTTTGCCGATACGGGGCTGATTAATATCCGTGTTACCCATACAGATTTGGGTATTTCAGTAGGTAGGCAAATAGCTAATCAAAATGTACTCAATGAACGAAGGAATCTACGAGTACCTACTTTTAATAGCGTATCGACCTTTTAAAGTGTAAAACCCGGGAATTAAGTTAGTTTTCAAAAGCTTAACCCCTTAAATACAAGCTTTTTAAAAGCGACATTGTTACTATTATATCTTAGTGTTTAATTATTATTGTTTAATGTATTAAACATTTCCTTTTTCCTTCCGCGAGGGAAAAAATACATAAAGTTAGACAAAAGTTAGCTACATTAGTTTTATTTTAATCTAAATATTTTCGTCTGGATGTTTTAATAATTACCATCATATTCGTTTATGAAGTATTTTATTCTCATGAGTAGATCTCGAGATATATTAACAGAACTTGGCATCCATTTAGATCTCAATCCTTTTGTCGCCGTAGCGTACAACCAAGATATTTTTTTTTTTGAATTGAACTTGGCTAACATTTGTCACATTTATGGTTTTGAAGGGGTTGTTCATTTGAATTTGCCTGATCCGCTTTTGGGTCGACCCGTCTTATTGTTCGTCGTAAAACAATAGCACTGCACAACTTATTGTAAGCATTTTTTTTTTCTGTACAACCGCCGTACACCCCGCCTCGTACGCTTTGAAGAGAATGTAACATTTTTTTTTCTCCAACCATTTGTATGTATGTATTCCCGTTGATTAATCATATAGCCTAAACTAACTGGCCGATTTGAGAGTGTGAATGGTCGTTGAAATCGTCTCGACCTCATGGATAATTTAAAATACATTATTAAATTGATCGAAGTAAATGCCCTCGCCCTTCATAATTAGTCATTAAATTTTCTGTTATTGTTGCTCGCGTACTACCTGTCTCCGTGCTTTTTCTCCGAGCACTGGATTGTTTGGAAGAAATCGCTCTCAGCGATAAGACCGCCTTAATTGTACGTCTCTTAGTTTTAATTTAAACTTTGCATGTTATGTATTTATTTTTGATGTACAATAAAGAGTTATTTGAATTTGAATAAATATATTTAAATATTAATTCATATCTATAGAAGAATGAATTTCTTTTCCTTGGTTATCGCTCCACGCATGAACGGCTGGACCGATTTCAATTAAACTGTTTAGGAAAAATGGCTTTTCTCTCTATGTGCCATCAGTGTCGCAGTGCAACAGACTTACTAGTTATACTCATGTCTTGCTGTTGTCTGCCAGTGTGGACTAGATTATTCTCGTCAAAGCATCAGTGACATCTTTACTAACTTTAATGTTTATTTGTAACTCCTTGTACCTAGCGTCTTTTTTTCTCTCTCTGTGTCCTTATGACATTATCTTTTTTTTTTTTTTGTTATCGGTGACTCTATTCGTGATTAATAATTATTGATTATATATTTTACCCTTCCTCACAACTGACACGATGTACAATTAAAGTAATTTCTACTTTTTGAGCATCGGGAATTGTGCAATACGTACCTATTTTAATTCTTATTATTTTTATTATTGTTTTTCTTTGTCTTATTTTTGTAGGCAGTGCTTATCGTGAATAACAACCTTTGTTTTGTTTGAATATCATAGGTTGTATTATACATATTTATAACGAAGAATGTTTTTTTTCTTTTTTTTTCATTTTGTGAACTGTAATGAAACATTATGTACTTATGATATGTTTAGTATTATTATTATTATTTTTTTCAATGGACCCGCTCATTAGCTAATTACGTTGTGTTTTATTTATTTATTTATTTTTTTTTTTTTTTTAATTCAGGTTTCCAAAGGTGCGTTTCTTTTAGTTAACGCAACGCTTTGATCCGTGGTCACGCGGACCAGATGAACAGGACCCACCTTCCCCTCCTAAGACCATAGGCCTGTGTCTTAGTGAAAATTTGTGATCGTCTAATTTATTCTGAAGTGGATCCTGCATTAAGTTCCCTACTGATGGAAAGTTATACCTATGGAATAGAAAGTTTCCACGAGATGCATTGCATCTATCGTCTACCATCATATCAGCTCATACACGTCCCCACTGAGGGGCTCAATTCAGAAATTACCAAAATGCGAGTTACATTATTTTTGTCAATTCTAAGTGAAGGGAATTCGTAGACTCCCTCAAGGATGCCTCAATGTTGCATGCAGAGGGTAAAATAAATAAAATGACTTGGTTGAGTCTAAAAATTAATTATGAATTTATTTGACTCAAATTGTGGAGAAACCTTTTTATATAGGCGTAAAACTCCACGTTACATTGCTTAATTTGCGCTATTGTTCTGTTAGTACAAAACTTTCAATGCAGAAGTTACATTGATTTCAGCTCTATATTTTATAGAGCTATTTATTCTAGCATTTAATAGTACAAATTTGATATTATAATAGAATTATACAAGTCCTGTGTGATATCGCTCATTAAATTATGGATGTATATAAATTTGTATTAAATTTGTCTACATAAAGTAAGCTTAGGCTTGAATAAGATAAAGTAGACTTATGGCAGCAACAAAAAGGTAATATAAATATTTTAGATTATACATTTCCGTCAAGCCAACAATACAACAACCACTGTACACTTCTGTAACTTACGGGGAGCCTGGACTTTAATTTGACTACTCAACTTTGACAACTAAAGAGTACACAACTTTACAGCCGTAAGTGCGTCTGGCAAGTCTTTATTACTTAAGTTACATTTTTATAAAGGCTCACATATTATCATTATTATTCTGGACAAGGTTTTAGGTTATAGCGAGCCCTGACTTCTCGCTAGTTCCGGTCTTTCAAGAGTACAATTTGTAAGTATAAAACCACAGGGGTATTGAACATTACAGCTAGCAATAACCATATCTGCTAGTGTTAGATACGACTTGTGAATAGTCAGGCTCAACCAAACTAAAATCATACGTATTCTGTCTTATGAATATTGTTTAAGATGATAGTTAGATTCATTAGCACAAAACAAGATTATTTAGTTAATCACACAGAATCTATCTTTACAATACTTCGCAAATATTATAGAGGTTGTGAGCATTTTAACTGAGGGAGAATTAAACTAAAATGACATACGGAACAAGTCCTTAATGTGACGATTCTGTGAGATTATTTTGCAATCAAACAAGAAGCAATCGTAAAACATACCAAATTCCAGTCTCGCCAACACATCGCGCTTTTATTTTCAATCACTTCACTCAGAACCAAACTCAGGGCTCTTTCCCCGTCAGGAAACGACCGACGCCCTCTAGCCTCTGCCCACGTGTCCCCCTGCCTCTCGCTGACGCTCCGGCGCAGGCCTCAAAGCCACATTCCTCCCGTCGCATTCTCACACGTGTACGCCCAATCGTTCTTTCTCTTTCTGTCTCGTACAAATCTTCTTTCGTTAAATCCTCTGAATCATTCTTCACACAGTCTAACGCATAAAATTGGCAACATGCGTAAGTAAAAGGCAAGCGTCGTGCACATGTTAGAATAGATAAGTATGGCAACCTCGCCGTTTCTCCAGGAATAATAATTCATCCGTCTTACAACTAATTATACTAGGGTTCCGTGCGGTTCTGAAATAAAGATGGCGTTTCTGGCCATCACAGTGTTAAGTATTATCCATTAAAATAGATTAGGGTATTTAGTTTATATGACCTGCTCTGGCCATAATCTCATTATCTGTCATTTTTGCTGTTAAGACTACAAAAAAAAAATCAGTTGGGGTCGATCTATCCAGCTAAAAATGAAAGAAACTTTTTTTTATTTTTTTATTAAAAATTTGAGTGCGCTTGGCTGCACCTCACCTGATGGTAAGTGCCGATGCAACCGAGGATGTAACACGCAAGCTCAAATAGTGCCTATTCACTCTCGTCTTGAAGATTCCTAAATTATACGAATCGGGGAATACAGACGCCGGAAGGGAATTCCACTCCTTGGCCGTTTGCATGATGAAGGAAGAAGCAAAATGCTTCGTGCGAAAAGGTGGAACATTGACGACAAAGGGGTGGAACCGCCCTCCGCGCCTGGTCGTCCGATGATGAAATGGAGAGGGGGGAAAACGAGAATTTTCAGTCTAGAAGTTCTATCGTTTCAGTCTAAATAAGAGACGAGCGTTGAGGTTTAAACTTTCGCCGTTAGTTTTTATAACTTGACTTCAGAATCTTTTAGATAACCTTTGGAGAACACAACTAAATAAACGTAGAATCGTTCTAGGCAATTTCACCCCAATCAATTTAGTTAGACCTCAGCCTCAACACAAGCGATAGCGGAGCGGAGGCGATAGCGGGGAGCTGTGCAAACGCGGCGCCCCGCTCCGCTGGTATTGAGAACTTCAAATAAATGTAACGTCAAGATAAAAAGTAAACAAACGTTCAAAACATCAAAAATATGTATGGATCATAACAGTGGGGGCCGCTATTCCTGCCAACACCATAAGGTGAAGACAAGGACCAGTTACGGTAGGTCTTGCCGCCTAGACGCTTGTCCTGGTACTCTGCAAGGCGAGTGCCTCGTGGAAGAGAACCACTACCTACTGTCCAGGTAGGTCCCGGAGCTGTAGGCGCGCTCACCTCCCGCGGCTCAGGTTTATGATATATTATCCTCTTTCATCAACCTTCTAATGTACCTACATACAGTTCAATAAGGCTCTTTAAGTATGTGGCGGCAACTGCAGTAACTCGCCACTGAATATTATCAATCAATCAAAATAATTTATTTTAAATAGGTGCTTACACACTCTTTTAAATAGTAAAAAAATATACTTATTGTCGATTACATAATGTCATGATTGAGATTACAGTCTCAGGTAATGGTACTTGTTATAGAATCAACATATATATCTTTGTCATTTTCATAATCTATTATTTTATAATACCCTCTAGAGCATTTTTTGACATGAGTCTTGATTTTTTTCTCTGACAAATTAGTTACATTTTCTTTAATTTTATTGTAGAATCTCATACACGGCCCCACAAATGACTTTTTAACCTTACTTAGTCTCGAAAAGGCTATATCAAATTTATTTACATTTCTTAAATTCAAATTATGCCTGTCACTGTTTTTAGGAAATAAATGTAAATTTTTACGAACGTACATAATGTTTTCATATATAAATTGACTAGCAACAGTTAAAGTATTGATTTCTTTGAACTTATTTTTTAACAGTAAGATGCCATAAGACATTATACTATGGAAGTAACTTAAAAACACTAGTCTCGCAGTATCTACATCCCTTAACTGTCTTATTTTATTAACAGCATAAGCAGCTGAACTAAGCCTTCTCGCTAAAGTTTCAATGTGTGGTCCCCATTGAAGTGAAACATCCAAAGTTATACCAAGGAGCACCGTAGTATTAACAAATTCCAATTTATTACTGTCTAATATTACACTATTATTGACCTTTTTTACATTAGGCAAACAGAATTTTATACATTTTGTTTTCTTAGCATTTAATAATAAGTTGTTCACAGTAAACCAGTTCAGTATCTTTGAAAGAGTGTTGTTTACTTCGTCGATTTTGTTTTCTTTCCTATTCACTTTAAAAATAAGAGAAGTATCATCCGCAAACAACACAATATTTGACAGATGTTGCACCATGAAAGGCAAATCATTTACGTAAACAAGGAAAAGAAAAAGCCCTAATATGGAACCCTGGGGCACACCCATTTTCACTCTAGATCCAGATGAGTTCATGCCATTCACTTGTACTTTTTGTGTTCTGTTGTCTAAATACGAATTTAAAAGAGAGCCCCGTCCTCTACACCATAATGCTTTAATTTCACATGTAATGTTTGGTGTTCAACACAATCAAATGCCTTAGATAAATCACAAAACACTCCAATTGCATTCTGCGATTACTCAAAGGCATCATAGATGTTGCGAATAAGTGTTACTCCTGCATCGGTTGTTGATCGACCTTTCGTGAAACCAACTTTTTGGTTATGCAGTAGTTTGTTTTCTGTAAAATATTGTAGCATTTGGTTAAGCATTACCTTGTCAAACACTTTAGTAAAATGTTTGAAAAGGTAAAAGTAAAGTGTAAAGTGACTTTACTAAGAACTGGCAGCACAGAAACTGGTCTGTAGTTGCCCGCATAAGTTTTTAAACCAGATTTATATGACTTATAATCAGATTGGATTTTGACGTTATAACTAATGATTGTTTATTTCTTGATTTCTCACAAATTACATTATGTAAATAAAAAGCCACTATAAAAAATTGTTTTGTTTCCATGGAGGCATCGTTCATAGTGATCTGACGTATTATTTCATCATGGCGATTGTTGTATACGTAGTTTGCCAAATCTTTGAGCTTGAAATGCGTCTTCAACCTATCTCCTTCTGACAGAAAAGCCACTGTAGATAATTGTAACATACCATAATCGACCCCGCCACAGATAACAAAAAATGCTGTTGTCCTCGCTACCTTTTTAACGTGGAGGTTTTAGAGCTAGTGGCGAATCCCATTGTCGGAAATTTTTTAAGCCACGTATAAGTTAGCTGACACGGCTCATCTATCGACTGCTATCTAGAGATAGCAACCGACACCAACGGCTTATGTGTCTTGCGAAACACGGAAACGGTCGATACAAATGCCACTAACAGTAAAACCTACCTAGGTATTGACCGTGCTTCAGGTCAGTTTACCTGCGTTATCAACCTCCTTCTTCCTTTCTTCATACAGATATAACTTCTCTCTTTCTTGACACGGCCAAAGTGGCTATGTCAGAACGAGATAGATAAAGAAATATTATGGTAACATTATAACTCTAAAGAACATTATAAAGCTGTACCTAGTCTGACTACTTCGCCCCGCTGTCCGCTATCCTCGAGACTCCAACCTTAAAGTCGGTACCAGGGTACCATGGCCCGTTGCTAGCCGCCTCAGATAGTTCGCTCGGTAAGATTTTCTCATTTTCCACCGACCCGAGAGATTACTCTTCGGGTGCACCGCCGAGATAGATTATTTGCTATTGATTGGATTGCAGGCTTGTCGGTTGTCGCCAGGCGTGAACAAAGGCGATCCCTTCTATAAAGGGTGACTATTAGTCGATAAAAAGCGGCAATAGGTAAATGCGTAAGAGGACCAAGGTAACTAACATATCTCACAGAATCACTAAACTCAAGTGGCAGTGGGCGGGGGCACATAGCTCGTAGAACAGATGGCCATTGTAGCAGTAAGTTCTCAAGTGGTGACCGCTCACCGTAAGACGTAGCTTAGGCAGACCTTCCACTCGGTAGAACGACGATCTACTGAAGGTCACAGGAAGCCGCTGGATGCGGGCAGCGCAGGACCGGTCGTTGTGGAAATCCTTGTCCAGGCCGTTGTCCAGGAGTGGACGTCTTTCGGCTGATATGATGAGGATAGATGCTACTCGGGAAACAGGAAATATTTTCTCAAGGAACCTATACAATCGAAGAAAAATAACTTCCCGTTGTAATTTCTCGATAGTGGACTGATTTCATTAGTTTACAGTATGGAAAGTCGAATATTTTTATTTTTCACTAGCTGTTTCCCGCGGCTTCACCCGCGTGGACCACGTTTCTATGACTTTTCGAGGGTGCGCAGTGCGCGAGCCGCAAGCGGCTCGCGAGCGTGGTAAAAAGTAGCCTATGTCTGAATCCAGGTCCTAATCTGTCTACCTACCAAATTTCAGCCAAATCCGTTCAGTAGTTTTTGCGGGAAAGCGTAACAGACAGACAGAGTTACTTTCACATTTATAATATTATATATAGTAGGGATTGCCAAAAAAAATCGACCACGAGCGAGTAGGGTTCCATACCAACGTACAAATAAATCAGGTTTGTGTATGGGGGCGGCCTTAATATTTTTTTTGATATTGTTGTAATAGCTGCAGAAGACGTAGAGAATGTGAAAATTTTAACTGTCTACCTATTACAGCCCGCTGACAGATACACAAACGGACGCACAGCGGAGGCTTAGTCACACCCTGAACACTTCATACAACGGGCCAGAAATGACATTTCAAAAAATGAACGACGGAACAAACAAAATGGCGGCGAAATCCTCTATGTTCGACAACCAAACTGTAACCAATCTGGGTGACGAGGGGGTGAGGTCGCAATCTAGACAGCGGCAGAGAGTGTCCATACTGAACGTTATTACTAATATATTATATACTTTTGTTAGTAGTAGGGTGTCGTTGCCATCCTTTGAGTACGGGACCCTAAAAACACGCTGTACAAGTGTATAGGTAGTACAAAACTCCTATTGAGTTCTGGGCGCCTAGTACACTTTGTGTTATTGTTTGTTTCATTCTTCAAGGTTTGTTTTGGTCGTCGGCTAACAGTTTCCCCACGAGTAAATTTAAAAGGAAGCGTATTTTTCTAGCCTAGCTACTGTTGTTTCAGAAAATCTACTTAGTTTTAACCACGTTTTAAGGCGAGGAACAGTTGTCTCTGTCTTTTTCTTTACGTTTTTCATGTGTAACATATTTGCTCTTCGTGAAATGGGACGGAAATGTGTAACAGGAAATGCGAACGTTTTTTAATTCTCGAAAACTAAGGTTGTCATAGCCATGCCGCCTAGTGTGATGGCAAAGGCAAAGATGACATACTACTATTCGAAGGGTCGGCACGTGAATGTACGACCCGATAATTAATTAATTTCATAAGTATTTTCTCACATGTTACACATCATATGCGAGTACTGTAGGTCTCGTTTTTTTTATTTTTTTCATTCATAATTGGTAAGCCCTTGGCATCATCTCACCTGATGGTAATTCGGATTCCCCAACGCAATGGAAAACTGGCTAGCCAACTCTTCAAGCCGGAACACATCAATGTTACTAACACTGATGTTTGGCGGCAAGACTTAGATAAGATGTTGGTAGCTAGCCAGGCGGGCTTAGAAAATGCCCTACCACCAACCAAACCGAGTCTTTCAAGTAGACCCCACCGGGAATCGAACCCGCGACCTCCTGGTGAGAAGCGAATGGAGTAACCATTACGCTACGGAGGCGGTTACAAAAACGATGTAACAAAACCGATGTACCAAAAATTCACCTGCTTAATAACGTTCGTATTTAAACCTCGGTGGTTTTTTGGAACGCGTAATGCTGTTTCTAGATGTTATTACGATAATAAATTGAAAAAAAAAACCACACTTTTTCAGTTTTTCGGTGGTTTTTCGTTTCAATCAAAAACTACAATGAAAGTATAAAAAATAAAATAACATTACTCACTTTGTATTATCATAACAAATATTGTTGGGTTACTCGCATTTAGGTAGCCAAACGCACAATGGCACATGGCGTCTACGCAGAATGATACATATTCTCATACGCGAAACGACACGTGGGAAAGTTTACGCGAATTGGCACGTATTATACAGGGTGTAACAAATTGTGAATTTTTTATAATTTATACTTCAAAATATTAGTCATAACTAGAGTTAAAAGTAACGGTATAGACCTATCTTTGGGATTTTTTCTATCGAGCCAAAACGGCTAAATCGTGTTTCTAATAGCTTTTGACTTTAAGGAGTTACCTTTTTCAGGGGAATTGTGAAATGTCTGAAAGTATGCGGGGTATCATAATGATTTGAGTACTCAGATTAATAATCAGATGTTATTGATGTGAGTTTAAGCGTCAAAATGTGGGTATTGGCAAGGGCTTTAACGTAGTTTTTTTTTGTTAAAGTCAAAAGCTTCTATGAATAAACAAATATAACACAAAAAAGGAAATGGTTTTTTTTTGACTTTAGTCATGAAAGGACCTATACCAAAAAAACTAATTCAAATAATTGAAAAAAAAAATAGAGTTGTGATATCAGGTTTTATTTTAAATGCACATTGGGTACCTTAAGTACGTAAGAATCAGCCGAAAAAGCCGTCCACTGCTAGACATAGGCCTATTACCTTCCATAAAGAAAGTCGTGTTAGTTACACCATTTATAACTCAAGAACGGCTGGACCGACTTCGATAATTCTTTTTTTGGTGAGTTCGTTATTGTCAAGAGAAGGTTTTAGGGTAGGGTAAGGTAGTGTAGTGTAGGGTAGGGTAAGGTGGAACGAAGTTCGGTGGGACAGCTAGTTTTATATAAAAAATAAATTCAAGAAGATATTTGCGAAAAAAAATATTAATTGACTTCATTTTCAATGTAAACGAAGGTGATGTAATGCATAAGATCTATGAGTTTTGTTGGAGATCGTCGTGCCAAGAGACTGATAGGAGACGAGGAGCATATTATACTCATCAACTTTGCCCAAAGATATTTCTAGACTTTTCATTCAAAACATGGTTTTATAAAAAAAAAAACAACTTAGGACATGTGTGTTTCAGACACTTTCGAGATAAGCAAGTGCTATTTTTACCCTCTCAGTTCTTATTAATTAATTAATTTTTAAGTGGTTTTTGTAAAAAAAACTCGAAAATGAAAATTGTGTTTTTATATTGTCTACAACAATATAAAAACATCGGTGGCTAAAAAGCGTCGGTGGCTTAATCGGTACCGACTCGGTCCTACTAACCAGAGGTACCGGGTTCAAATTTGGACGGCCAATGTACCAATGAGTTTTTCAAAACTTACGTACATACTTAGCGATTGCTTTAACGTTGAAGGAAAGCATCGTGAGAAAACCTGCACACGCCTGCGAAGAAACTCTAAGGATGTGTGTAAAGTCGACCAACCCGCACTGGGCCCGCGTACTAAGGCCTGATCTCCCTGATTCAGGATAGGCTCGAGCCCCTCGGTGGGGACGTATATGAGCTGATATGATGATATTGCCGTAGAAGTATGGTATAATAAATATAGCGCTAGACCATATTGAAAGTTTTAATACCCTGTACTGCACATGTCTTTAGTTATTTTTAATAGCTTTTCAAGAAAACATGTTTTGCATAAAAAAAACAAATATCTCTAGGCAATGTTGAACAGTGTATTTTATAAGTTCCAAGCATAGGCGTGGTCATTTGTTATTTAGTTTATAGTCAGCGATATAGCGCAGCGATAACAAAGTATACATATTAGTACTAACATACAATATGGACACTCCCTGCCGCTCTCTAGATTGCGACCTCTTCCCCTCGTCACCCAGATTGATGCAGATTGGTTACCGTTTGGTTCTCGAACGTATAGGATTTCGCCGTAATTTTGATTGTTCCTTGATTCGATTTTTGAAATTTCATTTTTCGCCCGTAATTGTCCGGGGTGTGGCGATAGTAAAATAAAGTATTCTTGTGAAAAAAGTTTTTATATTTTTACCTAAAATGCATTTTATATCACAAGTACAAACAAAAAAACCGGCCAAGTACGAGTCGAACTCGCGCTCCGAGGGTTGCGTTACAACCACACCTCTCCACACAACCATGACAATGATACCTATCCACATTAAAAACAAAAGACAACGCGAGCGACAGAAAACTATTTTTTTTCATTCCGTTCGTACTTCTTAGTGCGAGTAGATACGACTCACACTTAACCATTTTTTTTTATTATTATTTTTTATTCACAATTGGTAAACCCTTGACAACATCTCACCTGGTGGTAAGTGACGATGTTGCCGAAGATGGAAGCGGGCTTACCAAGATTCCCCAACGCAATGGGGAACTGGCTATCTTATCTTCATGCCGGAACACACCAATGATATCAACATTGGTATTTGGCGGCAAGACTTAGATAAGATGGTGGTAGCTAGCCAGGCGGGCTTAGAAAATGCCCTACCACCAACCAAACCGAGTCTTATAATTGACCCCGCCGGGAATCGAACCCGCGACCTCCTGTGTAAAGCCAGTGAACTTTGCCTCTTACTTCAGAATGAGCACTTTAATCTTTTTTTTTTTATTAAGAATTTGAGTGCGTTTGACTGCAACTCACCTGATGGTAAGTGATGATGCAGTCGAGGATGGTACACGCAAACTCAAATAATGCCAATCAATAATCTCACCAAGTTTAAAGCCCCTTATTTTTCACTATTTTATTGTATTTGTTTTTACAGCGGCTGTGTTAATTTTAACTGTCATGAAATACATCCCGCTGACAGACAGACGGACGGACGGACAGCGGAGGCTTAGTAATAGGCTCCCGTGGGTCAACCCTTTGGGTCTACGGAACCTAAAAAGCATGTTTGCCAAAAACTTCCGTCCGTCACGCTTTTCCTAGCAGCTAAAACAATGTTTCTTTTTTTGTAGTATAGTTTAGTGTAGTGTAGGGTAGGGAAGGCTTAGGGTTGGGTAGTTTAGTGTAGTGTATAGGGTAGGGAAGGCTTAGGGTTGGGTAGTTTAGTGTAGTGTATAGGGTAGGGAAGGCTTAGGGTTGGGTAGTTTAGTGTAGTGTATAGGGTAGGGAAGGCTTAGGGTTGGGTAGTTTAGTGTAGTGTATAGGGTAGGGAAGGCTTAGGGTTGGGTAGTTTAGTGTAGTGTAGGGTAGGGAAGGCTTAGGGTTGGGTAGTTTAGTGTAGTGTATAGGGTAGGGAAGGCTTAGGGTTGGGTAGTTTAGTGTAGTGTATAGGGTAGGGAAGGCTTAGGTTTGGGTAGTTTAGTGTAGTGTATAGGGTAGGGAAGGCTTAGGGTTGGGTAGTTTAGTGTAGTGTATAGGGTAGGGAAGGCTTAGGGTTGGGTAGTTTAGTGTAGTGTATAGGGTAGGGAAGGCTTAGGGTTGGGTAGTTTAGTGTAGTGTATAGGGTAGGGAAGGCTTAGGGTTGGGTAGTTTAGTGTAGTGTATAGGGTAGGGAAGGCTTAGGGTTGGGTAGTTTAGTGTAGTGTGAGGTGGAACGAAGTTCGCCGGGACAGCTAGTAAATAAATAAATATTCTGGGACAAATCAGACATGATCATCTGGTCCCAAAGTAGGATTCCCTGTGTTATGGGAACCAGAGACTGATATACATACTTCTATACGTTTAAATACAGACATATAAAGATATTTACACTCAGACACAGAACAAACAAATCTGCTCATCACACAAATGTTTGCCCTAGGTGGGGATCGTACCCTCAACTCTCGGATCAGTAGTCAAGAGCACTAACCACTGAGCCACCGAGTCAGTCAGATTCAATTGACATCGAATTTTATAATAAACTAGCTGTCCCGGCGAACTTCGTTCCACCCTACACTACACTACACTGCCCTAACCTACACTACATTACCCTACACTACCCTACACTACACTACCCATCTCTACACTACCCTACACTACACTACCCTAACCTACCCTACATACACTACTCTACACTACCCTAACGTACACTACCCTACAATACCCTACCCTACACTACACAACCCATCTCTACACTACCCTACCCTACACTACCCTACCCCACACTACCCTACCCTACACTACCCTATCCAACACTACAATACCCTACACTACACTGCCCTACCCTACCCTACCTAACACTACACTACCCTAACCTACCCTACATACACTACTCTACACTACCCTACCGTACACTACCCTACACTACACTACACTACCCTTCCCAACCCTACACTACACTACCCAACCCTACCCTACCCTACACCTACACTACACTGCCCTACCCTAAAACCAATTATTTTTTGACTGATTTTTATTTTTGGGTTTTTTTTATTTAATTCCTAGCATTTTCATATTTATTCACCTTTTAAACCTTCTCTGGACTTCCACAAATAATTCAATATCAAAATTAGCCAAATTGGTCCAGCCGTTCTCGAGTTTTAGCGAGACTAACGAACAGCAAAAAAATATACTTAAGTGTATGTATAAAAACTCGAAGGTTGCGTGTGAAGTCAACCAAAATAATTTTTTTTTATTTAATTCCGAGCGTTTTCATATTTATTCACCTTTTAAACCTTCTCTGGACTTCCACAAATAATTCAATACCAAAATTAGCCAAATCAGTCCAGCCGTTCTCGAGTTTTAGCGAAACTAACGAACAGAAATTCATTTTTATATAATATATAAAAATGAATTTCTGTTCGTTAGTCTATAATATAATATATCGTTTTCATATTTATTCACCTTTTAAACCTTCTCTGGACTTCCACAAATAATTCAATACCAAAATTAGTCAAATCAGTCCAGCCGTTCTCGAGTTTTAGCGAGACTAACGAACAGCAATTCATTTTTATATATATATTAGTTTAATGATGATTCGGCCGTACAACAAAAAATATAAAATTTCTGAAAAATGGCTTTAGCGATTTTTATGAAACTATGCAAGTAATATTTTTTGATAATTTACTAAAAAGTGGCAGTTTTGGTTATTCTTACAAAATTAGTTAAAAGGTAGCTGAGATCCTTACTTATAATATTATAAATGTGAAAATGTGTTTGTTTGTTTGTTACCTTTTCACGCTTCAACACCTTGACCAATCTTAATGAAATTTGGCATGCAGGTAGCCTGTGACACGAGGAAGGGCATAGGCTACTTTTTATCCCGTGAAAAAAGCGTAGGCCGATGCAGTTCCTTAGCTAACTGAAAATATACTCTTTTTTGGTTAATTGGTTTACATTGCAACGGAACAATGGATTGTGTGATTTTTTGCACTGGGATGGTTGAGACTATGGAAAATAACATGATCCTTACTAATAAGCATATCCTGACATAATTCCCGATGGATCTGGAGAAAATTTATGGCCACGCTCGCGAGCCGCTTGCGGCTCGCGCACCGCGCACCCTCTAAGACAGTCATAAAAACGATGTCCACGCGGGCGAAGTAGCGGGCAAGAGCTAGTAAAACATAATTCAGAAATCTCAACGGCTAAACGATTATGATTAAACTTTTTAAGTAGTAACTATTAAGTAGTAACTATTAACTATTAAGTAGTAACTATTAATTCTATTAGTATTAATTATTATTGCGAGGAGATCCGTAGGAGAACCAAAGTAACCGACATAGCTCTCAGAATTGCTAAACTTAAGTGGCAGTGGGCGGGGTACATTGCTCGTAGAACAGATGGCCGTTGGGGCAGTAAAGTTCTCTAGTGGCGAACACGCTCCGGAAAACGTAGTGTAGGCAGGCCTCCCACTCGGTAGACCGATGACCTGGTGAAGGTCGCGGGAAGCCGCTGGATGCGGGCAGCGCAAAACCGGTCATCGTGGAGAACCTTGGAGGAGGCCTATGTCCAGCAGTGGACTTCCTTCGGCTGATATGATGATGATAAATTATTATGGAAAAAAATCGTAAAAAGGCAAGTCCCATATATCGGCATTTTGCGATTGAGATTTTTTTAATTGATTCCCTTCTTAATAATATTGACTAAACTATTAATTGAATCTACTTCGTGATCGAATCAGAAAAAGGAGATCCCTAGGAGAACCAAAGTAATCGAAATAGCTCTCAGAATCGCTAAACTTAAGTGGCAGTGGGCGGGGTACATAGCTCATAGAACCGATAGCCGTTGAGGCAGTTAAGTTCTCGAGTGGCGACCGCGCACCGGAAAACGTAGCATAGGCAGCACTCCCACTCGGTGGTCCGGGAAGCCGCTGGATGCGGGCAGCTCAGAACCGATCATCGTGGAAGTCCTTGGGGGAGGCCTTTGTCCAGCAGTGGACGTACTTCGGCTGATATGATGATGATGATGATGAATGTGTAACTACCTCTGAATGAAATGTAACTCAATTTTTAGTAGTTTTGGCGTGGTGTGGACTGTATGTTCTCGTGAGAAGAAGATGCAGTGCTGCTGTATAATCTATACTAATTCAAATTAAAAAAAATCAAATTCAAATTCAAAAATCAAAAATCTTTATTCGTGGTAAACATGGTGATTTTTAATGTTGATAACATAGGAGCTCTCATGTCTAGCTGAGTACAGCATACAAATAAAAATAATAAAAATATGAAAAATAAAAATTAAGACAATATTGGTACAATGTTATAAAGAGATAAATTTGTATGTTTGTATGTAGGAGGTGATCTTCGAAACTACTTATTTAAATGAAAAAAAATCTTTCACCAATAGTTAGAATGGAATTTCAGGTTGGAAATAGGCTAATAAACCCCATTCATTCTCGATATCCACGGGGGCTAAGCCGCGTGCAACGGCTAGATTTTTTAAAATAAATTGCATCTCTGAGAGTATGCGTAACTCGCAAGAATCAAGCCCCAGGCGCATCGGGAGCCGGGTCGTTCCTTTCCCTCTAAGATGGTTGATGGGAGCGATTAATGACTCTCGCATTATACTCGTGACCGGGTGCTGTCCGTGTGAACTGGCCCTACTCTTGTTAAAGTCATTAATGACATTCAATGATTTTTATGTATAACTTTTCGTGTCATATTGTTTTCATGTTCTAACGTCATAATCTGGTTTATAATATGGATTGAGTTTTGACGTTATTAAGTAATTAATTAATGTTTACTTTTTGATTTTCACAAATGACATTGTTATTATTATTTTATCAAGCGACTTCCAAAAAGGAGGAGGTTCTTAATTCGATTGTATGTTATTTTTATTTGTGTTACCTCAGAGCTTTTGACTGGGTGAACCGATTTTTATAATTCTTTTTTTCATTTGAAAGCTAGTGCATCTCGTGTGGTTCCATATAAATTTTATCAAAATCGGTGTAGTACTTTATTAGAAAATTAACAAAAACCAAAAATAATAATGCAAAAATGTACTAAGTTGTTGCGATGGAAGTCGGTTTTTAACGAGTTTAGCTTTTTTGACTATCAGAAAGAGTGTAATTTGCACCTATTTTGAATAAATATATTGAATTGCTATTTCTAATGGAAATCAGACGGTAGACTTCGGGTAACCAGACACACTAGGGTGGGCTTCCATGTGAGATAGATATTCTACCTGTACGAAGCGCTTCGATTGAATGGCTAAGGAATGAAATTATTTCTCAGCGTCTGGGTTTGTTGAGTCTAGTGGGATCTTCAAGGAGAGAGTAAATGTATAAGCATTTTTTTCATTTGAAAGCTAGTGCATCTCGTGTGGTTCCATATAAATTTTATCAAAATCGGTGTAGTACTTTATTAGAAAATTAACAAAAACCAAAAATAATAATGCAAAAATGTACTAAGTTGTTGCGATGGAAGTCGGTTTTTAACGAGTTTAGCTTTTTTGACTATCAGAAAGAGTGTAATTTGCACCTATTTTGAATAAATATATTGAATTGCTATTTCTAATGGAAATCAGACGGTAGACTTCGGGTAACCAGACACACTAGGGTGGGCTTCCATGTGAGATAGATATTCTACCTGTACGAAGCGCTTCGATTGAATGGCTAAGGAATGAAATTATTTCTCAGCGTCTGGGTTTGTTGAGTCTAGTGGGATCTTCAAGGAGAGAGTAAATGTATAAGCATTATTTAGGCAAAGTATATATTAGTACTAACATACAGTATGGACACTGCCTGCCGCTCTCTAGATTGCGACCTCACGAGGGGTCGTCACCCAGATTGATACAGATTGTTTACAGCTTGGTTTTCGAACGTAATAGGATTTCGCCGCCATTTTGTTTGTTCCGTCATTCCTTTTTTGAAATGTCATTTCTGGCCTGTTGTATGAACTGTCCAGGGTGTGGATGGGGCACGACTCTCTTCCCAAGCTCGGGTTAGGCCATACTCCACACACAGGGTCCAAGTTCGGGTTAGTGAAGGTTGTAGGGCTAGTGACAAACCCCATTTAGAAGATTTCAAGCCGCCTATATGGCATCTGACACGGCTTGACGACTGCCATCTAGTGATAGCAATCGGCACTAATGGCTTAACCCATCTAGTAAGTGACTGAGGTATCTATTAAAAACTCATTTCTAAACTCGAGCACGTCGGCGTCGCAACGGAGTAATGGATTGACGTGGGTTTTTTTTGCATAAAAATAGTTGAGGGGGTGGGAAGTGACATAGACTGCTGATCAGAATCTCGAGTAAACTCACCTTCAAAGACAGTCAGGTTAATTAACCTGCTTGATCAACCCAACCGCGCAAATGACACTGAGCTACGATCGCTTCCTGAGCTGCGATCAGAAAATAACCTGTTTTATTTATTACTAGCTTTTTCCCGCGGCTTCGCTCGCCTGGACATCGCTTTTTAAGACTGTCTTTGAGGGTGAGTTTACTACAGATCCCTCGGGAACTACATCTGTCTATTCTGATCAGAAGTCTATGTCACTTCCCACTACCTCAACTATTTCTATGAAAAAAAAACCCACGTCAATCCGTTACTCCGTTGCGACGCCGACGTGCGCGAGCCTGGAAATGAGCTTTCAATCGATCCCTCAGGAACTGTCTCACGATATGCTAATTAGGATGTATATGTTATTTCCCACCCCCTCAACTATCTCTGAGCAAAAATTCACAACAAACCGTTGCTCCGTTCCGATGTGCCCCTTTTGATCACTAAGAAAACGCCTTTGTTCCATTCAATGGTACATAGCTCAGGGGATTGGAACATGAAAGACATGCCACTAGTTACTAATGACCATATTACAAGGTCAACAATTAAAAACAATAACTTTTTTCTTTTCAATAAAAAATGGCATTGAACTTCTAAAACTCAATTCGGCAATTTCATAGGTAAATACCTATTATAAAGTAAGGATTATACATAACTGCTGAACCAGAGTTACTATGCTGCGGTAGAAAGCAAAACAAACGCGTGCCCTGTTTAAATAGCCAAAGACTGATATCCGCTCCAGTATAGCGTTACACAGCCGCTTAATAACGTTACGTCCCTTAACTAATGACTCGGTCGTTCACCCTCTGACCAAAGTATACATTACCACACGTTGCATTGTTATCTTCGTTTTGTACAAAATAGTGCCTATTTTTTAGAAGGTTTCGTTTTTATGGTTCCGTACCCAAAATGTAAAAACTGGACCCTATTACTTAAGACTACACTGTCCGTCCGTCTGTTTGTCTATCTGTCTCTCTGTCTGTCCGTCTGTCACCAGGCTGTATTTCATGAACCGTGATAGCCAGACAGTTTCACAGATGATTTATTTCTTTTGCCGCTATGACAACAAATACTAGAAATTGTAAGAAGTGAAAAAAATAAGGGGCTCGCCATACAACAACAACTAGTTTTTTTAAACATGAAGAAACTAGCGTCATCTAGTATAATGGTTTGGAACCCTTTGTATTAGCGTCATCTAGTATGATGGTAAGGAACCCTATGTGTGCGGTTCTGACTCGCACTTAGCCGGTTTTTATTCCCAATATCGGTTTTCTGTCACAGCAGTGGTCAAGCTAGTTTTGTGACATGAAGATCACAGGTTCGATTTTGAAGTATTCAGTTTAATTAAAGGTACCTGCAGTTTTCTAAGGACATCCATCACACTAATATTATAAAGGCGAAAGTTTGTGAGTGTGTATGTTTGTTACTTCTTCACGCAAAAACTTCTGAACGGATCTGGCTAAAATTTGGTAGGTAGACAGATTAAGACCTGGATTAACACATAGGCTACTTTTTTAAACGCTCGCGAGCCGCAAGCGCACCCTCGAAAAGTTAAAGAAACGATATCCACGCAGGTGAAGCTGCGGGAAACAGCTAGTAAATCCATAAGTAGAAGCACTTATCACACCATTTTTTGAAGGCTAGCTATTTTGCATCAATAGCACTAGCAACTACTTTCAATTTTTAGGATTCCGTAGTCAAACTAGGAACCCTTATAGTTTTTCCAATTCCGTCTGTCTGTCTGTCTGTTCATCGGTTAGTCAAAGCCGTTACACCTATAAAGCTGTAATTGGTATGGTTATACAAATCTGAGATACAATGTTGTAGAATTAAATCTGTAAAAAAATCATCACATCACATTAGCTCATATATACGTCCCCACCGAAGGGCTCTAGCATACCCTGAATTAGGGCGATCGGGCCTTAGTCTACCACGTGGGCCCAGTGCGGGGTGGTCAACTTCACACATAACCTTCGAGTTTCTTCGCAGATGTGTGCAGGTTTCCTGACGATGTTTATTTCACTTTAGGAGCGCCGGATAAACGTACATATGAGATCGAAATTCGAAAACACATTGATACGTGGCAGGACTCGAACCACGACCTCCCGGATAAGAGGGAGCGGCAATTGCCGTTGCGCCACCGACGCTCCTTTAAAATACCTACCCTACATGTACATTGATAGTGTTTTTTTTTGTTATCTTACCCTATCTTGTGGGGTGTCGTTGAATAGATCTTTCAAAATACTAAGGGTTTGCAAAGATCATTTTTCCGATAAATATTTCTTTTCTTTCCTCAAACTGGGAGTTAAGCTAGCCAATGGCCGGATTGGAGGAGATTGGTGCAGGAACGGGTGCAGAGTTTTGAAGAGCAGCGTCGGTCCGACCTGGACACGAAGCGTGAAGAATTAAAAACGCTAAACACGTTAAAAAACCGACTTCAATCGCAACAACTTAGTACATTTTTGCATTATTATTTTTGGTTTATGTTAATTCTCTATACACCGACTTTGATAAAATTTATATGGGACCACACGGAAAGCACTAGCTTTCAAATAAAAAAAGAATCATTAAAATCGGTTCACCCAGTCAAAAGTT
This sequence comes from Coleophora flavipennella, assembly GCA_947284805.1. Classification (NCBI taxonomy): domain Eukaryota; kingdom Metazoa; phylum Arthropoda; class Insecta; order Lepidoptera; family Coleophoridae; genus Coleophora; species Coleophora flavipennella. The sequence continues at coordinate 6,724,999 of OX369283.1, read as the reverse complement.
CTGAGGTAACACACATAAAAAAACATACAGTCGAATTGAGAACCTCCTCCTTTTTGGAAGTTGGTTGAAAAAAAAATATACAGTCGAATTGAGAACCTCCTCTGTTTTGGAAGACGGTTGAAAAGCTAAACCTCCTGCAAATCTGAAGCACAGATGAGATACTAGTTACTCTGTAATCTAAAGTACCACTTTGTCAATGGTGTCCTAACGTGCACTGAATGTGATCGCACATTTTTTTTACATTTTTTTTTTATTAAAAATTTGAGTACGTTTGACTGCAACTCACCTGATGGTAAGTGATGATGCAACAAGATTGGCTACTGTAGCCACATGAGGGCACACGAGGGGGCAAATCAACGAAGCCCTGCATCTAGAGAGAACCAGTCGTTGTAGCTGTAACCGGCATGGAACAGATGATGATGATGATGATGATGATAATGTTTTAAAGTGGTCACATTTGTAAGAGTCGCATGTCCCCGCTAAACTGTATAATATTTCAGGAAATCTGAAAAGTGTTGTAAATAGTAGGGTATGTTATACCTAATCAATTTAAAAGGAAAATTATCCCGGCCAATTAAATTTTTTTTAATTTAAGGAGTCATTGTCGACCAACTTAAGATGTTATGTTGGATTTGTAAAAAGTTCATAGATTTTATATGCAAAATGTTTTAACTTAACTGATAAGATAACTTTGTCTTTAAATTTTTTATTTATACATTGGTATGCTGCTTTCCAGTTTCCTTCAAATTTAAAATTCGTAGTAGGCAACTACTGGGTGTCGGTTGGTTTTTCGATAAATCAATTAAATACATACAGTTTTATAGACTGCAAATAATGCAAGAGTGAATGGGAATTATTTGAGCTTGCGTTTAGCAACCTCGACAACATTGTCACTTCCATCCGGTGAGCTGCATTCAAACGCACTCAAATTAATAGAAGAAAAACAAACACTATACTTATTTTCTTTTTTTTTTCTACACCTAAAACTAGAAAGTAGAAGCATAATAGATTTTACCCGCGGCTTCGCTCGCGTGGGTACCGTTTTTATGACTATCTTTGAGGGTGATTTAAGCAGACAGGAGTTGAGCGTAGACAGGAGTTTCCTCCAGATCCCTCGGGAACTGTATCGGGCTATTCCAAAGCTAATACTTATATAAACTTATACAGGGTGTAACAAAATTGGTGTAGGTCCCGTTGACTGGGGCTTCTCTTCATCATAACAAAACATCTTTTTGTTCTACGACTTTGCTGAAATAGCAAAAGAAAATTTTTCCCCTTCATACAAATCGATCAGCTAATCGACCAAGTTTGTGCATTTTAGTATGGAGTGTCCAATTTTTTTTTTAGAATTTGACTATGGGTTCCTTGGGGAAAGTTGTTTAGTATGACGAGTAGAACCCCCAGTTAACGGGTCCTACAACATTTTTTTTTCATACACAGGTATATGTCACTTCCAACCCCCTCAACTATTTCTATACAAAAAAAAACACGTCGTTCTGTTGTTTTTATTCTTATCGTGTGGCACAATTAATTTCCAAGGGATAGACGGCGGTTGCCTGGTGTTGCACTTAGCATCACCCGCGGTCACGTGAACGGTATAGGCTTGGACAGGGGCTAGCGACCTTGAGCGTCTGGGCGGAGCTCTATATCTCTCCCCGCACCACCCTTACCATAAAATCGCGCGCGCTGCGTAGGCATACAGCCACACCAGAGTCATAGAGTAATAAAATTATAGAGACTCACACAGACACAAATAGCATCTTCTTACTAGGTACACGGGGTGTAGTTAACGTAAAAGTACTCAAGCCTAAAGGCAAAAGAAAAAATGTTACAGCCATGCTGTGCATACTTTTTCGCAAAGCTGTCACGGTCTGATGTAATCGGGAATACAAAAGACAAGGATAACCATTACGTTTACCTAGTAGCAATAAAAATTTGTGAATACATCTAAATTTTACACATAATTTGGGTTTGTATGGGAGGTGAAATGAGAACTAAAAGATTCCATCGTGGTAGAGTATGGAATAGAATGCTTACAATAATATTATATCCCAAGCCTTATTGGTATCTAATTAGGGTAATATTAAAAAAAACTTGAGCATTAGTACGTGTGCCTAGCTAAATTAAATATGGCGCAATTTTCGTAAAACTGAATTGAGTTGTTTTAATTGTGAAAACAAGTAAAATTATGAATCGTTTATATGATATGTCTATTAAAAAATATACATATGTATAGCAAAAATAGAGTGAGATTACACCCGGACGTTTAAAATGAACCACAAGTCGCGTAAAATGAACTTTGATTGCCGAAACCTTGATAGGTATGTACGTATGTATGTTTTGTTTTTCTGTCACGGTATTTTTTTAATTTACCTGTTTTCTCACAACTGTATTGAAAAACGTCGCATGATACATGGGTGTAAAAGGAAATGACAAACTCGTGATGATGCTAAACCTTCGCCTGCGACTCGGGCTTATATATGTCACTCGTTTTTCATATACATTTTTACCACCTTTGTATCACATAAAATACGGTAATTTAAAAAACTAAAAAACCCGCCTGCGTTTCTGTGTAACTTGGAAATGAAAAACCCTAAAACAAGAAAGTCGTCATACCCGATTGCACTTAACTTAAGAAAAATTGTAGCAGTCGGAACCCATTCTAGAAATGGAGGCATAGTGAATTGAGAGCAAATACCTATATTACATTGCAGATTACTCCAATATACTGACTAGACGGCTGACTTTCTAGAATGGGTCCCGACTGCTACAATTTTTCTTAAGTTAAGTGCAATCGGGTATGACGACTTTCTTGTTTTAGGGTTTTTCATTTCCAAGTTACACAGAAACGCGCCTGGGTTTTTTAGTTTTTTAAATTACCGTATTTTATTTTATCATTTTTTAGTTTTATTATTGAATGAGTTTGTGTAGTAACCTATATACACATGACACACATTAAGATTACGCAGATTATTAACTTATCAGTTGATATAATAATATTATTATATTCTGCAGCCGTTCTGGCTGGAGAGCGTGTCAAACATTTGAATTTGGCGCCAAAAACCCGCCATTTTGTATTTTTTTTATTTTGATATACCCAGTGTCACTCTCACAGTAAATACGAATCTAACGACACCTCTCAAGCCAAAATCCATCCAGCCGTTCAGGCTGCAGAGCGTGCCAAACAATTATACATACATACATACATACATACATACATACATACATACATACATACATACATACATACATACATACATACATACATACATACATACATACATACATACATACATACATACTCTCGAAAAACATAACCCTCCTTCTGGCGCAGTCGGGTAAAAATACTATATTGATCTTATATGGGTACACGACAAACGACGTGCGAGGACATGCAATATCTTTATCGATGATTTAATACTTGTTTCTTCGTATCTGGCTGGTTACAAGTAACAGAGCGGAAATGTAGTGCTATAAATAAAACCAACGGTACGTAGAAATTAAAATGTTACCTATGAAAATAGGTAGTAATTAGGACCGACCATTTCGGGGCGGGCTTTTTATCTGAGGCTTACTGATCTCAAAAGTTTTGATTTGTTTTGTATTTGAATTTTAAAACTTTACAAGTCAAAGTCTTTTTACGTTGTTTTGTATCACCTAGATTATTGTGGTAGTAAAGTTCTCGAGTGGCACTCACCATAAGAGACACCGTGAACCGCATTGAAAATGACCGGTCTTGCGTTGCCCGCATTCAGCGACTTTCCGCGACCTTCACCAGGTCGTCGGTCCACCGAGTAGGCTTTCTTACATTTCATCTTCCAGTGCCCGGTCTCCACTTAGCTCACATAGCTCGTAAAACAGATGGCCGTTTGAGTAGTAAAGTTCTCAAGTGGTGACCACACACCGGAAGACGTAGCGTAAGCAGGCCTCCCACTTGGTGGACCGACGACCTGCTAAAGTCGCGGGAAGCCGCTGGATCTTTGTGCTGGGTTATACGATTTCTATGATTTTTTTTTATGAATAGGGTATAATAAAGCTCGGTTAGATTTTATGCAATAAAAACTATAAAACAAAAACTTTGTATCAAACAAATTAACCAAAGAAAACTGAATAGTGTAAAATAAAATAAACCCTTGTAATCTAATGTAGGTAACCAAAGTTCATGAAATACTGTCTGTCCGTTACACTACACTATGTACACAAAAAATCCAATATTTTATTTTTATTTGAGAGCTCCCGCAAAGCAGCACAGGTCCGTCTAGCATCACGACCCGTCCCGCACTGATTTCTAGGACGAGCGCGGGGAACGGCTTGAGAACGGTTGGATTTTACCCGAAATCAGATGGTTTTATAATATTTATAAAAAAAACACAATAAATATTCAAAAAGTAAAAAATCATCATCACTCTAGATTGTTTTTTGAGTTATATCATAAATTTTTCAAACTGGTTTGTTGAAAATTGCAGCAGTAAAATGGTTACAACTGAAAAAAAGGGGGTGTATTAGATATTTTTTTTCTATGGTTTTGAAAAATAAAATAGAATTCTGTGAAATCTACATCACTCCTCATATCTTGTAGATTACTACGTATTTTTTTCTGGTAGAAATATGCTATGGTTTACGAATAAAATGGTTACAAAATTCTTCAGTTTCAGAGTTTTTACGAAGGACAAGCCTTAACACCTACGGACGTGTCTTTGTTTTGTGCCTTTGTTTCAGTCTGTTGCTCCGCTGCAATGCCGACGTGCGCGTGCCTGAAATGAGTTTTTCCTAGATCCCTCGGGGCTATCTCTGGAAATGCTAATTAGTATAAAATATAGTCTCTGTGTTTTCCCACGCCCTCAACCATCTCTCTGAAAAAATAATCACATTAATCCGTTGCTTCGTTACGATGTAAAAGAAATCATCAATACTTACAAACATACCTACACTCGAAAAACAAAAAAGGGTCTTTTTTACAGTTCCCTCAGGAACTGTATCGGATTATGCTATTTTCACGGATACAAGTAGCTTAGCCCTTCTCCATGTAACAACAAGGCTTTGCTTTTAACCGCCTCCGTGGCGTAACGGTTTAGTACATTAACTTCATATCAGGAGGTAGCGGGTTTGATTCCCATCCCGGCGGAGTGTAACTATCTATACATTATATCAACCAAAAAAAGCAAAAGGCTAACAAATGTACTATGGAATTGACATTTGAAACTGTCATATCCCTACTTAGTTTGTTTACATTGTGCTTTTTTTGATTGATATAAGGTATATGACGTGGTTTGGTTGGTGAAAGGGCATTTCCAGAGTCCGCCTGGTTAGCTAGCACCATCTTATCTAAGTCTTGCCGCCAAGCATCAATGTTATCACCATTAATGTGTCCCGGCGTAAAGATAAAACAGCCAGTTTCCCATTGCGTTAAGGATTAATTGGTAAAGTCCATTTCCATCTTCGGCTTTCCCTCTAATATGGTTGAGAGGAGCGATGGCTGACTCTCGCATTATACTCGTGATGGGTGCTGTCCGTGTAAACTGACCTATACTTGTCAAAGGCGTTCATGACATTCAATAATTTTAATGTGTAACTTCTCGTGCCATATTGTTTTCATGTTCTAATGACATTATTTGCTTTTTTTATATCACGGATTGGATTTTGACGTTATAAACTAATGATTGTTTATTTCTTGATTATTTACAAATGAAATTATGTAATCACTATTTTATGACTATCATAAAGAGTGTAATTTGCACCTGTTTTGAATAAATATCTTGAATCTTGAATCGTCACTTACCATTCGGTGAGATAATGTCAGCGTCGGTGGCTCAACCGGTAACGACTCGGTCCATCTAACCAGAGGTACCGGGTTCAAATCTGGACGGCCAATGTACTAATGAGTTTTTCAAAAACTTACGTACATACTTACCGATTGCTTTAACGGTGAAGGAAAACATCGTGAGGAAACCTGCACACGCCTGCGAAGAAATTCGAAGGTTGTGTGTGAAGTCGACCAACCCGCACTGGGCCCACGTGGTCGCCTAAGGCCTAATCGCCCTGATTCAGGGTAGGCTCGAGCCCCTCGGTGGGAACGTATATGAGCTGTAATGACGAGATAAGACCCAAAAACCGACCAGTCTTAATAATAAACCTCTATTTGTGTCACTAACAATCAATGGAATTATGACGTTAGCTCAGCCTCAGTGAATTTGTGCCATTCATTTGAAGAGCAGACTCGACACGTTGTAGGGTAGGGCCTTTAGCAGCCATTGAAAACTCTTTAAAGGCTGAACGTGACTTCCCCACTTTGATTGGTCTTTTGTTAAGGTCCCCACCGCTGGAGTATGGATCTCTTCCCAATTCCCTTTTGATTTTACGATATATAAAAAGCAAAACCTTAAAATAAGACGTTTCTTGTACGGAGTTTTCTTTTAATATAACTTGTGAGTAAACCCCGCGTAAGAAACTCGCAGGTTGCGCAAGGTAAAGTCGACCAACCCGCACTGGGCCCGATCGCCCTAATTCGGGGTAGGCTTGAGCCCCTCGGTGGGGAGGTATTTGAGCTGATATTACTTTAAATCCCGCGTAAATAACACATGTTTTGTGATATTTTTTTCCGGCTGCCCATTACGGTTCAGAAGAAAAAAAGTCTTTTAAAAGTAGGACAGACAAACAGACAGGCAGACGGAGAGTGTAGGTTTTAGTGGGGGCCCGTTAGCACGTAACCAAAGTATATATTACTACTAACATACAGTATGGACACTCCCTGCCGCTCTCTAGATTGCGACCTCGCCCCCTCGTCATATTGGTTACAGTTTGGTTGTCGAACGTATGGGATTTCGCCGCCATTTTGTTTGGTCCGTCATTCGTGTTTTGTAATGTCACATCTGGCCCGTTGTATGAAGTGTCCAGGGTGTGACTTAACCCTATTCAATTCAATTCAATTCAATTCAATATATTTATTCAAAATAGGTGCAAATTACACTCTTTCTGATAGTCATAAAATAATAATAACAATGTTATTTGTGAAGAATCAAGAAATAAACTATAATTAGATAATAACGTCAGAATTAAATCCTTGATATAAACCAGATTATGTCATTAGAACATGAAAACAATATGACACGAAAAGTTATACTTATAAATCAATGAATGCATTTAACGTAATTTAACGTTTAAGAGTAGGCCAGTTCACATGGACAGCACCCGGTCACGAGTATAACGCGAGAGTCAGCCATCGCTCCCATCAACCATATTAGAGGGAAAGGAACGACCTGGCTCCCGATGCGCCACCACCCTAATACGGTAGATCTACGTTACCCACTAGCCAATTAAAAAAGATTACTTCATAAATTTTTAAATCAAGGTATACATAGATTGGAATTGTTAACCCCTTAATACGATTATCAACTGTCGACCTGTTTCAGGGCTTTGTCAATTTTAAAACTTTCCGACCTTTGCCAACTTCGCAAATAGGGTCAGGAGTTTATTTTGTTTTAACGATTTTTATTATATAAAACGAAATTAGTCGATTTTTTATGGAATGAAAGCCTTTTTTAGGGTTCTGTACTTAAAGGATAAAAACGGGACCTTAATTCTGCCACGTACCAATGTGTTTTCGAATTTAGATTTCTTATGTACCTATATCCGACGCTCTTAGGGTGAAGGAAAACATCGCGAGGAAACCTGCACACGCCTGCGAAGAAACTCGAAGGTTGTGTGTGAAGTCGACCAACCCGCACTGGGCCGCGTGTTCAACTAAGTCCCGATCGCCCTAATTCAGGGTAGGCTCGAGCCCCTCGGTGGGGACGTATATGAGCTGATATAAATGAATTAATTACTTAGACTCCGCTGTCCGTCCGTCTGTCACCAGGCTGTATTTCATGAACCGTGATAGCTTTATAGTAGAAATTTTCACAGATGATGTATTTGTGTTGCCGCTATAACAACAAATAGATTAGAAAAAGTGAAAGATTAAAATAAATTACAACAATCCTTACTATCCCTACTAATATTATAAATGCGAAAGTAACTCTGTCTGTCTGTTACGCTTTCCCGCAAAAACTACTGAACGGATTTGGCTGAAATTTGGTAGGTAGACAGATTAGGACCTGGATTAAGACACAGGCTACTTTTTACCACGCTCGCGAGGGCGCAAGCGGCTCGCGCACTGCGCACCCTCGAAAAGTCATAGAAACGTGGTCCACGCGGGTGAAGCCGCGGGAAACAGCTAGTAATATTATAAATGTGAAAATGTGTTTGTTTGTTACCCTTTCACGCTTCAACGCCTTGATCAATATTTATTAAATTTGGCATGCAGGTAGCCTGTGTCACGGGGAAGGACATAGGCTACTTTTTATCCCGGGAAAATAGCATAATCTGATGCAGTTCCTGAGGGAACTAAAAAAAATACTTGATTGTTGTGATTTTTTGCACAGAGATGGTTGAGTAGGTGGGAAACGACATAATTTACTAATCACCCTTAAAGACAGTCATAAAAACGATGTCCACGCGGATGGAGCCGCGGAAAAAAGCTAGTATTTATATAAAATGTAAGATACTAATTCGAAGGAGTAAACAGAAAATAATCCAGAACTAATGAAAAAAATATAAATCGCACTAGTTCCGTTCATGAAATCTACGGAACTACTGCTAATCAAAAATTTGCATTTGTTCCACGGGTTATTCAAAGTTATTCAAGGGTTATTCAAAGGGTGCCAGATTGCCAATGGAACCCTATTACAAAGTCCCCGATGTTCTGGGCTTTCCGTCTTTTTTTAAAATTCACAATTGGTTAGCCTATGGCATCATCTCACCTGATGGTAAGTGACGATGATGCCGAAGATGAAAGCGGGCTTATCAAGATTCCCCAACGCACTGAGGGACTGGATATCTTGTCTTCAAGTCTGAAGACATCAATGTTGTTAACATTGATGTTTCGCGGCAAGACTTAGACAAGATGGTGGTAGGCGGGCGTAGAAAATGCCCTTCCACTAATCAAACCGAGTCTTGCAAAGTTGGAATCCGCCGGGCATCGAACGCGCGACCTCCTGACAAAATATATATATTAGTACTAACATACAGTATGGACACTCCTCTGCCGCTCTCTAGATTGCGACCTCACCACTTTTTTTTATTCACAATTGGTAAGCCCTTGGCATCATCTCACCTGATAAGTGACAATGATGCCGAAGATGGAAGCGGGCTTACCAAGATTCCCCAACGCAATGAAGAACTGGCTATCTTATCTTCAAGCCTAGTCACCCAGATTCAAACAGATTGTTTACCGTTTGGTTGTCGAACGTATAGGATTCCGTTGTATGAAGTGTCCAGGGTGTGCTCCTGATGTAAAGCTAATGGACTAAAACATTATGCCACGGAGGCGGTTGCGGTATATATGTCAGCGGACTGTATTTCATTAGCCATCGGGTTGCTAAGCCACCAAAAGCGTTGCCTCTAGTCCAGGACACTGTAGTGAATCGACTGTAATAGACGTAAAGGTCAGTGTGTGTGAATAGGAAGACAGTTGAAAGGAGAATGAGCCTTGGTCCAAGAAAAAAATGTAGTGGCCACTTACGAAAGTAATCTTCATTTAATAGTAGTAATACTAATAATATACTATAGTAATTTAATAATTAGCATATCGTGACATAGTTCCCGAGGGATTTGAGGAAAACTCCAATTTCCACGCAGGCGCACGTCGGCGTCGCAACGGAGCAACGGATTTAAGTGGTTTTTTGTATAGAATTGGTTGAGGGGGTGGGGAGTGACATATACTGCTAATCAGAATAGCCCGATATAGTAGGTACCTGAGGGATCTGGAGAAAACTTATACCCACGCTCGCGAGCCGCTTGCGACTCGCACACCACTAACCTTCAAAGACAGTCATAAAAACGATGTCCATGGGTGCGAAGCCGCGGGAAAAAGCTAGTTAAAATAATTAAAGGTAGATCTCATACAAAGAAACATGATTTTTTGTAAGGAACTTTTCGTATGCGAGTCCGATAATCGAGCACAATTTAATTGGTATTTTTACCCGACTATTACAGAAAGAGAGTAATTTTCTAACCGACTTCAAAAAACGAGGAGGTTTCTCAATTCAACCGTATATATTTTTTTATGTGTGTTCGCGGATAACTTCGTCGTTTATGAACCGATTTTGATAATTCTTTTTTTGTTGGATAGGAGATATCCCAAGGTTGGTACCATGATAAGGAAACCAGGATCTGATGATGGCGTCCCAGAGAAATCGAGGGGAACCTTCGAAAATCGTAGTGGCGAGTAGTGCGTTTGAAGTCGGTTTTTTTTTGTTTAAAATTATTGGGTGTATGTGTGTATCTAAATTTTTTTGGTTAAATCTGTAACCACGGCTTGATCGATTTTGGAGTAGAGGTTTTATAATATCGTTTTTATGGTTCCGTACCCAAAGAGTAAAAACTAGACCCTATTACCACAACCCGGACACTACATACAACGGTCATGAACTGATATTTCTAAAACAAAAGACGGAGCAAATAAAATCACGGCGAAATCCTATACGTTTGAGAACCAAACAATAAACAATCTCTATCAATCTGGGTGACGAGGGGGTGACGTCGGAGTCTAGAGAGCGGCAGGGAGTGTCCATACTGTATGTTAGTACTAATATATATCGCAAAAAACGAGATCTACACTGGCGACCACGGCCCACCTGGGCGCTCTTAGGCAGTTGCATCTTATTGCTTTGCATCTAGGTTAAGTGAAGTTGTAAAGGCCCCCACGGCCAACAAAAAGCTTGTCCTTTCTAAAAAAAATAATCTACACTGGCGAAGCCGAGGACAACAGCTAGTTACTTATATAAGGGTGACATTATTAGCTTGCGCTGAGCCAAACAATTTTATTAAGGCGTTCTCCACGGAAGAATGCGGGCGAGCTCATCTTACAGCCGGCTATAAATTATACAAGTTGTCGGCCCTATATTGTTATACTTAGTTCAGTATTAAATTACAACTTGGTAACGAGGTATATTTATAAACTTAATGAATAAAACAAATGATTGAAATTCCAGAGACGTAGGTACCTACTTATAATTAATAAGGCTTTGGCATATGATGATGACCATCATATCAGCCAGAAGACGTCCACTGCTGGACATAAGCCTCCCACAAGGATTTCCACCACGGCCGGTCCTGCGCTGTCCGCATCCAGTGGATTACCGCTACTGCACCAGGTCATCAGTACACCGAGTGGGAGGTCTGCCTAAGCAACGTCTTCCGGTGCGCGGTCGTTACTCGAGAACTTTACTACTCCAACGGCCATCTGTTCTACGAGCTATGTGTCCCGCCCACTGCCACTTAAGTTTAGCAATTCTGAGGGCTACATGTCGGTTACTTTGGTTCTCCTACGCATCTCCTAATTTCTGATTGGATCACGTACCACTTGATATGAGATAATCTTACAGCCAAATACCTGGCATTTTTTTTTTCTTATCTGTGGATAATACTGCCGTTCCATACCACTTTCGATTACCATAATGCCTAAACGTGGTCTTCTGTAAAATTTACCGTTTCTGAAACCGGTGTGTTTTTTTTCCACACAATTCTCTTGTCAGCTCATGTCACATCTACACGCATTACATAAAATAATTTTTAAACCAAAAAAAACCAGACTTCAAACAGGAAACTAAAATTCCCCTCGATTTCTCAGGGATGCCATCATCAGATACTGGTTTCCTTATCATTGTACCACCCTTGGGATATCTCCTTTCCAACAAAAAAAGAATCAACAAAATCGGTTCATACACGACGAAGTTATCCGCGAATACACATAAATAAATATATATATATATATACGGTCAAATTGAGAAACCTACTTTTTTGAAGTCGGTCTATATTTTTTTTTACGGGACAATTACATTGATAATTATCAACGATTATTGTCGTGATGATTATGATCTTATAATAATCACGTAAAGTTAAGTTTTTAAGTTTACTCCTGAGATGGTCCCATCGTCATCGAATCTAAAAAAATTCATAGTTAAGTAGCGTAAACTGGGGCTACTTTTACATCCAGGGTAACTTTGACAGTTTTTGAGGATACTAGCAAAGCACCGAAATCGGGTATGATGAAGATGACATCCCAGTTTCTTCAAAACCTATTCAATGTAGCCCCCCGGTTTACGGTATACTTTTCTCCAGTACATACTGGTACTAACCTCAAAAAAAATTGAGGGCCCTGATTTGTTTCGAACTTACCTTTGATTTCACAATTGTTGGTTAATTTCGTGGATTAATATAAAATAAAGCAATATCCCTATGTATTAGCTTTACGAAATTGTTTTTGGTGTACTATCATTATCATCATATCAGCGAAAGGACGTCCACTGCTGGACATAGGCCTCCCCCAAGGATTTCCACGACGAACGGTTCTGCGCTGCCCGCATCCAGCGGCTTCCCGCGACTTTCATCTGGTCATCGGTCCACGGAGTGGGAGGCCTACCTACACTACGTTTTCCGGTGCGTGGTCGCCACTCGAGAATTTAACTGCCCCAACGGCCACATGTTCTACGAGAAATGTGCCCCGCCACTGGTGCAATTAATTAAATAAATATAATAAGTCAGTTTTTAGTTTTTTAAATGTGAATTTTGACATGAACGAGTAATTTACAAATTATGAATAAATGGATGATGGTTCCTATTGAGTAAAGTTGTTCGGTTTCTTGAGCTGAAGCTACCCCTCCCCCCCCTTTTTACAAGCTTTAATACAGGGTGTAACATAAAGGTGTGGTGATACTTTAAGGTGGGCTTGTGCTCATCCAACTGAACAACTTTAGTTCTGCATCTTTACGGAAATCGCGAAATTTCAACTGGATTTTTCATACAAAACCGTTTAATCAGCTGACCGATTTGTTATGAACAAACAATTAAACAATAATAAGAAATTTATGAATAAAGTATCACCACACCTTAATGTCACACCTTGTATAACTTGAAATGTTTAGTTTGCTTAGGTCAAACCTTGCAAACGATTTTAGAGCGAATTTCAGTGGTCTGATTGAGCTGAATGGTATGAAGCCGTTATTCCCTATGTTAATAGATCCTTTTGGTATTTAGAAGTTGATCTGATGATGAACTTTGGAGTAATTAAGGTCCCAGGATCGTCTTTAATAGGGATGACGAATGCTAGTCATCTGAGTTACTTTTTATCATCTGTCAAAAACGACATTTTGTTTTAAAAATGTTGGAAATACCCAGGCGTGAAGTCATAGTTTAGCAGCGTCATTTTAGTACTCATTTTGTGATTTTGGTGAATTAAAAATCGAATACTTGATGGGAAACAAAACAAGTAAGGTTTCCGAAGTTTAAGTAGGAGGGCAATTTAGTGATCAAGAGTTCATAATTTATTTCTGATGCTTTCGTCATCCCTATTTTCAATTGAAACGTAGGAAGTATGTACTATGCTCGCCTTTTTTAAATTTGGAAATGTGTATAATATATTTACATTCTTTTGAGCATTTGGCTTTTCGAGAATAAAACTCTTTTCCAATAAAAGCTTGTACCTAACAGTTTTTAGGTTTTCCGATGATTATATTTTAGATATTTCAGAAGAACCTTTTGTACAATACAATCTTACGTTTTCGCTTACAGTAAAGTCAGCGTAAGTACACAATAACATAACAAGCTTAATTGTTTGAGTCAATTGTTATTATTACTTAGATAGATAATCCGCTGTTATTACGGTTCACGACTATATCTGGATTTCTGTAATTCTCATCGGTATACGATACGTGGTAACGATACGTGAGACGAATCCTTATAAGTCAACAATATACAGCGGTTGCGTGTGTTATCCAGTGGCGGCTTTACCATAGAAAATAGGTAAACTGTACCTACTAACTATCCTACATACAAATTGCTAAGTAGGTTTAATTTTATTCACAGTTGGTAAGCCCTTGTCGGTGGCGTAATGGCTAGGGCCACCGCCTCCTGTCCGGGAGGTCGTGGTTCGAACCTGCCATCTACCAATGTGATTTCGAATTTCGATTTCATATGTACGTTTATCCGACGCTCTTAAGGTGAAGGAAAACATTGTGAGGAAACCTGCACACGCCTGCGAAGAAACTCGCAGGTTGTTTGTGAAGTCGACAAACTTGCACTAGGCCCGCGTGGTTGACTAACGCCCGATCGCCCTAATTGAAGGTAGGCTCAAGCCCCTGGTGTGGGCGTATATTATGAGCTGATATGAATGGTAAGCCCTTGGCATCATCTCACCTGATGGTAAGTGACGATGATGCCGAAGATGGAAGCGGGTTTACCAAGATTCCCCAACACAATGGAGACTTGGCTATCTTATTTTCTAGCCGGAACACATCAATGTTGTTAACACAGATTTTTGGCGACAAGATTTAAATAAGATGGTGGTAGCTAGCCACGCGGGCTTAGAAAATGCCCCAACCACCAACCAAACCAAGTCTTACAAGTTGACCCCACCGGAAATAGAACCCGCGACCTTCTGGTGTGAAGCGAATGGACTAACCATTACGCTATGGAGGCGGTTAAAATTGTACAAGGTGTAATGATCTCATTGGTCATTACATTTGTCAATCGAACCTCTCTGTGAGGACGATCTGGGCACGCGTTATTTAAAAAGCTTCGTTTAAATTTTTTACTTTCGAGTTTGGAATTCTGTCAAGGTTTTTCTAGACTCATTATTCATTTATATGAGAAGAACCCTCGACTAGTTCCTAAGAGCCTATCCATCATCTGATGGAACATCCACATACCTAGTGTTACCGATTCTAAGTTCAGTCAGACGGCAGCAACATTAAAATAAAAGAGTTTAAACAAAGAAAATTGTAGTTGTAACTCCCATCTGGAGCACTTCTGCGCAACCCCTTCTCCCGGGTGGGGTTGCTTCCTAAGAAGGCTTCAAGGCCCCATGGGCTAAAGCCAACAAACAGTAGGCGGTGTTTAGTGGGTAGGCACAGATTAGCTGTGAGTCAGACGGATGTATCCGTACATATACTTATCCATGAGGATTTACCGCTTCCCTCCCGCTGAGGGTACACCATGCCGGATACAAAAAAAAGTAAAATTGTTCGTCTATATTAGTTTATTACAAGCAGAATTAACTAAACCTCCTCACTGCTGCTCCTCTTCCTCATCGCTATCAACAGAAAGATTCTGATCTGCAACAGTCTGATGCCCTGGGTATGGCAGCTCTATGGTGGTGATGGATTGAGGCTCTAATTTTAGGCTAGCTTGCTGTGTGCCCAATATTATTGCTACATCCTCTGTACAACTATAGTAAGCATGAAAACAAAATTAAATTTTTACCTTAAGGGGATCCTGACGAACTGATGAGTTCAGCAGGATGCCCTGGGGGATCGGCCTAGGGGATCCTGGTGGACTAACCCAAGTAAGAGCCTGAAGTTAGAGACAGCCAATGTGAAAAGTAACAATAGGGGATCGGACTGCTAGTCATTTGAGTTACTTTTTATGATCTGTCAAAAACGAAATGTTGTTCTAAAAATGTATGAAATATATTTTACTGTACTTGATTGATCGATTGAGGAAACCGAAAGACAATGGGTGATTCAGCGCCTTCAACAGCATCTCATTTGTTACCAGTCCAAGCTTAAAAAAACAATGGAAGATAATGTTGGTGGAAAAAAAATAAAAGTTTAAAAAAACTAAAAACCGACTTCAAAATGAAATTCACTCAAAAGTGTGAAATTATACTTAAATTCAGGACATCAACCAACAATAACGAAATCAAAGGTGGGTACGAATTAATATTATTTCATACTATTGAGGGAATTTAAATTTTTATTTTCTTTATTTTTAGTGATAATGCTATGTATTTAAAAACGTTAAACCCAATCAATTTCTTGCCAATAGGAATCATCAAATCATAATGCATGTGTTTCAATGCCAGATACAGAGTCTTGTGGCTTCCATCATCATCTCAGCAGCATGAAAGTTAAGGAGTTAAATCTTCCATCATCAGGTCATCTGAATAACCTGAAAAAATACAACTATCGGTCTATGCGTACCTATGCGTACGTATAATATTTAAATAATTATTATCCAGCTCTTAACCGTTAAAGAGTTGTACCTTCCTTAATCAGCTCATCAACATTGAGATTATGACTACCAGATGCCAAAACTTGAAGAGTTGTAGAAAAAACATGAATAACGTAAGTGCCTATAAAATTTGAGGGTTGTTTTCGATTTCCCGAGGATCCCATTATCAGATCCCGACTTGGTGATAATCGGACCCCATCGAGAGTATACTCTTTCGAATAAAAAAAGAATTTTGAAAATTGTTTCACAATTGGCGGAGATATCGCGTTACGTACAGTCGAATTAAGTACCTCCTCCTTTTTGAAGTCAGTCGATAACATTATTGCGAAATTACCCAAGGACTGACAAAAATGAAAGCGGGTGATGGTGCTTTTTTTTTAAATCTTTCGCAAAACATCAATACATTCCATTCGTTTTTAAAAAAAAAACATTACAGTTATCGGAGTCCTCTTTGACATAACTAGAAAGAAGGACGCATGAAAATGTCGCATGAAATCCATAGTGTTCGGATACAACAATGCTATTTTTATGTTATCACAAGCTAAATACAGCACGTAAGGTTAGTAGAAACTTGTTCAGTGACAAGGCACCGATATTCAGATTTTTACAACACTACGCGAAGGATGGCATTAAAATTTGGGCCGTTACTACTACCAATGAGCCCATCGATGGAAGAATTAGTCCTTTTAACTGTCTTAGATTTTTTGGTATTTTTTATTTTTTTTCATTCACTATTGGTAAGCCCTTGGCATCAACTCACCAGATGGTAAGTGACGATGATGCCGAAGATGGAAGCGGGCTTGCCAAGATTCCCCAACGCAATGGAGAACTGGCTATCTTATCTTCATGCCGGAACACATCAATGTTTTTAACACTGATGTTTGGCGGCAAGACTTAGATAAGATGGTGGTAGCTAGCCAGGCGGGCTTACAAAATGCCCTACCACCAACCAAACCGAGTCTTACAAGGTGACCCCACCGGGAATCGAACCCGCGACCTCCTGTGTAAAGCCAGTGAACTTTGCCTCTGAGCTACGGAGGCGGTTATTCAGCGTGTAAGCCTCCCAAACGGTGGACCGATAACCTGGTGAAGGTCGCGGGAAGCCGCTGGATGCGGACTGCGCAGGACCAGTCGTTGTGGAAATCCTTGGGGGAGGCCTATGTCCAGCAGTGGACGTCTTTCGGCTGATATGATGATTGTTATTCAGTCTAATTACTTATATCAAATGATTGGAAATGCTCTATAAGCTACGCGTTAAAAAACGACTTCATTACAACAACCATGCACGATTTTGCAATTTTTATATTTTGTTTTCTTGGACAGTACTGAACCGATTCTGATGAAATTTCTATGGGACCGACCTAAAAGTATGAATATTTTTTCAAAAAAAAGTTATAAAAGTCAAAATCGGTTTGAAAATGACGAAGTTCTGAGGTAACAAATAAAAAAGTTATAAAAGTCAAAATCGTTTTGTAAATGACGAAGTTCTGAGGTAACAAATAAAAAAGTTATAAAAGTCAAAATCGGTTTGCAAATGACGAAGTTCTAAAGTAACAAATAAAAAGTTCTAAAAGTCAAAATCGGTTTGTAAATGACGAAGTTCTGAGGTAACATACAGCCTAGCGAAACTCTATAGAGAAAATTGTTTATATGAAACTGTTACGAATCAAAGAGAATATAACAACGAACTATGTTTGTCTCTTTCTACCTTGTGCAAATGTCTCTTTCTTGATCTGACAATTTCGGATTCGCTCACTGACAAATGCCATTTAGTCAGGCACCAAACAGTATCTATCGTTTAATTGCGTCGTTACGAAGATTTCTGTGTGTTTTGGTTTTTTCCATAAATACAGGCTTAAATAGTGGATACACGCTGTGTGACATCGTTAGAGTAATTAAATAGTTATCTGGGGTGTAATAACAGCAATAATGAATTATAAAACTTGTGAAATCTGTGGATTGAAAGCCGTCCGGACTAACAATACAAAACGTACGTTTATGGCGAAATTTCCCTTAGTTAGATGATAAAAAGGTATTATTAATTCATTATTTTTATTCTTTAACTTGTCCTTAACCTTCTTATAAGAGGTTTAATCCAAGTTTTACGAAAAATTTTGTTACCAAACCAAATGCAACAGGTATAGTGTGGAAGAACTTTTATCGATAAGTAAATATCGATATTTTGATTTTTATATTCTGGTTATTTTTAATTAGTTTGAGGCATTAAAGTTTTCGAGTGGCGACGTAGATGTAGAGTAGGCAACGACCTGGTTAAGGTCGGGGGAAGCCGCTAGATACGGGCAGCGTAGGACCGGTCATCGTGGAAATCCTTGGAGGAGGCCATTGTCCAGCATTGGACATCTTTCGACTGCTATGATGATTATTATTACGTGTATTAATTGCAGTGAATTTTTATTTCAGAATGATCCCTGCATTAATATATTAAACTTTAAAATTTCGATGTTGGAAAATAACTTCAAAAACAATGTCATAACGAAGTAGGTAAGTAATCACTAATCACACCGGTTATTATGTTCTAAGATAATATTTTGTTCTATTTTGTTTTTCTTTTTACAGCTTGGAAGCCACTCTATAAAAATAATCATCGACATTGGTTCACAATTGAGGAAGGATATCTGAATAACCTGGCTGCAACTTCAACTTATCATGATATCACCGCTGCATTGTAGTTAGAATCAAACACTGATTAAAACAAGCTCAAGCATATATTGTTTGCTGCAAGTTCTTCAAGAGTGTGATTGTGTTCTGGTTATGTTATCTGCAACATCAGGTCTAAAATGCTGTTGTGTGGTAATTAAGTCTACATACGTGTACAAAATTTCAAAACAATCCGACGAAAAGAAGTAGAATATATTGGGTGCAAAAAATTGTGTAGGACCCGTTAACTGGGCGTTCTAATCATCATACTAAACAATTTTACCCCAAGAAACACCTAGTCAATTCTCAAAATAAATATAATTCACCCTCCATACAAAAATACACAAAATTGGTCGATCCGTTAATCGATTTGTGTGAAGTTAATTTTTTTTAGATTTCAGCATTGCCATAAAAGAAATATGTTCAGAATGACGAGTAGAAACCTCAATTAAGGGGACCTACACCAATTTCGTTACATCCTGTATATCCATGGTTGAGATCCTTGAACCAACTAGGAAAAGAGCTGATAATCTTTGAACGACTGAAACAATTTTCTAGTTGAACCCAGTCTTTTAAAGTAAAAAAACACATTAAAGTCGGTTCATCCGTTTGGGAACTAATGCCACTGACACATACAAATAAATATACAGACAGACACACAGCCAAAAAATTCAAACTATTGACAACCCTCTTGTATGTCGGAGGTTAAAAATTTAATTGTGAACTTATATGAAGTAGGTTTAAAAGAAACGAAATATGTTAAATAGATTTTGAAACGCCAAAAGTAGGTAATAATGAAACTCGTAGATGTAGTTCGATGTTTATTCGGGCAGGGTGAAACTTGAAAACAGCTCATCAAGAAAATGCAGGTTGGTAATGACTCGCTCCTCTTTTTATAACTCAACAGCCGGCGACGGCCGCGCCATCTACCTAGTACTAAATCGATTGACAATTTACAGATACAAACTACAACAATAAAGTGGAGTTACAAGATTACATTGCTAGATGGCACTAATAGTACAAATCAACCTATGACAAACCAAATGTCTATCGATGATTATTTGTAACTATTTATTTATAATTTAGAAATGCTTTATTTAATTAATTCATACATAAATAACTATCTCATCGCTCATGTACGGTTGTTGGTGGCGCTAGTGCTCGTGGAGGCTGCTAACAATTTGTAATTATCTGCAGTAAATAAAACGTTTAAATTTTACCGAGTTTTTTATTTATGAAAATTAATTACAAAATTATTTTGCATCATATTATTCTTTTTATCGAACTTGAAACCCTTCTCTGTCATCGACATCCCATCTCTATCCTAGTCTTTATCAGTTTCTCATGTTGGCAGCAGCGTCGTATGATCAAACTGAATATAAGTAGGGCTGCCATTTTTCATTTTATTCTATTGGTATTAGTATTCGTACGCGTTCAATACAAAGCTATAATTCCTTTCTATGTATGGGAGTCCCGACTCTTAAAAACGTAGTTTATTATATTCTCTTTGGTAACATATAAAACAGTTATAAAAGTCAAAATCGGTTTGTAAATGACGAAGTTCTGAGGTAACAAATAAAACAGTTATAAAAGTCAAAATCGGTTTGTAAATGACGAAGTTCTGAGGCAACAAATAAAAAAGTTATAAAAGTCAAAATCGGTTTGTAAATGACGAAGTTCTGAGGTAACAAATAAAAAAGGAAACGAATTCATAACCTCATCCTTTTTTAAAAAAATCTGTTGAAAAAGGAGGTTATCAATTTGACCTGTATGTATGTAATAATGTTGTAAAATGTACAATATTCGTCTATAGTAGTCTATGTGGCCTTTTAAATAGGTGTGCCAAATTTCATGTGTATGTATGTAATTTTGTACGTATATAAGTATGTTTATCCACGTACTTGTCAGAAACTAGAAATCGAATTGCAATAGTTATTTTTTATTAGCATAAGTATCTTTCAACTTAAATAAATAATCCCAAGTTTAATCAAAATTGGTTTATTAACTTCAAGATATATGGACTACCCAATTACCTCTGAGATTACAATTTTAGTTTTTATAATTTCATGTGATTTTTTATCGTTCTCCTGACTTTGAAAAGATATTAAAAAAAACGTTTTAATGGCCAGTAAGGGAATCTGGCTTAAGTGTGTATCACTAGAAAAATACGTTTTGTAATTAAAGTCGGCTTTTGTAACGTTTTTACATATTACTATTATTAATTAAATATATAAAATTTAAGCTACTCTGCTCTCTCGGCACGAGGCGAAGTGGCAAAAGCACCTCCAGCGGAAGCGCAGTCGGCCGGAGTTCAGTGCGACGGGGAGAGAAAACGAATTATTATTAACTCGTATAACATCAACTTATTTCCAAAATACTTTCAGGGAAAATGGATAGTTATCAACTTGGGCCCAACTATTCACAACTCCGAATTCAAGTACATTACTATTCTCGTGGGGGATGACAACGTGCAACTATCAGGTTTTAAATAATTATTAAAAAACAATAACTTTTTTCATTAAAAATAGGCATTTAACTTTAAAAAATCGGCAATTTCATACTATAACCCCTATTACTTCGACCATACATTTCTTATGTGCGCTCGAAGAGTTTAAAAAAATAAATTCAGTGATGTTCTTAATATTGACTTTGACTATCTGCATCAATTTAACCATCTATATTCTCAGCGGTAGCCAAGCTGTTCTTAAAGCCCTTGACTCCTTCAATGTTGACTCTGGGCTAGTGCTAAATTGTGTAAAGGTCCTCAATAAGGTGGGCCGACACAACAAACTGCAACTGGTCTGGGTCCCTGGATACGTAGGAGTGGAAGACAATGAAGATGCAGACAAACTGGCTAGAATGGGATCACAGACAACAATGTGTGGTCCAGAACCGAAGATAGGGCTACCAAGGAGCAGTATTACAAGGGCATTAAAGGAACAGGCCGAGGGAAGACACAGATTGACATGGCTATCCAGGGATGGACATAAACACTCTAAGCTCTTCATCGGTGACCACAGGGGCAACCAAGTACATTTGGAATAACAACTGGACGCGAGTCAGGGCGGTAACAGGAGCGTTGACGGGCCACTTTGCCACAAACGCACACCTGCAAAAAATCGGCCTGACGAATGACCCGACCTGCAGGGCCTGTGGTGAAGACATAGAATCAATGGAACACTTACTGTGTCACTGCGTATGTACCTCCTAGGAGATACCCAAAACCGGAGGACTACAAGCACCTTCCAATCAGCGGAATTGATGCATTGATGCAGTACATCTTCGTGTAGGTTTGGGGTGCAAAGGCTATAGGGGTTGACATAAAAGATCCCATTGGGTCGAAGTGTCGCTGCAACTGCAGCCCCCATTTACTAAAATAAGTTGAGAGTGCATCAATTTCGCAAAAAAAATAGAAGGTTCGCACTTTGTTTTCTCTGCTTACTTTGTTTACTCATTGTATGACAGTGAATTATACTATGGCTTCCAGCTTAGAAGGCCGGTACTTAGAATAGGACCATCCTATCTCTTACTATAGGTGTCGTAAGAGTCGACTAAGGGACTTAAACTGGAGAATGGGCAGTAGCGTCCATTCCGCGACTTGCAGTCGACCTGCAACAGCAACTGCGATCGCCATCCCGTCTGCCAAGCATAGCAATTACGGCAACACCCCCCAATGATCAACGCAACAAGAAAATGGACCCTAGTCCCCGGCGGCCCTGTTATTCCCGGCTCTGGTACCTATCAAGGTAACGGCGAGGCATGGGGGAATTCCCGGCAGATGCCAGGCTACGAAACCAAAAGACAACAATTGATCAGCCGATTAGCCAAATTTGTATGAAGAGTAGCATTTTTTTTAAAATTCTGTTTGGGCTCCTTGGGGGAGTTGTTCAGTTTCATACGTAGAACTATCTTTTTAAGTTTCCTAGAACAGTGTTTTTACACCCTGTATATGGAGATAACTGAGCGTCGTTATTTGTCACGTATTTTAATTAATTATATTAAGAGCTTTATTTGATTCCTGTGACATAACTTTAGTTAGTGTGACGAACACCTTTGCTCGTGAAGGGTAATTTTCTGTAATTAATGTTTTAATGTTTGAAACCAATTTTTCTTAGAAATTATTAATAGGAACTTAAGTTTACATAACAGAGATCAGTTCTAGGTATAATCCAACGTTTTGGCATATGTTTGAACATTCCTTGTTACGTTTCTTTACGCTAAGGACATTCCTTGTTACGTTTCTTTACGCTAAGGACATTCGTAGTTCACATTGGTACGTGGCAGGATTCGAACCACGACCTCCCGGACAGTTACGCCAGCGATATTATATAATACTATTATATTTTTTGATCGAGCGAGCGCGAACCTCGAGCGTTAGTACTAATATATATACTGTGCCTCGAGCGAAGCGTGCCTGTTTCAGCTTGAACAAAAATGCTTACGTATGTCAGTCTGTCTGTCTGTTGTTTTCTTCTACAGCTCGCATTTCTCAACCGAATCTCGTTTAAATTTGTCAGCAGGTTTGACAAATATATGTTTTTCTTTTCGATTTGGTTTTGGAAGTTTTAAAAATCGGCGGAACCATGGGGGTTGAAAACGTAAAAAAATATCATATTTCAGCCATTTTTAAAAACTCGCGAGGTCTACACAGCTCACAGATCCATTAAAGTAATGTATACGTATGACTGTTTGTGTTTTTTATGGATAAATAAATAAATAAAAATAAAATAGAAAATAGAAAATAAAAAAGCCTTTATTTGACCATTCTACATTTCATCTTAGCTACTGTTACTATTATAACGCTTATTAGTTGCTATATATATATATATATATATATAAGTTTTAAAAATCGGCGGAACCATGGGGGTTGAAAACGTAAAAAAATATCATATTTCAGCCATTTTTAAAAACTCGCGAGGTCTACACAGCTCACAGATCCATTAAAGTAATGTATACGTATGACTGTTTGTGTTTTTTATGGATAAATAAATAAATAAAAATAAAATAGAAAATAGAAAATAAAAAAGCCTTTATTTGACCATTCTACATTTCATCTTAGCTACTGTTACTATTATAACGCTTATTAGTTGCTATATATATATATATATATATATATATATATATATTCACTTTAATATTACTAAATTAGGTACTTGATTTATTAAGCAGGGTCCCCAGATTGGGTAAAGGCCTTCTCCAATGATGCCCACTTCTCTCTATCCTGTGCTATTTCCCACCACTTTGGGCCAGCGACTTTTTTTACTTCATCCACCCATCATTTATACATAAATATGATGTATAAATAAATAACAAAGTCATCTGAGTTAATTTTTATCATATTATGTCAAAAACGCAACAGTAAAAAACCAACACATGAAAATCTTACCAATGTTATAAACGCGAAAGTTTGTAAGAATGTATGGATGTATGTTTTTTACTCTTTTACGCAATAATTGATGTACGGATCTGGCTGAAATTTGGTAGGTAGACAGATTAGGACCTGGATTAACACATAGGCGGCTCGCGCACTGCGCACCCTCGAAAAGTCATGAAAACGTCCACGAGAATGAAGCCGCGGGAAACAGCTAGTACATAATAAAATAATGGACAGAATTATAGCAGATTGCTAGTTATCAATATATCGCTTACTACTTTGCATTGCATATTGCTTAAGCTTAAAATTTAATTTCAATCTCCTCTCGAATTTGTAAAACAATTGTTCAATTGAAGTCCGTTTCCCTACAACAATGGAAAGGCACTAGAGTAGAGAAAGAGACAGAGCCGTAGTTAGGTATGGTAAAGGACCCCAGGGCACTGAGTCTACTTTGACCTAAGGCTCAAACAAAAAAGTGTTTTAATTATAAGATGGGAACTTCGACGAATATCTCTGTACAAGTTACTGTTGATTTTTAGGATCGTTTGTCAACAATACCTAAATAATTAATGAAGGTATAATTATTATATTTCATTATATTATACGGTATTTTTTGTTCTTATAAATCAATGGGAGATTAGTTTATTTTAATGAATTATTACAATTTATGGTCTATACACAAAGTTCATAGCTTTGGTAGTTTAAAAATGTGTTTTTAGACACATAATTGCCCATATGATTATAACTGTGTTCTTTTATTTATATTATAAGCAATTTCTGCGAGACATACTTTTTTAGGTTATTGAATGTCTCTCTTACCCAAAATATCGAAGCAAGAAAAACTATTATGTCTACGCATCGTTGCATTCTGCTTAGGAATATGTCAATACATTCTTTTACGGGGCTGTCCTTCAATCACGTGAGGTTTTTAAGGCTACTTTTATATGCCCTCCTCACCCCCTTACTGATACATTGTGAGGTTTAAGGCTCCCTGGAAGCAGCCCCGCATCGCATCACGTATCTTTTTGATTGAAAATGTCAGATATTTTTATAACTTGTTTTAATAAGATAAGATAAAATATACTCTTTAATGCACACACTAGCTTAAAAAAAACAAATTATAAAACTTAACTTACAAAAATATAAAAGAAGAAACATTCATAGGAACTACAGCGATACAATTTAAAATATATCATAAAATTAGAATAATAATAAATATTTTTCACGTAATACTTGAAAAACATTTTGTTTCTTTGCATGAAAAAAAATACGTGATTTATTATCCCCTCCCCCATCGATCGTGAATAATCGTGATGTTTTTATAAACCCCCCCCCCCACCCTTGTCGAACCTCACGTGATTAAAAGACGTCGCATATGCGTAACCAACGCCTCGGTGTTTAGCTCACTAATCTATCAATACATTCTTGTAAGCGTAACAAACGCCTGGTGCCCTAAGGCTTTATATTTTGGGGCCTCACACTGTCTCTTTATACGCCACTGTACACAGACCATTGTTGGAACGTTGGAACGTCCTTTCAAGCCATGCCAGATGTGAGGAAATCTGATGTAATAGTCGGCGAGTTCCACCTGTCTTCAGTGTAAGAGGGTAATGGAAAAGGATTTATTACTACATTGAGAGATATTGTCCAAAGTGGGACTTTTCACGTCGCATTTTATTGGTTGGGGTAAAGCTCTTTTGCTGAATTTTATTTCAGAATAGAGGTACGAAAAAGTAATATATTTTGATATTTCTGGATTTTGTATTAATAGCTTAGTAACAGTGTGCGATGAGTGACAGTCAAAGATTTCAATTTTTTTTTGCTGTTTGTGTATTTCAAATTACAATTAGCTTTGAATCCTGTCATCTAAAGAAAGACCGGCCAAGTGAGAGTCGGACTCGCGCTCTGAGGGTTCGGTCTGTACCTATCACCACACCACACAACAATGACATTGATACCTATTCACATTACAAGGGTATCAACGCGACCGACAGAAAAGTGCTTTTTTTTATTAAGTTCGGACTCCTTAGCGCGAGTACGATGCACACTAGGCTTGTTTTTTTGTTGCTTTATTTCAGAATTAGTACTTTATTTACATTGAGGGTTATGCTTCAACACTCCCCTGGCAAATGCCTGAATATGGTCGGCGGCGAGGACGAATCAGCTGGCGCTGCCAGCTGCGCCATTTTGTTTCAACTGGCGGGGCTCTTCGTGGGTGGTCGCCATTATTGTCAAGGGTTACAAAAACCATTTTGAAGATAGAGCAAAATCAAAAATATCTATAAGAAACACATATTCTGTATGGGGACATCCCTTAAGTTTTCGCTTTCACTATTTTTTATTTTTTTGTTATAGCGTCGATTTAACTGTCCACCTATAACGGTGTATGAAATACAGCCCGCTGACAGACGGGCGGACCGACAGAGGAGGCTGTCGAGGCCCATGGTCACCATTAGGTGTATGGAACCCTAATTTCTAATTATTCAATGTGTAATTTAATTAGGGTGTCAATTAAATGGTTAGCATAGTATTGTTATTTCTGTGAGCAGAAAAATATAATCGGTGAGCAGAAATAGCTAATTGGTCAGCAACTCATGGTCAGCAAACATTTCAAAATCAATCAGCAATTTATGTCATTCTGGATGGCTGTAATTATTTTAAACATCCCCGTACTACACTCTTCCTACAATGTTGAGTGGTCGACGGACCTACTTCTGTGTTCTCATGTTAGCTTAGCTCGCCTCCCCGCACAGTCTCCGAACCTAACGGATCCGAGTCGGGGTGCTCCGCAAGTCCGAGCTCGCTTCGCTCGCTCCCGCTTCCATTTAGAACTCCCCGTACCACACTTTTTTCTGCCGCTCAATCATGAAATCTTGCCGCTCAAGTAGTTATTTTGCGGACTGAATGTTTATTATGCATTTCAAATATATATGTATCATTTAATTATCTATAAGTAAAGTATACTTGTAAATTTATGAAAATTCCTTCCCTAAAAGAAAAATGTAAATAGATAACTCTATATGATAAAAGGAATTATGTTCCCCAATAACCATAAATTAACGTGATTGACATAATTTTCTCTGTTTTTCAGGTAATAACTTCCACAGCACGATATTATTGAGCTGTACAGGATTTGCAAAAATAGGTAACTATATCTCTATGTATCTATGCTGCACGTCTGGTGTGGCCTTAAGATGGTTCAAATGACAATATTAAAATCGAATTATTGAGAGACTGTGAAAAGCTATCACCATGGAAAAAATATATAATATACTTAAAGTAATAAAAAAACGATTTAATTGAATAAAGTTTTAAAAATATTACCACTTTTAATTCAAAAAAATATACTGTAGACCCTGTTTTTGGCATTAATTGCAACATTTCTTGAAAACAAATAGTTAATATTGAATATTGCGTCGGTGGCTCAACCGGTAACGACTCGGTCCATCTAACCAGAGGTACCGGGTTCAAATCTGGACGGCCAATGTACCAATGAGTTTTTCAAAAACTTACGTACATACTTACCGATTGCTTTAACGGTGAAGGAAAACATCGTGAGGAAACCTGCACACGCCTGCGAGGAAACTCGAAGGTTGTGTGTGAAGTCGACCAACCCGCACTGGGCCCGCGTGGTCGACTAAGGCCTAATCGCCCTGATTCAGGGTAGGCTCGAGCCCCTCGGTGGGGACGTATATGAGCTGTAATGAATATTGAATGAAACCAACACACAAAAACCGGTGGCTTTAAGACATTTCATTTTAATTGAACACATTTTTTTTAAGCTTATTGGAAAGTGATGAAAAGTAATAAAAACATGTAAAAATTGAGAATTGGGCGTTCGGTTTCAACGTAACAGCCGCATTGAAGCCCGCATTGATATGAACTTAAAATGAATAGACTTACGTTCGATATTATTGAAACACGTTTCAACCTGCTCGGATTGAGTGATCTTAGCGCCTTATATTACGAGTATCTTCTATTTCAAAGTACTGCTCTTTTCTGTGGGTTAATCTCCAATTATTCATATCCTTAACCAGCATATTATTAGTTGTGATGGTGATGTAGTGGACTGTATTTTCTATTGTCGCTGATTCTTTCGGGTTTCGTATTTTTATGGCCATACATGAAACTCAAAGCGTCGGTGGCGCAAAGGCAAGGGCCGCTACCTCCTATCCAGGAAGGCGTGGTTCGAGTCCTGCCACGTACGTACCAATGTGTTTTCGAATTTCGATCTCATACTCGTATGTACGTTTACCCGACGCTCTTACGGTGAAGGTAAAAAAACATTGCGAGGAAACCTGCACACATTTGCGAAGAAACTCGCAGGTTGTGTGTGAAATCGACCAACCCGCACTGGGCCCGCGTGGTCAACTAAGGCCCGCGTGGTCGACTAAGGCCCGATAGCCCTAATTCAGGGTAGGCTCGAGCCCTTTGTTGGGGACGTATATATGAACTGATGTGATGGAATGAAACTGAACAGCAAAACACTTACGAGGGTGGTCCCAGAAGTAGCCGACCTAACCAAGAAAAATCAAAATAAATGGAATAAACTATATTTATTTCTCTACATAGCTTCCTTGTAGCTCGATACACTTTTCCCAGCGGTGCTCTATAGCTTCAATGCCACGTCTGTAGTAGGAATCGTCGAACTCTTCAAAATAGCCATAAACCAAAGACTCAACCTCTATGTTGCTTGAAAATCTTTTCCCGCCGAACCATTTTTTTAGGTTTGGAAACAGAAAATAATCAGATGGGGCCAAATCTGGTGAATAAGGTGCATGGGGAAGTAATTCAAATTTTAACTCTTCGATTTTAGCCATTGCAATGCCGGATGTGTGGACTGGAGCGTTATCTTGATGAAACAAAACTTTTTTCTTTGACCAGTGATGCCATTTTTTCTTTATTTCTTCACTTAAACGCTGCAATAAGTTCGCATAATACTCGCCATTAATGGTTTTTCCTTTTTGAAGATAACCTATAAAAATTATGCCACGTGCGTCCCAGAAAACTGAAGACATGACTTTTCCTGCCGATGGAACTGTTTTTGCCTTCTTTGGAGCTGATTCTCCTCTTTCAGTCCATTGTTTTGACTGTTCCTTAGTCTCAGGTGTAAAGTGATGAACCCATGTTTCATCCATGGTGATAAATAGACGCAAAAACTCGGCTTTGTTGCTGCGAAATTTTGCTAAACATTCGACTGACACATCCTCACGACGCTGTTTTTGTTCTACTGTGGGTAATCGCGGCACCCATTTTGCGCACAGCTTTCTCATGTGCAAGTTTTCTGTTAAAATACTATGGACTGCACTTTTTGAAATGCCTACCATATCTGGTAGCTCGCGGCACTTTCAGTCGACGGTCATCCAGTACCGTTTTGTAGATTTTTTTTACTATTTCTGGATTAATCACCTCATTTGGTCGCCCACAGCGATGTTCATCTTGCCAGCTCGAGCGACTGCGCTTGAACTCTACCACCCAATATTTTATTGTTGTAAATGAAGGAGCAGACTCCCCCAAAGTAGAATCTAGCTCCACTTTGATATTAGTTGGGCTGAGACCTTTCAAATAAAAGTATTGACTTACGTAACGAACACAAACTTTATCCATAGTCGAAAAATTCGATGAAAACTTTCACTAAATATGCTTCAGAACAAATACCAAATGAGCTAGTGCGTTCGAATTCTAAATTTAAATTTCTTAATGTTCACGCTTCCTAAAAAGAGTATTTAATCAAATAAAAACTGCCAGTAAGTAAGTAAGGTCGGGTATTTATGGGACCGCCCTCGTACGTTGCCTGAAGAGAAGGCTCACCGACCACGTTGTCACAGGTATTTCACAATTTGCACTAGCAGGCCTGCATAATTGAAAATGTTTGTTATATTCGAGTAACGTTTATTTATAGTAGAACACTTCACAAGTGTATCCGCCGAAAATATTAGGTTTATCTGTGGATAAGAAAAAAGTTGTGCCGCTCCGATAGATTGCTGAAGGAGGCGTGGTAGGGGCGTTAGCTTCTTGTACAACGAGACATGTTGTTGTCATTCTTATATGATTGTACTGCGCAGAAATTGCACAATTTCATGGCAGGCAGAGCTCCGTGTGTTTTGGTGTCAAAATTGCCAAGATATTCAATAATAAAGTGCAAAAATGCAACTGGCAAAGTAATTTAATAAATGGAGGAGTTTCTTACCATGTGTAAGTGAAAATCTTAAATGAAAATCAATAATTATATAAAAAAAAGTGTGTGTGTCAGCTCCGACGCACGACTGGAGTTTACTTCTTAAGTACGATTGTCTAAACAGGCACAAAACAGGGCTTGACTTTGGTTTTAAGTTTACTCTGCACAGTTTTTATAACTGATGGATTATTCCAATTTCCGGCCTCTTTTCTTAGTTGATGTGTCAGGTGTTTTAGCTCCCATGATCGCAGCTACTAATGATCCATCTGGTGTTTGGCAGCAACTAACCTAATATGCTTTGGATGCGGTTATACAAGCATATCTTAGGTCATACCATAAAGGGCTCTTACATTGATTTCAAGTTGACTCTTCCATTAAATCAAGAGCATTTTTGTTAAGTTTCTCTTGTAATGTTTCTAGTAATTTGTGGACATCATTCTTTATATCATCACTCGCTTGAATAAGGAAATGATGAAGTGAAAACTTTCTAACATCACTGTGTTTAAAGTCTTTCTGATACTTCAACAGTTCAAAATTCATAATTTTCTTCTTTTTTGCTTCTTGAAGAAACTCGTCTGTGCTGGTTTCATGGTGTGGAGCTGTTTTTTTTGCAAATTTGATCTACAGTGACGTATTTCATAGTAGTCCCTACTCTCGAGAGAATGGGTTTTTCCAGTAACATTCAACCTCGGTGCAGGAAGGTTGCAGGAAGATTGTGACGATGGATCCACATTAAAAATGTCACTGCATGCTTACAACCACCAGTTGAACCTGCACAGTCCAAGCACTGGCAACTGACGATTTCACCTTTAGTCTCGTCTATCACCATAGTGACTCTGTATGAACTAGCCCTCAATTTGTGCTCGGGGCAGATCTTGCAATTGAGTGTGCAAAGTCCTGATCCACGATGTAGTTGCACGTACCCAATAGCATCGTCACCATAAGATTCTCGTGCAGCCCTTAAAATGCAAACTAAGTACTTACTGTAAACAAAAATTATTCTTTATAACCTAAAAAACTACAATTGGAAGAAAGACCATTATTTTGCCTTCGCAGGATTAAGGTTACTTACGTAGGTAGTGTTATATTATTTTATAGTAATTACATTGCTGTTTTTACATTTCTCAGCTCTGCAGAATAAAAATCGGGGTTATTTTTGAAGAACATTTCAATCCTTGATTGCGTACACTTTGGGCAAGTTTCTGCTCTCTGCTTTCACAAAATTGACATCCATGATGGAGTGGAATACCAAACTATACGATGGAGATTGTAAAATATCACAAATTTTCAGTATATTTATAATTAGATAAATATTTTATAATCATAAATATACAGATCAAAAATCGTAAAGGCGCGTCTCCTCCGACTTGTTTTGCAAAACAATACACAGATACAGGGTACGTTCCACTTAACGCCCGCAACGCCATCGACCGCGACCGCTGAAACTGCCGTTCCACTAACGGAAAAAGGCCGCGGGAGTTGTAGGCGAATGTTTTAAGGTGGAATGCACATCTTGAGCGCTGTGTGCTCGCAATATGGCGGCATGGTGAAAGTTTTTTGTTTTCTCGCATAAATAGTTCAATAAATAATCGAAATTAAATCGGAATACTATAGATTTTTTTTAACTGCGTATGAAAACTTACACTATTACACTTAATTTCTAGTTTTTCGAAAATGATGATATAATCTCTCTTAACACGTAAAAAACAGAACTTAATCGATAAAACTAATTACTTTTTTTATCTAATTTAGAAAGTAACGCGAGCATTTTTTCGTCCATTTCCAAGCGCTCTTTATGTCGTTTGGCACGCGCTTCCTCCTCTTCTGATTTTTGCCGGAATCTTTTCTTCAATAGGGAGGCCACATTCTCTTTGGTGAAAGCCCACTCTGACCCACCAATATTTTGTGGGCGAAGTGGGCGCGACGTGGTCGCGAACAGTGACGTCATCTATGACGTCGAGCGATCGCTCGCGACGACCACGGGCCTTAGGTGGAACGATACAGAGGGTGATACAATCGTTGCGGGCGTTTAGTGGAACGTACCCACAGTACAATACTCCCCGCGCGGGTGGAGAGGGGAAGGATTTGTTTCATTTTTCTACAACTGCCGTGTCGCGCACATTTTTTGTTTCAGAAACATTTCCGTGTAGCAGGAGACGGCTTGAGTATGAAAACAAATGTTTTTATTTCATGTTTTCTGTGTAATGTTTCAAAAAAGCGGGCGCAGGAGACACGCCTTAAGACTGCAACAATGACAGAACGTCATCTTAGATTCAGCCAATCCTGACTGTTTTGTATCACGTGACAAAGGTGAAAATGAATGTTGCGCGCGAAAAACGTAACGCGATCACTAGATTTCACTCCTCATATTTTTTTCATACCGGGCGCCTTAAATGAAAATCGATTCTTAAGGAGTAAACTCCAAAAAAAAACTTCCTGAAACGTCACATTACGGAGATAACTGGACATGAAATTGCAGAATGAATCGAATTATTTTTGTTTAATTTGTCCAATTGCTTCCTTAACGTGACGTTTTAGGATATAATGCTAAATGTAATTTTTTGTTTGTCTAAATGTCCTCTATTCAAATATACAGGTTTAGTTGTGCGACGCCGTTTTGAAAATGGTGGACCTGTTTTCATAAAAAAAATCAAACCCAAATTACAGACAGACAGACGGACGGACAGCGAAGTCTTAGTAATAGGGTCCCGTTTTTACCCTTTGGGTATGAAACCCTCAAAAACCCAAATTTCATTAATCGCGCGTTTAAAAAAAACACAAATCTAAATATATATATAACTCAAAGGTGACTGACTGACTGACATAGAGATCTACCAACGCACAGCCCAAACCACTGGACGGATCGGGCTGAAATTTCGCATGCAGATGTTATGACGTAGGCATCCGCTAAGAAAGGATTTTGGGAAATTCCCATGGGAACCGCAAAAATCGGGATCTGCGCGGGCGAAGCTGCGGGCATCCACTAGTTAATTTATAAGAACTGAAAGGGTAAATATAGCACTTGCGCATCTCCAAATTTTCTACCCTACACGTGTCGTAAATGTTTTTTATAGTTCTTCAAAAAACAATGTTTTGTATGAAAAGTCTCAAAATCTCCATAGGAAAAGTTGATGTGTGTACACATTTTTTCGAATTTTTTTTTATTTTTTTTTATACAATTGATAAAAAGAATGTTACAAAAAAATTATAATACTAATACATCAAAAACCTTTGCAGGTTTATCCGTGTACTAGTTACTGTCGTTGCTGACAAAATACACTTAAGCTGAGTTTTCTACCCTATGTTATCAAAAATCAAACAGATACAAGAGAGAAAAAAAAGAAAAAATAAGACAATATATCAGTATTACAAAAATGAAATATGTATCCACCTATACGAAAATCTTCCGGCGCATTATTTTACAAGCTTTTATTTAACTTGCAATGTATGTATGTTTGTTTGGGTGGAATCTTGCAAGTAAAATTTGACCCACTTCCCGGTTTCCGATTGACCTTAAATTTTGCATGCATAATATGTATATTACGTGATAATGCAATATTAAAAGCTTGTATCTAAAAGTTATTAGGTTTTTCTAAAATTTTTTTTTTATTTTTTTTTTTATTCACAATTGGTAAGCCCTTGACAACATCTCACCTGGTGGTAAGTGACGATGTTGCCGAAGATGGAAGCGGGCTTACCAAGATTCCCCAACGCAATGGGGAAACTGGCTATCTTATCTTCATGCCGGAACACACCAATGATATCAACATTGATATTTGGCGGCAAGACTTAGATAAGATGGTGGTAGCTAGCCAGGCGGGCTTAGAAAATGCCCTACCACCAACCAAACCGAGTCTAACAATTGACCCCGCCGGGAATCGAACCCGCGACCTCCTGTGTAAAGCCAGTGAACTTTGCCTCTGAGCTATTTATTTTAAGATGATTTAGATTAAGATTTTTAAGATGCGTCGGTGGCGCAACGGCTAGGGCCGCCGCCTCCTGTCCGGGAGGTCGTGGTACTAATCCTACCACGTACCAAAATGATTTCAAATTTAGATTTCATATGTACGTTTATTCGACGCTCTACGGCGAAGGAAAATATCGTGAGGAAACCTGCACACGCCTGCGAAGAAACTCGCAGGTTGTGTGTGAAGTTGACCAACCCGCACTGGGCCCGCGTGGTTGACTGAGGTCCGATCGCCCTAATTCAGGGTAGGCTCGAGCCCCAAGGTGGGGACGTATATGAGCTGATATGATTACTATTTTTTGATAGGGAATGCAAATACAAACAGAAAATATATTAGGATACCACCCAAAGTGCCTAGTAACGTAAGACCTAAGCAACGTATATATTATATTAGTACTAACATATAGTATGGACACTCCCTGCCGCTCTCTAGATTGCGACCTCACCCCCTCCTCGACCGATTGATACAGATTGGTTACAGTTTGGTTGTCGAACGTATAGGATTTCGCCAAAATTTTGTTTGTTCCGTCATTCTTTTTTTGAAATGTCATTACTGGCCCGTTTGAAGTGTCCAGGGTGTGACCTAAGTAATTTTTCTCACAATCATAATGTTTCAGAAAAAAATATCTCTTAAGAAGTCAAATAAAAGAATATCTCACTTATGTTGAGATACCTGCACGAATTTAATATTTCACTTTTAGCTACACGTGTGCGATAGCTTCAAACTTTTGCAATCTGAGCGATAGAACGAAAACTCTCTCTGAGCTGGGTCCTCAAAGGTATTGATATTTCCTATGTACCTTTACAGGATGTAGCAATAAAGTGTGTCAATACTTAAATGTGACTTTTTACTTCAAAGATATTGATATTTCTTATGTACCTTTACAGGATGTAGCAATAAAGTGTGGCAATACTTTAATGTAAATTTCTACTTCAAAGATATTGATATTTCCTATGTACCTTTACAGGATGTAGCAATAAAGTGTGTCAATACTTTAATGTGACTTTCTACTTCAAAGATATTGATATTTCCTATGTACCTTTACAGGATTTAGCAATAAAGTGTGGCAATACTTTAATTTAACTTTCTACTTCAAAGATATTAATATTTCCTATGTACCTTTACGGGATGTAGCAATAAAGTGTGGCAATACTTTAAGGTGACTTTCTACTTTAATGATATTGATATTTCCTATGTACCTTTATAGGATGTATCAATAAAGTGTGGCAATACTTAAAGGTGACTTTCTACTTCAAAGATATTGATATTTCCTATGTACCTTTACGGGATGTAGCAATAAAGTGTGGCAATACTTTAAGGTGACTTTCTACTTTAATGATATTGATATTTCCTATGTACCTTTACTCAGAATTTATTCGGATCCAAAAGTAAGGACTTAACTAAACTCGACGAGATTTTCTGTGAGTGCGCATCAAAAGATTAGAAGAAAACAACTAGAAAATTCTTATAAAAAATTTAACCATGCGCACTGTTTATAATTGTACAGGGAGCGTTAAATGAAACACAGATGTTATCCGAAATGATTTATTATGGCTGAGTAATGGCATTTTCGTAAACAAGACATCACATCAGGTTCATAACATATATTCAGTGGATTTTGATATTCTAAAACATGTAGGCGCTAAAGAATGACCATTTATTGTGTTGGATGGCTATGGTTCTATGCTGAATCATAATGGTTGATAAATAGTGAATTTTATGGTATCTGAGAGCTTACAAATCTGTGACTAGTTCGCAAATTTTGTAGCTTTTTAGAGAATGAACGAAAATACACATCAAATGTCACAAAGGAAGTCTATACACTCTATAAAAACTTAATGAAGATAATGTCTAATTACACATATAAAGTTTCAGAAAGAAAGACATCCTTTTACAACTCGAGATAATAAATAATAACATAAAAACATTGGCAGTTTTCACTAGCAAACAAAGAAGAAACCTAAATTACTCTATAATTATATCTATGACCTATTTCTTCTTAAGTAAAACATTAATTACGAAACAGTAGCTCTATGCATATCTTTATACACGATCCTGAACTATATAAACTTATCTACGGTATTAATGTCGCATATTTTAAATTTGCATAACTTTTATGTATTTTTTTTTACATTTTCATTTCCTAAGACCCTTAAAATTAACCCTTACCTCTAAATTAGAAAGAAAAAGACTATTTTACTTATATTATTTGACCACGAGGTGGTGTCATGCAATTGCCAGAAACCAATAGCAGTACCGTACTTCCGTCGGAATTTCCCTACTCTCAAAATAATACTTTGTCCTGTTAGATAACGACTGCAACATACATATTATTAATATAAAAAGCACCCTAGGTCAGTCGGGCCAATGGAGAAAGAAAAGATAAGAGAGAGAGAGGACCTACTTGGAATCTGAAGATTGTCTGAAAATTTCATCGAAATCGGTCCAGCCGTTTTGGAGTCTATAAGGAACATTTTTTTTTCCTTCACATAGCACAACAGAGATAGACTGGATTCAAGTGCTAATAACTACAGCCTCCCTGATATAATAAAAGGATTTGAATGTAAATCACATGTTAAACGCTCATAAGAATTAGAAATGAATTGAACGATTAAAAATTATTCAAAATGATTACAAATCAAATCATTTTTAATCCTTTTTAATGATTTTGTTTAATCAGGGCTGTGATTAAAATAACTAAAAAAGAGATTATAAGGTTTTCTTATTTGTTTACTTAACTTAAGTAATAAAAATATGTATCGTTTATTTAAGTAAATAAACTTTAAACAAAAAAAAATGTTATGAGGACAGGTTATAGCGGTGAATACTTATAACCTGTTTTGTCCGTTAAATTTGGAACCATATTAAAATAAATAAACTCATGTGAGTCCAACTATGTAACTTAATTAATTAATTCATTAACTTTAATTATCTTAACGTTAGTTAAAAAACACTATAATATTAAGAAATTATAAAGTCACATGAACAATGCGTTCATAAATCTTATTATTGGTCAACTGACAGCCAAAACCGTGTGCTAACACTGGTCTTATGTACAGTTGGTAATATTACAAATTATACAGTCAGTCATTCAAATCACCTACCCAGATAACCAGGGTTGTCAATTTTGAACTACATAAATATAATCATAAAGTTTAAAAGACACTTACAATTACAAATTTTGAAATTACATGAATACAAACGCAAATTTAAATTTCCAACTAATTAACCAAGAAAGGGTAACAACGGTACTTTTTAAAGATTATTTTAATTTAATTAAATCATGGTAGATCTTATCTATGGTTTCTGTATCTTTCCTTTTATTAATTAAATCTTGATGCCTCTCCATTTACATAGATTCCATAATCAGACGCTTTTTATAATTATGTTCTGTATTTAAAATTTTTAATATTTTAAGATTTTAGCCTGCTTACCCTCGAGTAGGCTTTATCATTACAAAATACAAAAGCTTTAGCTCAACCTTTTTTTTTAAAATAAAGACAAAAATAATATAAAACTCATGGCATTTAAAAAAACAGAAACAAAACGATTTACAAAAAGTATTGTATCATATAACACTTGACAGCCCTACCAGCACATCACACACCAGAAACTATGCACTCGCGACTTAGCTTGCTCAATAGCAAGTAAGTGGTTGTAGCATCGTCTTGAATTCATCCAGGGAAGCAGCAGTTGAAACAGCAGGTGGCACAAAGTTCCAGAAAGCAACTCCAAGGACAAGAAAAGAGCTCTTGTACATTGATGTACCCGGAATCGGCGATAACAGCGTATAGTCCGGTTGTTCTCAGATCATTGCAGAGTCGGATCGATAATAGCTTCCAGGTTCTTGAGAATACTAACTTACTCAATATCTTTACCAGCTAACGACAGCACTGGCTTCTCACTGCTATCTATGAGGATAGTACGTTTAGACAAACACCAAAAAAAATGTTAGACACGAAATTCATGATGTGTGAACGGAAGATTAACACTTATTTTTTTTTTTTTTCTTCTCCTCCTCGATAAATTTATTTATTCCGCAGTCTCTGCACCACCTCCAAAATGGGCTGAAATCGTACACTCTGCCACAATTGATACATGTTTTTTTTTGGGACTCCATTTGACTGGAATGGTTGCAACAATATGAATCATTTCGACCCTCCGTCTCCGTTTAAATAGCAATGCTTATCAAAACTAGGGCTACCACTTTCTCATAACATTTTTTTTTGTTTAAAGTTTATTTACTTAAATAAACGATACATATTTTTATTACTTAAGCTAAGTAAACAAATAAAAAAACCTTATAATCTCTTTTTTAGTTATTTTAATCACAGCCCTGATTAAACAAAATCATTAAAAAGGATTAAAAATGATTTGATTTGTAATCATTTTGAATAATTTTTAATCGTTCAAATCATTTCTAATTCTTATGAGCGTTTAACATGTGATTTACATTCAAATCCTTTTATTATATCAGGGAGGCTGTAGTTATTAGCACTTGAATCCAGTCTATCTCTGTTGTGCTATGTGAAGGAAAAAAAAATGATCCTTATAGACTCCAAAACGGCTGGACCGATTTCGATGAAATTTTCAGACAATCTTCAGATTCCAAGTAGGTCCTCTCTCTCGCTTATCTTTTCTTTCTCCATTGGCCCGACTGACCTAGGGTCCTTTTTACTTTTAAATTGCATATTTTTAAAACCGTTTTTCAAACAACTATCAAATGTCCACGTAAGCTATTTATCTCTTGTTATTGAAGTGTGGTTTTCCTTAATAAATGCGATGTACCTATGCCGACCACTCTTATCTAAAAAGTTTTATGTTTACATATTTTTAGTTCGGGAATTCACATGACTAATATAATGTGTTTGTTACAGTCGTTATCTGACAGAAAAACATATTGTTTTGAGAGTAGGGAAAATCCCAAAGTTCTGTCATCCACGGATTGTAAGTACAGTCACCATCAACCAACTGATCTATCTCAACTGATCTATCTCAACCAGTTCACGTATTTTGGGTACCAAGAAGCTAGAAGCTAAGAAGCTAGTGGGTGTTTGATAGACATAAAATTAGCATATGATTTGACTAGGTTAGGGATCATCTATTTTGAATGGAAATTATTTATTTAAAAAAATGGTCAGATTTCAGACAAGTTTTGTCATCTAATAAATCCTATTACGATTAGTCATGAATGGCCTGAATTTATTAAATTTTATATGGGTGGAAGCCATTGCATCGGGATGTAGCAATAAAGTGTGGCAATACTTTAAGGTGACTTTCTACTTTAATGATATTGATATTTCCTATGTACCTTTATAGGATGTAGCAATAAAGTGTGGCAATACTTTAAGGTGACTTTCTACTTTAATGATATTGATATTTCCTATGTACCTTTATAGGATGTAGCAATAAAGTGTGGCAATACTTTAAGGTGACTTTCTACTTTAATGATATTGATATTTCCTATGTACCTTTATAGGATGTAGCAATAAAGTGTGGCAATACTTTAAGGTGACTTTCTACTTCAAAAATATTGATATTTTCTTTGTACCTTTACAGGTGTAGCAATAAACTTCAAACATGTTGACATTTTCAATGTACCTTTACAGGATATAGCAAAATGGAGTTGCAATATTTTAAGGTGACTGAAGTTAATTAATTAACTAATTTATCCCACCGCCGGTGTTACCACAGAAACTGGTAAGTATATTTATTAGTAACCAAAGGATATAAAATCATTATTATTCCAAATTCAAACAGACAGCTATCAATTATTTCGTGGCGTAATGATTAATCTATTAGCTTTACATCAGGAGGTCGCGGGTTCGACGCCCCGATGGCACAGTATATACTATATTAGTACTAACGTACAGTATGGACACTCCCTGCCCCTCTCTAAATTCGACCTCACCCCCCCGTCACTCAGATTGGGTGTAGATTGGGTACCAAACGTAAAGGACGAGCTACGCAAGCACTTTTATTCACTATATTCACTTTGCGCGCCGCTGTGATTTCGTTCACAAGCATAAAAACCAACCAGTTACCGAACGTAAAGGCCTAACTGAAATCTTTTTTTTTTCATACTTGTCATGTTGTAAACAACCACCGAACAACCACCGCTCGAACAAAAAACACCACTTTCCGAATACACCATACACAGTACGAGACTATGAGACTATAAAACATTGTAAATGGTAACTGCGACGTGGATGTATGAATTAACACTGAAAACTGCTATTATTTTATACGGTCTAACACTTTTTCCATAAAATTTGGGGGTTGTAAATGGGTGGAGGGGGCTGGGCCCCCTGGACCCCATATCATGAATCTTGGTGATCAAATTGACTTCACCTTTTTAAGCTATTGCATAGATTTTATCGCAGGCTTTGAGCGCGGGGACCGAATCCAGAAATTCCGTAACGAAGAAAAACCTGACGCTCGGTTGCCATGGCAACAATATCGGTTGTCAAAACAAACATATAAGAAGATTTGATCATTTTCGGAGAATAATAAAACTCTTAAACTGTATATACCTCCATATGACAAAAAAGATTTGATTATTTTTTATTAATCAAATGCAAAAAGATTTTATTTAAGACACAGCTGTTTGTATTTATAGAGATAGGTACAAAAAGATTTTATTCCATATTTGGCTGTATAGTTCCAACTACCATTGCTTAAAAAAAAAGTACAAAAAGATTTTATTCCATAGTTGGCTGTATAGTTCCAACTACCATTGCTTAAAAAAAAACAAAGATGTAAAAAAGCGCGGTTAAGCGAAAATAAATAATAAATATGAATGAACAAAGTGCATTTATTATTAACTAGCTGTTTCCCGCGGTTTCACCCGCGTGGACAACGTTTCTATGACTTTTCGAGGGTGCGCAGTGCGCGAGCCGCAAGCGGCTCGCGAGCGTGGTAAAAAGTAGCCTATGTCTGAATCCAGGTCCTAATCTGTCTACCTACCAAATTTCAGCCAAATCCGTTCAGTAGTTTTTGCGGGAAAGCGTAACAGACAGACAGAGTTACTTTCACATTTATAATATTAGTAGGGATGAAGAAAGTCACGAAAAAATAGTGAAAGAAAATGAGTGAGTACTCTATATACATACATTTTATTATTATCACAAATGCAGTATTAATTTTGAATTGAAAATATAATACTGCTATAAAGGTGACCTAAATTTTTGATATTAAAATGAGCGATATTAAAAGTAGCCCTCTTTTATACACACAAACACACACACGCGTATAGTTTAAATTCTCAATTTAGATTCTCAATATATATATAAATAAATTCATTCTTCATTATGTATATAACAGAAACCATCAAACCAAGCACGTGTACTATTCAGTACCTTTGTTTTTGGTGTATAGATAATGCACATGAATGCCGCGCAGAGAAAGTATATATGATATTATATCTATATAAATGTACATCGCGCGAAATTCGATAATCACTTCTAAATATTGTTATTTATTTAATAAAAGAAAAACATGTTTTCTTATCGGTCACCACGCTCAAAAAGTGTAACTTGAATTAATATCAAAGAAAAAGAAATACTGCATGAATAAAATAAATAAATAATTATAATTGCATAAGTTGATACAAAATGCTATGCAATAGCTTTA
The DNA here is from genome assembly GCA_947284805.1 of Coleophora flavipennella. Taxonomy (NCBI): domain Eukaryota; kingdom Metazoa; phylum Arthropoda; class Insecta; order Lepidoptera; family Coleophoridae; genus Coleophora; species Coleophora flavipennella. Next base: position 6,683,142 of record OX369283.1, on the reverse strand, counting down.
CCGCGGCAGTCCCCGAGTGCCACACGTCTTTTTTTTGGAATAAGCGTTAGCGATTTTCGCCCGTCAGAGAAGTGAAGGACCTTTTTTTAATCAGTAAATAACTAACAAACATTTTGTGACCAATACCGCCGGTGTGATTCAACCCTACCTGCATTCTTGCCTATAGATACGTCAGTTATAATTATGTATATCATTTCTCGCTCGTTTGTATGGAGTGTCCGGGGTGTGCCGATGGAGTGTAACTTTGTAAGACTTGGTTTGGTTGCTGGAGGGGCATTTTGAAAGCCTGCCTGGCTAGTTGACCACCATCTTATATACGTATCATTGATGCGTTTCGGCTTGAAGATAAGATAGCCAGTTCCCTATTGCGTTGGGGAATTTTGGTACGCCCGCTTCGATTTTCGGCATATTGACTGACACGGTGACTCAGTGGTTAGTGCTTTTGACTACTGATCCGAGAGTCGTGGGTTCGATCCCCACCCAGGGCAAACATTTGTGTGAAGAGCAGATTTGTTTGCTCTGTGTCTGGGTGTTAAATATCTATTTAAGTATGTATTTAAACGTATATAAGTATGTTTATCAGTCTCTGGTTCCCATAACACAGGGAATCCTACTTTGGGGCCAGATGACCATGTGTGATTTGTCCCAGAATATTTATTATTTATTATATCATTACATACCATCAGGTGAGATGATGTCGAGGGCTTACCAATTGTGGAATAAAAAATATATCGGCCAGTGGCTGTCGTCCACGGTGACTTTGAAACTGGACAACTGTTGTTCTACGTCATCGCCGAATTCACAAAAAATGGATCAGCTCAGTCATCTTTGAACGGAGAATCCGTTTGGACTTTTTTGTGATTTGAGTAGCAATTCTCGAGAAGATGTTCAGTTTCAGGAGTAGGAGATCACCTTAAAGTAGTACCACACCTTATTGTAAGATCCTGTAAAATTTACCTACCCTTTTTTTGCTAGCGTTTAACAATAAGTTTTATTCAAAAACAGTTAATTCCAAAAAAATACTCTTCATATAAATCGATCAGCGTTGACAATTTTTGTATTTTTGATAAGTAGTAAAAATTCATTTTCAGAGTTCCGTATTCCAACAAGAAACCCTTTTTAATTCACCGACCCGTAGGTCTGTCTGTTCGTCGGTGTGTCACAACAAATTTGCTCAAAGAGTATATTACACCTGTAAAGCTGAAATTTGGTAATGGTTATACAAATCTGTGATCCCAAGGAAGTTATAAAATAAAATATGTAAACCAATTTTTAGGATACCTCCCCCCTAGTAAAGTGGGGGTGAATTGAAAAGTTCATAGGTTTTCCATACAATACTAATTGCAAAAATAACTTTGTTTTTCAACCGACTTCCAAAAAGGAGGAGGTTCTCATTTCGACTGTATGTTTTATTTATGTGTGTTACCTTGGAACTTTTGACTAGGTAAACCGTTTTTATGATTCTTTTTTTGTTTCAAAGTTAGTGCTTCCCGTGTGGTCCCATATAAATTTTATCAAAATCAGTATAGTACTTTATTAGAAAAGTAACAAAAACCAAAATTAATAATGCAGAAATGTACTAAGTTGTTGCGATGGAAGTCAGTTTTTTACGATTCGGTCACTTACGGCCACTTCCTCTAATGGCTACTATCCAAATTCCTAGTTCGCCCACATCCTTGAACGACCACTTTTTATTTTTACATTTCCTTGTTCGTCCACTTCTTTTTTCATACATTTCCTTGAACGACCACTTCTTTTATTGTACTTTTTTTTAAGATAAAACTTAGTAAAAAAACTGTAAATGAGCGAGCGTAGCGAGCGTTATTAGGTTCGGTCAGGTTTGATTGTTTATACAGTCAAAGAGCCTCGCGAAGCGAGGCTCCCCCCCCCCCCCCCCCCCCCCCCCCCATGGGTAGCAGAAAAAGGCGAGTTAAAAAGGATCTGGTCACTTTAAAAGGTGACGAGTTAGGAAAGTGACAATTTAGAAAAGACAAGTTTAAGAAAATGACGAATTCGAACTGAAAGCACGTGGCCTTTCTAGTGTTATGGTCGTTCGAGCGACATGGACGTTCAGGGATGTGGGCATGCCAGGTATGTGGCCGTGCGAGGAAAGTGACCCTAAGTGACCGGATCCGTTTTTTAACGTGTTTAACGATTTCAATTATAAAATATACATATATTTTTTTAACATAACGAAACCCCATTTTGCGGAATCATGCATTCTGAAGAAGCCACAGTTAACGGGTCCTACATACCTGCTTCATGTATCTAATCAACTCCTCCTCATTTATTTAACCGCCTCCGTGGCATTATCGTTAGTCCATTCGCTTCACACCAGGAGGTCGCGGGTTCGATTCTCGGTGGGGTCACTTGTAAGACTCGGTTTGGTTGGTGGTAGGGCATTTTCTAAGCCCGCCTGGCTAGCTACCACCATCTTATCTAAGTCTTGCCGCCAAACATCAGTGTTAACAACATTGATGTGTTCCGGCTTGAAGATAAGATAGCCAGTTCTCCATTGCGTTTGGGGAATCTTGGTAAGCCCGCTTCCATCTTCGGCAACATCGTCACTTACCATCAGGTGAGATGATGCCAAGGGCTAACCAATTGTGGAAAAAAAAATCAGTCTTACATCAATTTTATAAGACATTGCATATAGTGTGATCATCTCGACCGATAATATGACCACAGTGTAAGGATCCATACAGTAGTCCAACACTTTTTTTATTGCGTCAAAACCGACATCACTGGTTACTGGTGCACATGCTCCTGTGCTACTGCGCCTGAATGTATGAAGCGTCCCAACTTGTGACTATGGAAACTTGGGCTCGTCCTTCTCCGTCTCGCCGACGTCTCCTTTCACGACTGTATGTATATGACGGCGGGAACGTGGGCGCAGTGATAGGCGGTTCATCGCAGTCGTCTCGATGTACGGGTTCCATTAAGTTGGGTCCTAAGGCAGACCAATAAAAATGCAGCAGCTTACCAGAATCAAACTGTAATGTAACTGAGCAGGTACAGGTATATAGGTACTCAGCACAATGAACGTGACAGGTTCGAGGTAATCCTTACTCGCTGGTGGTTGTCCCAAAAGTGAATTCCATCGACTCTGTCCTCGTGACCGATCCTAGCGCCACCACACTACGTTCACTGTACTACACAATCAACCAATCAGAAAATAGCGGTCTGACAACAGGAACTACATAATCAACCGAGTGACTTAATTATCGTTAAATAATCGTATGTGACGATATATACTTTAGACTGTCCTCTTACTTCCTACTGTGACATGAATACTTCTTGTCTCAAAATAAAAACTCTTTTAGATTTCCGATTGAAGTATTGGTTATTTTGGCTGGGTTTGACAAGGCTAGGAAAAAATTGACGAGCGGTGACGGCGAGAGATGTTTTTTCCGAGATATTTACCAAATTAAATTAATTAAATTGTTTTAAGTAAATCTAAAGTAGATGTACTTTAACCGAGCCCAGTGTTTTTGTTAATGGTGAGTAGAGTGTTTCCCATTTTCTTAAGTGATTTGTACGGCCTTTTTGTGACCTTAGTTCTTTGTCAAATAGGGCTACTGGTACCTGCTTGAGAGATAGTTGCTACTTCCACCAGCTTTATTTTTAAACATTTTGGTAGACCTTTTAAAATTTAAATCGGATGTATTTTTTAAAAAACCTCAGGCCCATTCCGAAAATTATGTTTAATTTTATATATTTTTTTTAGCAACGATCGTTGATATTCAGGAACACAATTTAAACTTTTAAATAACCTAGATATTTTTTTTAGCTGAATCAAAATTTGTGTTGTACTTTTAAGGTAATTTGCATAACCGCCGTCATCTTTTAAAATTATTTTGTTACCATATCTTCTTTACCAATATTATAATCCATTTTACTCCAATAATAATTATTTTCTTAAAACTCCGGTTAGGCTCGATTCTACTTAATTTTACTTTTGGTGTAGCTAACCCGTAATTGGGTATTTTAATTCAATTTCTTTAATTTTCGCTACACTACGTAAAGTAGCTATTCCCCCCTTGCACCTGTCACCTTGCGAACACTTGTATCTACTTATTCTTGTTTCATTATATGAGCAACGTAGGGTTAATATTAAGCTCCCTTCCCCGTAGGTTAAATATTAGGCTCGAGTTTCCATACAAACGTAGTTGTGCTTTAAAACAAAAACTACAAGCCGGATTTAATCCAAATATTGCAAATATATTCACACATCGATGTTTGTAATTAGTTTTTTGATGTACTAATATGAAATGGAAAAAAAGAGCAGTTTCAAACTTTCAGTACAAAACTAATTAAAGCCTTCGTTTAGTTATGTCACACCCTGGACACTTAATACAACAGACCAGAAATGACATTTCAAAAAAGAAATGACGGAACAAACAGAATGGCGCCAAAATCCGACAGCCAAACAGTAAGCAATCTGTATCAATCTGGGTGATGAGGGGGTGAGGTCGCAATCTAGAGAGCGGCAGGGAGTGTCCACACTGTGTGTTAGTACTAATTGTATATAAGTTGTAACAAAATTAGCTGAAACTATTTTAACTGGTGCTTCTACCTATGAAACTGAACAACTTTCCCCATGGAACCCATAGTCAAAACGCAAAAAAAAAATTGGCTCTCCCATACTAACTCGATCAGCTGATCAGCCAAATTAGTATGGGAAGTTCAAAATCATGGGGAAAGTTGTTCAGTTTCATGGGTAGAAGCACCAGTTAAAATAGTTTCAGCTAATTTAAGTTTAAATTTACTACGATGACAACTAGTTACAAACATCGATATGTGACTATTAATATATTTAAATTTTTGAAAAGTTTGGATTCAATCCAGCATGTAGTTATTGTATTAAAGCGGAAATACGTTTGTATGGAAACTCGAGACTCATGGGGACCCTTAACTTCATGTCGTAACACATGAATGCTGTCAACTTTAAAGTATTTGAAAGCCGAGGCGGCAAAATTATATCATGGCTACCTGAACGCTTAAATAAGAAGTCCACTGGTTAAGAAGGGGGAGACGTCACTCAACACTAAGATAAGATAAATACTCTTTATTGCACACACTGATTCAAGATTCAAGGTATTTATTCAAAATGGGTTCAAATCTGGACGGCAAATGTACCAATGAGTTTTTCAAAAAACTTACGTACATATACTTACCGATTGCTTTAACGGTGAAGGAAAACATCGTGAGGAAACCTGCACACATCTGCGAAAAAACTCGAAGGTTGTGTGTGAAGTCGACCAACCCGCACTAGGCCTACTAAGGCCTGATCGCCCTAATTCAGAGTAGGCTCGAGCCCCTCGGTGGGGACGTAAATGAGCTGATAAGGTGAAGAAGAAGATTCAAAATAGGTGCAAATTACACTCTTTCTGATTGTCATAAAATAATAATAACATAATTTCATTTGTGAAAAATCAAGAAATAAACAATCATATGTTAAAATTCAATCCTTGAAATAAACCACATTATGTCATAAGAACATGAAAACAACATGACACGAAAAGTTATACATAAAAATCAATGAATGTCATTGATGCCTTTGACAAGAGTAGGCCAGTTCACACGGACAGCACCCGGTCACGAGTATAACGCGAGAGTCAGATTAAAAAAAAAACAGTACAAAAACTTAAACTTAAAAGCAAGTATAAGTCTTACGACCCGTCTTTTTCTCCCGTTGTTAGTTCAGCGAGGTTATGGCCCATGTATCCATTTTCATCTTCTAAATATCCCCTATACACATGAGGATTTTATTCCTGCTCACTTGTATCACCAAACGGATTCTTTCCCCGCAGGCCGCCGTCAAATGAAGTCTGCGTACACTTCTGCCCCTAATGTGGACAATGCCATTATTTAGGGAGATTCTTGCCAAATGAGTACTTTGAATGAGAGTATTTCTTGGCAGATAATATTATTGTGTTGGCATGGCAGCTGAAAATGGTATTATTTCACTAATTAGGGTACGATAATGTTGTGAATGTGTTTTACCCGACAGCGTATGACGATTGGATATGTTTATCGAGTGTATGTAACGTGTCTTTTACGTCGCGTTCTTCTTGATTAGAAGCTTTTTTGAAATTAAAAGTTAATGCCCTAAGATGGGTCTAATCACAATATTTAATTCAAATTATATTACCACTTTTGATGTACAAAAAATATCCTGTTTTTTTGCATTAATTGCAAAATTTATCAAAAACAAATCGTTTATGTTGAATGAACAACACAAAAAAAATATCGGCGACTTTAACACCTTTCATTTTAATTGAACACATTTTTTTTAACTTATTTGAAAGTGAAGAAAAGTATAAAAAACGTTTAAAAATCGGAAATTGGGCGTTTGGTTTCAACGTAACAGCCGCGTTGAAGCCGTATTGATTTGAACTTAAAATGAATGACTTAAGTTCGATATTATTTTATCACGGATCGACCTACTCGGACTGAGTCGTCAGCCTGTGCTTATTTCTTACAATTCGGTAAGTACCCTTTTTATTTTATTAATTTTTAAAATCTTACTGAAGGCCCTATAGCCTAAACGGCTTGATGGATTTTGAAGTGTGAGGTGTTGTTAGATTCGCCTTGATCCCGTGAGTGATATAAGATACATATTTGACCGACTGGTAAAAAAAAGGAAGGTTAAGTTTTTATGCAGTCAGATTTTATATTTTTAATTAATTTGTTTATGTACTTAGAAAACAACAGCCTCCATTTCGTAATGATTAGCCCACTCACTTGATGTCGCGGTTTCGAATCCCGGCTGGCCTTACTTTGTAAGTAAGCTCTGTTCGGTTGCTATTAGGGCATTTTTTAAGCCCTTCTAGCTAACAACCTATGTCATCTTAAGTCTTGCCGCCAAACAGAAATGTTAACAACAATGATGTGTTCCTGAAGTTAAGATAGCCAGTTCCCCATTGCGTTTTGGAATCTTGGTAAGCTCGCTTCCATCTTCGGTATCATCGTCATTTACCAGCAGGTGAGATAGAAAGGCTTACCAACAATGGACAAATAATCTAACCAATTTTATTAATTAACTTAACCAATAAATTTAAGAAACAAGCTTTTTTTGATATTATTTTAAATGTTTCGTATTCTTTTTAGCGAACACTTTAATTTGATACCCTTATCATGGGGGTGAATATTAAAATAACTGATCCGCCATCTTTGGGGGTACGCTATATTAAAAAATAAATAAATAAATAAATATATATATTTGAGGACAAATCACACATGGTCATCTAGCCCCAAAGTAGGATTCCCTGTGTTATGGGTTACCAGAGACTATATACATACTTATATACGTATACTTATTGAATTTAGAATGACGTCACCTAGCTAACCGTGCATTGTTATCTAAACTAAGTTTCACTTCTACTAGGTGTCCCAGCACACATTTCAATTTTTTCGCAGGTTTACTGCAAATAAAAATTTGGTAGGTTAGTAACATTATAATAAATGCATTTTTTTATTAAAACATATTTTATTTTATCAAACAAAAAAACTGAATTCAATCTGAAACAAAACAAAAAATGTAAAAAAAATATTTTAAAAAAAATTCAAAAAAAAATATTTTAAAGTATTATAAAAAAACATTCAAAGAAATATATTCAAAAAAATCATTTAAAATGTATTTAAAAAAAGGTTTTAGTTATTTTGTTTTTTAAAAAATATTTAAAAAAGAATCAATGAATTATAAAAAAAAATATCCCTTTGCCACTACTTCCTCTCATCACGAAATATATCGTTTACCTCCTCCACGCGGCCGTAACGCTTTTTCGTGACAGAAAAATCCCAATACCCCCTATAGAAGTTTCACTTCAAAAATTTTTGACTCCAAAAAAAGACTTTCGTAACTTAATTATATTGTGTATAAGTTTCATTAGAATCAGTCCATCCATTTTCAAGAAGTAGTAATTTTAAGTTTGTATTGGAAATTACTACTTCTTGAAAATGGATGGGCCGATTCTAATGAAACTTTATACACAATATAATTAAGTCACGACAGTCTTTTTTTGGATAGATTATATTATTTTTCAAAAAAATAGTTTTGTCACTCAAAAATGAAATATATCCAACAAGAATTTAGTGATTTTCTTATGTTTATTCACGATTTTGTGAATATGTGAGCAGTTCTTGTGCTGGGTCGCCCTAATTCAGGGTAGGCTCGAGCCCCTCGGTGGGGACGTATATAAGCTGATACGATGATGGGAAATTATTTTGTGAATACGCTCTTAAAATACCTATAAGATCTGATGAACGCTTTACCAATCCTACAAAAGAAACTTTCGATTATTTATTAAAATTTCTTTTCTGCGCAGTTCTTCGATAGTATAGCTTCGTCTGGGATATGATATTGCCAAGTATTAATTCTGCATCTACACATAGCACAGCATATTAAATGAAATTGTATGCAATGGAACGAACAGCTGACAATGACAAGTCTTGTAGCATTCGATATTGCTCCATAGCCTGCGTTGCTGCAACGTGGTATTTCACTGTTATTAAAGTTTCAAACGTCAGTGGCTCGGCAGTAAAGACTTTGTCTGCTTCGATAGAACCGGATTCAAATCTAAGCCAATATTCAATACTGGTTGTCTCAAATGTAATGGGAAGGAAAAGTTCGTGAGAAAAGCATCTTCATCATAGCTGAAAGACGTCCACTGCTGGACAAAGGCTTTTCTCAACGTCCTGCGCTGCCACCATCCAGCGGCTTTTCGCGACTTATTTGTATTGATATAAAGTTGAATATTTAAAAGTGTGTGTAAACGTAAATATTTAGGAATTTGTAATAAAGCCTTGAACAAACGAGGGTCACCCTATATACAAGAATTGCTTACTCAAAGTAATAAGATTCATTGCGTAAAGTTGATCAGTTCCAAAACACTCTGTATAAACTTTGGCTTCTGCAAGTTACAAGTCATCCTTATATAAATTTAGGAACGGTGCGTTCCTACTCGAAGAGAGTAAAAGGAGATATCTCCACCAGGCAAGGTGGTATGCCTGGGGTCCGGCCGTGGACCAATCGTTGATGATTGGTTTCTGTATATATACTCAGCGCTGAAGAAATTCTAATAGCGCGTTCTAGATGTTGTATTTATTTTGTTCTCTCGTCGCTTGTGTTAAGGTTCAGTGGCGGGTGTTACTGCAGTTGCCGCCACAGAAGGAAGACCCAATAAAGAGAACTGGCATTTTGTTATCAATCCTCTTATATTACTCCCCACACTATCTAATTGAATGCTCGATATACTTCCACAATAGGACGGACAGTGCGACAGGATTTACTGTATCCGATGGCGGTTAGCTAAAACGAGTTTTTGAGCCAACTCGCTCACAGACACTGAGTGATGTGAACAAAGACCTACATTTTAAATCGTAAGGACAGTTCCAACTTCCATCGGCATTGAAGGGTTAAGCCCAAGCACACCCCGGACACTGCATACAACGGTCGTAAAATGAAATTTTCTAAAAACAAATGACGACGCAAACAAAATCACGGCGAAATCCTATACGTTCGAGAACCAAACTATAAAAATCTGTATCAGTCTGGGTCACGAGGTGGTGAGGTCGCAATCTAGAGAGCGGCAGGGAGTGTCCATACTGAATGTTAGTACTAAAAATATATACTTTGGCCCAAATGCAGCCATATATCTAGTAGATCCCTGATTGTCTCTGTCTATACAGGATGTAAAAAAAAAGTATAGAACCCGTTAACTTGGGGTTTTACTCATCGTACTGAACAATTTTCCCCAAGGAACCCATAGACAATTCTTAAAAAAAAATTACTACCAATACAAAAATGCACAAAATTGTTCGATCATCCGATCCATTTGTACGAAGAGTATTTTTTTGCAATGTCAGCAATTTCATAGAACAAAAGTTAATTTTCCTGATAAATGATTAGTTTATTAAATACTAGCTTTTACCAGCGGCTTCGCTTGCGTGAACATAGTTTCTCTGAGGGTGCGCAGTGCGTGAGCAACAAGCGGCTCGTGAGCGTGAAAAAAGTAGCCTACATGTTAATCCAGCTTCTAATATGTCTACCTACCAAATTTCATCCAGATACGTTCAGTAGTTTTTGCGTGAAAGAGTAACAAACACCTATACATACCAACTTTGGCGTTTATATGTAATAATAAGTAGGATTACGTTTTTAATGGAGCGTGCTATGCTCGGAGTTTCTCTGCGTGATCGAATCAGAAACGAGGAGATCCGTAAGAGAACCAAAGTAACCGACATAGCTCTCAGAATTGCTAAACTTAAGTGGCAGTGGGCGGGGCACATTGCTCGTAGAACAGATGGCCGTTGGGGCAGTAAAGTTCTCGAGTGGCGACTACGCACCGGAAAGCGTAGTGTGGGCAGGCCTCCCACTCGTTGGACCGATGACCTGGTGAAGGTCGCGGGAAGCCGCTGGATGCGGCCAGCGCAGAACCGGTCGTCGTGGAGATCCTTGGGGGAGGCCTATGTCCAGCAGTGGACTTCCTTCGGCTGATATGATGATGATGACGACGTTTTTAAGTGGTCAAAGTTACACCCTATTAACTAAACCAATATTTCAGGAAATCTAGAAACTACAAGAAATAGAAAAGAATATTAGAAAAAAAAATATTATTACAGCCAAGTAATTACGAAGTAGAGCAAGTAAAAATGTGCTGTTGGATCTATGAAAAGTTTACACATTTTCCACACAAATGATGTATTCCAACTAGAAAAATGTTGTCTTTTAAAATACATATTTATATATTCAAAAGACTACGAATCCTATACGTCTGACTTGGCTATTTTTAGTGTGGGGTATCAAAATTCTTTTTTCGACAATTTATTTTGAATTTCTTGGGATAAGTGTTCAAAATAATGAATAGAAGCTCCAGTTTACGGGTATACACCAATTTCGTAACATCTTGACATATAAATCATGGCCTACTAGAGTCACGATATAGCATAAAAACTTTTTAAAGCAAACTATTCGGAAGGCCACTTCTAGAGGTAGATGTCTATGGATGTGCCCTAATCCGGCTCGAAGGACCAAATTCTGGAATGTTCCATTCTGGTGAATGACAAATAATTGTTTTCGAGTGACTGCATTCAATATTAGCGAACAGGAAATTAAAGGGCTGGCTGTACTCAATTGTAATGGATGTGGTTTAGTTCTAATAGTATGAAGATTCAGCTTCTAGAGTTCCGTACCCAAAGAGTGCTGGCTGTTGGTTACAGGAATGTATATTTTCAACTGACTTCCAAAAAGAAGGAGGTTCTCAATACGACTGTATTTTTAATTGTTTGTTACATCAGAACTTCTGAATGGGTGAACCGATTTTGATGTTTCTTTTTTATTTGAAAGCTAGTACTTTACGTGTGGTTTCATAAAAATTTAATCAAAATCGGTGTAGTAATTTATTAGAAAATTAACAAAAACCAAAACTAATAATGCAAAATTGTACTAAGTTGTTGCGATGGAAGTCGGTTTTTTAATGTGTTTAGCGTTTTCAATTATTAACTGTAATAGATAGCCTTTGAAATTTAAAGATGACACTTGTTACTCTAGCCTCTATCATGGCATATATGATATGGTACAAGCCGCTTGGTTATTATTAAAAATCCTAAAACTCCTAGAAATAATTTTGAAGCTGTTCTGGCAGTCATGTTTTTTATGGTTTCATATTATTCCGATTTCTGTGGGTTCCATGCTACAGAACTCTTAGTACGAAAATACAACTCCCACTTTATAGGTTTTTTTTGCATTGTCATACGTTTTGGGTATGACTGCTGCTAGATACTTGCACCATAAACTCCAAGGCGTCTCTGCATGCAAGCTAAAGTGTTGTAGATTTTTCGCGCAAGTGAACTGAGGATTACCTTAAAGTTGTTGACAATGATATCCAATGGCAAAAAAAATTTGGAGTCGGTATACACGTAACGAAAACGTAGCAAACAAACTCTCCATATACTAACATGCCATATAAGGAGTATGACAAGGATCAAAAGAAAAGACAAAGTGAGGAATAGCAGCATCAGAAGCGAGACTAAGGTGCAGGACATAACTATGAAATGATCAGAGGAAAGGATAAATGGTGTTAAATAATCACACAATGGTACACAAGGGATGGAAAGAGAAAAAGAGGTAGACCACAAAGAAGGTGGAACGATGACATTATACAAGTCGCGGGAATAACATGGGGTATAGAGTGGCCATATAAAGGCCAGAATGGAGAAGATTGAAGGAGGTTTTTGCCACTTGGCTAATGGACACACAAAAATGGAACAAAAGAATACTAATATGAATAAGAAAGAAATATAGACGTGTCCGAATGAAGGCTTATAATAATAAATACACTTAAGGTCACCCAAAGGGCGATGGAGCGAGCTATGCTCGGAGTTTCCCTATGCGAACGAATTAGAAACGAGGAAATCCGCAGAAGAACAAGGTAACCGACATAGCTCACAGAGTCGCTAAACTTAAGTGGCAGAGGGCGGGGCACATAGCTCGTAGAACAGGCGGCCTTTGGTGGGTAGGCCCTCTCAATGGATCGATGACTTGATGAAGGTCGCGGGAAGTTGGATGCGGGCAGTGCAGGATCGATCATTGCAGAAAATCTTTGGAGGCCTTTGTCCAGAAGTGAACCTCTTTCAGCTGGTATGATGATATCAGTATTAGAAATTACTATACCAAAATGTATTTTATATTAGTACTAACGTACTTATACTTATCTGCTTATTATGGAGCTACATAGAGACATTAATCCACAGCTAACACGAGTAAGGGAGCGTGGAAGATATATTTTCGCACTTCGACAGAACGCTTCCGTTAATCTTATAAGATCAAGTAATGGATTAGGAATCTTTCGCCTTCCCGAGATTAAGAAGTTAAGTAAGCAATCGATGGACATTAGGGTTGTCAGTTACCCCTAGTAAATACTTTTTTAATTATTACTCATTTGCTTCTTGTAACAAATAAATTCTCAAAAAATCGAAATCAGTTACGAAAGAATTACGCGGTTTCGTACGCGGCCAAAGGGCTATAAACAAACTCGATCCATCTAGACGTTGCTTCCTAACAGTATTTTTAGACAACGAATTAACTTCACCGCCTCCGTGACGTAATGGTTAGTCCATTGGCTTCATATCAGAAGGCCATTGGTTCGATTCCCGGCGGAGTCTTACTTTGTAAAACTCGTATTGGTTGGCAGTAGGGCATTTTTTAAGCCCGCCTGAATAGATAGCTAAGTCTTGCCACCAAACATCAATGTTAACAGCATTGATGTGTTCCGATAATGTAACCCTGTCTTTTGTTTCCTGAAAAGTTTAACATTTCGACTGTGCACGGATTACCTAGATATCACTCTGCGCATACACCTCCTAACTAGTACTTATAAGGCTAGTAGCCATTCATCATCATCATCATCATCATATCAGCGAAAAGGCATCCACTGCTAGAATCAGGCCTAACTAGAATTTCCACAGCGACCGGTCCTGCGCTGCCCACATCCAGCGGCTTCTCGCGACTTTTACCTAGTCGCCAGTCCACCGAGTGACAGCCCCACCTAGGCTGCGTCTTCCGGTTCGCGGTTACCATTTAAATACTTTACTGTCCCAACGGCCGTCCGTTCTACGACCTATGCCCCGCCCACTTTGTGAGGTATGTCGGTTACTTTCGTTCTCTTACGGATCTTCTTATCACTGATTCGATCACTCGAATTTCCTTGGATGCCCTTGAGCCTTTTTATGAGGCTTTTTAACCGCCTCCGTGGTGTAACGGTAAGTCTATTTGCTTGATACCATGAGATCGCGGGTTCGATTCCCGGCGGCGTCAACTTTGAAAGACTCGGTTTGGTTGTTGGTAGGGCATTTTCATAGCCCGTCTGGTTACCACCACAATCTTATCTAAGTCTCGCCGTCAAACATCAGTGTTAACAGCATTGATGTGTTCCGGCTTGAGTATAAGATAGCCAGCTCCCCATTGCGTCGGGGAATCTCGGTAAGACCGCTTCCAACTTCGGCATCATTGTCACTTACCATCAGGTGAGATGATGCCAAGGGCTTATCAATCCGGTATTTGACTACTAGTCATTTGAGTTAATTTTTATCAACTGTCAATAACGACATTTTGTTCTGAAATTGTTCGTGTTACAAACTTGTGACGTCATTTTCTTTGACGAACTAATTTAGTGATTATGATAAATATAAAATTGGTTTCTATTAAAATATGAAATTAATAAGTTTTCATGCTTTTGCAGGAATGCTATTTAGTGAATAATATTTTTTAATTTATTTTAAAGACTGTCAAACTGTGGTTAAAAAAAGGGTTACAATCATAGATTTGGACAGAAGGATCCGCCCGTCTATATACTTGACTCAGATTTTCTTCATACAAGCAAAAAGTAGCGCCATCTGGCATAACTCGTACGAACTAGCGTGGGTGAGAGACCTTGGTAGAATTGTAGCTTTAAAAATGCGTTCATTTAATTTATTTACAAGAAAAAATATTATGTAAGGTTATTTGCCGATGATACGACATAACATGTTTCTTTTTAGCCTTTCTTTCATGATTTTTACAGCATCTAACAACACAATAAGGCATTTTTATATGGAATATCTTTCCACCGCACTGTACAGTTTCCCGTAGACGACTGAATCGCGAGTGTGCAAAACTTTCAATTTTCGCACCAATTCGCTGGGCGCATTAGTCGCACGTGTTGGCCGGGTCCTTACGCCAGTAATATACAAGTAATATATAAGTCATTGGTTACAATCTTCATTTAGGCTTTTTGGTAGTTGGCTAAAATGGAGTGAAATGGAGGGTACATTGAAAATCGGTCCGTTTGAAAGATGTGTCTGCAGTGAGTAATTCTGGCTGACTGAGTTCAAAAGCCTTCACTCGCAGTTTCCTGTTTATTTATGGGAAGCGAAACGTTTTTGTTGAGCACTCATTTTAAGGTTTAAAATGAAGTGAAATGGAGGGTACATTGAAAATCGGTCCCTTTTGAAAGATGTGTCTGCAATGAGTAATCCTGGCTGACTGGGTTCAAAAGCCTTCACTCGCAGTTTCCTGTTTATTTATGGGAAGAGAAACGTTTTTGTTGAGCACTCATTTTTAGGTTTTAAATGGAGTGAAATGGAGGGTACATCGAAAATCGGTCCCTTTCGAAAGAAGTGTCTGCAATGAGTAATCCTGACTGACCGGGTTCAAAAGCCTTCACTCGCAGTTTCCTGTTTATTTATGGGAAGCGAAACGTTTTTGTTGAGCACTCATTTTAAGGAGTAAAATGGAGGGTACATTGAAAATCAGTCCCTTTTAAAAGATGTGTCTGCAATGAGTAATCCTGGCTGACTGGGTTCAAAAGCCTTCATTCGCAGTTTCCCGTTTATTTATGGGAAGCGAAACGCTTTTGTTGAGCACTCATTTTTAGGAGTAAAATGGAGGGTACATTGAAAATCAGTCCTTTTTGAAAGATGTGTTTGCAATGAGTAATCCTGGCTGACTGGGTTCAAAAGCCTTCATTCGCAGTTTCCCGTTTATTTATGGGAAGCGAAACGCTTTTGTTGAGCACTCATTTTTAGGAGTAAAATGGAGGGTACATTGAAAATCAGTCCTTTTTGAAAGATGTGTTTGCAATGAGTAATCCTGGCTGACTGGGTTCAAAAGCCTTCATTCGCAGTTTCCTGTTTATTTATGGGAAGCGAAACGCTTTTGTTGAGCACTCATTTTTAGGAGTAAAATGGAGGGTACATTGAAAATCAGTCCTTTTTGAAAGATGTGTTTGCAATGAGTAATCCTGGCTGACCGGGTTCAAAAGCCTTCACTCGCAGTTTCCTGTTTATTTACGGGAAGCGAAACGTTTATGTTGAGCACTCATTTTAAGGTTTAAAATGGAGTGAAATGGAGGGTACATTGAAAATCGGTCCCTTTTGAAAGATGTGTCTGCAATGAGTAATCCTGGCTGACTGGGTTCAAAAGCCTTCACTCGCAGTTTCCTGTTTATTTACGGGAAGCGAAACGTTTTTGTTGAGCACTCATTTTAAGCCACGCTGTGTCGCGTTCAGAAGTACTGTTGGCAAAAGATTTTTGTATTTGTTTGCTTTGCCTGCGTGCATATTGTTTTTACCCGAGTAAACAAGGAGAAGGGTACCTAATATTTTTAGAGTGTTTGTTTGTTAGTATTTATGTCTGTTTCTCCGACTTGATGGATTTTGAAGGTGCGAAGTGTCGATAGATTACTTTTGATCCCGTGAGTAACATAGGAGCTTCGGTGGCGCAACGGCAAGGGCCGCTACATCCTATCCAGGAGGTCGTGGTTCGAGTACTGCCGCGATCAATGTGTTTTCAAATTTCGATCTCATATGTACGTTTATCCGACGATCTTACGGTGAAGGAGAACATCGTGAGGAAACCTGCAAAACATCTGCCAAGAAATTCTAAGGTTGTGTGTGAAGTTGACCAACCTCTACTGGGCCCGCGTGGTCGACTAACGCTAATTCAGGGTAGGCTCGAGCTCCTCGGTTGGGACGTATATGAGCTGATACGATGAGTGATATTAGATATATTTTTAATAATTTTCTTGTATTTTTGAAAAGGAAATTACCCATGTTTTGGAGTTGGTTTTTTAATCGTTAGACACTAATATTATAATACAAATACAAATAATTTATTTAAAACAGTAATGAACAAAATATGTGTACATATCGGTCCCAAACTAGGCACAGCCTGTATCTTGAAATGAAATGAAATGATAATTTATTTGCATCAAACATGGTAGTAGGATGTTTAATATAATTTTTTAGTGCAATCATGTTTCGCCTGTGCAAGGCATGCAAATGTTTAACATAGATTATAATTATTTTGTCACGTAAACTTAAAAAAATTCAAATGTCAACAAGTTTATTTTTGTCACAGAGGTATTCATTAACACTATAATATTTTTTGTCAATAAGCCATTTCAACAATTTTATCTTAAAGGTTTTCGATTCAAGCTTTCGTAGTTCAATCGGTAAGTTATTATATATTCTTGGGCACCGTAAGTAGATACTGCTCGTTGAACTAACTACATATTTAATTTTCAAATAATATATAATTATTAATCACTGAAGAAACTGTTCACACTGTACTACTATTTAACATGTTAATA
This sequence comes from Coleophora flavipennella, assembly GCA_947284805.1. Lineage (NCBI taxonomy): Eukaryota > Metazoa > Arthropoda > Insecta > Lepidoptera > Coleophoridae > Coleophora > Coleophora flavipennella. The sequence continues at coordinate 6,666,010 of OX369283.1, read as the reverse complement.
GGTACTAAAATAATTAAATAATTCAACAAAAAATAAGTAGCGTATAGCATAAGTTGTGTGTGTGTATGTGTGTGTGTGTGTATGTGTGTGTGTATGTATGTATGTGTGTGTGTGTGTGTGAGTGTATTTATGTTTCATTTTGTGTTGAGTGAATGTGTGTTTGTATGTGGGAGAGGTTTAGGAGCATTATATAACATAACTAGCTGTCCCGGCGAACTTCGTACCGCCTTACATTACATTACACTGCCCTGCCCTACCCTACACTACCCTACACTACACTAAACTACCCTACCCTACCCTACATACACTACACTACACTAACCTACCCTACACTACTCTACACTACCCTACACTACACTACCCTACCCTATCCTATCTCTCAAGTTGGATCGAACTGCACATGGTGTGCGAATTTTATTATAATCGGTTAAGTGGTTTAGGAGTCCATTGAGGACAAACATTGTGACACGAGATTTATATATATTAAGATAGGCTTGAGAAGGTTTTCAGTATCCACTTACGAGAGTTTCTGCAACCAGTCTCTGATAAGTCTCTATAAAGAGGTAAAGGTTGTTTATTTGTATGTAAAAGGTAATCTTTCAAACTAGTCATCCGATATAAAAAAAATCGGCTAAGTGCGAGTCAGAACCGCACACATAGGGTTCCATACCGTCATACTAGATGGCGCTAGTTTCTTCGTGTTAAAAAAAACTCGTTTCTTGTATGGAGACCACCCCTTAATTTATCACTTTTTCTTATTTTTAATATTTGTTCTTATAGCGGCATCGTCTGTGAAAATTTAAACTGTCGTACAAAATTTCATCCAAATCTATTCAGCAGTTTAGGCGTGGAAGTGGTACAAACAAACATCCATACTTTCTCGTTTTTATTACACATGAGAGTGATTTTAGATTTCAAGCATGATGGATTTTTATAGTAGAACCTACCGTTTCAGTACATACGTAAATCACTGTAATATTATAAACACTAAAGTATAGATATATATATAAGAGCGTCGGTGGCGTAATGGTAAGGGCCGCTACGTCCTGTCCGGGAGGTCGTGGTTCGATCCTGCCACGTACCAATGTGTTTTCGAATTTCGATTTCATATGCACGTTTATCCGACGCTCTTATACGGTGAAGGAAAACATCGTGAGAAAACCTGCATACGCCTGCGAACAAACTCGAAGGTTGTGTGTGAAGTCGACCAACCCGCACTGGGCCCGCGTGGTCGAATAAGGCCCGATCGTCCTAATTCAGGGTAGGCTCGAGCCTCTCGGTGGGGACGTATATATGAGCTGATGTGATGATGATGATGAAAGTATAGATGCTTTTTATAAAATCTACAATTGGTAAGTCCTTGGCGTCGTTTCACCTGATGGTTAGTGACGACGATGCCAAAGATGGAAGGAGGCTTACCAAGATACCCCAACGCAAAGGGAAACTAGTTATCTTATCTTCAAGCGGTAACACATCAATGCTGTTAACATTGATGTTTGACGGCAAGACTTGCCGTCCAGCAACAAAACCGAGTATTACAAAGTTAAGACTCCGCCGGGAATGAAACCCGTGACCTCATGATGTGAAGCTAATAGACTTAATCAATACGCCACGGAGGCGCTCAAAATTGTTTGGTTGTTCCACTTTGTTGTTCTAAATGGCTGAACAAACTTGGATAAATTTGGTAGGTAGATAGATACTCGTAAAGCGTTGGATTATCACATTCACCTCCGTGGCATGATAGGTAAGGCTATTAACTTCACATCAGGAGGTCGCGGGTTAAATTCCCTGTGCAGTCTAACTTTGTATCTAAGTCTTGCCACCAAGCATCAATGTTAACAGCATTGATGTGTTCTGGCTTGAAGATAAAATAGCCAGTTTCCCACTGCGTTGGGGAATCTTGGTAAGACAGCTTCCTTCTTCGGCATCATCGCCACTTACCATGAGATGGATAAAAAAAAACGCCGCCAGACGTGCACCCTCGGTTAAGTCATAAAAAACGATAACCACGCGGGCGAAGCCGCAGCAAAAGCTAATAAATATTACAAACATCTTCAGTTTGGTCACACCCCGGACACTTCATACAACGGGCGCGAAATGACATTCTAAAAACAAATGACGGAACAAATGAAATCACGGCGAAATTATATAAGTTCGTAACCAGACTTAAACCAATCTGTATCAACTTAGGAGACGAGTGGGTAAGGTCAGAATCTAGAGAGCGGCAGGGAGTGTCCATATTGTATGTTGGTACTAATATACTATATACTTTGGTTTCGTAGTAGGGTACAGTCTCTATATACATATAATGGACTGACAACATAACAAATGTTCCGGCATGAAAATGGAACACAGTACTTACTTACAATATACAAACAAACAAACTTACAGTATACAAACAAACAAACAAACTTACAGTATGCAAACAAACAAACAAATTTACAGTATACAAACAAACAAACAAACTTACAGTACACAAACAAACAAACAAACTTAGATGCACTTAGACAATAACTAAGAATTATGCTGTAAATGAATATGTTGGTGTAAATAACTGTTGGTAGACCTAATAAATAAATAAATAAATAAACAAATAAACTAACAGTATACAAACAAACAAACAAACGTATACAAACAAACTTACAGTATACAAACAAACGTACAGTATGAAAACAAACAAACAAACAGCTCAATACATATTAATAAAGGTTTCATCGAAAAATAACATGCGTTTTACTAAAACTTTTCAAATAACAGAGCCATTGCATTTTTGATGCTATGCACAGCATCCCAACATTTTAAAGAAACGAAAAAATATAAGATTATTCACAGACTTCCGAGCCCGTATTTCCAAACTGCAGGTGAAATTTGATATGAGATCTTTTAAACCATCCGAATATTAAGCAGTCCGACAAAATAATAGTTTTTTTTATTATTCATGTATTTCGTTTTGGACGGCTTCCAAAACGAAATACATGAATAATAAAAAAAAATAAAGAATTATTTTCCAGTTTTGTACCTTGATTTTTAGAGGTCACTTGCGTAGTCTAAGATGTCTTCGGTGGAACATAGGGCGGGGCCTAAAAACATTTTTGTGACTTTTAGAGGTCACTTGCGTAGTCTAAGATGTCTTCGGCGGAAGATATGGCGGGGCCAAAAAATATTTTTGAGTTTTTTACAGGTCACTTGCGTAGTCTAAGACATATTCGGCGGAAGATATGGCGGGGCAAAAAAAACATTTTTGTTATTTTTTAGAGGTCACTTGCGTAGTCTAAGTTGTGTTTGGCGGAACATAGGGCGGGGCCTAAAAAACATTTTTGTGATTTTTAGAGGTCACTTGCGTAGTCTAAGATGTCTTCGGCGGAAGATAAGGCGGGGCCAAAAAATCATTTTTGTGATTTTTAGAGGTCACTTGCGTAGTCTAAGATGTCTTCGGCGGATGATAAGGCAGGGCCATAAAACTTTTTTGTGATTTTCAGAGGTTAATTGCGTAGTCTAATACGTCTTCGGCGGAAGATAAAAAAAAAACATTATTGAGTTTTCATCAGATCTTGTTTGTTTATTTGTTCGGGAACCCTTCATTGTACTACAAAATATACTATAGGTTCAAAACAGAAATAACATGTACAAGGGCGGACTTGGTCCAAACAGGTATCTTGTGGGTGGTATATATTCTTTTCTATTTTTTTTTATCCACAATTGATAAGCCCTTGGCATCATCTCACCTGATGGTAAGTGACGATGATGCCGAAGATGGAAGCGGGCTTACCAAGATTCCCCAACGCAATGGAGATCCGGCTATCTTATCTTCAAGCCGAAACACATCAATGATGTTAACACTGATGTTTGGTAGAAAGACTTAGATAAGATGGTGGTAGCTAGCCAGGCAGGCTACGAAAATGCTCTACCACCAACCAAACCTAGTCTTTCAAAGTTGACCCCACCCTGAATCGACCTGCGACCTCCTGGTGTGAAGCGAACGGACTCACCATTACGCCGCGGAGACGGTTAAATTATCGACAATAGTTTAGCCGTACAAAGCTCTCAAAATCGAAATTTTACTTTAATGTCCGCCGAACTTAACGTAAGATGGAACATCATTTCCAAATAAACATAAAATATTATAGGTAAGTAGATAGCCTACCCTTAAACTTAAGGCAATGTATGTAACACTAGCTAGGAACGCCATCTTAAGTATGACTGGTGGTTAAGTATGAATGATGGTGGCGCATCGGGAGCTGGGTCATTCCTTTCCCTCTAGCATGGTCGACTGGAGCGATGGCTTACTTTCGTGTTATACTCGTGACCGGGTGCTGTCCGTGTGAACCGGCCTACTCTTGTCAAAGGCATTAATGTCCATTTTCAATAATTTTAATGTATATCTTCTCATGTCACTTTGATTTCTTGTCCCTATGACATAAATTGTTTTATATCAATGATTTTATTTTGTCATTATTTAGTAATGATAACGTTTATTTTTAATATTTTTTACAAATGACGTTATCCATATGAAAGTGTTTTGTGACCATGAGAAATAGAATAATATGCACCTTTTTTGAATTTTGAATAAACATTTTGAAGTAAGCAATTCTTGTACATTATGTATAATTAGTTTCTCATAAATGGCTCTAACGTTTTGGATGTAATTTTGTATGAAGGTAAAATTTTACATTTTACGTCTATCTCGCTAGGTGACATCTCTGAGAAAATCCGTTTTCACACAAAAAATGTTATTTTTAGTTTAGTTTTGCTACCTAACAATAGATGGCGCTACATTCCTAAGTTACTCCGAGCAATGCTTGGTTCGCCCAGGTACTTATCAATAGGGATGACTATTCATCTGATTTACTTTTTATTATCTGTCAAAAACGACATTTTGTTCTAAAAATGTTTGACATACCTAGGCGTGACGTCATAGTTTTGCAGCGTCATTTATATACTCATTTTGTGATTTTGATGAGTTGAAAATCTAAGACTTGATGGAAAACAAAACGAGTAAGGTTTTCCGAAGTTTAAGTGGGAGGGCAATTTAGTGATCAAGAGTTTATAATTTATTTCTGATGCTGTCGTCATCCCTATTACAAGCAAAGAGGAAAATCACCACAAACTTAAAATAATCGAATCGGATTGCCTAAAAAGACCTTTCGCTTGCGGCAAAAATAAAAATCAAACGACTTTCGAGTGAAAATATAAAAATAATCACTGGCCTTCGAGAGTGGCTGAAGTGGAATTCAAAAACAAAATGTTTGAACAAGACTCGTTCTTGTTTGTACTGTTAATTGAAAAGGATTCTGGTTTTATTTCATTCGTATTTTTGTATAAAAGTTTTTTGTTTTAAATATTTTTATAATGGTAATACAAGCGTTAAACTTGGTGTGACTGTACTGGAAACTTTATAGTTTAACAAAAAGTATTGAAAACTGGACAAGTGTGATTTGTACTAGAGCCAAGGATCCCGAACTAAATGAAAAAAGAGAAAAAATAAACCTCGCATCTAAACTATGAATCGCTTTCTTTTAAGTATCAGTTTTTGTCTTCTATAAGAGTAAGTTATCCTCTTAATTACTAGGTCAACGACGTTTTGTTATGGGCATATAAAAGTATTCGGTTTTGCCGACAATAGTACTGTTTTGCCGAGATTGATTGTGAAAACAAGCATTATTTAACATAAATAAACAACGCAATTTAGAGCAACGATTCAGATCTGAAATAACCGTACATCAGTGTTGCTTAGGTGAGTTACATGACTCCGTTATTCTAGGAAAAATCTAGCTAAGGTACCTCCCATACAAACCATCTCCCAGTTCGTATGAGAACTCCTGCTTTGCGAATTGACCAAGGGATAGTTGTTCCAGTATCGTCATACTGAAACAACTATCCCTAGTAGAAGCCCCAGTTAACTATTCTTACACCAATTTTGTTACATCCTGTATACGTAGTTGATTGATTCTAAATTACTAGGTCAGCAACTTTTTGTTATGAGCATCTAAAAGTATTCTGTTTTGCCGACAATAATACTGTTTCGCCGAGTATAATTGTGAAAACAAGCATCAGTTAATAGAATTAACAACGCAGTTTAGAGCAAAGATTCAGATCTGAAATAACCGTACATAAGTGTTGAGGGTTAGGTGAGTTACATGACTTCGTTATTCCAGGAAAAATCTAGCTACTGTACCTCCCATACAAACCATCTCCCAGTTTGTATGAGAACTCCTGTTTTGCGAATTGACTTAGGGGATAGTGGTTTCAGTATGATAAGTAGAAGCCCCAGTTAACTATTCTTACACTAATTTTGTTACACCCTGTATACGTAATTGATTGATTCTAAATTACTGGGTCAGCAACTTTTTTTATGGGTATCTAATAGTATTCTGTTTTGCCGACAATAATACTGTTTTATAGTTAATATGAATTAACAACGCAATTTAGAGCAACGATTCAGATCTGAAGTAACCGTATATAAGTGTTAAGGGTTAAGTGAGACAGAGTGAAAAATCTAAATAAGGTACCTCCCATACAAACCATCTTCCAGTTTGTATGAGAACTCCTGTTTTGCGAATTTACCTAGGGGATAGTTGTTCCAGTATGATGAGTAGAAACCCCAGTTAACTATTCTTACACTAATTTTGTTACACTCTGTATACGTAATTGACCGTTAATTTAATAGGTAATGAATGTAAAACTTAGATTTTTTGGAGTAGGTATTAATTTTATCATTATAGCAGTACGTAAACCCATAATAATAGTATAACCATTAATTCATACAACAGTTCGTTCATCAAATAGTAAGCTAAGCTAAAGAGGTCATGGACAGTCTCATACCGGCCAACGCTCAAGCGGGAAAAGTGCCTATAGGCACTCAAACACAGTTATTTCATTGACGTTTGAAAAAAGCATACGAAAAATGGTATGACCATGACCAAGATCGGAATCTTTGTCATACCATACCATAATACTGTGGAGGGACTGGTACTCGTACATCAATATACATATATCATTTATTTAAGTAATGTCATAGACTTTTTTTTCCAAAATAAAGGTTTACAAACTGTTTAGTGTCAGATTTCATACAAATATCAAAACTCGACACCTTTGTCAAAACAAAATAAAAATAAAAATGGAATCTTGCTTCAATGAAATAAAAAATGTGTATTTTTTAATCAAGCCCTAATAGGGTTGACGACAGCATCAGAAATAAATTATGAACTCTGGATCACTAAATTGCCCTCCTACTTAAAACTTCGGAAAACCTTACTCGTTTTGTTTTCAATCAAGTCTTCGATTTTTAATTCACCAAAATCACAAAACGAGTACTTAAATGACGCTGCTAAACTATGACGTCACGCCTAAGAATTTCTAACATTTTTAGAACAAAATGTCGTTTTTGACAGATGATAAAAAGTAACTCGGATGACTAGCATTCGTCATCCCTATTTCTAAACTAGTCGTTAGACTGTGTCTTGGAAACCAGTTCCTTCCCTTCTTAATGGACGTCAATAAGGTAAGTACCTATACTTATTTACATATTTTTAAATTTTAGTATCCTTATTTATTTTATTTTAAAGTTTGTGTGTGTGTGTGTATGTGTCTGCGCGCCTGTTGATATAGATTATAGGTTTTATAAACATATTCTTAGAAAACCTTGGATATCGGCAAATCGCCAAATAACACTCCCCGAGTGAACCTCGGCGCCACGTTTGATGTCCCCGCTTAAAAGGTTAAGAGAAATATAAAGCAAAATTAATATTTTTGAAATGATTTAACTGAATTAGCTTCATCATCTATAATGGGGTGCGTCTTTATAATGCACTGCCGTTAGAGTTCAAGGGTGACGTCACGCTGGCTAAACTTAGGCAAAACTTAGGGCTTTCTTGCTGAGGAAGTGCTTTTATTCTTTGGACGATTTTTTTAAATATGGCAATTAATTTTAATTATCTTAGAATGTTATCTTAATGACTTTTGCTATCTTGGAATTTTGTCTTAAACATAATGAATTGTACATATTCTGTTTTCGAACACAAATATTTTTGTTAACGAAATAAATAAATTGAAACATCATCATCATCTCAGCTTATACGTCATCACCGAGGAGCTCAAGCCGACCCTGAATTAGGGCGATCAGGCCTTAGTCGACAACGCGAGCCCAGTGCGGGTTGGTCAACTTCGCAAAACAACCTTTGAGTTTCTTTGCAGGCGTGTGCAGGAAACCTGACGATGTTTTTCTTCACTGTTAAAGCAATCGGTGAATATATGTACGTAAGTTTAGAAAAACTCATTGGTACATTGGCCGTCCGGATTTGAACCCGGCACCTCTGGTTAGGAGGACCGAGTCGTTACCGGTTGAGCCACCGACGCTTCACCAAATACATAGGTTAAATTAGATACTAACATACCTAACTATAACTTATTATATTTATAGTATAGTTATCTATGTTATGCTATTTTTATAAGTTTTTATATATATCTATGAGTCTGTAATTTTAGTACAAATTTACCTGAGAATAAATGAATAATACATACAATTTTGGTTTTAACTTTTTCATTTGCGATCATTTTTGAAACCTAAATTTTTGTTACTCCCGCTGTTTTTTCTAAACGGGATTAGAAATGAAAAAACGTGCAAGAGTGACAAGAACAAAAAAAAATGCTCTTTACACCCTGTGTCCCACGACACGGTATATGTATTCAAAAACCGTCTGCCAAAGGTCAATGATGATGAATTTAGGATATTATGTAGTAGGTATTGACGGCGGCTTCGCTCGCGTGGACAACGATTTCTTGACTGTACAAGCTACAAGCACTAGTAGCTTTTTTAGCGAAAATAAATGATAACGGGCTAAAATACCATCATAGAATTCGCCAAATGATAAGTAGAATTTCGAAGGCCTGCCTAATAGAGGAAATTAGCAAAGAAAAATATTTTGGGGTAAATCGGATTACTTCTAATTTATTTATTTTTTTTAAAAAGGGGTAAATATACTAAAAAAGATGACGGTGTGGAAACAAGTCTAAAAATAACATACAACTTGGAAATCATAGGAAAAATACCTAAATTTACTTTTTTTATAAGTAAAAAAACACGGAATTGTCAAATTTCAATTAGAAAGTCGGTTAGGCAACGATCGTCGCCCCCCCCATAAATTAAATATGACTTTAAATACCTAAATGTTAATAATATTGAATTATACAGTTGGCCGGAAATACCCTAAGGTTGATAATAACACTAAAAGGTGAACAATATTCTTGAAAGAAATTAAAAGTAGAGTCCACTTCCCTTTGGGCGTACTGCTGGAGAAGCAGCGCAACAAAGAAGCCAGCTAGCGAATGGCACAGCTCCGCCCCACTTTCCTTTGGGCATACTGTCGGAGGAGCAGCGCAACAGAAGGCCGGCTGGCGTTAGGGCACGGTACCGTCCCAGGTACAGCCTTGGAGTGTAGGAGGCTCGGGTCTTCAAGCCCGAGGGCGGTGGGAAGGGCCCTACGAACATAAGTAAAACTTGTTTGCAGCAGCACCAAAAACATATCGGAAAAAACAAAGCGGAATCCTTACACAAATCACTTACATCAGATAAGTCTTGAGAGCCTCAAAATAATACACAACAATTTAAATATTTACAACTCAAAACATCTCAACCACATCACACCGTCATCTATTTTTCTCGCTCCTGTCAAAAGGTAACAGTTATTTCAAAATCAATACTACAACAAAGAGCGGAATCAAAAAAGAAGATTTAATATAAAGCGGAAAGCAAGAAGAATAATAATTGAAGCGTTATTAAGCGCTTCACTTTCTACTAGTGAAAAAAAATTCAAAATCGGTTCAGTATTTACAGAGATTACTTCCTACAAACAAATTTACAAACTTTATCTATCTCAAGCTCAAGTTCGGTCATGTATGGAGTACTGCTCTCACTTATGGAACGGATCGGCTCGTTACCAGCTAGATGCCTTGGATTCTATCGACCGACGCGCTAGGAGACTCATCGGCGACGAGGAACTTGTATCGAACGGGCTCCAAAGTCTCGAGATTCGCCGCAAGGTCGCTTGTCTATCGGTGTTCTACAGGATTCATTTCGGAGAGTGTGCCCTGGAGCTTCACAACCTCATTCCCCCTTCTGCATTTCATCATGGTTCAGTTCATCATTTCTTATAAATTAATTTAGCTATAAGTGTTTTATTTTGTAAAAACGTGCCGAAAATGAAAATTGTGTTTGTATATTGTTTTCATAGAAGAAGGATGGCACAGATTGCCTGAATTTAGTAGAACCCATGTTTATAAGAAAAAAAAAAATATCAGACAAAAAATAATTGGTTTTAGGGTAGTGTAGTGTAGTGTAGTGAAGTGTAGTGTAGGTGTAGTGTAGTTAGGGTAAGGTAGGGTAGGGTAGGTTAGTGTAGTGTAGTGTAGGGTAGGGTAGTGTAGGGTAGGGTAGTGTAGGGTAGGGTAGTGTAGTGTAGGGTAGAGTAGGGTAGAGTAGGGTAGGGTAGGATAGTCTAGGGTAGTGTATTGTAGGGTAGGGTAAGGTAGTGTAGTGTAGGGTAGGGTAGTGTAGGGTAGGGTAGTGTAGTGTAGGGTAGAGTAGGGTAGGGTAGGATAGTCTAGGGTAGTGTAGTGTAGGGTAGGGTAAGGTAGTGTAGTGTAGGGTAGGGTAGTGTAGTGTAGGGTAGGGTAGTGTAGTGTAGGGTAGGGTAGGGTAGGGTAGGGTAGGGTAGGGTAGGGTAGGGTAGGGTAGGGTAGTGTAGGGTAGGGTAGGATAGCGTAGTGTAAGGTGGAACGAAGTTTGCCGAGACAACTAATATATCGTCCCCTTAGAGGGAAAATTCACTAACCAACGAAAACCAAATTTTACAGTACAGCCGTTCAAAGTTTCAAATTAAAAAAACTTGTCTAATTTGTGAATGTTAGTTTGTATGTTTTTAGAAAAATATGTTAAAATTGTAAAAAAATTAGATCTTGCGGATGCTTTTGCTTTTAGAACTCTAGCTTTCATGGAACAAATGTTATAATGCAATAATTACTTTTACCGAAAACGAAATCGTTAAAAAACACAAGTTAGTGAATTTTACAACACACTTAATGAATTTTATTACGAACCTATTACTTTAAAGAGATAGCCATTTTAATTAACTACATACATTATATTAAACTTTTCTATGAAATTGAGAAAAATAACTTCCAGTGTTTAAGGATTGAAATAAAAAGTATACATTCATAGAAATCAATTTATCCTTATTAATATTACAAACGCGAAGGTTCGTATGTTTGGATGTCTGTTACTCTTTCACGCAAAAACTACAGAACGTATCTGGATAAAATTTATTATGTAGACATGGATTAGCATAGGACCTGGATTAACATATAGGCTACTTTTTTCCACGCTCACGAGCCCCTTGAGGCTCGCGCACTGCGCACCCTCGGAAACAGTCATAGAAACTATGTTCACGTGAGCGAAGCTAGTTGTTTCATAAAAATTGCACTTTCAGTAATCTGTTGTTGAGTACAATGCTTATTTAGTATCATAATTAACTTATACTTGTTGTTTGCACATTACACAAAATCAAAGTTATATTATCTCATTTGAAAATTATTAGGAAAGAGGTTACAAACACACTTATGTACAAAATTATAACAGTTGTGTAATCATAATCCATATTATAATATAATCAGTATTAGAATATCCAAAAAACAAAGCATTGAAAAACAAACTTAAGTACCTAATAAATCAGTAAAATCTTACAATAACCGATTAATTTTGATCATCGTCTTCTCCCTCCTCCTCAATATCAGGTTCAGGCAAGCCTTTTGCCATATCACCACTAGGAAGATCTTTGTACCAACCATGCAATGCACAGCTCCATGAGATATGTAGGTAGAGCACTCGAATTTCTTGGGTAATTCTGTTGTCATCCGATGTGCTAGCCCCATCATTTTGTGGAGACTCCTTTGCGGCTTTTTCCTTTTTGATTTGTTTGGTTTACGCTGATCCACATGAAGGGCCCTTCGTGGTCGCATCGAAATATGGTTATACCTGGATTGGCCTTTTTGAATTGGAAGTTTTTAATTTTAAACCAATTTACTTTATCCCCTTTGTTGTCCATGGATTTATTTTTGATTATTTGCAGTTTTTTTTTTTTTGTATCGATCATTTCATGGAACATTAATTCCTTGATCACATACGTTGGTGCATCTTTTCTATGACGTTACAATCGTGCTTTTACCAAAATGTTTCTCCAATCAATCATGCTGTATACTGGGGAGTACTTTTTTCTTTTTCAATAGCACTGTGGTGCATACTATCAACTTCCTTCGTTGAATGGTCAGACTCAAGATATTTAGCTCAATGGTGTCTAGATGATCAGTCTCCACCAAATACAATAAGAAAACTGCTATGTACTGGTTCCTATTCTAACCAGCACATGTGTCAGAATATAAAACAACTTGCTTGATGTGTTTTGGTAACTAATCAAACCACCATTTGAGTGCTGTTTCAATTTCGACGCTTCCCATTTTGCCATTAACTTTAGTCCACACTATGCAATATGCATTTTTTTGGAGGATTGGACTCATATGTTGTGAAATTTTAGACAGTTACTTTTAGAATAATAAAACAGGTCAACCTCATTTGACTGTATCTATAATATGCTTTGCATGTCATCTGTCGCACAAACAAATGTTTCCTCTATAGTTGATCTTTCTGTATCATTTTCTTATGCTTGTTTTATTTACTCTTTTTTTGTATATGTTTTTTATATTCTTCTTTTAAGGTTTCATCTTTATTTTGTAGATACTTTGTACTGGTCATAAATTGGTCTTTACGTGGCTTGAAAAATGAATAATTATATTCCGTGCTAAATATTTTTCTGTAAGCTGAAAGGCTAACAGTACATTATTGCCTGTTTTTTGACTCACCTTATATATTCATTTTACTTACAGTTCATACATTTTGGTTATACTAAAATTGCTGTCTGGGTATAGACGAGACGATTTATTTCGGCAGTAATGCGATTCCATCACAGGAAAAAAAAAGTAAATTTTGGTCTTTTACTTGTCTTTTTTTGTTTTTAGTAACTTCATTTTTTTGAGAACGTTAACCTCTTTTATCTGCGCCATTTTAATGTCCTTGGTCGCTTACATGCTTCGATGCTTCATTTATTGGTTCAATAGAAAAAGACAATGTTTTGTAAAAACATTCAGGTATCGAATTTTCTCCTTACCTTTCACCTTACAAGAAATGTTTTGGGAAAAGTCATTATAGTGTACTTACGGAAACTAAAATTTATTTCAGATCTGAAATTGTGTTTCAGCAAAAGCCACTTAGTTAACAAAGTGAGTTTAAAATAATTATTTTCGGGTTTGACGCAGTATGACAAATAGTCACTAAACACTTATCGTGACTATTTGGTAATAAAATAAATAAAAAGTCTCTATGGTAATATTAACTAATGATATTTGATGATTTATTAGGATTAAAATGAAACTGAAATTTATTAAGAAAATTCATTAAGATCTGTTAGTGAGCTAGAAGCAAAACTAAAGTTCGTTAGTCAACTTTGCCGAAACGATAATGTTGGAAGTTTGCAATTAGTGAGAATTCCTCATTTTATTTCTCAAGAACTATGTACCTTAGGAATACCAGAGTAAGGTAGAAATGTAGCGAATGATTTGCTTAGTACGCTGGTGTAAAAAAATGATTTTGGCCAAAAGTGCTATTTAGTGACTTTTCCCTCTAAGGGGACGATATATGCCAAATTACAGCTTTCTAGTACTTATAGACTCCGAGGGACAGACAAAAAGACATGGCGAAAGTAAAGGGTTCCTTGTTGACTAGGGAACCCTAAAAAAGAAATGAAATTCATCTAGTGCAAATAAAAGTGTTGAAAACAGGCCACTCGAATGGCATGCAGAGTGCGAGACCGATCGCGATCGTCCTTGACCCGATTGATAACGAGAACTCGTGGATCACTCTCAACTCAACCCTCCTAACACAGAATATAATACAGATAGAACGGCAACACAATATACGTCCCTTTGTATCTGTCACATGCATTATTATTCGTCATTATAATAACGGTCAGGCAAATGTCAGGCAAATTATATAAGGTTTAACAAAATTAGCAAAAACTATCTTAACTAGTGCTTCTACTCATGAATCTGACCAATTTTCCCCATGAAATCCATAGTTAAAGCGCAAAAATTTTTTTGAACTTCCCATACTAAGTTGGTCGAGTTAGTATGGGAGAGCGATTTTTTTTTGCAATTAGACTATGGGTTCTATGGGAAAAGTTGTTCAGTTTCATGGGTAGAAGCACCAGTTAAAATAGTTTCAGCTAATTTTGTTACACCATATATAATGGCAAGGCCCGGGAGCTCCGCTTCGAAAGCTAGTTTCAAATAAAAAAATAATCATCAAAATATCGGTTAACCCAGTCAAAAGTTCCGAGGTAACACACATAAAAAAAAACAAATACAGTCCTCGTTTTTGGAAGTCGGTTGTAGACGACAACCATTCTATCTATTTTCACTTCTGTGGGTCTCAACACATTTTTCCCAGTATATTGATGTTTCTTTCGAGAAAAGCCCAGACGAGACTCCAGTACTGAACAAATAAACAAGTGAAATGGAATGTTTTGTGGGAATTACGTTCACTTGATCGGATCGGAGAGCGAAAATATCGAGAGAAGCACAGTTTATAGTACCAGATATAACTTTTTTATGAATAAAGTTCTTAAGAAGACTGTATTCTTGTATGCGCTCCGCACAAACATACACTGCTCAATATTGCTAGGGATATTTAAAAAATGTACATGCATATATATATATATATATATATATATATATATATATATATATATATATATATATATATATAAACGCTACTTTGGGCACATAGCTGATCCAGCCGTAGCCCCGAACATTTCTTACTCCACCTTTAAACCGTAATTTCTTGGCTCTGGTTGAATATTTCTAAGTCGGAGCGGCAACGTCTCAATCTCGTAGGCGAGGTTGCCAAACATATTCGGTCACAAAACTTAAAACTCAATATTTTGAAGATTCAATTCCCGAGTCTAAGTTGATCCCTAACGGAAATTTTTCGCGTACTCGTAATTACTTTGTGGCTCCGCGACTTTTCAGAATTAGTACAAATGTGGCTCCATTTTATATAATAATATATTCAATATATGACGGTTATTTTAAGTTACTGTAACACCCCACCCGTCTGTTTAAAATATATAAATATAAATATATAAATATAACTAACTAAACCTACCTATAATAATACATACGTGCATACAACATACAACCTACCGCTATCTACCTATAAGAAGTATGTAAACTATACTTGATTTTTATTGCATTTTAAAATACGATTAAACGTTTGGCCAGATCGTCTAGAGAACCCTAAATTGTGATCGCAGCAACTCAGAGTCTTTTTGAAGGCGAATGACAAGTTATTTTTAAGAGATTAATCCATCACGTTGTGTTTGGACGAACGATGTAGTCTAACCTATAATTTTGAAGTATTTCGCGCAGAACCCTAATTTCCCTACTGTGATTGGTCCCTATTTTGGGCCCCCCCAAATTGGGAAGGGTAGCTAGCCCCCAGTGCTCGGAATAACGTAATACTTGACTGACGTCAGTACTGCATTATTTTGGTGATTAAAACAATGTACATCTAACTCAAAGTAATTGAACGAGCGATTTTAGCTCTACACAGATAATTACAACTACGTGAGCCCCGCTAGCTACTGTCTCTGGCAGGCCACTAAGGTACATGATCAGAGTCCACCCTCTTCAAGTGTATTTTAATTAAGCTACACGACAATGTAAAGTGTACTATGCCATGTTCCACCCGAATCCCAAAGCTAGTGTATATAAAACGCTTGTGAGGCGCCTTATTATACGTGTATAGTGTGAACTATAGCTGAGTCTTTACAGCCATAGCTTGTCCATCCCTATTCGTCAGGTAGGATTAATACCTTCGAACAGCGATTGTTCGCGAATACATATTAGCACTAGGTACTAAAATAAAGTAGATATTCCGACTTGAATGTCGCTCATCCTGTGAGAAGAGCACTACGGAATGTGAAATAAGTAGTTGATCTACTAATATGGTTCTTAGACCTGGAACTGTGCCATACAGTTGTATATAACGATATAAAGACCTGCGGTCTATATAACTAAAGCGAAATGGACACGATATCCATCGTGCCGCCGGCTCCAAAATAATACATAGTGTTAAAGCTCTGTCCTTAGACGTAGCAAACCCTTGATAAAGGGCGAAAGTAATGTCAGTTTAATAGTTTGGCTGAACGTGAAGAACAACGAACCAACACAGTCGCAACCCACTGTGAGACCCACGCGAATCATAGTCGCGGCATCACAATTAGGTCAAAGCGAGAAGGCGTGTAAGCCAAGTGTTTGGTCGAGGCGCTAGTTCAGGACGCAATAGGAGCCGACAGGACCCGGACACCGTGAACACTGCCCATAATATCCGAAAACCGTAGAATAGATTTAGTTTCTAAATCTAGCGCATATCAACTGACCCTAGCTACGGTTACCATCAGGATGGGTCGGCTACCTTCATCATAATCGGAATTACTATAATCACTATTAGTAAGGCGCGAACGCCTAACCTATTCGTATGTTTGCTCAATACCTTCCTAGACGCTTGGTCCGATTCAGGTGAAATTCTGCCAAGGCATGCTTGTGATAAGCTACAGATAGGACCTACCTATCTAAAATTACTTTAGTATCAGAATAGGCGAAGCTCGAACTCCTATAGTTTGTTTGTTAGTCCATTACATTTATCCCATAAAAGTGTGGACAGATTTAGCTAAAATTTGGTAAAATTAGGAGTTGTTCATATCTATGAACCACTGAACTACATATCTAGCCCATATTGCATGGAGCTTGGTAAACAGCCATCTCAAGTATGACATAGGCCTTCCCGCGACAGCATAGCGCCGTACTATCTCGAATGAGATTAGTGAACTGAGTGGACCACGTGTTCACGGAACCCTAAAACTTATAATGCCGCGTGGCACTTGCAGTGAAGGCAGTTCGTAAATAAATAAAACGTTGGCATAGCTTAGACCTACCTACTACTTATTCAATAATATGACTCGCATTTCTTCTTAATAACGTTATTCTAAAACCTAATTCGCTATTCCCTAGTAATAGATTTATTTACTAGAATTCCTACAGCACTGTACCAACCCGAATGAAATTAATGAACTGAGTGGACCACGTGCTCGCGGAACCCTAAAGCTTGTGATACCACGTGTCACCTGCAGTGACGGCAGTTCGATAAAGTAAAACGTGGCATCGCTTAGACCTACCTACTACTTATTCTCTAATATGACTTGTTTCTTCCTAATAGCGATATTCCAAAACCTAATTCGCTATTCCCTAGTAATAGATTATTAACTAGATTTCCTACATATCGCAATCCCCCTAACTCAGCCCTAGTTTTTCCCTATCCTAGCGAGATAGCTAAGTTTTACGAGAACTAAATTTTATTTTGATGTCCATGTTTCAACAAACAGTTACAACTCGTGGCGGCTTTATTCGTCTTTCCCCCGGGGTACTAAACCAACCGTGCCTTCGAGATGAACCAATTAGGTGTAGTGTGTCATGGTGAAGTGAGTACCTAAAGCTAACTTGTGTCCTAGTTCCCTACGGCTAAAGTGTACCTGCCCTGAATAAGAAATGCCGCTGCCACGACAGACCAGGTCTGCCGCTTCGCTGCACCTCCTAAACAGTGTGTTTGGATGGGATTTGGATAGGTAAGGCCTGTCCCAAATACGGTGGCTCCGTACATGAGTGCGCTAACGCTTGTCCAACCTGTGGTCCTCATGACGGTAGGTCGTAAGATGGTACAGTCAGGATGTTCCGGCCATAACCAAACTTGGGTCGCTAGCCAGGCAAGCCCTCCTGTCAGCTTGCTTTCGGCACTTGCATTGATAAACCCACGCTTCGTTGTCACGGTTGCGTATCCACGTGAATTAAATCAACTAGCCTTCCTGAAAACATGAACTACCAACCTGGTCACTTGACGATACCTTCAGCTAGCAACCGACCTGGCATCTTGTTTCAATTCCTAGATCCCAGCTCGATTGCCCACTGTACCTCACTTCCTAACTGCACTAAACTATGGCTTGATCCCAGGTAGGAGCCTGAACTTTCGAAGGCAAATAACTAGGATTTCGGCCACACTAAATTCTATTCTAAACTCACAATATAAAGTGAGATTCCTAAGTTAATTCGCGACTAATAAGTACTTGGCGTGACACTTGCCCGGGGCGTGCGGCAGCTGTTCTTCGGATACGTCCTCCTCCTCTGATGGTCTGTACGACTGAATGCCGCTGCGTCCGCGTGTCCGTGGTTTTAAAAGCTTTCACACAGATGCAGCCTCGGCAGCGCGCGGGCCGCCGCACACATACAACCGACCTCGTGGTCGAACTGCGCGAGCGCCGGCCGCTGTCCGGACGCAGACAGGGCGGCGCCTCTATCCCTTTAGCCTCGGTTTTCGCGCCATTTATTACCTAAGGCAATCTGTTATAACGTGCGCACCGCGTGGTTCGAATGACGACCGACAGGCGGCAGTCTGGCTTCTCGGAAATAATCCCTGAGCTAATTTGTTTCAATAACTGTCTATTCACTCGACTCGAGGTTAATCCTCACCCGACCGAACAAAACTAGTTATGTTTTTCCCAATAGACAGATTCCTTTTAGTCTATCAAGACTTACTGTATTACCTATAGATATTTATTTATACATATGGATCCGTTACAATCCAACCCCCTGAAAATTTTTAAAAATAGAATTCAGAGAATTGTCTTTTTGAAATTTTCAAAATAGCTAATAACTATTAAAATTTCCTGTTGGCACATTCTCCCCTAAGTGTGGTGTGTATTTAAACCAGGCATGTCATTTATTGTCCCTTGATTGATACACTCAACCATAAACAAAACCAGATTAGCACAGGACCAGCTCCTGCCATCACAGAGGAGTTCGAACGGGCATTTCGGGTGTGAGTCGAAGCCACTGCTACGTTCGCGCATAGGCGTATACATTGAGTGGACCACTAGCTTCCAATTCCCCACGCACCAGGAAACTCTACTGGCATACGCGCATTAGTAAATTGTCAATCTAGTTTACCTCTCCAAACTGTCTGTGATATAACTGAAGCGGTTCCCGCGACAATCAGTCAAGTTCTCCGAATAGAGCTTCCCCCAAGTGACAATAGAATCTTACCTTGGAGTATGTATAGTGTATAAGTCCAGTTCTTAGCTTCTGGTAGAGTAATTAGCCCAAACCAACGTAACGTAAGACTCAAAAGAACAAATTGTTGGTTCAAACTATTTTTGTATACATGAAGAAGGACAGCGTGTGCCAACAGCTGACTCAGATATCCAGTATTTGTTGACTCTCCTTCAAGATCACGCTCCCCTTAATTTTATTCCCAAAATATCAAAGCAACTCACACAAAACCCCTCTTTTCACATCACTCTCAAATTTCCTTTTGTAACATTCCAATCCTGGAAAGGTCAACAAATCCTTATCTTCAGCCAGGATATTTATTGTAGTCAACACAAGAGAATATGTAGACCTATTTTCAAGTATTTAAACACAATTCTCCAATAAACCCCAAACATGGACACATCTATGACTGTGACATTTTCATATCGCAGCTAAGTCACGTTCCGAAACTATCTTTCATTACTAAACGCCAGTATGTATTATAACAACAAGGCTGCCCTAAGTAAATTATTTGAACAAGAATATCACGCATTTCCCCTTTTCAATCAGAGTTAACTACGACTCTGTGCTGTGTATTACTGACCTCCACCTTCCCCTCAGTCAGTCCGCAATCCAACCAATAGAAATGCATGATCTTCCTTACAAATAGACTGAAACTATAACCTTTCGTTTTACAAGTTTAATATACCTCCTGTACCTGAAAAACATTTACCCTTTTACCTTTTACCTAGCAAGAATATAATAGAACTCTACCACTATATTCAAGCTGTACCTTCTGTAGTAAACCCAATTTTATTACCGTAATTTACCGTTACCTAGCAAGAATATAATAGAACTCTACCACTATATTCAAGCTGTACCTTCTGTAGTAAACCCAATTTTATTACCGTAATTTACCGTTACCTAGCAAGAATATAATAGAACTCTACCACTATATTCAAGCTGTACCTTCTGTAGTAAACCCAATTTTATTACCGTAATTTACCGTATAGCGGGGAAAATAAAATATCATTCCTTATACACATTTATTCTAACAATACTCCTCTTTTGCTAGTCAATTCCTATCCTAGGATTTATTTTACCTTTACCCCAGGCGAACTTGATTACTCTAACACCAGCCAAAGTTCGAAACTCATATTATGTACACACCCACACACATACACATACCCATATGTAAAGGCAATGCTAGAACTCTACATATAATATTTATTATTCTTAATTAACACATACTATGAAACCTTAACTTACTACACTATTTCCTAGTTCTATTACATCTTTATCTAATTACTTATCCTACTTGCCCACTATTTAGGTAATGAAATAATTAACAAATCTTAAATCAACTTAATGCTTGTAACGCGTTTTAATTACTCGAATTTCGGAATCAACCTCTCAAACTAGTTTCTGTCCCATCCCCGGTCCTATTTACTTGTAGTACCGTGATAGATTAACGGCATTGAAGTTTCCCCTAATTTCACCCGTATTAGGGTGCATCAAAGTGTACACATTTTGGAACGGTATTGAAGCTACCCTAAACGGACCCTCATAAAGTAATTCAAATTTCTTTGTCAATTTCTTTTGAGCATCCGATTTATTCAATTTCTTTAATTTAACCCAATCCCCTATTTGAAATTGTATAGTCTTATTCCTCTTATTAAATGCCCGCTGTCGAGTTGAGCTAGCCTTCTCTAGGTTTTTCCTTACCTGGCCTCGTATCTCCTCAACATTACCCAACCTCTGATACCCTAATATTGAATCATAACTCATTAGCGTGGGACTTCCGTAAAGAATCTCGCTTGGTGTGAATCCCGTGCTTTCATGATAAGTATTGTTATATAATTGTTCCAATTTTGGTAACATAGTTGCCCAACCCCTGTGGTTAGTATGGCAAAAGGTACGAAATAACCTACCCAATTCCCTATTTACCCTTTCTGTGATATTTGGTCTAGGATTCCTCACTGTAGTATAAATTGCCTTGATTCTCAGTTGCCTCATACCATTTTTCCATACATCACTACTAAATTGAGTCCCATTGTCCGTCATTATTGATTGTGGCCATATGATTTGTGCAAACTGCCTTATTTTCCCCACGACAGCCTTAGAAGTTGCCTTCTTTAAATCATAGAACTTCACAAATTTACTAAACGAATCCTGTACAACCAGAATATATGCAGATCCGAATTTCCCCTTAGGCAGCGGGCCGTACAAGTCAGCCATCACTAACTCCCCTATTGCCTGAGTTACCACACTTTGGCATGGTCCTACTTGCTTAGCATTGTTACTCTTTGACATCTGACAAATGTGACATAGCCTTAACCACGACTTTACATCTCTGGACATGCCGATCCAATAGAACCGTTCTCTTAGGTACCTCACTATCTTATAAGCCCCCTGGTGCCCCATCTCTACATGAGTTTGTATAACTACTTCATCCCTCAAGCTCTTAGGTAAATAAGGGACCTTACTAAGATCGTTTCTTCTGACATAAACTATGCCATTTTCTTCAACGCAAATTGACGCTACTCTACCTATCCTACTCGACTCAAATAGCTGTGCCTTGATTTGCATATCAATTGTTCTAACTTCCTCGTCTTGGCATTGAAGCTCGGCCAACCTTGACAACTTTTGTTCTAACTCCTTATTTTTCCCCGTTTCGGTATATAATATTTCCGGTTGTATGATCTTTTCTTCCTGAACCCTTTCCCCTGTAGGTAAATATCTCGACAGAGTGTCAGCTACCACATTCTCCTTGCCTTTTATATGCTCTACCCTGTACGTAAACTGTTCTAAATACAAGATCCACCGAGTTATTCGTCCATTATACAATTTCCACCTTTTTACGAATTGCAAAGCTTTATGGTCCGTTTGTATGATAATTTCGGCACCCCTAAGATAAGTCTCGAACTTCTTAATACAGCTTATTACAGCGTAAAACTCCTTTTCCGTAACTGTCCAATTTAACTCTGACCCTCTCAATGACCTACTGTAGAAACTTATTATACGCTGTTCAGAAGCGTCATTTAATTGGAACAGCACCCCAGCAAGTCCTATCCCCGAACTATCAGTTTGTAAATAGAATGGTCTCAAGAAATCCGGAAAATGCAACCTAATCGTGTCTATAAAGGCGCTCTTAATTAATTCAAAAGCCTCCTGTTCCACTTGACCCCACGTCCACGGCACGCCTTTCTTTAATAATTTACATAATGGTACGATATAATTATTATAGTTTGGTATGAACCGCCTGTAAAAATTACACAATCCCAAAAAGGCCCTTAACTGTTTGATCTTCCCCGGACGCGGGAACTCTTGTATAGACCTAACCTTTTCTGGATCAGTCATAACCCCTTCAGTTGAAATTATGAACCCCAACATCCTTACTTCCTTACACAAGAACTCACACTTTTCTAAATTACATGTCATACCCGCAATTTCTAACCTTTCCAACACCTTGTCTATATGTTCCAAGTGTAAACTTAAATCCCCACAGGTAATTATAGCCAAATCGTCCAAGTAGTTCACGCAGAACTCGCGTACCTCTGTACCTAGTATTATATCCATTGCTCTACTAAAACTACCTACTGACGTTTTTAACCCTTGAGGTAGGACATTATAAACGTAACTCTTACCGTTCACTGTGAACCCTGTATACTTTTTACTAGCTTCCGTAAGTGAAATCTGAAAATACGCGTTATTAAGATCAATTATAGTCATATACTTAGCTCCATGGAAGGCATTTATGATATCTACTTGCATTGGAGGCTTTTCCGAATCGGATACCATGTACTTATTTATCTCCCTTGCATCTAACAAAACGCGTATTGAACCGTCCTTTTTTAGCGTGAACGTCAATGGGCTGCTATACGGAGTAGCTGACCTACTTATGATCCCTAACCCTTCCATTTCGCTTAGCTTCTCATCTAATTTGGCCCTGTACGCATACGGAACCGGATATGATCGCTTCATGATAATAGGATGTTTTCCCATCTTAATCTCATGCTCATAACAGTTGGCCCTTCCTAATTTCACCGTGAAAAGCTTCGAGTGTCTGTTGAATATGGATTCCAATTTTATCAGGGCCTCATGGTCCCTAATATCCCCTATTTTCACGTTAAAACTCCTATTTCCATTTCTCATTTCATTTGAATTATTCTTCTTTTGTTCCGACCTACTGATGGAAAATTCCAAAACCAATTTTTCTTGCCCATTTTTAATAAGTACACCCCTTGTTTCACTACTCAAGTCTAATATCACTTCATGTTTCGTCATCCAATCAAATCCTATTATCAGTGGTCGCGACAGGCCTGGTATAACCAAAAAGCTTGTGTCAAACACTCTATCTCCTAGTTTCATTGGCAAAAGGACCATACTTTGTATTTTCGCGCTTTTCTGCCCTACTGCCCCTTTTATATGAAAAGGTTTGACAGGTAGTATAGGTATTTTATCGACTTTATTCCTAATTTCATTCCAAAACTCTTCAGATATACACGTAACATCACTACCTGTATCCAACAACCCTAGCAACTCATACTGATAAATCTGCACCTCGATCTCCGACCTAAAATTATCATCCTCATCCTGCGGTTCGACGGTTTCGTCGAACACTGCATTCGATACTGGTCTTGCGAAGCTTCTTTCACTAAACAGCTCTGACCTCAATTTTATCCTATCTACAAGACACCTTGCTATGGAATCCCCCTCCTCGGCTTCCTTCTCCCACAACGAGCCTGTAAACCCCAATCCAGATCTATCAGTTTGACCTACTCCTTTCAAGGGTATCCTCAACCCCCTTCCATTTATTCCCAAAAGGTCACCTGGTCTCCAGCCCATTTTTAACATTAAATTTAACGGAACATCCCCTTTTTCTGAAGTTAACCCGGGGACGGGACAGTCAACTTCATTTAATTTAAATCACCCTGATTATCATTAGTACAATCAATAACAGCAGTAACCTTGCTAACATTATTATTGGGTCCCTTCCTAAAATTACTGTTTCCGGATTGTTCGGGTTTCCTCCAGCTTTGATAATTGCGTTGTATATCACGCTTACGCTTATCTATTGTACTCTGTTGCCCTGGTACCTGACTAACATTGCTATTCTGCTTAATTTCCTGTTTACTAATATCATCCAAACCCCTCAAGAACTCTGCCGTCTCAATTATTGTAGTTATTTTGGACAAAGACCATAAACTCTGTACATTCCTAGGGTAATGCCTAATTACGTCCGTCACTAATTGAGTTTCGGGTATCTGAAACGTGAGCATTTGAGCTTGTCCTGTCAACTGCAAGAAGTGCCCTAACATCGTTGGATGTTTCTGCTTATCCCATATGCTATGAACGATATTACGCCGAAGGATACTTTGTTCTGTCTCTCCCCAATAGATTTTTAGAAAATCTTCCCTGAAATCCTCAAATGTAGCCCAACGACTCTTGTAAATCCTAGCCCAATCCCTAACTTCTCCGATCAAACACTCGACTATTAAATCGATTTCTTTACCTTCCCTAGGTAACCTCTTGAGATAACTCTTTAAATCCTCAATGAAAGTTACAGGATGGATATTGCCCTTATTAGAGAACTTGGGCTTCTCCATATTTTGTACGTTACACATAGTGATAGCTGGTCTCAATACATTTCCTTCACTCAACTGTGGGGCTGACTCCATCGTGGCAGTCCCCGGCGCCTCTAACCCCTGATTATCTTCCCCGCCAACAATTCCCGAAGAGGGCAAGATTTGAGGAATCCCTAGCTCCGATTCGTCGTTTTGCCCCATCGTAGTGTCCTGGCTTACATTAATAGGTACCTGAGCTAATTTTCCCTGTTCATTTAACCTATCTTCTATACTATTTATCTTAGTTGAAAGCACTCCAAAAGTACGCCGCATGGAACGGTAAAGAAATCCAGTAGCGTCCATACGCCTCCTTTGTACTATAGGTGATACTGGTAACGATGTGGAATGGGCCATATCCACGAATCCTGTTCCAGTCCTGCCATTTTCCCCTATTACATTCCCCTGCTGTTCTGTCCCCCCTCCAGAATTTACTGTCATTGCCTCCGGTTCTGCCTCCAATTGTGCTAAATTTGGAGCACTTGTCTGAACCCCTCCCTGAACTGGTGTAGGGTCTGATTTCTTTCCCTTAGCCTTCCTAGTGGACCGCCTCATCTTCTCCTGAACCAAAGAGTGAACCTCCAAAGCGTTCAATACTCCGCAAATATGTACTATGAGAACCTAAAACATAATATTTAACTTAATTCGATTGCCCATGCAAAATGGATTTAGCATCGCCTAAAGTTTACGTGATGTAAATTTCCAATCAACAATCAATAACCAGTGATAGGAGATTCCCTCCTACCTATTAACATTTTCGAATGCTACACTTATACCAACACTAGTGCAAAGAGACCATCCTTTATTCTGTCAGATTGAGTGATTACTTTGGAATTTAGCCATTTTTTTTTTTTCTTAACCACAACAGGAACCGAACCTGCGACCCTAGTATGCGAAGCTACTAGCTACTCCTATAACGTAAATAAATTAAAACTTAAAAAAAAATATTTTTTTCAACCGCAACAGGAACCGAGCCTGCGACCTTAGTATGCGAAGCTACTAGCTACTCCTATAACGTAAATAAATTAAAACTTAAAAAAAAATATTTTTTTTCAACCGCAACAGGAACCGAGCCTGCGACCCTAGTATGCGAAGCTACTAGCTACTCCTATAACGTAAATAAATTAAAACTTAAAAAAAAAATATTTTTTTCAACCGCAACAGGAACCGAGCCTGCGACCCTAGTATGCGAAGCTACTAGCTACTCCTATAACGTAAATAAATTAAAACTTAAAAAAAAAATATTTTTTTTTCAACCGCAACAGGAACCGAGCCTGCGACCCTAGTATGCGAAGCTACTAGGTACTCCTAATTTACAACCTAGATATATTAAGAACTAAAATAATATATTTTTTTTTTCTAAATTTGCCTCCCTCGGGACTCGAACTGGCGACACCAAGTTACGAGGCTAATTACAGACTCCTAATATACAATCTAACAAAAATAAAATTAAAATTTATCTTTAAAACAAATTACCTATAACAGGATCGAACTTGCGACTGTGAATTGCAAGGCTACGGATATTTTATTGTGCCATAGCGCACTAGCTTGAAGTTCCTACGACAATATCAAGAGCAAATCGCATGTCCTTCACAGACCTTTTGCGATTCCAACAACAGTAGGCATTCAATGTAACAACTGCTTCTTTTACGAAATGTAAATAACTTAAATATCACTATATTTCGATACAAAATAGTATATAACCTACCTAAAATTTACTTAGATTACCTAACCTATTAAATAAGTGCAACTTCACAGCCCCGTCTGCCTACATAAGTACACGCTATTCGTAACGCTCAACTACCTTATTTATCAATTATTATGAGAGACCTTTTTCTCTGAACTAAGTCGTTAACTACCCATCTTATACACCAACTAGAAAATGTACCTACCAAATATTTCTTTCGAACAAATACTTATTTAATTATTTACATCCGGAATTTTACTAACGGAGTATTGAGAAGAAACTATATTATCAATGCCTACTTCAAATACGCTGCCATATAAAAGAATTCAACGGGAGCGCTCACTCACTCGTCGACCCCTATATTAGTTCTAAGTACAAAATACGAGCTTCAACCCCCCGGATATAAGACAATAGCTGGGGTTTAAATTAACCTATAAACTATAAAACTACATAGGATAAAATAACAATTTTCTTTGTTTGATAGATTAATCATTCAGTTATAATTGTCATTCGCACCTCATTCCATTTCACGAACATCAAATTGTGGCATAAACCGAAGCCAACTAAAGTTATTTATCTATGTTTATCACAAATAACTGAACACAAAGTTTTATTATACAAAACGACTACCTACAAGATTCAGTATACGAACGCGAAAATCAGATGTCAGACATCCAAGTTCTTTGGTAGCACTGTAACCGTCCGTTTCCGCCCACGAACCCTGATTTTGACTATCCAAATGTAATATTTTGAACCCTCTTCTTATCCTGGTCACGGCTTATCAAATTGTAACACCCCACCCGTCTGTTTAAAATATATAAATATAAATATATAAATATAACTAACTAAACCTACCTATAATAATACATACGTGCATACAACATACAACCTACCGCTATCTACCTATAAGAAGTATGTAAACTATACTTGATTTTTATTGCATTTTAAAATACGATTAAACGTTTGGCCAGATCGTCTAGAGAACCCTAAATTGTGATCGCAGCAACTCAGAGTCTTTTTGAAGGCGAATGACAAGTTATTTTTAAGAGATTAATCCATCACGTTGTGTTTGGACGAACGATGTAGTCTAACCTATAATTTTGAAGTATTTCGCGCAGAACCCTAATTTCCCTACTGTGATTGGTCCCTATTTTGGGCCCCCCCAAATTGGGAAGGGTAGCTAGCCCCCAGTGCTCGGAATAACGTAATACTTGACTGACGTCAGTACTGCATTATTTTGGTGATTAAAACAATGTACATCTAACTCAAAGTAATTGAACGAGCGATTTTAGCTCTACACAGATAATTACAACTACGTGAGCCCCGCTAGCTACTGTCTCTGGCAGGCCACTAAGGTACATGATCAGAGTCCACCCTCTTCAAGTGTATTTTAATTAAGCTACACGACAATGTAAAGTGTACTATGCCATGTTCCACCCGAATCCCAAAGCTAGTGTATATAAAACGCTTGTGAGGCGCCTTATTATACGTGTATAGTGTGAACTATAGCTGAGTCTTTACAGCCATAGCTTGTCCATCCCTATTCGTCAGGTAGGATTAATACCTTCGAACAGCGATTGTTCGCGAATACATATTAGCACTAGGTACTAAAATAAAGTAGATATTCCGACTTGAATGTCGCTCATCCTGTGAGAAGAGCACTACGGAATGTGAAATAAGTAGTTGATCTACTAATATGGTTCTTAGACCTGGAACTGTGCCATACAGTTGTATATAACGATATAAAGACCTGCGGTCTATATAACTAAAGCGAAATGGACACGATATCCATCGTGCCGCCGGCTCCAAAATAATACATAGTGTTAAAGCTCTGTCCTTAGACGTAGCAAACCCTTGATAAAGGGCGAAAGTAATGTCAGTTTAATAGTTTGGCTGAACGTGAAGAACAACGAACCAACACAGTCGCAACCCACTGTGAGACCCACGCGAATCATAGTCGCGGCATCACAATTAGGTCAAAGCGAGAAGGCGTGTAAGCCAAGTGTTTGGTCGAGGCGCTAGTTCAGGACGCAATAGGAGCCGACAGGACCCGGACACCGTGAACACTGCCCATAATATCCGAAAACCGTAGAATAGATTTAGTTTCTAAATCTAGCGCATATCAACTGACCCTAGCTACGGTTACCATCAGGATGGGTCGGCTACCTTCATCATAATCGGAATTACTATAATCACTATTAGTAAGGCGCGAACGCCTAACCTATTCGTATGTTTGCTCAATACCTTCCTAGACGCTTGGTCCGATTCAGGTGAAATTCTGCCAAGGCATGCTTGTGATAAGCTACAGATAGGACCTACCTATCTAAAATTACTTTAGTATCAGAATAGGCGAAGCTCGAACTCCTATAGTTTGTTTGTTAGTCCATTACATTTATCCCATAAAAGTGTGGACAGATTTAGCTAAAATTTGGTAAAATTAGGAGTTGTTCATATCTATGAACCACTGAACTACATATCTAGCCCATATTGCATGGAGCTTGGTAAACAGCCATCTCAAGTATGACATAGGCCTTCCCGCGACAGCATAGCGCCGTACTATCTCGAATGAGATTAGTGAACTGAGTGGACCACGTGTTCACGGAACCCTAAAACTTATAATGCCGCGTGGCACTTGCAGTGAAGGCAGTTCGTAAATAAATAAAACGTTGGCATAGCTTAGACCTACCTACTACTTATTCAATAATATGACTCGCATTTCTTCTTAATAACGTTATTCTAAAACCTAATTCGCTATTCCCTAGTAATAGATTTATTTACTAGAATTCCTACAGCACTGTACCAACCCGAATGAAATTAATGAACTGAGTGGACCACGTGCTCGCGGAACCCTAAAGCTTGTGATACCACGTGTCACCTGCAGTGACGGCAGTTCGATAAAGTAAAACGTGGCATCGCTTAGACCTACCTACTACTTATTCTCTAATATGACTTGTTTCTTCCTAATAGCGATATTCCAAAACCTAATTCGCTATTCCCTAGTAATAGATTATTAACTAGATTTCCTACATATCGCAATCCCCCTAACTCAGCCCTAGTTTTTCCCTATCCTAGCGAGATAGCTAAGTTTTACGAGAACTAAATTTTATTTTGATGTCCATGTTTCAACAAACAGTTACAACTCGTGGCGGCTTTATTCGTCTTTCCCCCGGGGTACTAAACCAACCGTGCCTTCGAGATGAACCAATTAGGTGTAGTGTGTCATGGTGAAGTGAGTACCTAAAGCTAACTTGTGTCCTAGTTCCCTACGGCTAAAGTGTACCTGCCCTGAATAAGAAATGCCGCTGCCACGACAGACCAGGTCTGCCGCTTCGCTGCACCTCCTAAACAGTGTGTTTGGATGGGATTTGGATAGGTAAGGCCTGTCCCAAATACGGTGGCTCCGTACATGAGTGCGCTAACGCTTGTCCAACCTGTGGTCCTCATGACGGTAGGTCGTAAGATGGTACAGTCAGGATGTTCCGGCCATAACCAAACTTGGGTCGCTAGCCAGGCAAGCCCTCCTGTCAGCTTGCTTTCGGCACTTGCATTGATAAACCCACGCTTCGTTGTCACGGTTGCGTATCCACGTGAATTAAATCAACTAGCCTTCCTGAAAACATGAACTACCAACCTGGTCACTTGACGATACCTTCAGCTAGCAACCGACCTGGCATCTTGTTTCAATTCCTAGATCCCAGCTCGATTGCCCACTGTACCTCACTTCCTAACTGCACTAAACTATGGCTTGATCCCAGGTAGGAGCCTGAACTTTCGAAGGCAAATAACTAGGATTTCGGCCACACTAAATTCTATTCTAAACTCACAATATAAAGTGAGATTCCTAAGTTAATTCGCGACTAATAAGTACTTGGCGTGACACTTGCCCGGGGCGTGCGGCAGCTGTTCTTCGGATACGTCCTCCTCCTCTGATGGTCTGTACGACTGAATGCCGCTGCGTCCGCGTGTCCGTGGTTTTAAAAGCTTTCACACAGATGCAGCCTCGGCAGCGCGCGGGCCGCCGCACACATACAACCGACCTCGTGGTCGAACTGCGCGAGCGCCGGCCGCTGTCCGGACGCAGACAGGGCGGCGCCTCTATCCCTTTAGCCTCGGTTTTCGCGCCATTTATTACCTAAGGCAATCTGTTATAACGTGCGCACCGCGTGGTTCGAATGACGACCGACAGGCGGCAGTCTGGCTTCTCGGAAATAATCCCTGAGCTAATTTGTTTCAATAACTGTCTATTCACTCGACTCGAGGTTAATCCTCACCCGACCGAACAAAACTAGTTATGTTTTTCCCAATAGACAGATTCCTTTTAGTCTATCAAGACTTACTGTATTACCTATAGATATTTATTTATACATATGGATCCGTTACATTACCTTTGAGATTTTAATGACTATGTTGCTCCAATAGATTTTATATTCGCAAAGCTTGGTAATTTTTAGATCCATGTTTCATACGGGGGGATAAAGGGGCAGGAGGGGGAGGAGTGCTTGCTTTTTTTACACTATATTTGACCATGGAATATTATTTTAAATATTGAGCGACTTTTGGCCGACTTAATGGAGAAGGAGAGCCTCTTTATGATGAACTCCTTCTTTAAAAAGTCAAAACAACGGAAGTGGACATGGTTGCATCCCAATGGCGAAACAAAAAACGAGATAGACTTCATCTTGTCGACAAGGAGGCAAACATTCAATGATGTCTCCGTGATCAATTCAGTCAAAACAGGACGCGATCACCGGATGGTCAGAGGCACATTGAATCTAAAGACCAAGCTAGAAAGATGTCGACTGATGAAGTCTACGCTCCGACCAGCGCCCATCCAGCTCCAAAACCCCGAGAGCTTTCAGCTCGAGTTGCACAATCGTTTCGAATGCCTAGGAGACTGCGAGAATGTGGCCTATTATAATGACAGGTTCGTGGAAATTGTTCAAACGGTCAAGTCTAAGATTTTTAAAACTCGCCGTTCAAACAGAACCAAAAAAATCTCCGACTTCACCAGCAACCTCATGGAAGAAAGACGCAGATTGGTTTTGCAGTCCTCTGAAGACGCTACTCAGTATCGGTAACTAAACAGGCAGATCTCTAAGTCCCTAACTCGCGATTTACGCCAATATAATACAAATTGTATTAAAGAGGCGATTGAGCACAACAAAGGCTCAAAAGTGTTCGCGAGAGATCTGTCTGTTGGACAAAGCCAACTGACCAAGCTGAAGATTGAGGACGGCAGGACCATATCGTCTAAGACTGAGTTGCTGGAAGAAGTTGAGAAGTTCTATGGACAATTGTACAAGAGACCACACGTTTGCCTGTCAGCGATCTGGCTGAAGACCCAAGAGCCAGACTAACCTGACACTATACCGAAGATATCCCGGACGTCAGCCTGTACGAGATTAGAATGGCTCTCAAACAGCTCAAGAACAACAAGGCACCGGGTGATGATGGAATTACGGCTGAACTTCTGAAAGCAGGTGGGTCACCGGTACTAAAAGCTCTTCAGAAGTTATTTAATTCCTTTATACTCGAGGGACAAACGCCTAAGGCATAGCACAGAAGTGTGGTCGTGCTTTTCTTCAAAAAGGGTGACAACACCCTGCTGAAGAACTACAGACCCATCTCACTTCTGAGCCATGTCTACAAGCTGTTTTCGAGAGTCATTACGAATCGTCTCGTACGCAGGTTTGACGACTTCCAGCCTTCCGAACAAGCCGATTTACGAAAAGGCTTTAGTACCATAGACCACATACATACGCTGCGGCAGATTATACAGAAGACCGAAGAGTACAATCAGCCACTATGCTTGGCGTTTGTGGACTATGAGAAGGCCTTTGATTCAGTCGAAACCTGGGCTGTGCTACAGTCTCTCCAGCGGTGCCAAATTGACCATCGATACATCGAGGTGTTGAAGTGTCTGTATGAAAACGCCACCATGACGGTTCGCCTCCAGGACCAGAACTCGAAACCTATCCGGTTGCAGCAAGGGGTGAGACAAGGAGACGTTATATCTCCGAAACTGTTCACCGCCGCCCTGGAAGATGTTTTTAAGCTTCTGGACTGGGATGGACTCGACATCAATATCAACGGCGAGTACATATCCCACCTCCGATTCGCTGACGATATCGTGGTCATGGCTGAGACTATGGAAGACCTAAGCACAATGCTCGATGGCCTCAGTAAGGTCTCTCAACAAGTGGGTCTTAAAATGAACATGGACAAGACGAAAATAATGTTAAATGTCCGTGTCGCACCCACTCCTCTAAAGGTTGGTGACTCTACACTGGAAGTTGTTGACGAATATGTATACCTGGGACAAACAGTTCAGCTAGGTAGTTCCAACTTCAAGAAAGAGATCAATCGACGAATCCAACTCGGCTGGGCAGCGTTCGGGAAGCTTCGCAATATCTTCACGTCCCAAATACCGCAGTGTCTCAAGACTAAGGTCTTTGACCAGTGTGTGTTGCCAGTGATGACTTACGGAACTGAGACATGGTCGCTTACTATGGGCCTCATAAGAAGGCTCAAGGTCACCCAAAGGGCAATGGAGCGTGCTCGAATCAGAAACGAGGAGATCCGCAGGAGAACTAAATTAACCGACATAGCTCACAGAATCGCTAAACTGAAGTGGCAGTGGGCAGGGCACATAGCTCGTAGAACAGATGGCCGATGGAACAGTAAAGTTCTCGAGTGGCGACCACGCACCGGAAAACGTAGCGTAGGCAGGCCTCCCACGCGGTGGACCGATGACCTGGTGAAGGTCGCGGGAAGCCGATGGATGCGGGCAGCGCAGGACCGGTTGTCGTGGAAATCCTTGGGGGAGGCCTTTGTCCAGCAGTGGACGATTTGTGGCTGATATGATGGAGGATTTTAAATATAAATTAATATATTTTCCGAGTTATGGATTTTAACGAAGGATGGCGCCACCGCTCAGAATCTCCACATATTGATGTTGGTTGACAATAATAGTAATAATAATGACGACCCCATCGCCACTGAGGAAGTAGCTGTAGTGAAAGTGTAGCTACTTAATCAGTGCAGTCAGTCAGTACCCCTTGGACTCAGTGTTGAAAGTGCTGAGCTCCTAGTTGACCCCGGGTACAAAAATATTGGGGTCCGTAACGGTCATTCGTATATTGATGATGGAAAGTTATAATAATGAAGAATGTATAGGGTCGCTGCCCTGGGGCCGCCGGGGCCCGCCTGGTCCCGCTAATGCCAGGCGCGGCAGAATGCGAGTTAGCGCACCACGACCGGCCCGAACATCTGGCTGGTTACTTCCATCATCACCACCAGTGCGCTTGGCGCCGGCAGAGTCTTCACAGGCTCAGCATTCGGCGCCCGCCGCTGGTGGAGTACGCCGCATGAGATGGACTAGGTCTCGAAATACGAACCTCATGCGTGCGTACTACGGTGCGACGGGGGGAGAAACTCGTCAAACGGGCTACCGAGCGAGGCTGCACCAAGAGTTCTTGCGGTTAGAGCCTGCATTATCTGTCTCGGAGCAAGACCTAGCGGTTCGAGTTCGGTACATATTGCGTTCGAACATCTTTAGCGATACCGAACTCGAAGGACTACTACGCGAGGTCGTTCCCGCATCAAGATCCTCATTAAATGGCTCGCGCCGATTTCAGCCCAACCACCACCACCATTACTTGGCGAGGATCATGAGACGGAAACGGTTTCCCAGGAATTAGAGCGAATCAGGAGTACACTTGAGGAGGCGATTCAGGAATTCCGTATTATGCCTCCCGAGGAGAGGCCGCGGCTTTCACGGTTGCCCCTTAGCGTCCGAAATCGGGATGTCATTGAGGCCGTAAACCGCATGCTGCCAGAATATCTGGCGAACAGCAGCGACCTCAGTGATACGAACTCAATCCTCTTTGGCGCTGCAATGGCAGTCTGCCGTTTTATCGGTGCCAAATTGCCAGAACCGGCTCGCACATCCCGTCCGCGGGAAAAATTGGCATGGCAGAAAAGGATTGAACGTCGTATTGCTGAGGCTAGAGTCCTCATTGGCAAACTGATAGCTTTCAGGTCGGGCAACAGTAGGCCCCGAGTGATGCGCTTTGTCAGGCTCGCATTTGCGGGGTCGGATTTTGATCCCGCAGGACGTAATGCTTTGCGGTTAGTGACAGAGCGCATCGACGACCTGAAGCAACGGATTGCTGCATGGGCAAACCGTATTCGGCGATACTCGGAGTGGGTAGACCGGTTTCGCCAGAATCGCCTCTTTATGAGTGATCAGAAGAAGTTCTACAGGTCACTGGACCGACCTGCTGTGTTGGACACAGGCGAGAGACCGGATCATACGGGTATTGTAGCCTTTTGGCGTAACCTGTGGTCCCGGCCTATGCAACACAACGAGGGGCAATGGACGGCTGAGGTGGAGGAGGCGTGTGCTCGCATCGAACCTATGAACCCCGTGGCCATTAGTGCCGATAATGAGCTAGGAGTGGATAAGTGCGCGATCCTTCATGTAGACAGGGGTAGGGTGGTACATTCAGATGGAGTCGAAATCGACTCCAGGAACATCCGCACCCTCTCTAAAACTGATACATACCGGTATCTGGGTATGTCGCAGAGTATTGGTGTTCACGAGGCAGGGGTGAAACAGGCGGTTTGTGACGTGTTTTGGGAACGCCTGACAAAAGTCCTTGAGAGCTATTTTTCGGGCGTTAACAGGATACGAGCATTCAACGCCTGGGTCATGACTGTTCTTTTGTACACCTTCGGCATACTCAGATGGTCACAGACCGAAATGGACGCCCTGGATCGAAAAGTCCGCACTACTATGACACTCCATAGGATGCATCACCTGAGGTAGTCAGTGATGAGGCTGTATATCCCACGGAAGAGTGGCGGTCGTGGCCTTTTAAGTGCCAAACAAATGCACAACCGCGAGATATGCAGCCTACGAAGTTATTTCCTGACGAAAGTCAATAGTGACTTAAATAGAGTTGTCATAGCCTGTGATAAAGGACTAACCCCTCTATCCATGGCCCAAGAGAACTGGCAGGCGCCGGCTGTACTAGGCACTGCTGAGCGAGAGGCCATCTGGAAAGACAAAGAGCTGCACGGTAGGTTCTTCAAGGCCCTTTGTGGATCCTTCGTAGATCAGAAGGCCTCCGTGCACTGGCTGCGCTTCGGAGACCTTTTTGCGGAGACCGAGGGTTTTGTCCGTGCAATACAGGATCAGGTGGTCAAGACGAACAACTATAGGAGGTTCATAATAAAAGACGGCACCTTGGACGTTTGTCGGTTGTGCCGTCAACCAGGGGAGACCCTGCGTCATATAACCTCCGGTTTTTCCATGCTTGCCAACACTGAGTATTTGCACAGGCACAACCAAGCAGCCAGGATCCTACACCAAGAGATCGCTCTAAAGTATGGCCTCATATCTTGGCAGTTGCCGTATTACAAGTACACGCCGGAGCCGGTTCTCGAAAACGACCGCGCCAAGCTCTACTGGGACCGACCCATCATCACGGACAGGACTATTCCTTCGAATAAGCCTGATATCGTGTTGATGGATCGGGCGCAGTCAAGGGTGTTTTTGGTTGATATCACTATCCCATATGACGAAAACCTCGTGCAGGCTGATGCCGATAAAAGGACCAAGTACCTGGACCTGGCGCACGAGGTTACTGATATGTGGCGAGTGGAATCCACTGAAATCATCCCTGTAGTCCTGTCCGTGAACGGACTAATTTCAGCCGACCTTGAACGTTACCTAAGGCGGCTGGATCTCCGAGGCAGACCAATAATTGCAGCAATGCAAAAAGCAGTCCTCCTCGACAATGCCCGGATAGT
This sequence comes from Coleophora flavipennella, assembly GCA_947284805.1. Classification (NCBI taxonomy): domain Eukaryota; kingdom Metazoa; phylum Arthropoda; class Insecta; order Lepidoptera; family Coleophoridae; genus Coleophora; species Coleophora flavipennella. Next base: position 6,629,641 of record OX369283.1, on the reverse strand, counting down.
TCGACGCTTTCTCTCCCCGTCGCACTGAACTCCAGCCGACTGTGCTTCTGCTGGAGATGCTCCTGCCACTTCGCCTCGTGCGAAGTAAGCAGAGTAGCTTAAATTTTATAAATTCAAATAATAATAAAAATCTTTATTTTTGTGATCGATTTAACGTTTCTTTTAACAAAATTTTAAAAATTTATTCCCAGCTATAATTACGTTAAAAAATGTTTTTTGGTTTTTAAAATTATGACTGGTATGATGGTGATTCTTAAGCTACTTTTTAAATTTATCTCCATACTAGCTGTCCTGGCGAACTACGTACCGCCTTACATTACATTACACTGCCCTACCCTACACTACACTACCCTACCCTACCCTACACTACTCTACCCTACACTACCCTACCCTACCCTACACTTCCCTACCCTACCCTACATTACCCTACCCTACCCTACATACACTACACTACACTACCCTACACTACACTACCCTACACTACACTACCCTACCCTACACTACCCTACCCTATACTTTCCTACCCTAAACTACACTACTCTACCCTACCCTACACTACACTACCCTACCCTACCCTACACTACCCTACCCTACACTACCCTACCCTACCCTTCCCTACACTACCCTATACTGCACTACCCTACACTACACTACCCTACCCTACACTACCCTACCCTACCCTACACTACACTACACCAGGGACTAATTTTTAAAACCCCTTTAACTGGTTATCCTTTCGATAGGCTACCCTCAGGTCTATGTTATCCTGTTAAAAGCTTATTCAGTGAATGGCTTACCGTACTAGGGTTACCCTAACTTTATGATAGGCTAAGCGTTTACCAAATCATTGAAAGGGTATTTTGTTTTCCGCTTTATTGATAGGGTTTTTGCCCCCCGAAATTGGGCGCGAGGCCTTTTTGTTCGTTAGTCACAGTCATTATCCGTCTGCTGCGGTTTCCCTACGCATCTGTGTTATCATTCAGATCATTTCTGATTGTTTCAGTGTGAATAAAATATTATTTGACGCGTGACTCCGGTGACGGACTTACATTCATTATAATACAACCAATATGATACCACCCCCAGGGTTCGCCACAAGACCTATCTCAATAATATTTTCGATGGAACTCAAGTGCGGGGAAACGTACCTTATGCCGGATAAATAGTGCCATTCTGTGGCTAGTGTAGTAATAATAGATCATCTTTAGCCAGGTTGTGGTCGGTGCGGGGCTGGAACCCAGTTTAATGCTCCTTTTACACGGGGACAATCACATCAGCTCATATACGTCCCCACCGAGGAGCTCGAGCCTACCCTGAATTAGGGCGATCGGGCCTTAGTCGACCACGCGGGCCCAGTGCGGGTTGGTCGACTTCACACACAACCTTCGAGTTTCTTCGCAGGTGTGTGCAGGTTTCCTCACGATGTTTTCCTTCACCGTTAAAGCAATCGGTGATTATATGTACGTAAGTTTCGAAAAACTCATTGGTACATTGGCCCTCCGGATTTGAACCCGGCACCTCTGGTTAGGGGAACCGAGTCGTTACCGTTTGAGCCACCGACGCTTACCGTCACACGGGGACAATAGCCGAGACAATCCAGTAAGCCAGGACACTAAGACAATGGGACAGGACAATTGTAAAATCCTATGTCGTTCACACGTAGGCCTATGAATCCAGTCGCCAGGCCACTAAGACAATAGGACAGGACAATTGGAAAATCCTATGTCGTTCACACGTAGGCCTATGAATCCAGTCGCCAGGCCACTAAGACAATAGGACAGGACAATTGGAAAATCCTATGTCGTTCACACGTAGGCCTATGAGTCCAGTTACACCGTTGGATTCATACGCTTTTCTCGCGATGGATAGATGCAAAACTGCTATGAGGGCTATCTAAGTCTTGCCGCCAAACATCGAGGTCGCGGGTTCGATTCCCGGTGGGGTCAACTTTGTAAGAATCGGTTTGGTAGGTGGTGGGAACTTTTTATAGTCCGCCTGGCTAGCTACTACCATCTTATCTAAGTACCACCAACCAAACCGAGTCTTACAAAGTTGACCCCGCCGGGAATCGAACCCTCGCCTCGATGTTTGGCGGTATGACTTAGATAATATGGTGGTAGCTAGCCAGGCGGGCTATAAAAATGCCCCACCACCAACCAAACTGAGTCTTACAAAATTGACCCCACCGGGAATCGAACCCGCTACCTCGATGTTTGGCGGCAAGATTTAGATAAGATGGTGGTAGCAAGCCATGCGGGCTATGAAAATGCCCCACCACCAACCAAACCGAGTCTTACAAAGTTGACCCCGCCGGGAATCGAACCAGCGGCCTCGATGCTTGGCGGCATGACTTAGATAAGATGGTGGTAGCTAGCCAGGCGAGCTATAAAAATTCCCCACCACCAACCAAACCGAGTCTTACAAAGTTGACTCCGCCAGGAATCGAACCCGCGACCTCGATGTTTGGCGGCAAGACTTAGATAAGATGGTGGTAGCTAGCCAGGCGGGCTATAAAAAGTCCCCACCACCAACCAAACCTAGTCTTACAAAGTTGACCCCGTCGGGAATCGAACCCGCGACCTCGATGTTTGGCGGCAAGACTTAGATAAGATGGTGGTAGCTAGCCAGGCGGGCTATAAAAAGTCCCCACCACCTACCAAACCGATTCTTACAAAGTTGACCCCGCTAGGAATCGAACCCGCGACCCCGATGTCTGGCGGCAAGTATTAGATGAGATGGTGGTAGCTAGCCAGGCGAGCTATAAAAATTCCCCACCACCAACTAAACCGAGTCTAACAAAGTTGACTCCGCCAGGAATCGAACCCGCGACCTCGATGTTTGGCGGCAAGACTTAGATAAGATGGTGGTAGCTAGCCAGGCGGGCTATAAAAAGTCCCCACCACCAACCAAACCTAGTCTTACAAAGTTGACCCCGCCGGGAATCGAACTCGTTGATGTGATTGATTTAAAGTTTCATTTATCAAAATATTAAAAATATTCTATATTCCTGCTGAAATAGAACCAATCCATCGAGAAAAGTAACGGGCCAATCAGGGCAGTCCTTCGCTGTGATTGGCTCATTTGAATCGGATCAACAAGTGCCCGAATGCCTAAAAGGTGGATTTGTATATGATGGCTTAATTATTATTATTTTTTGGGGCCACTTTTGTGGCTCCGAGCGGTACCACATACGTACGGAAATCTCGCTTTGGATCAAGAAAGTAGGATCGGATCAACAAGTGCAAACGGAGCCAATAATAACTAACTATATGGCACGTCTGATCAACTAAGTGCCCAGGGGGATATCTATATATATATATATATATATATATATATATATATATATATATATATATATATATATATATATATAGTTCCACAGCTCAACTTCTAATATTCATACGAGGTGTTACTCAAGATTTTGAAGTCGTAGAAGAGTTATTAGGAATGTGTTCATTGAAAGGTCAAACCAAAGGAGTTGATATACTCAATGTATTTTTGGATGAGTGTTCAAAAACTGATTTGGACTTATCAAAATTATCGGGAGTTGCGACTGACGGTGCTCCTTCGATGATTGGTGTCAATTCCGGGCTAGTTACTTTGCTGAAAAAGCATCTGCAAGAAAAAAACATAAAGGCTGAAGATCTCATGCAGTTTCACTGCATTATACACCAAGAAGCCCTCTGTGCTAAAAAAATTGAATTTCAAAATGTCATGAAAGTGGTAGTTTCGACTGTAAATTTTATAAAATCACGAGGACTCAATCAAAGGCAATTCAAACAATTCCTTGATGACATCGAAAGCTAATATGGAGATTTACTGTATTATACAGAAGTAAGGTGGCTAAGTCGTGGATTGACACTGGAACGATTTCTACATTTAATAGAAGAAATTGAAATATTTCTGGCGGAAAAGCAAAGGGAAGTCCCAGAACTTAAAAATCCTGATTGGTTGTGTGATTTGGCTTTTTTAGTTGACATTACAAATCATTTGAATGTCTTGAACACACGGCTTCAAGGCAAAAATCAACTGATATCCCAGCTCTACGCTCATGTATCATCCTTTCAATGCAAGCTGACACTTTTCAGATCGCAATTGAATTCTGGAAATTACAATCATTTTCCGAATTATAAGAAAATGGCTGAAAAATTCAACAAAACTGCGACAAATTTCAGTTATGTAGAAAAGCTAGATATTTTGATTCAATCTTTTCAAGACAGATTTTCGGAGTTTAAAAAAGTGAAACCTCTGTTGGACATATTCAGCAATCCTTTCACGATTTCAGTTGAAAATGCGCCAGAGTCAATGCAGTTAGAAATTATCGACATTCAAAACGACGAAGATTTACGCAACAAATTCAACGAAGGAGACTTGCTGAACTTTTACCGCTGCATTGATAAAAATATGTACAAAGAGTTGCGCATAAACGCTCTGAAATGTGCCAGCTTATTTGGTTCTACCTATATATGTGAACAAACTTTTTCAATACTTAATAATAATAAAACCAAAAATCGAAACCGCCTTGCAAATGAAAGTTTGGAAGCAGTTTTACGTGTTGCTACAAGTAAATTGGAGCCAAATATAAAAAAGATTGTAAGCACTATGCAGTGCCACGCTTCCAATTAATAAATTCCTTTTTAATTTTAATACATTATTATCAATTATTAATTGTCTTTAATTACCTACACTTCTGGCGGCCCGCCATCAGTTCATGATTTGCCCGAGTGGCCCCTAGTCTTAATAAGTCTGTGCATCTCTGCCCTACAGTCTGAAGTTTTCTTCCGCTTCGATCTTCGGCATCGTCGTCACTTTAGCATCAGGTGAGATAATGCCAAGGGCTTACCGATTGTGGTTAAAAAAAAAGAAGTCGCCTATGATGCGGCTTAACTACTGCCATCTAGCAACCGGCACCAGCGGCTTGACGTGCCTTGCAAAACAAGAAAACGGTTGAAATAAATGCCTATTAATCCATCCAGGTAAAGACTGTATACTGAGCTACGACCTACTATGCTACGCCGCATCGAAAGGAAAAAGTGCTACGTGCGTATATTTTTTTGAGAATTGACCATAGGTTTCTTGAGAAAAGTTGTTCAGTTTCGTCTTCTGATTCACCTCCTAAAATGCGACCGTGGTCTAACCAGTCACTGTGTATATATATACATATATAATATATTAATCGCAATTATAATTTTGTTTTTTTAAATATACCCGCATTTTTTTTAAAGACTACAGAACCCTAGTTTGCGTGAGTCCGACTCGCGCTTTGCCGGCTATTATATTATTGGCAATAGATAACCCCTTCATGTACCTTGGCCAAAGTATATGTATTAGTACTAACATACAGTATGGACACTCCCTGCCGCTCTCTAGATTGCGACTTCACCCCCTCGTCATACAGATTGATACAGATTGGTTACAGTTTGGTTGTCGAACGTATAGGATTTCACAGCCATTTTGTTTGTTCCGTCATTCCTTTTTTGAAATGTCATTTCTTGCCCGTTGTATGAAGTGTCCGGGGTGTGCCTTGATTGTATTAAAATGTAAACAAAAATTTAATAACATATTCTTTGACTGACGTGCTACGGTTCGTAGCTACGGTTCGTAGCACGTAGCACTTTTTCCCTTCGGCGCGTCGTAGCATAGATTCGGTCGTAGCTCAGTATACAGTCTACCTGGATGGATTAATAGGGCATTTATTTCAACCGTTTCTTGTTTTGCAAGGCACGTCAAGCCGCTGGTGCCGGTTGCTAGATGGCAGTAGTAAGCCGCATCATAGGCGACTTCTTTTTTTTAACCACAATCGGCAAGCCCTTGGCATTATCTCACCTGATGCTAAAGTGATGACGATGCCGAAGATCGAAGCGGGAGAAAACTTCAGACTGTAGGATCTGCCACTAGCCCTACAACTTTATATATCTTCTTAATATATATAAATCTCGTGTCACAATGTTTGTCCTCAATGGACTCCTAAACCACTTAACCGATTATAATAAATTTCGCACACCATGTGCAGTTCGATCCAACTTGAGAGATAGGATAGTTTAAATCTCAAATTATAGGGTAGGGTAGGGTAGTGTAGGGTAGGGAAGGGTAGTGTAGGGTAGGGTAGTGTAGGGTAGTGTAGTGTATGTAGGGTAGGGTAGGGTAGTGTAGGGTAGGGTAGTGTAGTGTAGGGTAGTGTAGAGTAGTGTAGTGTAGGGTAGTGTAGGATAGGGTAGTGTAGTGTAGTGTATGTAGGGTAGGGTAGGGTAGGGTAGGGTAGGGTAGGGTAGTGTAGTGTAGTGTAGGGTAGGGTAGGGTAGGGCAGTGTAATGTAATGTAAGGCGGTACGAAGTTCGCCGGGACAGCTAGTATGTATATATATTTTATTCACAATTGGTAAGCCCATGGCATACAATGTGGGCCAGACCAACAGAAGCTACTATTAGAAAGAGGCAAAGATACTAAAGAATGATTGTGTATAAATTGTACAGCAACGCTGTGCATACTTTTGGCATAGCCTTTACTGCCTGGTATACACAAATAACTAATAAACATTACGCTTATAAACTTTATAAAGAACTAGCTGTTTCCCGCGGCTTCAGCCGCGTGGACAACGTTTCTGTGACTTTTCGATTGTGCGCAGTGCTTCAGTGGAAAAATGTAGCCTACGTGTTAATCTAATCCAGACCCTAATCTGTCTATCCGTTTAGTAGTTTTTGCGTGAAAGAGTTACTTACTTACATCCATACAATCTTACAAACTTTCGCGTTTATAGTACACTCGAGAGCGATGAATCCGGGTCACTTAAAGAATCCTAAAAATCTCGGAAACTAAGAAGGCTAGCTTCATAAAATAAATTGTGTTTAATAGACAATTTAATACTCCTTAAATGAAGTCATTAAAACTTCTTAGTTATTGTAAAGTTATGTCATAAAAAAATCAAATTTGAAAAAGGGAGACTTTTGAAGATGGAACTACGAAATTACTACATTTGTTTTTGCTTTTGTTTCTAATCTGTCATTTAAGTGGGTACATAAACCATGTTGATAGTATTCAATATTTATTATTCAAGCAGTAATCATGTCGCTTACACCTGAAGAATGCACCAGAATACTCACAATGCTGGAAAACGGCCGGGGTCAGCGCGATACAGCTACGACTGTCGGTGTGTCGCTCTCAACAGTACAAAGAGTTCTCCAACGTTACGAGGAAACTGGCTCCAACCTACGCAGACCAGGAACAGGCAGAACCAGGTGTACCACAGCACGAGAAGACCGATACTTGGTGAACACAATGCTTCGTAATCGCTTTCTCACAGGAACTGAACTTACAAATCAGTTTCGACGCCTCGGAGGAAGTAACCCAAGCGCATGGACAGTAAGGCGACGACTTGCTGAAGCTAACTTGAAACCACTTAGACCAGCAAACGGCCCTAAACTGGAGCGTGGGCATCGTATTTCAAGACTAAGATATGCCCAGAACCACTTAAATTGGACTATTGGAGATTGGTCAAAAGTTATGTTCTCCGACGAATGAAAAATTTATGCTCTACAAGCACGATGGAAGACACAGAGTGTATAGAAGACCAGGGGAAAGATTCAAGCAAGCATGCATCGAAGAAAAAGTAGCCTATGGTGGTGGGTCTGTACATGTGTGGGCCGGAATTTCTTCTGAGAGTCGCACAGAACTGGTGTTAATAGAAAACGGCTCTTTAACTAGCGAAAGATATGTGGAAGAAATCCTCAATGAACACGTTGGTCCATTTATGGTCAATTTGGGTGAGGATGCTATTTTTATGCATGACAATGCCCGGCCTCATACGGGTTGGATTGTGAATGACTACCTTCAAGAGATGAACATTACTCGTATGGAGTGGCCAGCACGCAGCCCGGATATCAACCCAATCGAGCATGCTTGGGACGAGCTAGGGAGATGCGTAAAACAAAGAAGCCCTCCCCCAATCACGCTTCGTGAGCTCAAAATTGCTCTCACAGAGGAATGGGAGAATATTCCCCAAAATCATATAAGGAACTTGGTGTACAGCATGCCAAACCGCGTAAACACAGTGATGGAAGCACGAGGAGGCAATACGAAGTATTAAAATTCAAGTAAATCGTAATGTTGTTCAAAAATTTCATGTTTCCAATTTTTGTTTTAAGGCGAGATCAGCAGTTTTTTTTTTTTATGTAATTTTTTGTAAATAAAATGTAGTGACTCGTAAATTTTATTACTTTCATTTAAGGGGTATTAAAGTGTCCATTAAACACAATTTATTTCATGAAGCTAGCCTTCTTAGTTTCCGAGATTTTAAGGATTCTTTAAGTGACCCGGATTCATCGCTCTCGAGTGTATTAGGAGTATAATAAGAAGCATATTGATTCACAGAGAAAATTTTAATAAACTTTTTTTGGATGAAATGATTTTATGATTTTTGCCAGAATAACCAATACTGCACTTGACAGATCATTAATAAGTAAAAAATACTAATACCAAAGTTTCATCAAATAGAACTAGTTTTGAGAATTAAGCATTTTTTAGTATAAGGTAGATATCCTTAAATGGCAACCCAGCCAGAAGCTGCTCAGAATCAATCGACAATTCATCATTAATAATTAAATATTTTGATGTCAATCAAACCAAAGGTTAAGGCTAGGGAAAGCATGATGGATAGACCAACGGATGGACGGTCGTTTTTTGCAAACACGTTTTTAGGGTTCCGTAGTCTGTAGCGTAGGAAGGCCTTCCACTTGGTGGACCAACGACCTGGTGAAGTTCACGGGAAGCCGCTGGATGTGGATAAGCAGGATTGGTTTACAAAATATATAAATTAAGAGCTGTTTGCCGCGGCTACACCCGCGTGGACAACGTTTCTGTCATCTAGTATGATGGTACGGAACCCTATGTGTGCGGTTCTGACTCGCACTTGGTCGATTTTTTTTATAGTTTTCGAGATCTTAGCCCTGTAAAGTACACAACTTTCGTAACGCAACATTTTGTAAAAAAAACCCGTCTGAGCTCAAATTCACCTCACAACTGAAAATGAAAAACTGATGACAGGGCGGTATGAGCAATAAGCTTTAGCTTGCCTTAGAAGGGCGAAAAATAAATCAAATTCACTTCAAAAATAAAGGCACTTATTTTCCTTATAATAGGGATGACGAATGCTAGTCATCCGGGTTACTTTTATCATGTGTCAAAAACGACATTTTGTTCTAAATATGTAAGAAATACCTAGGCGTGACGTCATAGTCTAGCAGCGTCATTTATGTACTCATTTTGTGATTTTGGTGAGTAAAAAATCGAAGACTTGATGGAAAACAAAACGAGTAAGGTTTCCCGAAGTTTAAATAGGAGGGCATTAGAGTGATCAAGAGTTTATAATTTATTTGTGATGCTGTCGTCATCCCTATTCAATAGAGTTATCTACGTAGCACCTACCCATTAAGTCCTGGCAGCTACTCCGTCCCATAATATCCCGGTCACATCTTGGCACTCCACCAAAAAGTGGCCGGTTTTTTTTTACGTACCTTCCTTAGCAAAGCAATATTTCGACGATATTTCAGTTCTTGTGACCGTTGTTTATTTGGGGGAAATAAAAGGGCTAAGTGCGTGTCGGATATTAAAAGGGTTCTGCGCTGTTTTTATTGTTTTAGCAAAGGGAAGGTGTTTTGGTAAGACAGTGGCTAAAGGAGTTGTTTTAGGCTTTTAAGACTTAACACAATAGGGATGACGACAACATCAGAAATAAATTATGAACTCTTGATCACTAAATTGCTCTCCTACTTAAACTTTGGAAAACCTTACTTGTTCTGTTTTCCATCAAAGTATTCGATTTTTAATTCACCAAAATCACAAAATAAGTAATAAATGACGCTGAAAAACTATGACGTCCCGCCTAGGTATTTCTAACAATTTTTAACAAAATGCAATGACTTATATATTACTGTGTGACAAAATGTCGTTTTTGACGGATGATCAAAAGTAAATCAGATGACTAACATTCGTCACCCCTATTCAATTCACACATTTACTTCTAACTTGGTTTAAAGAGGCGTTACAAACATATTATGACACCACATGATAAAAAGTAAATCAGATGACTAGCATTCGTCATCCGTATTCAAATCATACATTTACTTCTAACTTGGTTTACAGAGGTGTTGCAGACATATTATGACACCACATGATAAAAAGTAAATCAGATGACTAGCATTCGTCATCCTTATTCAAATCATACATTAACTTCTAACTTGGTTTACAGAGGCGTTACAAACATATTATGACACCAAATGATAAGTGAATATAAGTAAGGTTTGAAATCGTCAGTTTTATGCAAATCAACCTGCTTTGGCATGTGCTGATGATGACTATCATCACAAAGGGTAACCGCCGCCGTGGCGTAATAGTTAAGCCCATAAGCTTCACATCAGGTGGTCGCGGATTCGATCCCGGCGGCGTTGTATGACTCGGTCTGGTAGGCGCAAGGGTATTTTCTAAGCCCGACTGGTTAACTACTTGCCGCCAAGCATCAATGTTAACAGCATTGATGTGTTCTGGCTTGATGATAACCAATACCACATGGGGAACTTAAGCCCGCTTCCATCTTGGATATGATCGACACTTACCATCAAGTGAGATGATGTCGGGGGCTTACCAATTGTAAACTTAAAAAGGCAGCCAAAAAACGTCCACTGCTGGATATAGGCATCCCTAAGTTGAAGGGCTAATCAACATGCTTGGCCGAGGAGTTGGCGATTGCAGTGTGCAATGTGGTTTGAGGAATGTTGCTGCCCATTCCTCTGGTTTTTGATCCCTTAGTCGCTTCTTACGATACCATAAGGAAGATTTTGGGTGGTATTATTCTAGGGCCTCACCACAGGCACACCCTGGATACTTCATACAACGGGCCAGAAATGACATTTCAAAAAACGAATGACCGAACAAACGAAATGGCGGCGAAATCCTATACGTTCGACAAACAAACTGTAACCAATCTGGGTGACGAGGGGGTGAGTTCGCAATCTACAGAGCGGCAGAGAGTGTCCCTACTGTATGTTAGTACTAATATATATACTTTGCCATAGGCCTACGGCAGATTAAGATGAAACGGGGGCACCATTTTTAGCATACAAACGTAGTCCACTGTTTCCTCCGTGGATAATGACAATAAAGCAAAAATGTTTTTTCCATCTACCTATATCTACCATAGCCATGCCCCTAGATGTATTGTTTTTTCCTATATTCTAATTATTATAGAAAGTAGTAGCCTTCAAAAACTGAGAAAATTGCCCAATTGAAACATCAGTTTCAGACATCCACCAAAAAATAATAAGCATATAACAATAAAATGATAGGTAAAGCGTTTTTTTTATGATTTTAAAAATAAATATATTATTATTGCTCAAGTTTTGGAGGAGGAACTAGGGGACTACGTAATGCTGTTTTGGTCAATTTTAGTGCCTATTGTTGGTCTTCGCTGCAGTTCTCCCTTTCTTGCTGTATACGGAGAGGTTTGCGGGAGGGAGACAGCAACATTTTATATACCTTTTCTTTAGACCGCGTTTTATTTAACTTAAACTTAAATACTTGTGTTTAATTTATTTCATGTCACATGTCATGTGACAATTAGATAATATATATATATATATATATATATATATATATTAGTACTAACTAGCAGCCTTTAAGTAGGTATCTACATAATATAAATTACACTAGCAGCCCGTAAGTGATTATATAAATAATATCTAAGCAGTCAGTCGTCAATCACAAAAAGTCAGGCTATTTTGATTTCAAGAAAAAAGGTGAATGCCAATCGATGTTTTATTTATTGTCGATTTTAAGCAGCTTTGGAAAATATGCCCCTTTTACGACTGAATCCTATAATCTGCTACCACCAACACACTCGCACGCGTACGTATACAAAATATCATTATTTTTTTATGTGTTGTGTCAGCCAGTCCCTTTTCGATTTGAGCCAAACTTTAACGTTCCTATGCCGGCCATTATTTCTACGTGACTATTGGATGTGACTCATTTATGTTTATATCAAAGATTTTCTATATTCTTTTGGATACTAGTAGATTCCAACGACTTCGTTCCCGCTTTAATTTTAAAAAAAACTGGACCCTATCAAAATCGCCACCTACTGTGTCTAACTATAGCTAAAAACCACCCAGGTGCGCAATTAGAGAAAAAAAAACCATCAAAATCGGTCAAGCCGTTTACGAGGAGTTGAATTACGAACAAACGCACACCAGAATACTAAAAATACAAAAACAATACAATCATGTTTACTTGATAAATCGATAATTAACATTTCACATGATTTATAATCTGCTCTGTGGATCACCTAGAAAACACTGGCATACACTGGCCAGTGACCACTTCTATAGACTGGCAACACTGTGAGGGTGAGTCTACATCCAACAGTACTAATTTTTATTACAAATGTTGAAATTCTGACCACGTCTGATTTTAACTGGCTACATAGTTTCGAACAAGCGCCTAATTCCCCTCGCTTTGGTTTAACTCCAGACCTGATTTACATTTACGGTTTTAGTTTGGCCTGCCAAAGTTAGATGCTGTCGTTGTGCATTACGCCAGCTGATTCGAATGTGTCAGAAACCGACCAGGTGTTGGATTACACACTGTAGCGAAAATAAATAAAATTGATTTAAAATGATCATCTACGGTATCGCCACATGTTCGGGCGCAATAAATGTAGCGAAAATAGATTTAATAAAATACCATTTGTTGTTTCGCCACATGAAACGTTGAATTTGGAATTAGGCCCTAAAAGCGGTTTTTGAAAAGAAAATAATTTGTTATTAAATATATATAATCCGAATTACCCCACAACACATAAGTAAGGATTTCCCATAGAATTAAGGGGCTAACCTTGAGGGCGTTATGTTTCACATTTCTTACACATTTTACACAACAGAAATTTCCTGGGAAGCCAAAAACTACACAAAAATCAAGGGGCACAGCAGTGCCTCCGTCCATGTCATGCAGACAAGCACGGGCATCCTTTTCTCGTAGCAATATAACGCATTTTCGAGCTCTTCATATTTTTACTAGCTGTCCCGGCGAACTTCGTAACGCCTCACACTACACTACCGGTACACTACCACTACACTACCACTACACTACCACTACCACTACCACTACTTTTTGTAGATATTGCAGGAATTTTTAGGTCATTTTCACACCTTGGGTTACATTATTTTAGTTTTAGTAAGGATCTCTAATTTTTTGAAAATAAAATATAGCCTATAGCAACCGCAGATGTTGTTTCCCAACGGTGAAAGAATTTTACAAATCGGCTCCGAAACGAACCTGTTCAAAACAAACAAACAATCAAATCTTTCTTCTTTATAAAATTAGTATCGATATAGATTAGGGACTATAGAAACTGCCTGAATTTTAAATTGCATTGTTTACGTAAGGTAGACAGCGTATAATCAGAATTACACGTTCCTACTCGTACCCTTAAGGGTTTTTATAATATCACTTAACGAAGTTTCGAATGACGTCACTCACTCAGTTATGTATGTACTTATCATCAAAAAGATATACCACATCCAGGTGACTTAGAAATATGAAATTTGCATTGCAAATAGGTAACTGGGAGTTTATAAAGGAAAAAGTCTGAATCAGCAAATACCCACCCCTAGTGGGCTAAGTTCGCTTTAGTATATGTGTATCATTTTTTAACTTATTTGTTTTTAAATGCAATTAAGAGTATACAAACAAACAAATTGGGGTTGACAGAGGCTTCTTATATAGTTAGAAAAAAAAAGAAAGTGTCAAGGAAAAAAAAATAGCCCTCATCCTACGTTTCTTTAAATAATTATGTGCTATCTTAAGAAATTCTAAATATAAGTCTCTTACGAACTTAATTATTCAGGGTGTAACAAAATTTGTGTAAGACCTGATATGTGGGGCTTCAACTTATCATAATCTTCATATCAGCCGAAGGACGTCCATTGCTGGACATAGGCCTCCCCCAAAGATTTCCAAGACCGGTTCTGCTTATCATACTTTCTCTTATAGACGTAGGAACGGTGTGTTCGTACTTGACGAGAGCAAAGGGAGATATCTCCGCCAGGCGAAGTGGTTGCCTAGGGTGCGGCCGTGGACTAAACGTGGATGGTTGGCAGTTTTTTTATTCGAAAGAACAAGCTTGTTGTTGGCCGTGGTCTTCACAACTTCACCAGCCAGGGGGGAGGGGGTGAGTGCGGAGGGCACTCAACCTAAGTATAAGGCACCCGGGGCACGAAGGATCGAAGAGAATGGGTTGGCAGTTGTACTCGTATATTTATATATGCTTAGTAGCGAAGAAATGTTAATAGCGCGTTCTAGATGTTGATACATAGTTTGTGCTCTCGTCGCTTGGGTTTAGGTTCACTTTAGTTGTAGGCAGTTTTTCCTTTCCGTACAATCTATGTTGACGCGACGTCGGTGCCATCTGTCGTGGTGTAGGTGAACCATTATCTGCGGCAGGTAGGATAGGGTGTCGCCACAGTTTCATAGTCCTGCAAGATCCTGCAACGACAATTTTAGTATGCGACTTTTTTATGAAACAATTCGTTTCTTATTAGTATTTGCTTACCTCCTATTTTTATTTATAATTTGGGAAGCCCTTGGCATCTTCTGACCTGATGGTAAGTGATGATGATACCGAAGCAGCCTTACCAAGATTCCTCAATGCAATCGGGAACTGGGTATCTTATCTTCAAGCCGGAACACATCAATGCTGTTAACATTGATGCGTGGTGGCAAGACTTAGATAAGATTATGGTAGCTAGCTAGGTGGGCTTAGAAAATGCCCTTCCACCAACCAAACCGAGTCATAAAAAGTTAGTCTCCTGAATTCCCCAACGCAATGAAGAACTGGCTATCTTATATTCATGGAAGCGGGCTTACCAAGATTCCCCAACGCAATGAAGAACTGGCTATCTTATCTTCAAGCCGAAACACATCAATGTTGTTAACACTGATTTTTGGCAGCAAGACTCAGATAAGATAATGGTTGCTAGCCAAGCGGGTTTAGAAAATGCCCTGCCACCAACCAAACCGAGTCTTACAAGTTGACTCCACCGGGAATCGAATCTGCGACCTCCTGGTGTGAAGCGAATGGACTAAACATTACGTCACGGAGGCGGTTACTTTTACGCCAAGGAGCTATTAGGTAATCTGTGCCAATACTATAAAAGCGCAATGTTTATTGTTAATAAGCTGTCCCGACGAACTTCGTACCACCTTACACTACACTACTCATCCTACCCTACCCTATCCTATCCTACCCTACCCTACACTACCCTACCCAACTCCACACTACACTACACTACACTACCCTACCCTATATAAGAACCGTCTCCTGACAATAACGAACTCAACAAAAAAAGAATTAGTGAAATCGGTCCAGCCGTTCACGCGTGATGCGATGCCCAAGGGAAATAGAGATTCATTTTAACCGACTTCAAAAAAGGAGGAGGTTCTATTTTCGACTGTATATATTTTTTTTAAATGTATGTTCACCAATTTCTCCGTCAATTGTGGACCGATTTTCAAAATTCTTTTTTAATTCGAAAGAGTATACTCCCTAGGGGGTCCCATTGTCACCGAGTCAGGATCTGATAATGTGATCCCAGGGAAATAGAGATCAACCCTCAAATAGGCACTAAGTGATTCATATGTTTTCTAAAGGTATTAAAATTCTTGCGTCTGTTAGTCATAATCTCATGTTAATAATCTGATTTAGAATGGTACAACTCCTTAACGGTTAGGAGTTGGAGGAAAATTATTTCAATATTATACATAGATACATACGTAGGTATGCATAGACCGATAGTTGTATTCTTTCAGGTTATTCGGTTGAGCTGATGATGGAAGCCACAGGTCTCTGTATCTGTAAATGAAGCACATGTATTATGATTTGATAATTCCTATTGGTGAGTAGGTGACTGGGTTTAACGTTGTTAGGTAGATAGCATTATCGCTGAAAATAAAGAAAATAAAAATAAAAGTTTAAAAAACTAAAAGCCGACTTCAAATTGAAATTCACTCAAAAGTATGAAATACTATTATTGATTGATTGATTGAAAACACTTTATTGCACAACATAAGAGAAAAAAAAAAGATACAATGATTAAGGAAGTTGTACATATAGGCGGTCTTATCGCTAACAAGCGATCTCTTCCAGACAACCTTTAGGTGAAGGAAATATGAGAAATCTTATTATACTTAAATACACAACATTAACCAACAATAACGAAATCAAAGGTGGGTATGAATTAAATTAGGGGCTTACAATTTTTTTTGAGGTCGGTGTCAGCAAACCATCGAATCTAAAACATTTGATACGTACGTAACTGTGTGCTGGTACCGACCTCAAAAAACCACCTTTGATTTCGTTATTGTTGGTTAATGTTGTGTATTTAAGTATAATAATATTATTTCATACTTTTGAGTGAATTTCATTTTGAAGTCGGTTTTTTAGTTTTTTTAAACGTTTTATATATGAAGATTTGTTTATTCCAAATGGTGAAGGCTATGCGAGAAAGTATATATAGCGCGACTGTACGATGTTTTGTAGGTAGTAGGTATACGTAGGGAAGAGCATCGGTGGCATAATGGCTAGGGCCGCCGCCCCTTGTCCGGAAACCGGGAATTGCTAAACTTAAGTGGCAGTGGGCGGGGCACATAGCTCGTAGAACGGATGGCCGTTGGGGCGCTAAAGTTCTCGAGTGGTGACGAAGCGTTGGCAGGCCTTCCACTCGTTGGACCGATGACTCGGTGAAGGTCGCGGGAAGCTGCTGAATGAGGGCAGCGCAGAACCGATCGTCGTGGAAATACTTGCGGAAGGACTACGTCCAGCAGTGAACGTCCTTCGGCTGATATGATGAATGATGTACGTTTATCCGACGCTCTTATGGTGAAGGAAAACATCATGAGGAAACCTGCACACCTCCGCGAAGAAACACGCAGGTTGTGTGAAGTCGACAAACCCGCACTGGGCCCGATCGCCCTAATTCAGGGTAGGCTTGAGGCCCCTCGGTGGGGACGTATGAGTTGATATCATCAACCAAGGAGATGTATCTAAACAACATACCAGTAACATATCTACGTATCCCTTCCTTCGTATGCCTTGTGATCGGGCCTTAGTGGACCACGCGGGCCCAGTGCGGGTTGGTAGACTTTACATACATCTCCTTGGTTAGTCTAAACTAATGGAGCCAGCGAGAGTCTCTCTTTTAGGGTTCCGTACCTCAAAAGGTAAAACCGAAACGCTTACAGGATCACTCGTGTATCTGTCTGTCCGTCCATCTGTCACAAGAAATTTGCTCGGAAACTACTGGACCGATTTTTTTTTGATTTTTTATTCTCTATTGGTAAGCCCTTGGCATCATCTCACCAGATGGTAAGTGACGATGATGCCGAAGATGGAAGCGGGCTTGCCAAGATTCCCCAACGCAATGGAGAACTGGCTATCTTATCTTCATGCCGTAACACATCAATGTTTTTTTTAACACTGATGTTTGGCGGCAAGACTTAGATAAGATGGTGGTAGCTAGCCAGGCGGGCTTAGAAAATGCCCTACCACCAACCAAACCGAGTCTTACAAGGTGACCCCGCCGGGAATCGAACCCGCGACCTCCTGTGTTAAGCCAGTGAACTTTGCCTCTGAGCTACGGAGGCGGTTAAAAGGTTGAGTTGAAATTAGGTACACATATGCAATTCGGTAAACCAAAGACGGACTAGTAACGTTAATAAATTAATTTTAAACATGGGGGGGGGGGGGGGGGGGTAAATTACATTAAAAAAGTATTTTTAAATATTTTGTGACATATCAAATGAAAAGGCGTTTTATGAGAATCTAAAATGTATATTTTTCATAACTTTGAGATAAATGATTTTGAAGTTATTAAAAAAATAAGCCAATTGCGAACCTGGGTCACACAAACGGCGGCGTTCCGCTTTAAATAACTTTAAATACCAACAGAACAAGATCTCTCAGTACATACTTTGTTTGTGTGACTTCAAGTGGCAGTTTTTTGATTGAAGGAACCCAAGGTTGAAATAAAACTTTGAACTTTGGATATCAATCATATTTTAAGTAGTCAACTTTGTATGAAGAGAACATGTCTAGGGTTCCGTACCAGGTACCGGACCCTATTGTTAAGCCTACGCTATTCGTTTGCCTGTCTGTCTATCTCTCTATCTGTCTGTTCGTATGTCTGTCCGACTTTTAAAGACGTCAAATTTTCACAGAATCTGTGTTGCTATGGGGGACTTAAGAACAATAAAAATAATAAAATACTGTAAAAAATTAAGAGGTCCCCATACAAGAAACATGTCTTCAACGCACTTTGAACTTTAAAAAAAACGCAAAATTATGTATTTAAAACGTTACAAAAAAAATCGCAAAATTTTGTATTTAAAACGTATAGCTATTTAAGCTACATTAAGCTACTTAAAATATGATAACGAATAGAAAAATCTAATATTTTTTTTTCTTTGTTAAAAAAAATGATGTTTTAAAACGAAAATATTAAAAGAGGGTTATAAAGTTTTCTTGTTTTTGCTCTATTGTAAAAACGGTTATTTATAAAAGTGTTCATCATCATCATATCAGCCACAAATCGTCCACTGCTGGACAAAGGCCTCCCCCAGAATGTTCAACTTGGTGTAATCGTAGTACTCATCCTGAAGTAAAACAACATATAATAGGCCAAAGAGTAAAAGCAGTATTTTTTGGGTTCCGTACCCAAAGAGTAAAAACAGGACCCCACTTCGCTGTTCGTCCGTCCGTCTGTCACCAGGCTGTATTTCATGAACCGTGAAAGCTAGACAGTTAAAATTTTCACAGATGATGTATTTTTGTTACCGCTATAACAAAAAAATACTAAAAAATAGAATAAAATAAATGTTTAATGTTGTCCCATAAATCAAACGTGATCTTTTTTGCTTGTTTTTGCTCGATATTGATAACGGCAACAAGTAGACGCTTAAAATATTCACTGAATTTTTATTTATATAATTATACACTTTAAAAATAAATAATTAAAATAAAACAAACATTCAAGGGGTGCTCCCATACAACAAACGTGATTTTTATAGATAATGGTACGGAACCCTTCGTGCGCGAGACCGACTCGCACTTAGCCGATTTTTCTTTCTTTTGTTTCAAATGAATAGGTATCATTGCTATACTGTGTTGAGAGATGTGGTCGTACGGAACCTTCAGTGTTCCAGTCCGATTCACACTTGGCCAGTTTTTATAAATAATTAAATCAGTTTTACCCTTAGCTCATGTTTATCGAAAGAAAAGGTTGGTAAGATATCTTCATTTTCTGTCGGTAGATTTATGGTCGCTTTGTACTGATAAGACGTCCGAGAAATTTAGGTATTCAGGTAGTTTGGTCAGGTTCACTGAAAGACACCTACCGGTGCTTGCAAAGGTAAAGCGAGACGCTGAACCCACATCGTCAGTACGTGTCGCTCGCATAGTCTTTCATAGGTCAGCACGCGGCCGGTATCGGGCTCAAAGTGTAATTCAGGTGTTCAGTTTGTTTGGTCAGGTATACTGACAGACACATACCGGTGCGTGCAAGGATTAAACGAGAGGCTGAACCCACACCGGTACGTGTCGCTCGCATGGTCTTTCATAGTTCAGCACGCGGCCACTATCAGGCTCAAAGTGTAATTCAGGTGTTCAGTTTGTTTGGTCAGGTATACTGTCAGACACATACCGGTGCGTGCAAGGATTAAACGAGAGGCTGAACCCACACTGGTACGTGTCGCTCGCATGGTCTTTCATAGTTCAGCACGCGGCCACTATCAGGCTCAAAGTGTAATTCAGGTGTTCAGTTTGTTTGGTCAGGTATACTGTCAGACACATACCGGTGCGTGCAAGGATTAAACGAGAGGCTGAACCCACACTGGTACGTGTCGCTCGCATGGTCTTTCATAGTTCAGCACGCGGCCACTATCAGGCTCAAAGTGTAATTCAGGTGTTCAGTTTGTTTGGTCAGGTATACTGTCAGACACATACCGGTGCGTGCAAGGATTAAACGAGAGGCTGAACCCACACTGGTACGTGTCGCTCGCATGGTCTTTCATAGTTCAGCACGCGGCCACTATCAGGCTCAAAGTGTAATTCAGGTGTTCAGTTTGTTTGGTCAGGTATACTGTCAGACACATACCGGTGCGTGCAAGGATTAAACGAGAGGCTGAACCCACACCGGTACGTGTCGCTCGCATAGTCTTTCATAGGTCAGCACGCGGCCGCTATCGGGCTCAAAGTGTAATTCAGGTGTTCAGTTTGTTTGGTCAGGTATACTGTCAGACACATACCGGTGCGTGCAAGGATTAAACGAGAGGCTGAACCCACACCGGTACGTGTCGCTCGCATAGTCTTTCATAGGTCAGCACGCGGCCGCTATCGGGCCCAAAGTGTAATTCAGGTGTTCAGTTTGTTTGGTCAGGTATACTGACAGACACATACCGGTGCGTGCAAGGATTAAACGAGAGGCTGAACCCACACCGGTACGTGTCGCTCGCATAGTCTTTCATAGGTCAGCACGCGGCCGCTATCGGGCCCAAAGTGTAATTCAGGTGTTCAGTTTGTTTGGTCAGGTATACTGACAGACACATACCGGTGCGTGCAAGGATTAAACGAGAGGCTGAACCCACACCGGTACGTGTCGCTCGCATGGTCTTTCATAGTTCAGCACGCGGCCACTATCAGGCTCAAAGTGTAATTCAGGTGTTCATGTTGTTTGGTCAGGTTCACTGCCAGACACTTAGGTACAGGTGCGTGAGAGAGGTTCAAACTAGAGGATGAACCCACACCGGTACGTGTCGCTCGTATAGTCCTTCATAGGTCAGCACGCGGCCACTATCAGGCTCAAAGTGTAATTCAGGTGTTCATGTTGTTTGGTCAGGTTCACTGCCAGACACTTAGGTACAGGTGCGTGAGAGAGGTTCAAACTAGAGGATGAACCCACACCGGTACGTGTCGCTCGTATAGTCTTTCATAGTTCAGCACGCGGCCACTATCAGGCTAAAAGTGTAATTCAGGTGTTCATGTTGTTTGGTCAGGTTCACTGCCAGACACTTAGGTACAGGTTCGTTAGAGAGGTTCAAACTAGAGGATGAACCCACACTGGTACGTGTCGCTCGTATAGTCTTTCATAGGTCAGCACGCGGCCACTATCGGGCTCAAAGTGTAATTCAGGTGTTCAAGTTGTTGGGTCAGGTTCACTGCCAGACACTTAGGTACCGGTGCGTGAGAGGGTTCAAGTGGCAGATTATACAGAAGACCGAAGATTACAATCAGCCACTATGCTTGGTGTTCGTGGACTATGAGAAAGCCTTTGATTCGGGCGAAACTTGGGATCAGTTACAGTTTCTCCAGTAGTGTCAAATCGACTATCGTTATATGGAGGTATTGAAGTGTTTATATGAAAAAATCACCATGTCGGTTCGCCTCCAGGACCAAAAATCGGACTCTATTCGATTACAGCGAGGGGTAAGACAGGGAGACTTTATATATCCGAAACTGTTTACCGCCGCCCTGGAATATGATTTTAAGCTTTTGGACTGGGGTGGACTCGGCATCAATATCAACGGCGAGTACATCACCCAGCTTCGATTCGCTGACGATATCGTGTGTATGGCTGAGACTATGGAAGACTTAGATACAATTTTCGATGACCTCAGTAGAGCCTCTCAACAAGTAGGTCTTAGAATGAACATGGACAAGACGAAAAATATGTCTAACGTCCGTGTCGCACCTCCTCTGAAGGTTGGAGGCTCTACACTCGAAGTTGTTGCCGAATATCTGTATCGGGGACAAACAGGCCAATTAGGTAGGTCCAACTTCGAGAAATAGATCAATCGTCGAATCCAATTTGGCTGGGCTTTACAATATCTTCTCGTCCCAAATACCACAGTGTCTTAAGACCAATGTCTTTGAACAGTGGTGTTGCCATTGATGACATACGGAACTTAGACATGGTTGCTTATTATGGGCCTCATAAGAAGGCTCAAGGTCACCCAAAGGTCAATGGAGAGTGCTATGATCGGAGTTTCTCTGCGTGATCGAATCAGAAACGAGGAGATCCAAAGGAGAACGAAAGTAACCGACATAGCTCTCAGAATTGCTAAACTTAAGTGGCAGTTTGCGGGGCACATATCTCGTAGAACAGATGGCAAATTTGGGAAAGTAAAGTTCTCGAGTGGCAACCGCGCACCGAAAGACGTAGCGTGGGCAGGCCTCCCACTCGGTGGACTAATCCAATCCTGTTGAGGGTCGCGGGAAGCCGCTGGATTCGGGTAGCGCAGAACCGGTCGTAGTGGAAATCCTTGGGGGAGGCCTAAACGAATGAATGAATGTAATAACCTAACCAATTAAACTAAAAAATAAAAACCCGACTGCATAAAACATTACCTCTTTTTTTGTTACCATGTATCCTATGTCACTCACGGGATGAAGACAAATCTAACGACATTTAGCACTTCAAAATCTATAAAGCCGTTCAGGCTCACCCAAATAAACAAACACATAAACATACACCCCCAAAAACTTTACCCTCCTTTTTGCACAGACATGTAAAAACAGAGATAATAGATATTCAACAGTATGAATAAACTTTAAATTATATATAATATACTTTATCTACAAATGATCTTACGTATAATAATTTTCGACATGTATTAAAACTTTTAATGACCCAAAAATGAAAGGAGGTTAAATACTTACCTGGGATTTCAGAGTAAATCAACTGTAGGTATCTAATTCCTCATAACTTAACCACAAACAAAAAATGTAAAGATAGGACACTGCGAAAAAAAAAAAGATTAATCAAAAATTCTCCGTTTTTGTCGACATTACATGAAACATGGAGTCATGTTGAATCAAATTTGTTTTTCTGTGATCCTGACATATTGTCACAGAAGAAAGTAAATTACTATATTAAGCTCAAAATCCGTGACCGGTTGAATGATTGATTACGGAATTAAATATTATTTAGTGGAGACCGGAAGGCACAGTTTTGGACAGTCCCCCATCTGAATGACTGATGAATTGATAATTTTTTGGTATGCAATAAAGGATATTTATTATTATTATGAGTCAGTAACAAAAAGACACAGCAAGGTCTTCGTAGACAGAGCAACCTCTATCTACGTGTATTCTTATTTATCATCTTTTCGAGTCAACAGCAAACTCAGATAGTCCCGATTCAGCTACGCGAATAGGGATGACGACAGCATCAGAAATAAATTATGAACTCTGGATCACCAAATTACCCTTCTACTTAAACTTCGGAAAACCTTACTCGTTTTGTTTTCCATAAGTCTTCGATTTTTAATTCACCAAAATCACAAAATGAGTACATAAATGACGCTGCCAAACTATGACGTCACGCTAAGGTATTTCAAACATTTTAGAATAAAATGTCGTTTTTGACAGCTGATAAAAAGTAAATCAGATGACTAGCATTCGTCATCCCTATTGTATGGTCAGTAGCCTGCATCAAGTCCTTTCGCGTGCAGGTGACAGGGCAAGAAGGAATTGATTTGAGGTGGTCCTTCCTTTGAGGGGCCGAACCACGCCTAAACTCCAAGTTGGAATCTTCAATGAATCTATTAGCAAGTTTTTTTTTCTTTATTTCCAGGTCAGTCATGGCAACTTATATCCAGGTGCGGAATTCTCGGAGATCGTTAAGCCCGCTTTCATCTTCTGTATCATCGTCATTTAATATCAGGTGAGATGATGCCAAGGGCTTATCAGTTGTAGATATAAAAAAATTGGTTGTGTGTAAAGTCGGTTTACGGACGATAGTTTAACGTGACAACGTCATAACGTAACGGGACAATGAGCGTAACGGGACAATGAGTCATCCTTTTTCGTGCGTGCAGCCGGCGTCCATCGATTTATTAGACGTCGTCACATCAAAAAAACACATTTGCTTCTACGAAAATTTTCTATTGTGTCCACGAAAGGTAATTTTTTAGAGTGTCATTTATTTATTTGCAGCGCCAAGTCTTTCCTTCTTTACTGGTCTATGAAACTTTTACCGAGTAAGTTCCCGGGAGGATTTTCTCTAATCCAATTAAACTCATTTGCTGAAAGTGTAGGTGAGCGGCAACTACTCAAGCAGAGTTTGTGTAGAGAATTGTTTGCTTCTTTAAAAGGTTTTCATTAAGGACACATACCTGACATCATTAGAGGGACATATTTTTCTAGGGTTCCGTACCCAAATGGTAAAAACGGGACCCTATTAGTAATAGGGTTGACTTCTTTGTCCGTCCATCTGTCCGTCTGTCACCAGGCTGTATTTCATGAACCGTGATAGCTAGAAATTTCGCAGATGATGTATTTCTGTTGCCGCTATAACAAAAAATACCAAAAATTAGAAAAAGTGAAAGTCTCCATACAAAAAAAAATATTTTTGAAAAATTAAGTAACTAGCGCCATCTGGTATGATAATACGGAACTTAAGAAACTAGCGCCATCTAGAAAATGATAAGGAACCCTATGTGTGCGGTTCTGACTCGCACTTGGTCAGTTTTTAGGGTTCCGTACAAAAAAAAACGGAACCATTATAACATCTCTCGTGCTTCTGTCTGTCTGTCCGTCCATCTGTCACAGCCAATTTGCTCCGAATCTACTCGACCAAATCAAGTAAAATTTGGTAGAATGGTGTAATCCTATGACCCAAACACAGATGTTCAAAGTAAATAAATATTTTTTACAATACGGGTCATTTTCGGGGAAAAAATTAGGAAATTAAAAAAAAAGTTTTGTAAACCATACTGTGTCATGTATCAAATGAAAGGAATGAGAATCTGAAATATAGTTTTGTTATTATTTTAAAATAAACATTTTTTTTTATTTTACTCGTGAAAGAAGACGAAAATTTACCCCCCCTTAAGCCCCCCCCCCCCCCCCCCCCTTCTGACCCCGCCCCCAAAACTGCTGAGCCTAACGTTTTGAAAAAAATATAAAATATAGTTCATTGCTTGTAGATAACAGGAAAACCTATAAGATTTCCATTAATTGAAAACATAGTGGTAAACTCAATATAATACGTTCACTTACGGAAAATAGTTAATTAAAACACCACTAGATAGCGCTAGTAGTAGTTAACTCGCGTCTTACTGTGAGGATTTGAAACGTGATATTTTGTATTTGACTTTGGCATTGTACGGAACCCTCTCCACGCGAATTTAACTCGCACTTGGCCAGTTTTTTTACACTAGACGCATACCTGTTTCTACTTAATAATACTAAGAACCTGAGTAGGTAGTTTTATAGGTTTACTAGCTGATTCCCGCGGCTTCACCCGCGTGGACCACATTTCTATGACTTTTCGAGGGTGCGCAGTGCGCGAGCCGCAAGCGGCTCGCGAGCGTGGTAAAAAGTAGCCTATGTCTTAACCCAGGTCCTAATCTGTCTACCTACCAAATTTCAGCCAAATCCGTTCAGTAGTTTTTGCGGGAAAGCGTAACAGACAGACAGAGTTACTTTCACATTTATAATATTAGTAGGGATTGAACTACGATGTGTACCTGAACATTTCCATAATGCGGTCTGTGTTGTACGATCGATATAAGAATTTAAGACGGTCATTAATATTAATAGGGTATCTAAATATTTTGTTGAAACTAGACTGCGGGGTACATCTCATCTTATATTTGTAAGTGGGGGCTGTAGTTGCAGCGACACTTCGACCCAATGGGATCTTTTGTGTCTACCTTTGCACCCCAACCTACTCGAAGATGTGCTGCATCAATGTAGCAATTCCGCTGACTGGAAGGTGCTTGTAGTCCTCCGGTTTTGGGTAGCCATCACCTAGGAGGTACGTACACTTGCTAGCCAGGACCGATGTCCTGTATAGCACTGGAATCAATGAAACACTTACTGTGTCACTGCGATCAGTGACACAGTAAGTTCCATTGATTCTCTATCTTCACCACAGGCCCTGAAGGTCGGGTCGTTCGTCAGGCCGATTTACGGCCGAGACGACGACGGGGTTAAAAATTATTTAGTTTTTTTTTACATTTGAGCTAAAAAGGAGGAGTCCAAAAAACCGACTAAGAGATTTTGTCGAAAATGCACTCTGTATCACTTATAGACACCAAAATGTGTATATGTAAGTATATGCCCATATCCTCGATTTGCAGAGAAACTGTTGGACCGATTTTAATGAATTTTTGCATATTGATATTTTAAACCTACCTAATACAAAAAATACCACCCAACTCGGAGTCACAACAGGTTTCAGCAACAAAACTTTGTCTACCAACAGAACAAGACCTCTCAGTCTGTTTATCTGAACTCTTTTTTCCTGTGGGAATTTAGATTTTCTCATAGATTTTCCTGTAATCTATACCTTTAACCCCATATACTGTGTTTTTTTTTTTAGATTTTCCCAGAAGTTTCGGATATAAGAGGTGGAATGTTCAATTCTCGTGTATTTTCTTAAATAAATTTAAAAAAATAAATATTCAAAATTCTCACAACCAGCCCTGTCATTTGATATGTCACACAAACTTTTTTTAATTTTCTAATTTCCCCCCCATGTTAAAAAAAATAATTATCTACGTTACAATTCCGTATTGGGATCACTGACTTACATACCAGATTTCAACTCAATCAGTCTAGTAGTTTCTAAGAAAATTGGCTGTGACAGACGGACGGATAGACAGACATACGAAAGATCCTATAATGCTTCCGTTTATGCCTTTTGAGGTACGGACCCCTAAAAAAGTAAGACACTTTTTTTAAAAAACATGACGCTAAGATTGTTTCTAAATTTTTCTTAACGACAACACTTAACCAAAAATTTGCCATCAGTGACATATATCTACAAAAGCTCTAAAAATGTAAGTACCTCCCATACAAATTCAACAATGTTTGACGCTCCTGCGAAGAGGTATGTTCACCGCGGGGAAAACAGTTCATTTCCTCTTAAAACTGAAACTTCGTTAAAGACACAATAGCATTAGCGTTTAGCGGAGTTTAGGAATTACAATTTTACCGCTTGGGGGATATGTTGCAGGCATAATGTATAATTTGTCATTATACATACGGTCAGACAATGTCAGGCATTTTACAATCTGCGTACAAAATTTTACATTTTGCCTGACCGTTTACATACGGAAGAATTATTACCTACAAATTGCCTGAATCGGCGTACAGTACTATACATTTTGCCTGACCGTTTACATACGGACGAATTATACAATTTGCCTGACCGTATGTAAAATGACTAATACAATTTGCCTGCCACAGATACACCACTCGCTTTACAGTAGGGTGTCGAGGGTTAGAATACCGGCGGGGTCAAACTTTGTAAGACTTGGTTTAATTGGTGGTAAGGCATTTTAATTGGTAGTAGGGCATTTTAATTGGTGGTAGAGCATTTTATATAAATCCTTCCTTCTTTTATCTAATCGCCTGCAGCATCTTATCTAAGTTCTTCCCAAACACATATTATATTGATGCCAATTGATGTGTTCCGCCATGAAGATAAGAGAACCAGTTCCCCCAATGTATTGGCACAGATTACTAATTAGTTACTACGTAACAGATACTTCACTCAGTAGTAAATTTCCAATACCTACTGCTATAATAGCCTACTCCATCGCGTCAGCAACCGCAGTGCTTGCTTCACACCGCGCGATCGCAGGGCTGCCTCTTCGATAAAATTAAATTAACATAACTTTTTGTGTCTGTTATTGAGAACTGAATATGTTTTGACTTATAGGTGGTAGTTTAAAATTGTATCATTTATCTATATATATATCTTAATATATATAAATCTCGTGTCACAATGTTTGTCCTCAATGGACTCCTAAACCACTTAACCGATTATAATAAAATTCGCACACCATGTGCAGTTCGATCCAACTTGAGAGATAGGATAGGGTAGGGTAGGGTAGTGTAGGGTAGGGTAGTGTAGGGTAGGGTAGTGTAGTGTAGGGTAGTGTAGA
The DNA here is from genome assembly GCA_947284805.1 of Coleophora flavipennella. NCBI lineage: Eukaryota > Metazoa > Arthropoda > Insecta > Lepidoptera > Coleophoridae > Coleophora > Coleophora flavipennella. The sequence continues at coordinate 6,601,645 of OX369283.1, read as the reverse complement.
GTAGTGTAGGGTAGGGTAGTGTAGTGTGGTGTATGTAGGGTAGGGTAGGGTAGTGTAGTGTAGTGTAGTGTAGGGTAGGGCAGGGCAGTGTAATGTAATGTAAGGCGGTACGAAGTTCGCCGGGACAGCTAGTATATATATATATAATCCTCGTGTCACAGTGTTAGTAATCATACTTCTCCGAAACGGCTGGACCGATTTTTATGACATTTTGTGTGCATATCGGGTAGGCCTGAGAATAGGTTCTTATCTATTTTTCATACCCCTACGCGGGCGAAGCCGCGGGCAACATATATTTTTTTTTATAAATTGGTTTTTATATTTTTTTTATCATTTGAAAATCGGTTTGTAAGTTCAGTTTCCACATACTATTTAAAACGTTTATTTCAACAACTTCTAGCAACTGTAGACCTATGGTCTCCGTACAATTTTTAGTTTGTATAGTGATATACACTCGAAATAACAAAAAAAAAATTTTAAGAAAAATATAATCATATCTCCGGAGTACATACTCCAGGACCTATATTTTTTTTATTTTTTACACGCAATTTTTGTTTTCTCTAAAATTGAGATCACGGTTCTTAAGAGTGCTTTGCTCTATCTCTTATAATTTAGAAATTCCTCATAGAAAAAATTCACCATGTATATTTTTTACAAATCGCATAAAACCGAATCACAAGCACAGATTACTAAATAGTTATGTCAAAAGTTTTTGTGTGCGCTAACAGCACGACAAGTTGAGACAGGTCGCCGCGCCTGCGACTCACATATTATCACAATTTTATTTTAATAAAAATAGCTTTTTAAACGTGTTAAAATAGTGTTTAAGGTAAGTATGACGTTTCTATGTAACAAAAAAATGAAAATCTGTGTCTGAAAGGCAAGCTACTGCCACAGTGTAATAAAGAGTACTAGCTATTGCTTAGTATACCTAGTATTAAAAATAATTTTAAAACGACAAAAAATACGTTTTAGTTTATCACTTACAAAGGTAAGTGATAAACTAAAACGTATTTTTTGTCTTAAGAGTGCTTTGCTCTATCTCTTATAATTTAGAAATCAAGAAAGCTTGATTGACAGGTAAATGGAAAAATTTTAGGTGTTTATCTCTTCTTTTGCTTGATTTGCACCCATCTACAGTACATAAGGCACCAGACGGCATCGTAGGTTCGCGTACGAACGAACAAAACGATTTAAATTAAACTACGTGCGTGCGCTTCGTTTGTGAAAACCGCACTGAATTGGGTCCGCAAACGGCCCGAGAACGCTCGGCCGGGCGGTAGGTAATTATAGCGCGCAAGTACATGGAGTGACGGAGGCCTGGTATTGGGGAATCTTGGTAAACCCGATTCCATGTTCAAAATCATCGTCACTTACCATCAGGTGAGATAATATCAAGGGCTTAGCTATAGTGGATTAAAAACAATTAAGTTTTAACGTAATTAAAGCTATGTTTAAATGCCTATTTCAAAGCAAGGACCGCAGCGGGTGTCAGAAATGATTAAGTCAGTAACAACACTCGAAAAGTACTCATAAATTAGGGATTAAGGCGAGGTATTGATTGGAACAGTTGTCTCTGTCTTTTTCTTTACGTGTAAAGAGTAAAGAAAATAACCACACTTTTTCAATGGGTTTTCGTTTTAATCAAAAATTACAATGAAAGTATAAAAAATAATAACATTACTCACTTTGTATTATCATAAAAAATATTTTTGTATATTTTTTTTAAATTTATACTTCAAAATACAAGTCATAACTAGAGTTGAAAGTAACGGTGTAGACCTATCTTTGGGATTTTTTTCTAACGAGCCAAAACTGCTCAATCGTGTTTCTAATAGCTTTTGACTTTAAGGGACGTCATCAACAATAAGAGTATTTTTTTCAACCTTGGGTTTTCTATCGTTTAGGAGTAATTGACGTCAAAAGTAACGAAAATCTGTAATATTACCGCCTTAACAGTCTTCTTATGAACAGTCTTTGACTTAAAGCCATTTCTTCTGCAAGTGAACTAAAGTGCGGGCTTTCTATGATGACCGCTATGTCTTAACACAATTTTAATTTAATCACTCTTAGTTTTTTTCTGTGTAAATATTCCTAACAAAAGTCAGCATATTTTATTTGCGATTTTATCTGCGATCTAAATAACTTAACACGTTAACAGTCCAGTGTACCGTATGTGGTACACGGGGAGCGGTTCCGCCGAGTTCGTGTACCATATGTGGCACACTACCCTTTATTATTTTACGAGCTCACACATATGGACATATGGCCTGTTTCAGAAAACTTGTGTGGGGACTGTTAACTTGTTAAGGAATTAACTAAAAATTAAAAACCCGACTGCACAAAACTTAACGCCTCTTTTTGGTCAGTCGGATAAAAATGAATCCTATGTCACTCACGGGATCAAGACGAATCTAACTACTTCTCGCGCTCCAAAATCCATCAAGCCGTTTAGGCTACAGAGCGTGCTTAGGAAATAAATAAACATACATACATACATACATGCACTCGAAAAACATAACCCTCCTACTTGCGTAGACGGGCAAAAAAACAGAAGGTACAAAAATAGTGAAATAGTGTCATGTCCAAGCGGTCATCATAGAAACGGCCCTACAGTGAGAAAACAAGATTAACTGTCAATTTAGTATGACGTTCCAAAAGTTGACACTAGATATCGTTATTAAATTGAGTTACGCTAGTCACTATAGACATTGACATTCTTTTTCTAAGCGGTCGTGGACTTAATGCATTTTTTTCTGCGAGTGGACTATACAGAGTGTAACGAAATTGATATAGGTCAACTGGAGCTTCTACATTTTATACTGAACAACTTTTGTCTATGCCTTTGCTGAAATCGCAAAACAATATCAACTCTTCATACAAATCCATCGACCAATCTTGTGCATTTTTGTATAGATGGTCGAATTTGTTTTTTGAGAATTTATTATTGATTCCTTCGGGAAAGTTGTTCAGTATTTTTTTTTATTAAAAATTTGAGTGTGTTTGACTGCAATCCACCTGATGATAAGTGATGATGCAGTCGAGGATTGTACACGCAAATATAAAAAATAATTCCTATTCACTCTTGCCTTGAAGATCCCCAAACTATAGGAATCGGGAAACACTGACGCACGCAAGGAGTTTCACTCCTGTGCTGTACGCATTATAAATGAAGAAGCATAACGATTTGTGCAAAAAGGTGGAACATCAACAACAGTTAACGGGTTTCACCAGGCTTAAGGATATTCATTCATCTGGGGACCTACAAAGTTGACTCTCGTCGTAGCGAGGGAGGCAATGAATGATGTATATTCTCATCATCATCATCATCATCATCATATCAGCCGAAAGACGAATACTCCTGTGGACACAGACCTCCTCCAAGTATTTCCACAACCAGCGTCTTCCCGAGACTTTCATCAGGTCGTCGGTCCACCGAGTAGGAGGCCTGCCTGCGCTACCTACTTCTTCCGATGCGCGGTCGCCACTCTAGAGTTTTACTATCCAACGCCCGTCTATTCTACGAGCTATATGTGCCCCGCCTGTTTAGCAATTCTCTGACCTATGTCGGTCACATTAGTTCTCCTACGGATCTCCCAATTTATGATACAGACGCGTAGGGAAACTTCGAGCATGCTTTTGAGCTAATTAAATATTAGAAAGAAAAGCCTTGAGTATAATTCCAAGTAAAGAATCGAATAAAATTACAATCTAATAAAATACAATAAAGATAAAATTCTCCGACCTCGAGCTTCGATTGAGAGAAGTAAAACGAATTCTTGTACTTTTAAAGAGTATTTCAGAGAATAATGTTTTCACAGCTGCTGTTTTTCCTGTGACCTAAGTATATGAGAGCTTTTTAGACTATCCGACAAGATGCACCAACACGACATGAATATGGTATAGGATGCATGTCATGTCAGTACTCGGTATGGTATGTTATTGACCAAGAAGATTAATAATGTGGCACGACGGGTAGGTAGGTGTACGGTAGGGCGTGGGTTAATTATAACAGAATTTAATTTAATTTTGAGATAAAAGACTTCAAAAAAAGTACTAAGAAATTAAAAAAAGTATTTACACATTAAATAATTTACACAAAACATAATTTAACTTACCCAAGATAGATCTTTAAAGAAACCAGCAAGATATTTTATTTCAATTTATTTTCTAGCGATTTCCAAAAAGGAGGAGGTTCTCAATTCATCTGTATGTTTTTTTTATGTGTGTTACAGAACTTTTGACTGGATGAACTGATTTTTATGTTTCTTTTTTATTTGAAAGCTAGTGCTTCCCGCGTGGTCCCATATAATTTTTTATCAAAATCGGTGTAGTACTCTATTAGAAAATTAAATAAAACCAAAAATAATAATGCAAAAATGTACTAAGTTGTTGCGATGGAAGTCGGTTTTTTAACGTGTTTAGCGTTTTCAATTATTAATTAAAATATTTAAGGATGGAAATTTTGAATGATTGATGGAATTGGGGTTTTAAAACACATGTCAGCGCATGCGTAATGGAACAAATAGATGAAATGAAAAAGGCCGAATGAAAGAAGAACGAATAACCGCGTTACCGCGCTACAATAAAATAAATTCTACAGTCTTGTTGTGCGTACTTTCTAGTGAAGCCTTCATCTTCCGTAGTCGGGCATACACAAATCTAATATATAAAAATGAATCGCAAAATGTGTTGGTAAGCGCATAACTCGAGAACGGCTGGACCGATTTCGCTAATTCTTTTTTCGTCGAGTTCGTTATTGTCAAGAGAAGGTTTTTTTGTAGGGTAGGGTAGGGTAGGGTAGGGTAGGGCAGGGTAGTGTAGTGTAGTGTAGGGTAGGGTAGGGTAGGGTAGTGTAGGGTAGGGTAGGGTAGTGTAGAGTAGGGTAGGGTAGGGTAGTGTAGGGTAAGGTAGTGTAGTGTAGGGTAGTGTAGGGTAGTGTAGGGTAGTGAAGAGTAGTTTATGTAGGGTAGGGTAGGGTAGTGTAGGGTAGGGTAGGGTAGTGTAGGGTAGGGTAGTGTAGGGTAAGGTAGTGTAGGGTAGTGTAGTGTAGGGTAGGGTAGTGTAGTGTAGTGTAGGGTAGGGTAGGGTAGGGCAGTGTAATGTAATGTAAGGCGGTACGTAGTTCGCCGGGACAGCTAGTCAACAATAAATATAACGCTTACTTAGTAGCAAAGAATAAAGGTCTACCAGACTTGATCAAATCATTATCATCATAATATCAGCCGAAGGACGTCCACTGCTGGACATAGGCCTCCTCCAAGGATTTCCACGACGACCGGTTCTGCGCTGCCCGCATCCAGCGGCTTCCCGCGACCTTCACCAGGTCGTTTGTCCACAGAGTTTATTTATTAATTTATTTCCATTTGGTAAGCCCTTGGCATCATCTCACCTGATGGTAAGTGACGATGATGCCGAAGATGGAAACGGGCTTACCAAGATTCCCCAACGCAATGGAGAACTGGCTATCTATCTTCTTAGTGGGAGGCCTGGCTAACTACGTTGATCAAATATTTACAAATAATTTGGATTTGCATGGGACGTTCTTATTAAGATTTTGCCTGGAATAATGAACTACCCAGTATAGTATAATCCTAGTTTTAAACTACCCAGTATAGTATAGTCCTAGTTTTAGGGGTCTACTTATGGGCTTTAGAAATAACATTTTTCCTGTGGGAACGAAGGGACTTTAGATTTTCTTATAGATTTTCCTGTAATATATGCATTCAACATCATGTACTATGATTTTTTCAAGATTTTAGGTTCAGTCGTTTCTGAGATAGGGAGGGGGGATGGTAAATTTTTGCCTATTTTCTCAAATAACTTTAAAACTGTTTATCATAAAGTTATTAAAAAAATATTTTTGAGATTCTCATAGTAAGTTTTTTCATTTGACGTGTCACACAATAATATATTTTTTATTTTTTTTATTTCCTCCCCAAAAGTGGCCCCCCCGTTTAAAATTCATTTATTTGCTTTGGGTTTTAAATATGTGCACCAAATTTCAACTCAATCGATCCAGTATTTTCCGGGCAAATTGGATGTGACAGACAGACATACGAGTGATCCTGTAATGGTTCCGTTTTTACCTTTTAGGTACGAAACATTAAAAAAATTACCCTACCATAAAATTAATCCAAATTCGTCCTCCAGTTTGAGTACTAGAGCACCGGACGAACGCTCAACGCAGGAACACATAGGAACATGCAAACATTTTAGGAGTTTACTCCTTTAGAATTGATTCATCTGAAGAATCCAATATGAAAAATATATGAGGGGTGAAATCGACTGTTGATAGATAAAGATAACGCGTTACCGTTACTTTTAGTGTCATTATGTTTTATCAGTCATGATGGCTAAGGAAACATGGCCATGCTACTTAATGCGAGGCTGGAAGCCAAGGCCGAAAATTTTTTTTTCATAAGTAAACTCCAGTCGCGCGTGGAAGCTGACACGTACAATTTTTTTTTAAGCGGGAAGCCGCTGGATGCGGGCAGCGCAGGACCGGTCGTTGTGGAAATCCTTAGGGGAGACTTTTGTACAGCAATGGACGTTTTTCGGCTGATACGATGATGATGATGAATCTATTAGTGTAAGACAATCGATCCCCATCAAAATCTCAACTTCGATTTTTTAATCCTTCGTCGATTGAAAGTAAAAATCGATATTGGGACTTAGTCTCGTCACGAGAAATTGCTCAAGATGCCATCATTGTTATATTGTTTATTCGGGAGCGTTTGTTTGACTACAATCACACCTGTTGTTAACTAACGATGGAGTCGAGGATGGAACACGAAATCCCAAACAATGCCTATTCATTCTCACCTTGTTGAAGATTTCCATAATATAGGACTCGGTAAACACATACGCTGGCAAATATTATACCACTCCGTAGCGGTACGCATAATGAATGAGGAAGCGAAGCGTTTCATGTCTATAGGTAGAATATCATCATCATCATCATATCAGCCGAAAAACGTGGACAAAGGCCTCCCCCAAGAATTTCCAGGTCCTGCGCTGCCCGCATCCATTGGCTTCCCGCGATCTTCACCAAGTCGTCGGTCCACAGCATGGAAGGCCTGCCTAGCTACGTTTTCCGTTGTGCGGTTGCCACTCGAGAACTTTACTTCCCCAATGGCTATCTGTTCTACGAGCTATGTGCCCAGCCCACTGCCACTTCAGTCTAGCGATTCTGTGAGCTATGTCGGTTACTTTGGTTCTCCCGCGGATCTCCTCGTTTTATGATTTGATCACGCAAAAAAACTCCGAGCATATAGCTCGCTCCATTGCCCTTTGGGTGACCTTGAGACTTCTTATGAGGCCCAAAGTAGTAACGGTGGAATATATATAATTGAAATTAAGAGCCTTCGTCCGGTTGTCCGAAGAGGAGACGGAGCTGGTGGAATAAGTTCGTGCATCCTGCGCGCACCGGAAAATGGTGCGTAGACAGGCCTCCCACGCGGTGGACCGACGACCTGGTGAAGATTGCGGAAAGCCGATGATGCGGGCAGCGCAGGACCGGTCGTCGTGAAAATCCTTGGGGGAGGCCTTTGTCCAGCAGTGGACGATTTTCGGCTGATATGATGATGAATTTATTATTAAAAGTTCTATTTTATTTATAGTTGGGTATTTACATAGGTCAGTTTAGTAGAAATCTATTAATATAATAAAACTGTAACGGGGCCGTGTCTGTACATGAAATATTTTTGGAAAATAATAACTGTGGTGGACATTACTAACGATACAGAGGCCAAAACAACAACTTTTGGAATTTTTGTCTGTCTGTCTGTCTGTCTGTATGTTCGCGCATCACGCAAAAACTACCAGGCCGATTTTGATGAAATTTTGTGTGGTGGTTCCTTATAGCCCGGGTTAACATATAGGATACTTTTTATCCCAGAAAATTCAAGAGTTCCCGTGGGAAAACCAAAAGTATTAATTTATAGAATGGATCACCACGCATATGTGGCTTGACCTATTACAATCAAGTTTTACATGTTGATACCCTTATCGCGAACTAAAACTGGGACATTGTGAATCCCAAAAAAATTAAGGGTTCCTTCAGGAATGCAAAAAATTGTATCTTTAGAATGGCTCAACGTAACAATATGAAACCTTTACATTGGGATGGAGTGTTTTAACCATCATTGTATAGTCGGGTATTCTTTATCCCGGAAAACTAAAGAGGTCCCGTGGGAAATTATCCATCGATACTTACAATTATAATTACAATTACTTACAATAATAAGAATAGAGTACTTTTTTCCACATATTAACTTCACATACCACACATTATAATCTTGGCAGCAGAATGTCAATAGATGGCACTGCAGGGATAATAAAACGCGCTTAAGTTGTATTAAAACATTAAAAGATTATTTCATACTTTTGACTGGATTTCTTTTATGTATTTTTCAGCATACCCTACTTTACACAACTCTAACTCTGGAACTATGGCACGTAGCGATGTGTTTCATAAACGAACAGATAGGTATTTTTTTACAGATTCCAATCGTGTAAAAAAATTAAAAACACGTAAATCGAGTTTAGCATCTTTTATCAGGAGGCACAGATACGGGAACTCTTCTGACGACGACTATTTGCGTGTGGCAGTTGCTCTCCGCCTGCAATATCAATATCTGTGAACCTCATCAATGTATTTGCGGGTCCACGGTGGAGGCAATTGGCCATCACTCACTGAGTTGCGGTCGTTGTTTGTGAAGATTCCCACGTCACCAATTCCATAATGACCTCACTCGGAGGGCACTGGTCTCGGCCAGATGGAATATTCCATCTTTGATGTAGCCGCCGGGCTTTAGTCGATCTGATGGCAAAAGGCCGGAGAGTTTAAACAGGTGCTATGGCAGAGAGGAACGTGCGTGCTTTGGGACGCCACTTTTTCTGCCTCACTCCTCACCCATGCGGTACTGCTGCTCAATTTGCGGCGAGAAAGAAGCATAATAAGTACTCGGTCTTAGAGGAAAATTACTGCTTTGTGCCGCTGGTCTGTGAGACAACCGGCTGCTGAACCCTCAGAGGCCTTTGCCTTCACAAAGAAGATTGGCCGTCGCCTTCGAGAGAGGAGATGTGACGTGAGGTCCTACCTGCTGCTAAGGTTGTCTATTACCATCCAGCGCGGCAACGAGAAGTGCGTTATGGGCTCCTTTGGAGTTGATACGACTCGCGGATTTGACCCATATTAATATTTTTAGGATTTTTTTTTACTAGATTCATATAATGATTTGAATTAGTTTTTGATAGTATAGGTTTATGCTTTATTTCATCATATCAATTTATATACGTCCCCACCAAGAGGCTCCACCTGCCCTGAGTTAGGGCGATCAGGCCTTAGACGATCACGCGGGCCCATTGCGGGTTGATTGACTTCACGCATAAGCTTCGAGTTTCTTCGCAGGCGTGTGCAGGTTTCCTCACGATGTTTTTCTCACCGTAAGAGCGTCGGATAAACGTACATACCAGCAGAGATATGCTATATATAAGGGGAGGCATACCAGTACGAAATCGATATTCGTATAGATATTGGTAAGTGGCAGGATTCGAACCACGGCCTTCCGGACAGGAGGTAGTGGCCCTAACCGTTCTGCCATCGACGCTCTATATGCTATTTAAGATTTAGAAATCCTTACTTAATATTATAAATTTGAAAATGTGTTTGTTTGTTTGTTACCTATTCACACTTCAACACCTCTACCAATCTTGATGAAATTTGGCATGCAGGTAGCCTGTGATACACTGGAAATGAAATAGTCTACTTTTTATCTGTGGAAATTATCATAGCCCTATGCAGTTCCTGAGGAAACTAAAACAATACTCTTTGTTCGTTAAGTTATTTAAAATCGTAACGAAAAAATAGGTTGGTGTGATTTTTAGCACAGAGATGAGGTAGAAAATGATATAATTTACAAATAAGTATATCCTGACATAGTTCCCGAGGGATCTGGGGACAACTGTTTTTTACGCTCGCGCACGTCGGTGGCGTCGCAATGGAGCAACGGATTAAAGTAATTTTTTGTATAGAATTTGTTGAAGGGGTGAGAAGTGACAAAGACTGCTAATCCGAATAGCCCGATACAGTTCCTGAGGTACCGGGAGAAAACTCATGTCCACAATTGCGAGCTGATTGCGGCTCGCGCACCATTCACCCTCAAAAAGAGTCATAAAAGCTATGTCTACGCGGGCGAAGCCGCGGGCAAAAGCTAGTTTATTATTATATTTACTTATTAATTTTAAAATAAAAACAAATCTATTAAATCTATTTTTGGTAACGTTTTCTGTAGACACACAGGTATAGTAGCGTTGACTAGGCAGCTTGCATTCCCGCCGGCCGCGCCACGCCTGGTCAAAGTATATAACATATTAGTTCTAACATACAGTATGGACACTCCCTGCCGCTCAGATTGCGACCTCACCCCCTCGTCACCCAGATTGATACAGATTGGTTACAATTTGGTTGCCGAACGGATAGGATTCCGCCGCCATTTTGTTTGCTCCGTCATGTCTTTTTTGAAATGTCATTTCTGGCCCGTTGTATGAAGTGTCTAGGGTGTGCCTGGGTGCCGCTAGTCGTCCTCCGTACCGCACCCCGATAGCTCGCCCTATATATTCCGATCGCATTATTCGTGTGTGTCAATAAACGGACTAACTCAAGGACTTATTTCTTAATTTTACTCCACCCTTCTGATATTAGTTAAACCTTCTGATTTGAGTCTCGCGAGTCGCGCGTCCAGCCACAACAGTTAATTTACCCTGGTTACCTATTCTACAGTTCTAATAAAATGGTACAACGTTACACATTACTATCCCATAGAATAGACGGAAAAGATTACTTGGTGTCAGAGAAAACTACGTTTGTTCTTTTATTTACTTTTGGGCGACTGAGGAGAAAGCGTTAGCGAGCGAAGAATAAAATAAATAAATAAAAATAAATATTCTGGGACAAATCACACATCACAAATCACGCCCCAAAGTAGGATTCCCTGTGTTATGGGTTACCAGAGACTGATATACATACTTATATACGTTTAAATACATAAAGGAGTGTAGAAGGTATTGTGAAGGCAAGAAAATTTTGTTGGCAAGAGTTAATATTTTGATGGGGATCGATTGTCTTACACTAATAGAGTTAAGTATAAAACAAAAAAAATAAAAAAATGTGTGTGTGAGTGTGTGTGGGTGTACGTTTATCTGGTGCTCTAGTTCCAAAACTACTGGATAGATTAAGGTGAAGTTTGAGTGGGGGCAATATTATTTTTATATCTTTAGCAGTTTTTTTTTTAATTTCTCCTATCTTGATTTTTATGTTTGCCTACATTGTAAAAAAAAAACTCCAAAATGGCTTAACCGATTTTGATGAAATTCAGTAAGTTACCATAACTTGACATGACCTACAGCACGCAGTAGATCGTTATTCCAAGAAAAAACGAAATAAGTTATAAATCCAGGTAGTTTTTTTTTTACTTTTTCTCAAAAATGGCTCTTACGATTTTAATGAAACCTTGTGAATAACTAGGAATCAAAAAGACCTACTGCACTGGGTACTTAATTATTGCAGGAAAAATGGGAATAATGTACCTCCCATACAAACCGAAATTATTTGGAAATATTTCATCAAGTCTGAAATAGATACCTTACTGTACTCGTATTATTTGTTACTAAGTAAGTATAGAGCGTCGGTGGCCTCCTGTCCGGGAGGTCGTGGTTCGAATCCTGCCACGTACCAAGGTTTCCCAATTTAAATTTCATATGTACGTTTATCCGATGCTCTAACGGTGAAGGAAAAACATCGTGAGGAAACCTGCACACACCCGCGAAGAAACTCGAAGGTTGTGTGTGAAGTCGACCAACCAGCACTGGGCCCGCGTGGTCGAATAAGGCCCGATCGCCCTAATTCAGGGTAGGATCGAACCCCTCGGTTGGGACGTATAAGAGCTGATGTGATGATATAAGTGTAATGTTTATCGTTGATTTGTGTATGCTCGACTACGATAGATGGTTAAGGCTTTGCGAGAATGTATGTATAGCGTGGCCACAACCTGGACTCTTCATACAACAAGCCAGAAATGACATTTTAAAAAACGAGTGACGGAACAAACAAAATGGTGGCGAAATCCTATACGTTCGACAATCAAACTGTAACCAATCTGTATCAATCTGGGTGACGAGGGGGTGAGTTCACAATCTATACAGCGGCAGGGAGTGTTCATACTGTATGTTAGTTAGTCATCATCATATCAGCTCATATACGTCCCCATCGAGGGGCTCGAGCCTACCCTGAATTAGGGCGATCGGGCCTTAGTCAACCACGCGGGCCCAGTGCGGGTTGGTCGACTTCACACACAACCTGCGAGTTTCTTCGCAGGCGTGTGCAGGTTTCCTCACGATGTTTTCCTTCACCGTAAGAGCGTCGGATATGCTTGAATCTGTAAAGAAATCCTTGCATAATTGATTACGTACTTTAAATAAAGACTATATTATTTGTATGATTTAATTACAAATGTATAGTTTTCAGATTTTTTGCTATACTTGTAGTATAAGACGGTATTACTTGGCAAATTTTATAGGTCCAGGGTCAACGGGGAATACCCTATAAATTTTGACTCCCTTGAGAATATTAGTTAGTACTAATATATAAAGTCTAAGAAAATTAGCCAAAACTATTTTAACTTGAGCTTCTATCCATGAAACTGAACAACTTTCCCCATGAAACCTATAGTCAAATCTCAAAAAAAATTGAACTTCCCATACTAAGTTGCCTGATCAGCTGATCGAGTTAGTATGGGAGAGCCAATTTTTTTTTTGCGATTTGACTATGGGTTCCATGGGAAAAGTTGTTCAGTTTCATGGGTAGAAGCACCAGTTAAAATAGTTTCAGCTAATTTTGTTACACCTTGTATATACTTTGGCGCGGCTGTACAATTTATTATCCAGGAAGTCCGATCCCGTTCCGATATTAATCGAACGCTATAAAGTGACCTGCACGTACGCTAGGCGAGATGTGAGCCATTCTTTGTTGTCTTAGCTCTTTAATTGCACTCTTCATTTGTTCGCGTTCGCAAGTATTTAATTTCATCCAGTGGGTGAAGCACTTGCCTTTAGAAAATATAGAATCTCTTTGCTGACAACTGAAACTTTGTTTGGAGTGAGGTTTATTACAAGTGCAAGTTAAATTAAGCATTGAGAAAATTTAAAGTTTTTCTTTTTAAATCGTCTTCAGCTTTACGCTCAGCTTTTTTTAATCACACTATAATATTATAAAGGCGAAAGTTTGTGAGTGTGTGAGTGTGTATGTTTGTTACCTCTTCACGCAAAAACTACTGAACGTATCTGGCTGATATTTGGTGGGTAGACAGCTTGGTACCTGGCCGCTTGCGGCTCGCGCTCTGCGCGCCCTCGAAAAGTCATAGAAACGTTGTCCACGCTGGTGAAGCCGCGGGAAACAGCTAGTTGTTCCTAAGTACAATCATTTTAGATCATTAATTTAAGAGCGTATATTCATAAAATCGTTTCCCATACAAACTAAACACCTTTCCCCATGAAACCTATAGTCAAATCTCATTAAAATAATTTGAACTTCCCATACTAAGTTGCCTGATCAGCTGATCGAGTTAGTATTGGAGAGCTAAACTTAAAATTACTACTTCAATATTAATACTTCTTGACAATACAAATACAAACTTAAACAATACAAACTTAAAATTACTACTTCTTGACAATGGATGGGCCGATTCTAATAAAACTTTATGAACAGCAAGTCATAAAATTCTAGTTTCTGGATAGATTATACGGCAGCCCGCACTTAACTCACTCGACAATTTTTTTTATACTATTAGAAAATTGAAATAATTTTGATGGCTTCATTTTATATGACTAAATATACATACTTATTCATTTTACATGACAATTGAATAGCTCCAACGGCTCCAACTATTTATGAGTAAATCGCAATTTTAAATTCATTTATGCCAACTCCGACGTTAAAAGTTTTATCAAAATTATTAGATTTTTGAGAAAAAAATAATGTCAGTTCTTGTTGTATGACAAGCTACTTTTCGGTTTGACGGTACGAAAAAAACTTTTGATAATCCCTCGATGAAATAATTTAAAACTCTTAAGTTCCAAATTTGGTCCCAATCGGACCAAGGATTGAGCCTCCAGAGCCAAGCGTGACGGACGGACGGAATTGAGATAATCAGTTCTTCAGTATGTATTGAAGAATACATTTTCATGAAAATTGGATAAAAAATATTTGTTTTGCGATAACAATACTTCCTCCACCCTATCTACGTACGTATGTACCGTACTACGGAGTCGAGAAAGTAAAAAAACCGGCCAAGTACAAGTCGTACTCACGCACATAAGATTCACAAAATCAAAAAATCAGGTTTGTTGTATGGGAGCCTAAATATTAATTTTATTTTAATTTAATTATTTTTTTTTTTGCTATGCTCGGTGTTTCTCTGCGTGATTGAATCAGAAACGAGGAGATCCGCAGAAGAACTAAAGTAACCGACATAGCTCACAGAATCGCTAAACTGAAGTAGCAGTGGGCAGGGCACATAGCTCGTAGAACAGATGGCCGATGGGGCAGTAAAGTTCTCGAGTGGCGGCCGCGCACCGGAAAACGTAGCGTATATGTAATTTAAATTAAGAGCCTTCGTCCGGTTGTCCGAAGACGAGACGGAGCTGGTGGAATAAGTTCGTGCATCCTGCGCGCACCGGAAAATGTAGCGTAGACAGGCCTCCCACGCGGTGGACTGTAAAACCTGGAGAAGATCGCGGGAAGCCGATGGATGCGGGCAGCGCAGGACCGGTCGTCGTGGAAATCCTTAGGGGAGGCCTTTGTCCAGCAGTGGACGATTTGTGGCTGATATGATGATGATGATTTATTTTAAAGTAAATAATACATCTCAATATTTTGTGAATATTTCAAGCATCTATCTGTTGCCACACAAAAAAATTACATTTGTTGTGTGGGGCTCACCCTTAAATATTTGTTTTATCTTAATTTAATTATTTCTTTATAAAGTGAATATATTATTAAATATTCTGTGAATATTTCAAGCGTCTATCGGTTGCCGTTATCAATATCGAGCAAAAACGAGCAAAAAAATCACATTTACTGTATGGGACCCACCCTTAAATATCTGTTTTATTTTGATTTAATTATTTATTTATAAAGAGAATATGTGATTAAATATTCTGTGAATATTTCAAGCGTCTATCGGTTGCCGTTATCAATATCGAGCAGAAACGAGCAAAAAATCACGTTTGTTGTATGGGAGCCCCCTTAAATATTTATTTTATTCTGTTTTTTAGTATATTTTGTTATAGCGTCAACAAAAATACATCACGTGTGAAAACTTTAACCTAGCTATCACGGTTCATGAAATACAGTCTGGTGACAGACGGACAGACGGACAGACGGACAGCGAATAGGGTCCTTTACCCATTGGGTACGGAAGCCTAAAAAATAGTGTCGTGGCTAAATAATATTAATTTAAGGTTTTCATAGTTAAGATAAAATTCACTATTAATCTTTGAAATAGAGTATTTCGAAAATGTAATCTATCCACATACTAGAATTATGTACAATCAGGCAATCCATTTTCAAGACGTACCTATTAATTTTAAGTTTGTATGGAAAACGATTTTGTGAATATACTCTTAGTTTGTCTCGTGGTTAAACAAAGAGCACCTTTTGAATGCTAGTCAATCTTCTAACTATATAAAAATAAGTCGGGTTTTCCTTCCTGACGCTATAACTCCAGAACGCACGAATCGATTTCGCTAATTCTTTTTTTGTTGAGTTCGTTATTGTCAGGAGAAGGTTCTTATGTAGGGTAGGGTAGGGTAGGGTAGGGTAGGGTAGTGTAGTGTAGTGTAGTGTAGGGTAGGGTAGTGTAGGGTATGGTAGGGTAGTGTAGGGTAGGGTAGGTTAGTGTAGGGTAGGGTAGGGTAGTGTGGTGTAGGGTAGTGTAGTGTAGGGTAGTGTAGGGTAGTGTAGTGTAGTGTATGTAGGGTAGGGTAGGGTAGTGTTGGGTAGGGTAGTGTAGGGTAGTGTAGTGTATGGTAGTGTAGAGTAGTGTAGGGTAGTGTAGAGTAGTGTAGGGTAGGGTAGGGTAGTGTAGTGTAGGGTAGGGTAGTGTAGGGTAGGGTAGGGTAGTGTAATGTAAGGCGGTACGTAGTTCGCCGGGACAGCTAGTTTATATATAAAAACATCATGTACGTTCGTAAGAAGTTGCATTTATTTCCTTAAAAACGGTGACAGGCATAATTTGAAATTTAAATAAAATATTAAATGTAAATAAAACAGATATAGCCTTTTCGGGACTGAGTAAGGTTAAAAAGTCATTTGTGGGGCAGTGTATAAGATTCTACAATAAAATTCGAGAAAATGTGACTAGTTTTTCAAAAAATAAATTCAAGACTCCTGTCAAAAAATGTTTAATGTAAATGACAAATAAAATAATACCATTACCTGAGACTGTAATCTGAATCAGAACATTATTTGTAATATACAAAAAGTTTTTTTTTGACTATTGAAAAGTGTGTGTAAACACCTATTTAAAATAAACTATTTTTCATTTTTATTTTTTTGATATATCATATTACTAGCTGTTTCCCGCGGCTTCCACCCGCGTGGACCACGTTTCTATGACTTTCGAGGGTGTGCAGTGCGCGAGCCGCAAGCGGCTCGCGAGCGTGGTAAAAAGTAGCCTATGTCTTAATCCAGGTCCTAATCTGTCTACCTACCAAATTTCAGCCAAATCCGTTCAGTAGTTTTGCGGGAAAGCGTAAAAGACAGACAGAGTTACTTTCGCCTTTATAATATTACTAGCTGTTTCCCGCGGTTTCACCCGCGTGGACAACGTTTCTATGACTTTTCGAGGGTGCGCAGTGCGCGAGCCGCAAGCGGCTCGCGAGCGTAGTAAACAGTAGCCTATGTCTAAATCCAGGTCCTAATCTGTCTACCCACCAAATTTCAGCCAAATCCGTTCAGTAGTTTTTGCGGGAAAGCGTAACAGACAGACAGAGTTACTTTCACATTTATAATATTAGTAGGGATTAGTAGGGATAGGGATAGTAGGGATATATATATCTATATATAGTAGGGATAACAGCCTATTTTGTACAAGTTCGTATGGATAGCTAGAATTTACTGGCCGATTCGCCTGCGTTTATTTACAGACTGTCTCTGAGGGTGGGCTGATGAGCGTGGAATATTGACATTTGCCGCCATCCCACTTAGTAAGCCTTAGACAACCCTAAAAAGGGCGAAAAAAACATAAAGTCAGCTGTCAAGTCGCGTCGGAACTTCTTGAGTAGAAATCTTATTAATTACACATACAAATTTATCTATATCTAATATACAAAAGAAAGTCGAGTTAGTTACACCATTTATAACTCAAGAACGGCTGGACCGATTGCGCTAATTCTTTATTTTGTTGAGTTCGTTATTGTCAGGAGAAGGTTTTGGGGTAGAGTAGGGTAGGGTAGGGTAGTGTGTGTAGTGCAGGGTAGGGTAGTGTAGGGTAGGGTGGGGTGGGGTAGGGTAGGGTAGCGTAGTGTAGTGTAGGGTAGGGTAGGGTAGGGTATGGTAGTATAGTCTAGTATAAGGTGGAATGAAGTTCGCCGGGACAGCTAATAATATTATAGAGATATGAAGTATGAAAGTGGCTTGCAGGTACTGTAAGGCTCATTATAGCTATGATTTGCAATGCAGGTGCCACAGGGAATATCGACTGCAAAATATACGCCACTAAAGATTGTCAAAAGTACATTTCAAAAAACTTGACATTATATTTAAAACGCGAGTTTATGGCTGCAACGGCCGTAAGTAAACAAAAGTTAAGGCTCTAACAAGGGTTCAAATCACAATATTCAATTAAGATTATTGAAAGACTGCGAAACCCTACCACTGTGAAAAAAAGGAGTGTGCTTTAAACCACACGACTGAAGTATAAACTTAAGTAATCACCGTGCGCGTAACGCATTCACCAACCTACTCCCGTAGTCAAGCGTGGCGTTCGCCTCGCCCGATCGCACTTTTTGTAAAAAAGTTTTACCACAAAAAAACATAATATTCTTGAAGTAATAAAAATCGGTTTACTTGAATACACTTATAAAAATATTAACACTTTTGATGTAAAAAAATATCTTGTAGGACCTGTTTTTGGCATTACTTGCAAAATTTCTTGAAAACAAACAGTTTATGTTGAATGAAAGCAACATGCAAAAGTCGGCAAACTTAACACCTTCTATTTTAATTGAAGCCATTTTTATAACGTACTAGCTTTTTCCCGCGGCTCCGCCCGCGTGGACATCGTTTTTATGACTGTCTTTATTAATATATTATGTCGTTTCCCACCTACTCAACCATCTCTATGCAAAAAATAACAACAATCGAGTATTTTTTTAGTTCCCTCAGGAACTGCATCAGATTATGCTATTTTCCCGGGATAAAAAGTAGCCTATGTCCTTCCCCGTGACACAGGCTACCTGCATGCCAAATTTGATAAAAATTGGTCAGGTCATTGAAGCGTGAAAAGGTAACAAACAAACAAACACATTTTCACATTTATAATATTAGTAAGGATTTGAAAGTGATTTAAAGTAATAAAAACATGTAAAAATCGAGAATCGGTCGTTCGGTCTCAACGTAACCGCCGCGTTAAAGCCCGCATTAATTTAAACTTTAAACGAATAGTGTTAAATTCGATATTATTTAACCGCAGATCGATCTGCTCAGATTGAGTCGTCTTAATGCCTTAAAACAGATACTTTGGGAAGACCCCCCACTCCGCTTCCTAACCTTGATAATATGATTCCTATGCCATATACCCACTTTAGGTTTTAGATCACCCCTGACACTGACAACTCTTCTCCTTGCCTTTGTCACAGTATCACGATATGGCTTACAGTAGCGCAACACCTCTGATGTCGCACGATGCCGCCATCGGCGTAGGTACTAGCCCCGCAAGTACCCTTCGGTTGCTCTGCGTAAGTACATTTAAAAGCGCGGAAAAGGCAAAGGTATCTATGACCATACAGCCTAGTCTGCCGTATCTTTGCCGTCCTTTTTTCAGGCTTTAAAAGCGCGGAAAAGGCAAAGGTATCTATGACCATACAGTATAGTCTGCCGTATCTTTGCCGTCCTTTTTTCAGGCTTTAAAAGCGCGGAAAAGGCAAAGGTATCTATGACCATACAGCCTAGTCTGCCGTATCTTTGCCGTCCTTTTATAAAGTATTTTGTCACATGTTACACATCATATGCGAGTACTGTAGGTCTCGCTCGATTTTTTTTTAACTGGAGCATGTACTCATGAAACTGAACAACTTTCCCCAAGAAATCCATGGTCAATTTGCAAAAAAACTTTTTAATTACAATTATTAAATTGCGCGGAATACGCCGGAATACGCCGCGGCGGCGTGGCGGGCCGGCGCGGTCATTGAACTTTTTCAATACGCGGATACCAGCTGGGAGTTGCATTCTGAGCAGTTGATAATTTAATTAAAAAATAATAATTGCGACTTGACCATGGGTTTCTTGGGAAAAGTTGTTCAGTTTCATGAGTATACAAGCTCCCTATATTGTGATACTGTGCCTCTGTAAATGTTAACTGAAATCGTGTGCCACGCTGAAGTGTTACATAACGGCTCGTGTGTGTTTTGTGGAGGCTTACACCGCATTGTGTACTTGTAACGCTCATTTGTCTTCTGGTGGCGGCAGACTGAAGTAATACCGCCACTCTACAATGGGATCAAACCCATTAAGGGCTATCCTTAACGGAATCCCGTTTCTATCTAGCTGGGATATTGCGTAATAGGTGCTTTATCTTTATATATGTACTAGATTTTGCTAGCGGCTTCGCTCGCGTGAACATAGTTTCTATGACTGTCTCCGAGGGTGCGCAGTGCGCGAGACCCAAGCGGCTCGCGAGCTTGGAAAAAAGTAGCCTATTTGTCAATCCAGGTCCTTAACTGTCTACCTTCCAAATTTCAGCCAGATACGTTCAGTGGTTTTTGCATGAAAGAGTTACAAACATCCATACATACATACAAACTTTCACATTTATAATATTACTAGCTTTTGCCCGCGGCTTCGCCCGCGTGGACATCGTTTTTAAGAGCGCCTTAGAGGGTGCGAGGCGGCTCGCGAGCGTGGACATGACTTTTCTCCGGATCCTCGGGAAATATGGCACGATATGCTTATTAGTAAATCATGTCATTTCCCACCCCCTCAACCATCTCTGTACAAATAATCACACAATCCATTGTTCCGTTGCGATGTTGAAGAACAAACCAAAAAAGATTATATTTACAGTTCCCTCAGGAACTGCATCGGGCTATGCTATTCTTAAGGGATAAAAAGTAGCCTATGTCCTTCCTCGTGACACAGGCTACCTGCATGCCAAATTTCATTAAGATTGGTCAAGGCGTTCAAAAAGATAACAAACAAACAAACACATTTCCACATTTATAATATTACTAGCGACTACCCCCGGCTTCGCACGGATGCAATGTAGATACTATAAGGGACAGTGTGGAGTGATTAATAATTTTATGATTAGTCTATACTACAGGATATCTTTGTATACAATGTTATACCGCCGACCGCTGCCAACCGGGGCGAAACGTACGGCCCGCCAGCCGCTTTGCCTCCGCATTTTTAAATCTCTGCTTCTACGATAATTATCCATTTAATTTTTAATGAAATACTGTTAAGGGTCAAAATCAGAGAGGTGAGAATCATGCTTCTGACAAAGTTTTTTTTTATAAAATAACGTAATATCGCTAAAATACTTATTTCAAAATGAAGATTCTGTTCATAATTACAAGACACGTAAAATATTTATTTTTCTACGATTATATTTTATTCAATTTTTACCCAAACAAGTCTAAATAATCATTCCGGGAATGCGTCCTTATAGCAAGTTTCATATTTGAAACAAGTCAAAAATGTTTACAATAAATACTTAAAATTGCCAGTCATTACTATTAGCTTTAATAATCATTAGATTACGATTATACGTACAAATTAAATTAAAAAAAGTTTAATTTCTTCTTATTTTTACTATTCAAATGCTGTCCGGCGTTTATTGAATCATTCAGTGAGCAAGACCGATATCGGCCGATGTAATTAAAACAAAACGCGATAGGTGGCGTTAGCGAGCACCAGTGTGAAGTTCACGAGTGAAAGCAATAGGCGTGTGTCGTGTTTACGGAAATAAAATAATTGATTTTGTTGGTAAGTACCTTTTAATTTCGTATGAGTGAAGCGTACTTCAATTCCTTGTCACTACGGGAACGCTGTTTGATGATTAGTTTTTCAACAATTTGCACACTTTTTGCTAAATTCTTATAAATATTACAGTTCACTTGTTCCTAACCTCTAAAACCAATATCTAACATGGCGGCGTCAAGCGTGATAGGAAAATATTAGTTGGATAGTCATTTCGGGAACGGTCATTTCGGGATCGTTCACATACGTGACTGGCGTTCTCGTAATGACGTAGGCGTTCCCGTAATGATACGAGCGTTCCTGAAATGACAATTTTTGGGCAAAATGACATTCTAATGCTTTTAAAAACAAATAACCATGCAAAATTTTGGTTTTAGGGAACTATTCAGTACGCGTAACATGGAATGTGATAAAAATGATGAGAAAAAGAAGTCGAAAAAACTATCAAAACAGGATAGTATAGCCTATAAAAAACACCGTGAAAAGGCTAATGCAAGGAAACGCAAGTTTTTAGACAAAATGACACCTGAACAAAGAGAGATGAAGAGACTGAAAGATAGAGAATATTACCAAAGAAAGAAGGCTGAAAACAAAGTTAAGACTGTAAGTGATATGACTGAAAGACAGAAGAGGAAACAAAGAAAGTCGTGGAAAAAAAATTCTCAAAAGTATAGACAGAAAAAAAAGATGATGGCAAATATTTTAGCTAACAGCCCGCCAGATTCAGAAAATGAGATAGAAAACGACAATTACGTGTCAAAGAAGAAATCAGGAAGAAAACAGGTTAAAAAAGATAAAGCACAGGCTTACAGAACTGTTAAAAAACAGAAAGATAAAATACAGAAAATGCAAAGAATCATAGATCGCTTGCGGAAAAAAGTACAAAGAAATAGAAGACGCGAAGAAAGAGCATCCCAAAAGAATCCTGATACGCCTACTCGCAAAGTTGATGAATTAACAAAAGGATGTTCTGTTACTCCTGAAGTTCGTAAACGTCTCTTATTTGGGGAAGTTTTGACAACTCAACTAAAAGACACGGTTGATAAATTACCAAAAAATTCTAAACAGCGAGAGGTTTTTCAAAAATGCGTCAGTGGCAACCGCATAAAAAAACATCGATTAAATAATATGAGCAAACAATTCTTACGCAAAAATAAATGTAATGACAACATTTTAATATCTGATCGGAAGCATCCAACATTTTTAATCACTGATCAGATTCGTGGAGAAATTCAAAAGTTTTTAGAGCGGGATGATGTCAGCAGAATGTGCCCTGGTAAGAAAGACTGCCTTAAGGGAAATAAGCAAAAGCGATTGCTTCTAGACACTGTAAAAAACTTGCATCCTCAATTTTGTGCTGAGACTGGAATTCGAGTATCTTACTCAACTCTTTTGAGAGAGAAGCCTTATTGGGTAGTACAACCTACAAAATGGGATCGAGATACTTGTCTTTGTATAAGGCACGAAAATTTTGAATACAAATTGGGCAAATTGAGCCGACTAGGAGAGCTGCCGCACAAATCCACATCCGAATGTATGAAAGCGTACAGCTGTGACATTACTTCTTATGACTGTATGTTTGGTTTGTGCGGTGAATGCAAGGAGATCAAAATGGAATCGGGGACTAATGAAGATACCATTCAATATTTTCAGTGGAAAGTAACAAAAGAAGACCGAATCATAAAAGGAGAGAAAAAAATCGTTAAACTTACCAAAAAAGTTACTGTTTCAAGCACTGTCAAAGATCTGAAAATGTCTATAGCTGACGATATTTCTTCAATGAAAAAACATGTTTATGGAATTAGCGAAAACTTGAAAGCTAAAAGAGAGCTAAAAGATAATTTAAAGGAAACAGAGCTAATGATTCAAATTGATTTTGCTGAAAATTATATGACAAAATATGCGAAAGAGATTCAAGCGATTAGATTCGGAGCTTCAAAAGGTCAATTATCGATCCACACAGGGGTTTTTTATGCCAGAAATAATACCTCTCTAGAGACAGTTTCATTTGCCACTGTGAGTGACAATTTGGATCACCAGGCTCATGCTGTATGGGGTCACCTAAAATCAGCGCTACAGAAAATATTGAGTGTTAAGCCACACGTAACTACCCTTCACGTGTTTTCAGATGGACCCACATCCCAGTATCGAAACCGTACCAACATTTACTTATGGATTAAAACCTTGATAGACCAATTTCCACAAATAACTACTTCAACGTGGACATTCAGTGAACCAGGTCATGGTAAAGGTCCAATGGACGGTGTAGGAGGAGTGCTAAAGAAAACCGCTGATGATCAAGTACTACGAGGAAACGATGTAAATACAGCTGCAGATTTTGTCCGTTTACTAAACAATACATCCGTTTCACTCCATGAAGTCACTAACGATGAGATAGTTGCTATCAAAACCTTAATACCTGAAAAGATAGAT
The DNA here is from genome assembly GCA_947284805.1 of Coleophora flavipennella. Taxonomy (NCBI): domain Eukaryota; kingdom Metazoa; phylum Arthropoda; class Insecta; order Lepidoptera; family Coleophoridae; genus Coleophora; species Coleophora flavipennella. Next base: position 6,577,950 of record OX369283.1, on the reverse strand, counting down.
GCAATCCCCGGAATCATGAATGTAACTAAGATTATCTGGCAGAAAGCTTCTGATGTCACCATACTACTGTATCAGTTTTCAAAATTGTTGCAAGAAATTAAACTGCAGGCATTTCGAGATGAAGATAGAGTCGAAGATAACGAAAGATTATTTGAAATGCCATTAGAAATGATAGATTTAGACATAGAAAAAAATGATGAGTTTCTGAGTTCTCTCCACATGAGTAGGAAAAGTATTTACGATACCATATACGGATCAGATAGTTCAGATGATGAGACTCTCCAAAAAGTTTCAGATCGACTTCATGGAAAGAATGACGATAATTGTGCTGGTACATCGTACGGAAATGATGAGGAGAACTTCCACCCAAACATGATACGTCCAAAGACATTTTTGCTAGTAAATGTACCAACTGAAAATAAAAAAAATGAATACAGATACGTCGCAGTAGCTGACACCTCAGTTGATGAAGATGGTGAAATAAAGGTCACCTTTCTTCGTTGTCACCGAAAATCAGCAAAGATATTTAAACTTGAACAAAATGATGTTGCATATGTCCCTTGTGAACAAGTTGTTAAGATTTTACCCTCCCCGAAATTACAGAAAAAAGGTAGTCGTACCTATTACTGTTTTCATGAGAATATGGACATATTTGAAAAGTAGGTTATTGCTAAAGTTTAAGTTCAATCTTTGATACTCAATTTATGTTGTGATTAATATAATTATACTTATAATATGATTATGCTTATAATGATCCTAATTCTTAAAGACTGTTTGTTGTTAAACTACAATTTTATACTTGTTTTTAAGCATTGATGCTAGAAATTGCAAAGATAGTGTGCAATTACTATTTGTTCCTAATATCTTATGTTTGTTAACTGAAACTACAAAGTTTATTATTAGATTTTAAGTTTAACTGTTGATACTTGCGTTGCTCATTCTTCAAGTACAAATAAAGGTATAATACTGTAAATGTCTATTATTTTCATGCATAAAATATGCATAAACCAGACGTTGCAGTCATTTAGGGAACACCAATGTCATTTAGGGAACTTCACTGTCATTTTGGGAACACTCCCATCATTTTCGGGAACATCAGAAAAACGGTAAATTTATCACTAAAGAGTAATGCTACAGTTAAATCTTGCATATACAAACTAAAATGACCTTTTAACATTTGTATTTATATTATTAATTTAAAACGTACCACACAAATGTATACAATAAATTGAAATAATGAAACGAAATTTAAACTAATTGAAATTCTATAGAGAATAATTAAAAAAAAAAAACTTTTTACTATAAAAATATACAACATAACAGCATTTATCGATAGAGGGACAGGGTAATTACAATTTCTTAAAGGTGATTATTAAAGACGATGGTTATATTATTATATAAAAATATTTGAAAAGTGTTCCCGAAATGATCCAAGGGCCTGGCATTTTTCTTGATAAAAGGTGGAATTTCTAAAATACATATTTGTGTGCGTGCCTCTTCACAGGAATGGTTCTTGACAAATGACACAACAGATTCCGGTAGTTAATTTTCTTCAAAAAAAACTTAATTTCTCAGACATTTCAAAACTTAAAATGCTCACCTCTCTGATTTTGACCCTTAAGGACAGTTTTGATCTACATGAAATGTAAAACGTATGTAATGTATTTAATTGGATTAAGAATACTGTATTGTATGAAATAGCTACCGAGCTATTTACCGAAATAACACATATTTTTAATTTTAAAGATAAAAATGGTTACTGTGGGTTATCCTTAGGAGATAAATATATGCCATTGCGGACTTTTTATCGATGTTTTTAAGATATACTATTCCGTAGTACATTAGCAGCAAGTACAGCCAGCGTTTGCGATTTAAGCGCACAAAAATATATTTGTCAAGACATCACATTACAAATCTTTGAATTTTTCGGCTTTCCTGTACTATAATATGTATGTGTTATACATATTAACCTTCCTCTTGAATCACTCTATCTATTGATAAAAACTTCATTAGAATCGGTTCAGTAGTTTAAGAGATCTAAGCGAACAGACAGTGGAAGCGCCTTAATTTTATGCTATTTAAAGAATCGAAGAAGAAAATATTACAAATCTTTGAATTTTTCAGTTTTTCTGTACCATAATATATACGTATTATACACATAAACCTTCCCTTTTAATCACTCTATCTATTGCTGAAAAACTGCATTAAAATCGGTTCAGTAGTTTAAAAGATCTAAGCGAACAGACAGCGAAAGCAACTTCATTTTATACTATGTAAAGATGTATGAAAGATAAAGATGTCTCATTATAAATCTTTAAATTTTTCGGCTTTTCTGTATTATAATGTGTATGTATTATACATATAAAACTTCCTCTTGAATCACTCTATCTATTGCTCAAAACTGCATTAAAAGCGGTTGAGTACTTTAAAAGATCTAAGCGAACAGACAGCGGAAGCGACATCATTTTTTGTAATATGTATGAAAGATAAAGATGTCTCATTATAAATCTATGAATTTTTCGGCTTTTATGGTCTATAATGTTTATGTATTATACATATAAACCTTCCTCTTGAATCACTCTATTTATTGCTGAAAACTGCATTAAAATCAGTTGAGTAGCTTAAAAGATCTAAGGGAACAGACAGCGGAAGCGACATCATTTTATACTATGTAAAGAAAGTAAGGATTAGGATTAGGATTCTGTGAAGATAGGAAATACAGTAGGGCCTCGATAATCTGTGAAGATAGAAAATAAAGTAGGGCCTCGATAATCTGTGAAGATAGGAAATACAGTAGGGCCTCGATAATCTGTGAAGATAGGAAATACAGTGGGACCTCGATAATCTGTGAAGATAGGAAATACAGTGGGGGCTCGATAATCTGTAAAGATAGGAAATACAGTAGGGCCTCGATAATCTATGAAGATAGGAAATACAGTGGGGCCTTGATAATCTATGAAGATAGGAAATACAGTGGGGCCTTGATAATCTATGAAGATAGGAAAAACAGTGGGGCCTCGATAATCTGTGAAGATAGGAAATACAGTAGGGCCTCGATAATCTGTGAAGATAGGAAATACAGTAGGGCCTCGATAATCTGTGAAGATCGGAAATACAGTGGGGCCTCGATGATCTGTGAAGATAGGAAATACAGTGGGGCCTCGATAATCTGTGAAGATAGGAAATACAGTGGGGCCTCGATAATCTGTGAAGATAGGAAATACAGTAGGGCCTCGATAATCTGTGAAGATAGAAAATACAGTAGGGCCTCGATAATCTGTGAAGATAGGAAATACATTAGGGCCTCGATAATCTGTGAAGATAGGAAATACAGTGGGGCCTCGATAATCTGTGAAGATAGGAAATACAGTTGGGGCTCGATAATCTGTGAAGATAGGAAATACAGTAAGGCCTCGATAATCTATGAAGATAGGAAATACAGTGGGGCCTCGATAATCTGTGAAGATAGGAAATAAAGTGGGGCCTCGATATACTGTGAAGATAGGAAATACAGTAGGGCCTCGAAAATCTGTGAAGATAGGAAATACAGTAGGGCCTCGATAATCTGTGAAGATATGAAATACAGTAGGGCCTCGATAATATATGAAGATAGGAAATACAGTGGGGCCTCGATAATCTGTGAAGATAGGAAATACAGTTGGGCCTCGATAATCTGTGAAGATAGGAAATACAGTAGGGCCTCGATAATCTGTGAGGATCGGAAATACAGTGGGGCCTCGATAATCTGTGAAGATAGGAAATACAGTTGGGCCTCGATAATCTGTGAAGATAGGAAATACAGTAGGGCCTCGATAATCAGCACAGGATAAAAAACCAGGCTCTGGCATACATACAAATACCGGTAAAGTGCGAGTAAGAACCGCGCACAAACGGTTCCGTACCATCATACTAGATGACGCTAGTGTCTTGTTTCAAAAACCATCAAACTATGTAGATGGCGTTTTTTGTATGGAGACCCTCTTATTTTTTCACTTTTTCTAATTTTTAGTATTTTTTGTTAAAGCGGCAACAGAAATACATTATCTGTGAAAATATCAACTGTCTAGCTATCGCGGTTCATGAAATACAGTTCGGTAATAGACAGACAGACGGACGGACAGCGGAGTCTTAGTAAAAGGGTCCCGTTTTTACCCTTTGAGTACGGAACACTAAAAACCAGGCTCTGGCATACTCGTACATACAAAAATGGTCTCTTAAAGCTGTGATAAAATAAAGCTTGTATCTCAAAGTAATAAAAAGTTGCGTTAGGGAATCTTGGTAAGCCCGCTTCCATCTTCGGCAACATCGTCACTTACCACCAGGTGAGATGTTGTCAAGGGTTTACCAATTGTGAAAAAAAAAAAGTTTCGGCCATTTGACGGCCATTTTTAGGGTTTCGTAGTCAAAAAGGATCTCTCTTAGTTTTGCCATGTCTGTCCGACTGTCTGCGGTAATCCGCTTGAGGCTGTAATTTAGTTTATGGAATCTTTTAATAGGTCTTTTAAAACTACAGAAGGTTTGCAAAAAATATTTTTGAAGGGAAGACTTGTTTTCTACTCCCATTTTTATTTATTTATTTACACTTATAGTACACCAAAATAATTTTGTAATGCTAATACGTGGAGATACTATAATAAAGTGTACAGAAGGCGGTCTTATTGCTAAAAGCAATCTCTTCCAGACAACCTTTCATTATAGGAAAGCACGAAATACTTAATTTTATAATAAGGGCAGAGAAATAAGCAACTTAATTATAATAATACATGCTAATATTATTATTCTATACTTATATAATAACTATTATATAAATATATATATGCATGAATTATATATTATAAACATACATACAAATAAATATATACTAATACATATTTGAATTTCATAGACAAATCACGAAATAAAATAATACCTATACCAAATTCGTACAATTACAAGATGACGAAGTGATAAAAAGAGCACTTGGTAATTTCCCATTTGGTAATTTCCTTTATACATAACCTCAAATCATCATCATCATCATCATCATAATATTAGCCGAAAAACGTCCACTGCTGGACAATGGACTCCCCCAAGGATTTCCATGACAACCGGTCCTGCGCTGCTCACATCCATCGGCCTCCCGCGATTTTCACCAGATCGTCCGTCCACCGCGTGGGAGGCCTGCCTACGCTACGTTTTTCGATGCGCAGTCGCCACTCTAGAATTTTACTACCCCAACGCCTATCCGTTCTACGGGCTATGTGCCTTGCCCACTGCCACTTCACAAAATATCATATCACAAAAGTATTCATTCCTACAAGTCGTTTTACAATGATCATTTCAAAACGAGACAACTGTACTACAATAAAACTTTTTAAATAAAAGTATTTTATGTTATATACAATACAATGAAACTTTTTAATTAAAAGTATTTTATATTATATACTATTATTTAAAAAGTTTCATTGTAGTTATGTTGTCATGAAACTTTTTAAATAAAAGTTTTATATTATATACTTTTATTTAAAAATAATATAATATAAAATACTTTTAAATAAAAAGTTTCATTGTAGTATTTCGTTTTGAAATGATCATTGTAAAACGACTTGTAGGACTTGTATTTTATATACTTTTATGGCTTTGGCTTCAAAAATTCAATATATTATGATTATGACAAAATTTCAATATATTTTATTTATTTCATGGTCGTAGAAAAAGTGTTGTATGCCACTGCACGTAATTAGCCATTGTAACACTCGTGCTGTCGCACTAATGTTACAATAGCTCTCATTACTCGCGCGCCATCCAGTCTCGCGCGAACTCGGTAGCGTTCGGGTGCAGAAAAGATGTCCTCCGAAAAAATCAAGTGTACTCAGTGTAATATCGTTATAAACGAGTTACTATGTTTTGTGCAGAACAAAATTACTATAATGGATGAAGAAAGTTTGATTCGTCTAGGCGTGAGTTCTTTTACGACATCGGAAATTACGGATGCAAAAAATCTTTTGTTCGAGTCAATTTCTACAACTACCCGCAATATCTCGCGGCGTAAAAACAAGGAACAAAAGGATATCGAAGATATTATTTGTGTGCTGAAGAACACGGAACCAGACGAAATTCCAATTTTCGTTGCCAGACAACTGGAGAAGTTACCACCAGTATGCTTTGATCACATTGATGTTACAGCGTTACTAAAAGATATCGTATTGTTAAAATCTGAGATGAAGACCATGAAAGAATCCTACGCTACAACCGAACAGCTGGAGATCGTGAAAGCTGAGATTAATCATATGAAATTTGCATCTTTAGTTAATGTAAACCAAAAACGGGGCGCATATTTACTAGATTGTGATCTTGATAGCGGCCCGAGTGGTATTTTAAATATTTCTACCAATACCAACATATCACCGGAGAATAGAATTGCGGAACAGTTGAATGGGCAGTCTTACTCATTCCCGCGGACACCTGATAAGCCCCCGGTCGATGCCTCAGCCCGTAGTAGTGCCGTCACCTTCGCACTCGGCGCGGGCGTGACGGACATTAGCACTGCATCCACCACCACGACCGGTGCGGCAGCGGTCCAAGCGAGTGGAGGGAGCGTGCCGGTCCGTGGCGACTTACCTGTCGCTAGTTCAATGCCTACCCAGATAAACCAGTCTGCAATAACGAGGACGCATAAGACTTTGGGCGAGGCCGGCCCACCCGCTTCCGCTTGTACCTTAGCCGAGTCTATTTCAACCTTAGCAGATTTAAATAAAAACAAAAATTTGGCGGATATAACAAAAATTGGTGAATGAAAAGAAGAAAGCCCTAATGAAGAATGGGTTCAAGTGCAAAGGAGAAGGCACAAGAACAGGTTTTCAGAATTGGAGGCGGTACGCGGTAAGGCTGCATTTAGACCCGATGATAAGTTTAAGCCCGCTAATTTAAAAATAGCCTTGTTTTTGTCAAACGTTCACAAAGAAACTGGTGAAAAAGATATATCGGAATACTTATTTTCAAAGACAAATGAAAAAGTCATTTTGCAGAAAATTAAAACCAAAACTGAAAAAGAATATAACTCATATAAAATATTGGTTTCCAATACTATGCTACACTTGTTCCTCAATGATGAGCTTTGGCCAGCTGGAATAACATGCCGACGATTCAGGCCCTACAGGGTTTCCTTGACGGACAGTGCAGAAGAGAACAGAGTCGCCTCCAAAATTACAATATGATTAACACAACTTTTGTTACATACAACTGTAAAAACATAAAGCGATCCATAGAGGGCGTACGACAGCTGTGCGGCAGTGCAGACATAGTTGCTCTACAGGAAACGTGGTTGTTGCCGGGGGACCTGCAGTACCTTGCAACCGTGCACGAGGATTTCGGCAGCGTGGGGACTTCAGCGGTCGACACGTCTGCGGGTATCCTCAAGGGCAGGCCGTTCGGTGGCGTGGCCTTGCTGTGGCGTAAATCAGTGTTTCCGATAGTGTCTGTGATACCCTGTGTGAATCCGCGTATAGTGGCCATACGGGTTACGACAAATAATAGGTCAGTGTTGGTAATAAGCGTTTATATGCCTACTGATTGTGCAGAAAACCTAACGGAATTTACGGATTGCTTGAGCGCTATCAGTGCAATAATCGAGGAAAGTGCTGTCGAGTCCGTGTTAAACTAATTAGTAATCTGTGTCCGTGTTCATACTTGGAGACTATAATGCGCACCCAGGTGAGCGATTTTGTAATGAGCTTTTAGAATTTTCTAATGAGCAGGAATGGACATGTGTGGACATTAGTAGATTGCCTTCAGATACGTTCACTTTCGTTAGTGAGGCTCACGGCTGTAAGCGGTGGCTAGACCACTGCGTCACTACCAACTCTGCCCTGCAGTGCGTCACGGATGTGTTTGTTAAGTATGACGTTTATTGGTCAGACCATCTGCCTTTAGTACTTTCGTGCAATCTCGACGTCATTCGGCAGAAAACTTTTGCGAAAGAGCCAGTGTGTAACGATATCATATGGGGCGAAAGAAATAATGATCAATGTAGCTCTTACGAAAATATGTGCAATTCAAATTTAAAGCATATTGATTTGCCTGTAGAGCTACGAGAATGTTGTGGCAAGTACTGTGATGATAGCGGTCATGCAAATGTTATAAATTGTTTATATAGAGATGTTGTAAATATTTTGAGTATGTGTGCCAAAGTATCCTATGTAATAAAACCTGTAAAGCGTAACAAACCCTTAGCCGGCTGGAACAAACATGTAAGCGAGGCTCATAGGAATGCTAGGCTAGAGTTTAAGAACTGGGTTTGCAATGGAAAACCATCTTCAGGTCCTATTTTTGAGTCTATGACTAAAGCACGAAAAATTTTCAAGGGTAAACTTAAATGGTGCCAAAATCACCAAGAACAAATCAAAATGGATTTGATAGCAAAGCACCATACAAACTTAGATTTTAAAAGCTTTTGGAAACGCACGAGTAGGTTGAATTCTAAATCTGGCATTCCTGTGAGCGTTGATAGTGTTTCAAGCTCAAAAGATATCGCACAGATTTTCAGAAACCAGTTTACTGTAAACTCGCCATTGGGACCGCCATGCCGGGAGTTCGATTCTGAAACCCGGAGTGCTGAGGTTCCCTCTGTTATACTAGCGAAAGAAATCAGGCTCGCATTAAAAAAGATGACAAAGGGAAAATCCCCGGGGCACGATGGACTCAGCGTGGAGCATCTGCGGCATGCCGGTCCTCACTTGCCGCGCGTACTCGCCCTTTTATATAACCTTTGCTTGAGCCACTCTTATCTTCCTGCCGATTTGATGCGAACCCTGGTTATACCTATAGTGAAAGATAAAAACGGTGATGTGTCGGACAGTTCAAACTACAGGCCAATTTCGCTAGCTACCATCATTGCGAAGGTACTTGACAGTGTGCTTAACTCCCATTTTACTAGGCATATCAAATTGCATGATGGCCAATTCGGTTTTCGACCTGGTCTATCAACTGAGACTGCCATTCTCAGTTTAAAGCACACGGTCAAGTACTACACAGATAGAAAAACGCCTATTTATGCCTGTTTTTTGGACTTGTCCAAGGCCTTCGACTTAGTGACGTATGATATACTTTGGAAGAAATTGAAAGAGACGACGGTGCCACCAGGGTTCGTATCCTTGCTCAGGTACTGGTACCTCAATCAGGAAAATCGGGTACGGTGGGCCGGGGAGCTGTCGGAATCGTCCAGGCTGGAATGCGGGGTGAGACAGGGTGGTTTGAGTTCACCCGTGCTCTTCAGCTTGTACGTGAATGCGCTGATCGAGCGGCTTAGCGGCATGCGTGTCGGCTGCGTTATTGACAGAGTATGTGTCAACAACATTAGCTACGCGGACGACATGGTGCTGCTGGCTCCCTCGGTCGGTGCCCTCCGGGAGCTGCTTACGGTATGCGAGTCTTACGCGGCTTCACATGGCCTTGTGTATAATTCTAAGAAGTCCGAGTACATGGTCTTCAAGGCTGGTACCAGGTGCCCATCTACCGTTCCTCCTATCTTTCTTAACGGTCTCCCTCTTAACAGGGTTTACCAATTTAAATATCTGGGACACTTGGTAACAGACGACTTGAGAGACGATGTAGATTTGGAAAGGGAACGCAGGGCGTTGTCAGTCCGGGCGAACATGCTGGCCCGCAGGTTCTCCCGATGTACAGCCGCAGTCAAAATAACGCTGTTTAAAGCGTACTGCACATCGCTGTACTCGGGGGCCCTGTGGTTCAGATACACCCAGAAGGCTTACAATGCTCTGCGAATTCAGTTTAATAACTCGTTTAGGGCTTTGTTGCGGCTGCCGCGCTTCTGCAGCGCCTCGTCGATGTTCGCGGAAGCACACACCGATGGGTTCGACGCCATCTGGCGCAAAAAATCTGCCTCGCTACTTCGCAGGTTGCGCGACAGCCCCAACACAATCCTGCGGGCATTAGCCGATAGATTCGACAGTCCACTTGTGTGGACGTTGATCAATCGGACTAAATCTCCATTAGTTATAAGTTTTATTTGTTTACTAACATACGTGGATCTTGTTGTCTGTAAAATAAATTTAAAATAAATAAATAAATAAATTACTTGGCAGTGGCATAAATAACTATTTGACTACCACCATCTTATCTAAGTCTTGCCGCCAAACATCAGTGTTAACAACATTGATGTGTTCCGGCTTGAAGATAAGATAGCCAGTTCTCCATTGCGTTGGGGAATCTAGGTAAGCCCGCTTCCATCTTTGGCATCATCGTCACTTGCCATCAGGTGAGGTGATGCCAAGGGCTTACCAATTGTGAATAAAAAAAAATTAAAAAAGGCACGTTGGGTATTCTGTGATGGGATAAACCATTGAACTTGCGACATTTTTATGTATCCGCCACCGTACCAGGAACACTCTCAGGTTTAAAACTTTGTCAAACTAGTCGTTCGCCAGGAACACTCGAAGGATCAAAACTTACAAAACTGTAAAAAGTTTTCACTTCTGTCTGAACTCCCGGAGTCGTCAAGTTTTTTGACTAAGGGATTGGTTCGAGAAATATTAAGCTATAAAGTGCAATTTTTTGTTAGAGCAAGTGTCCCCCCTACCAGCTATCTGAAAAAAATGCAATTAAAAAGAAATCTACGCTTCATGGCTAAGTAGGCTTTCTTAGTTTAGGAGTAATAGTTGGTGGCGAGATGTGTGCAGTTAGATTTGTAAAAAGTTTATAGATATTTCATACAAAATGTATATATATTTAAAAGTCTAAAACGAATTGTTTAATAATACAATTTCTAAATTTGCACATAGTTTATATATGGAGATATTTCTTTTTTTTACTACTTAATTATTTATTTATGTAATATATATTTACTGTAAATATATTTATTTACATCATTCAATTAAAATATTTAAAATATACATTTATATTTTTAATTGACTACGGAACCCTACTGTGCGCGAGTCCGACTCGCACTTGACCGATTATTTTGTCATATATTTTGATATTCGCAAGTGAATCAAAACCCTTAGGGAATTTCCCGTGAATCATGAAATTTGGCAAAAAGCCAGGTCTCACAACACAAGTAAAGAAAAAAATGTTTTACGATTACAAACCTTATATTTGCAGGAAAAGATAACTTTTTACATAGTAGTCCAATTTTAATGATTCTTTTAATAAACATGTAAATTTTGTTAAAATTGCTTAAACACTAAACTTGTTATATAAATTAATGAAAACAAAAAAACTACCTCTCCATACGTCTATGACAATGATACCTATTCACATTACTAACAAAAAACATCAACACGAGCGACAGAAATATGTTTTTTTTCAGTTCAGACTCCTTAGCGCGAGTACGAGTCACGCTTGGCCGGTTTTCACTATTTGTTATTTTATTTCAGGACTAGCTGTTTCCCGCGGCTTCACCCGCGTGGACCACGTTTCTATGAATTTTCGAGGGTGCGCAGTGCGCGAGCCGCAAGCGGCTCGCGAGTGTGGTGAAAAGTAGCCTATGTCTTAATTCAGGTCCTAATCTGTCTACCTACCAAATTTCAGCCAAATCCGTTCAGTAGTTTTTGCAGGAAAGCGTAACAGACAGACAGAGTTACTTTCGCATTTATAATATTAATAGTAGGGATTATAACAATAATCAAATCAAGCTTCACGCTTGTTTTTAACTTTTTTAAATTGTTATTATTGTTGTTATAGCGGCAATAGCAATACACATTCTGTAAAAGTTTCAACTATCCTATTACAGTTCATGAAATACATCTAGCTGATATATAGATGGACAAACAGACAGACAGTCAGCAAGCCTAAGTAATAGAAGCTATTACGGTTTACGGAGACCCTAAAAATAGCAAAATTGTACTTTTTGCGATTGAAGCCATTTTTGATGTGTCACATCTTTGCTCTCGCTTTCCTGCAATTTGTGGGAGTGACTTCGTGAAATGGGACGGAAATGTGTAACAGGAAATGCGAACGTTTTTTAATTCTCGAAAACTAAGGTTGTCATAGCCATGCCGCCTAGTGTGATGGCAAAGGCAAAGATGACATACTACTATTCGAAGGGTCGGCCCGTGAATGTACGACCCGATAATTAATTAATTTCATAAGTATTTTGTCACATGTTACACATCATATGCGAGTACTGTAGGTCTCGTTTTTTTTACGTGTTCAGCGTGCTTAATTATTCACCTAGCCTTCTACTTTATTGCCACTTACTGATAGTAAAAAAAATCTTGCAACATTAATTTTTCGCCCTCCATACGTTTCTCCATCGTTTTTATTATCTCCCCCTAAATTCTGAACACGTATGAAAGATAAACCCCCATGAGAAATTACTGCAAAACATCCCATTGTTTCCTCCTATCTATCTAGTTTTGATGAATTAGGGTCATATATTACAAAATCACTATCTATGGCGGCCCGAAGCACAATGCGGTCCTTTTTGCACACCATAGCCTCAAATGCAGGATCAGATAAATCAGGTCGTAACCACTGTAATGGCACACCCCGGATACAAACGGTTGTGAAATGGCATTTCTAAAAACAAATGACGGAACAAACAAAATCACGTCAAATTCCCTGACATTATGACATTTATAGATTCCTTGTCACCAAACACACATACATAATATTGGGAATAAATTAAATAAAAAAAAATAAAAGGAGAAAAATAACAAAATAACAGTACCTAATATTACAAGTAGAGAAAAACTATCAAAGTATGATGTGTGTGTGTGTTTGTGTGTGTGGTGCAAGAATCACGGACCGCGCTCAGCATATACTGCGTGCGGCTTATGCTGCAACACAGCGCTGGTTTTCAGCGTTTTTCGAAAACTAAACCACACCCTGGACACTTCATACAACGGGCCAGAAATGACATTTCAAAAAACAAATCACGGAACAAACGAAATGGCGGCGAAATCGTATACGTTAGACAACCAAACTGTAACCAATCTGAATCAACCTGGGTAACGAGGGGGTGAGGTCGCAATCTAGAGAGCGGCAGGGAGTTTCCATACTGTATGTTAGTACTAATATATATACTTTGGTAATCGTTAGGTCCATTAGCTTCACATCAGGAGGTAACGGGTTCGATTTCCGGCGAAGTTTAACTTTGTGTGACTCGGTTTGGTTGGTGGAAGGGCATTTTCCAAGCCTGCCTGTACAGCTACCACCATCTTTTCGAACTCTTGCCGCTAAGCATCAATAGCCAGTAGCGAGTTCCCCATTACGTTGGGGAATCTTCGTAAGCGCGCCTCCATCTTCGGTATCATTGTCACTTACCATCAGGTGAGATGATGTAAAGGGCTTAACAATAGTGGATAAATTGAATTAAATTAAATATAGTTTCTTCGTGTGCGTGTGCAGGTATCCTCACTATGTTTTCCTTTACCGTAAGAGCGCCGGATAAACGTACACATTAAATTAAGTTGGTACGTGGTAGGATTCAAACCACGACCTCCCGAACAGGAGGTAGCGGCAGTTGCCATTACGCCACCGAAGAAACTCGAAGGTTGTGTGTGAAGACGACCAACCCGCACTGGGCCCGCGTGGTCGACTAAGGCCCGATCGCCCTAATTCAGGGTAGGCTCGAGCCCCTCGGTGGGGACGTATATGAGCTGAAATGAGTAAATATAGTTTATTTTCTTCAAAGGTATTACAGATTACATGGCTGAGACCTCCTTTTAGGGACGGAAGTACCTGTGTTAGAAGATTTCGCTCCTCCGTAACTTAAGCTATGGTATAATAAAGGTAAAAACAAAACATTAAGTTAATACAAGATAACTAAATTAAAAATTAAAGGAATTTAATTAAATAATAAAAAATAAATATATAAAGTGTTGTCCAAATATATTTTTTTCAATAAATAAACTAGCTGTTTTTTTAAAATGTAAGAACCTTACCTAGGTGCTGGCTAGTTTGGTGCGAGAAACGCACAGTCCACAGATAAGATAATCCGATTACCTCCCTAGTAACAAACAGCTAATACATTTAGTTAATAAAATAAACGAATGAAGTGCCGAGCGTGCGTAAAATTGGAGAATATTGTCGGCCTTTATAGCCCGATATGATATATACAGGGATGTACCATCAAAAATTCTGGTGATGACTAAGCCTCCGAGGTCCGTCCGTATGTCTTTCCGTCTGTCTGTCAGCGGGCTGTACATCATGAACCGTAATAAGCAGACGGTTAAAATTGTCATGGTGTGATTTTCTATTGCCGCCATTAAAAGTAAGAGGGGTTGCATACATAGCCCCATGCAATTTTATGTTTTTTATTTTATTTTGCTTCAACGTAAAAGCTGTAACACATACAAGCTTGAAATTTGGTGTAATTATTCAATTACATTACAGTGTTGCGAGTTTTTCCCCATCTCAAAAATGCCCAACGTAAGTTTTGACCCTGCGAGTGTTCCTGGTACGGTGTCAAGTAATTACAGTGTCGCGAGTTCAATGGTTTTTTCCCCATCTCAAAAATTTCCAACGTAAGTTTTGAACAGTGTTCCTGGTACGGTCTCGATTACATTACAGTGTCGCGAGTTCAATGGTTTTTTTCCATCTCAAAAATGCCCAATGAAAGTTTTGAACAGTGTTCCTGGTACGGTCTCGGCTTCATTACAGTGTCGCGAGTTCCATGATTTTTTCCCATCTCAAAAATGCCCAACGTAAGTTTGGAACAGTGTTCCTGGTACGGTCTCGGTTAAATTACAGTGACGCGAGTTCAATGGTTTTTCCCATCTCAAAAATGCCCAACGCGCCTAATAAAGTTTTCACTTCAAAAATTCTGTCGCTCGCGTTGATGTCTTGTGTGACATGTGATAGGTATACCATGAGGTATGGTGGTACGAAACTCTCGGAGCGCTATTACGACTACCAGTTGGCCGGATTTTTGTAAATACATAAGACAAATTAATGAAACCCTATGATGACATACGGAACTGAGACATGGTCGCTTACTATGAGCCTCATAAGAAGGCTCACGGTCACTCAAAGGGCAATGGAGCGTGCTATGCTCGGAGTTTCTCTGCGTGATCGAATCAGAAACGAGGAGATCCGTAGGAGAACCAAAGTAACCGACATAGCTCTCAGAATTGATAAACTTAAGTGGCAGTGGGTGGGGCATATTTCTCGTAGAACAGATGGCCGTTGGGGCAGTAAAGTTCTCAAGTGGCGACCACGCACCGGAAAACGTAGTATAAGCAGGCCTCCCACTCGGTGGACCGATGGCCTGGTGAAGGTCGCGGGAAGCCGCTGGATGCGGGCAGCGCAGAACCGGTCGTCGTGGAAATCCTTGGGGAGGCCTATGCCCAGCAGTGGACGCCCTTCGGCTGATATGATGATGATGATAACGGAACCCTATATGTGCAAGCCAGACTCGTCTTGGACGGTTTTTAATAAAACATTATTTTGCTAATGTAACTAAGCAATTTTCTTCCTGTAAACAAATAATGGTGAAGGTCGTTAAAATAATATTGGATTGGAAGATGAAAGAAGGCTATTACGGGTATTTTTAAAAACGGTTAATTGAGTAGATAAGTACAATTACCTACTATTTTTCGTTAAAAAGAAAACTGGGTATTTTATTTTCGTTATTAAAATAACGACTTGTCGGCTCGGCCGAGCGAACGATGTACGTGTGGTTTACTTGTGTAAAGGTGGAACACTAACGACAATGGGGTGGAACCGCTCTCCGCACCTGGATGTCCGATGATGAAATGGAGAGGGGGAATGAGATCATGAAGCTCCAGGACACATTCTCCGAAGTGAATCCTGTGGAACACCGATAAACAGGCGACTTTGTGGATATGCTCGAGGCTTTGGAGCCTATTTGATACAAGTTCTTCGCCGCCAATGAGTCTCCTAGCGCGTCGGTCGATAGAATCCAAGGTATATAGCTGGTAACGAGCCGATGCGTCCGACAAGTGAGAGCAGTACTCCATACAGGTAATTACTACTAGCGCAATCTAGTGGTGTTTTAGTGAAACTTCTTTTTTTTAAATAAAAAATTTAGTGCATTTGGCTGAACCCCACCTGATGGTAACTGCCGATGCAGTCGAGGATATAACAAGCAAGCTCAATTTAAATAAAAACTTTAGTGCGTTTGGCTGCACCTCACCTGATGGTAAGTGCCGATGCAGCCGAGGATGTAACACGCAAGCTCAAAAAGTGCCTATTCACTCTCGTCTTGAAGATTCCTAAATTATACGAATCGGGGAATACCGACGCCGGCAGGGAGTTCCACTGCTTGCCCGTTCGCATAATGAACGAAAAAGCAAAACGCTTTGTGCGTAAAGGTGGAACATCAACGACAAAGAGTACTAATATATATACTGTGACAAAGGGGTGGAATCCCCCTCCGCACCTGGACGTTCGATGATGAAATGAAGAGGGGGAATGAGATCGTGAAGCTTCAGGACACACTGTCCGAAATTAAACCTGTAGAACACCGATAGACTATTTTCTATTATGACTAGAACTTTATTCCGGTGAACGTATTACATTGAGTTTACCACTTTTTTTTCAATTGATAGGATTCTTATAGGTTTTCCTGTAATCTACAAGCCATGAAATATATATTGTGAACACCTCCATCTACCCTCACTTCATTTTGTGAAGGGTTAGGGTCACGACACACTAACACTATCACGTCAAGTTCCGCTTTCAATTTGTCATCTACACTAATATTATAAAGAGGAAAGATTTGATTGTTTGTTTATTTGTTTGTCCTGAATAGGCTCCGAAACTACTGGTTCGATTTGAAAAATTCTTTCACCGTTGGGAAGCTACACTATTCGCGGATGCTATAGGCTATATTATATTTTCAAAAAATTAGGGATCCTTTCTAAAACTTAAGGTGTAAAAAATGACCTAAAAATGCCTGCAATATCTACAAAAAGTAGTGTAGTGTAGTGGTAGTGGTAATGGTAGTTGTAATGTAGTGGTAGTATAGTGGTAGTAGTAGTAGTAGTGATAGTTTTAGTGGTAGTGTATTGGTAATGTTAGTGGTAGTGGTAGTGGTAGTGTAGTGGTAGTGGTAATGGTAGTGGTAAAGTAGTGGTAGTAGTAGTGGTAGTGGTAGTTTTGTGGTAGTGGTAGTGTTATGGTAGTGGTAGTGTAGTGGTAGTGGTAATAGTAGTAGTAGTGGTAGTGTAGTGTTAGTGGTAATGGTAGTGGTAGTGATAGTGATAATGGCAGTGGTAGTGTAGTGGTAGTGGTGCTGGTAGTGGTAGTGGTGCTGGTAGTGGTACTGGTAGTGGTGGTGGTAGTGGTAATGGCAGTGGTAGTGGTAATGGTAGTGGTAGTGTAGTGGTAGTGCTAGTACAGTGGTAGTGTAGTGTTAGTGATAATGGTAGTGGAAGTGGTAGTTGTAGTATAGTGGTATTGGTAGTGGCAGTGTAGTGGTAGTAGTAATGGTATTTTTAGTGGTAGTGGTAGTGTAGTGGTAATGGTAGTGGAAGTGTAGTGGTAGTGTTGTGGTAGTGTGGCGGTAGCGGGTAGCAGTAGTGAAGTGTACTGTAGTGTAGTGTGAGGCGGTACGAAGTTCGCCGGGATAGCTAGTAATGAATAATCGTGAAAGTATAAAGTGTTTTAGACTAAAAAGGTTCTTTTCATTTCTTTTCTTTTTTTCGCCTTTTTTTATAAATATTTTTTTTTTACTAATGGACTTTTTCACAAGATTTATTAACATTTGTAGTCAAGAATTTAATACTTTTCATATAAAAAATTGGTGACGTGGTATAGGTAAGTCCCTTTAGGTAGGAATATGTTGGTGAGACGATTTTTGTCTTGGTGGAGTAATGAATTGGGCAGGAATACTGGACAGTATTCATCTAAAATGGATACGCAGGTTTAAAAATCAGTACCTACTAGTGGTGCGCCTTCGGAGTTGCTTATTTTACAGAGAGACTCAGTGTGAAGTCCGCTTAAGCACAATTTTCGGTAAACTCGGTAATAATTTTCCTTAAAATTTAGAGCAGACACTTTTTCACAGTTAGGACATTTTTATTACTTGAAGGTTGAATAATTATATTCTCTCAACATAGAAGAGAATACTAATCCTTCAAGCGAATGCTGGTTACATTGTATCCTTACTAATATTATAATGTGAAAATGTGTTTGTTTGCTTGTTACCATTTCACGCGACTTCAACACCTCGACCAATCTTGATGAAATTTGGCATATAGGTAGCCTGTGTCACTAGAAATAACATTGGCTACTTTTTATCCCGTGAAAATAACATAGTCCGATGCAGTTCCTGAAGGAACTGAAAAAATACTCTTTTTTTGGTTAATATCTTTAACATCGCAACGGAGCAATGGATTTTTGTGAATTTTTGCACAGATAGTTGAGGGGGTGAAAAATGACATAATAAACTAATTAGCATATCCTGACATAATTCAAACTCATTTCCACGCTCGCGCACGTCGGCGTCGCAACGAAGCAACGTATTGAAGTGATTTTTCGTATAGAATTGGTTGAGGAGGTGTAGGAAGTGGTTTAGACTACTAATCAGAATAGCTTGGCATAGTTTCTGAGGGATCTGGAGAAAACTTACGTCCACGTTCGTGAGCCACTTGCGGCTTGCGCACCACTCACCCTCAATGAAAGTCATAAAAACGATGTCCACGTGGGCAAAGCCGCGGGAAAAAGCTAGTTAGTCATTTTTTTTGCTATTTATTTATATACACTTATATACACCAAAACAATTTTGTAATATTAATACGTAGAGATACTATAATAAAGTGTACAGTAGGCGGTCTTATTGCTAAAAGCAATCTCTTCCAGACAACCTTTAGTTACAGGAGAGCACGAAATACTTAATTTTACAAAAGGGCAGAGAAATAAGCAACTTAATTAACTAATTAAAAAACAATACATGCTAATTTTATTATTCAATACATATTGTAACAATTATATAACTATATATATTTATATATATACACATATATGTACATGTATTCTATACATACAAATAAATATATACTAATACATATTTAAATTTCATAGATAAATTACGAAAAAATAATAATACCTATACCAAATTCGAACAATTACAAAATGGCGAAGCGACAAAAAGAACACGGAAGGGAGGAACAGAATTACAGAGACAGAAAGTAGAGTTTCACTTGAGTTTTAAAGATATGAAGTGACGGAGAGCGTTGTATAGGATCTGGAAGGGAATTCCACAAGTAAAAATTAAAAATGTTAAAAATTGGCTTAGGACCTGTTAACTGAGGCATCTACTTATCGTTTTGAACAACTTTCTCCAAGAAACCCACAGTCCATTCAAAAAAAACCGGCTAAGTGCGAGTCAGCCTAGCACTCCCGAGACCACCACACCTCTCTCTACAACTACATAGTAATAATGACAATGATACATATTCACATTACAAACAAAAGACATCAACGCGAGCAAAAAAAATATGCTTTTTTAGAGTTCCATACCCAAAGGACCGACGGACGGACAGCGGAGGCTTAGTAATAGGGTTCCTGTTCGTCTGGCCGTCTGTCACCAGGCTGTATTTCATGAATCGTGATAGCTAGACAGCTGAAATTGTCACAGATGATGTATTTCTGTTGCCTCTATAACAACAAATATAAATTAGAGAAAGTGAAAGTCTCCATACAAAAAACGTGGCTTTTTTTTAAACGTGACGAAATAAGCGAAATCTGTTATGATGGTTTTTGTAACATGAAACTGGCGCCATCTTGTATGGTACGAGACCGTATGTGTGCGGTTCTGATATGACTCGCACTAAGCCGGATTTTGGTCATTCAGTTTGGACTCCTTAGCGCGAGTGCGACTCACACTTGGCCGATTTTAAGTTTGTTTGTTTGTTTGTAAACTCTTTATTGTACAAAATATACACTTAAAATAATGCATAAAAAAACCTTAAGTACAAAGGCGGACTTATCCCTTAGAGGGATCTCTTCCAGTCAACCTTTGCAATATTAAACAGAGGACTTAGTAGGACAAAGAAACACGTAATTACGTACAAGCTAGTTAAAAAAAACATCAATACAACTAATATTACATTTAAACCTACGTAGCCTAATTTAATAAAATAAATGTAACATAAATAAATATGATACATAATATATAATATATACATAATATATATTTAAGTTTTTATTGTTTTACTTTAGTGTTAGTACTTACTATAATCACACCAAGTTTCATGCTTGTATGTACATAGTAATATTACTGTTTTTACGATAGGCTAAATCAAAAATACAGTGTAAACTCTATATAGCGACACTCAAGGGACCGGGCATATTGTGACGTTATTGAGAGTTTTCGTTATACAGAGAGACATTCGCGTCAAAGTAAACCATCTGAAGCCAGAAAATTTTGACGTTTCAAAGAGTGAGTCGTTATATCGAGTGACTTTTTACAGAGTTTACACTGTACTTCTAAACGCGTATAAAAACACGTTTGTTAGTATGGAGACCCGCCTTATTATTATAATTTTTTAATAGTTGTATTTGTTGTTATAGCGGCAACTGAAATACATATTCTGTGAAAATTTTATTTCACGATGTCATGTCATTTCACGACCGTTCTATGCAAGTGTCCGGAGTGTGCCAATACCACAGAATAAAACATTTTTTTTTCTTATCTGTGGCCAATACCCAAATTTCACACTTAAGGCGCAATGGTACTTAAAAATGTGTCTTTGTATTTTTCTTTACGTGTAAAGAGGGAAGAAAATAACCACACTTTTGCACTTTTTCAATTTTTTCGTTTTTATTTTCATCATATTTATCTTAAATAAAAAAATCGGTTGTCTGTAATGTCAGTTTACTGACGATAGTTGAACGTGACAACGTCATAAGAAAATAGTGATGGAATGGTTTCATAATATCGAAAGAATCATTACATTTATCGCCGCAATTATCGTAGCTATAAACAATTGACACCACATTCACTTTTCACTGCACTTCATACTTGACGAAAACATGTAAATGTATTAATGTATAGCACCTGTCCACGCGGACGCATCGCTCACTCAAGTAGGAGAGAGACAGATGTCGAACGCTGCCGAACGCGGAGGCCGATTGTGCCTCTTTGTCGCTCATTGCGCGCTCTCGCTTGCACTTCAAGCCTTAAATGGAACGCCTCAAAGCGAGGTAACGCCGCATGAGTCATGTTTTTTCGTGCGTGCAGCTGGCTCCATCGAATTATAAGACGTTATCACGTCAAAATCCATTCGATGTTTTCCCTTCAGTCACCTATGAACTTTATTTCAGTAAATAAATCATATTATCAAATTACTTATTTTAAGAATAAAACCGAAAACAGACGATAAAATGACTCGAAAAGAGGTACCATTGCGAAATTAATCTACCGAGCCAATTAAATCGTGTTTCCAGTCGATATAGTCCCTGGTAACTATTCTCAATAATACCAGTATGTTTTCCTAGAATTTAAATTTACTATTAACTACTTCAAAAATGAATTCTAAAAACCTGTTGAAGTGGATTTTTAGGTACCACGGGGCCTTAAATCATTACTGATACACTAAATTCTTTCAGAGTAATCGCCACATTACACTTTCGCCACAGTATTACGGGCCATATTGTAATTCTGTGCTTTCGCTTAGTAAGGTACACCTACCGGAGCTTGGAGCGAGCGAAAAAACATTTTCAATGCTCATCGGTACGTTAGCCGTCCGAAATCGAACCCGGGACTCTGGTCAGGAGAACCTTATCTTTACCGTTAAGCCACTGGCGATTTGAAGCGCTAAACCACATCCTGGACACTTCATACAACGGGCCAGAAATGACACTTCAAAAAACGAATCACGGAACAAACAAAATGGCGGCTAAATCCTATACGTTAGGCAACCAAACTATAACCAGTATGTATCATTCTGGACATAGATGTACTTACCTGACATCGATGATTCTTGATCGAAAGATCTCCTCTGAAAGATCGAAGATGGATACTGACACACGGCACCCTATGCATAGCCACAACCCAGTGCAACAGCGGCTGAAAAGCCGAAAAAGTTTTATAAAGTGTGTCTATCCTTTATCAGTAGAACCCAAGAAAGCGAGGTGTAACCTTTGGCAGGACAAAGTAAGCTTACCAACACCCTTTGTCCCGATGATTCTGGATGACGAGGGGGTGAGGTAGCAACCTAGAGAGCGGCAGGGAGTGTCCATACTTTATGTTAGTACTAACATACATATATACTTTGGCAAAACTATGTACTGAAATTGTATTGAAATATCTTTTAATAGGTGGCAATAACGTTTGATCTAAAATCCTTCGTTTCATTTCGATGTAAAGCTTTGGCCTCATTTCAAACAATATTGTTACTTTATCTCCCTCGAGGCTGCGGCATCTATTCTTCTCGCTCATACGTTATCGGCTGTCGCGATGTGAGTGATAAACGACTTTTGAGATGCTTTGATCGTTAGCGAGATACCGTTTGTTCGGCAGGGCGCACGCAGTCAAGTAGCTACTTAAGGCGAGGCACCGGTGAAGAAGCGGAGAAACCCTTTTGCTAGATCAATTTTTTTGGGTAATTACTACTAAATATCGGTCTTGCAAAAAATATTGGACGTACTTAAGTATATTGTCTGAGTAATGTGCTAATATGTTACACGATAGTGTGTACTTTACTCCATCATAAAAAACCCAAAAAAACAGGTCTAAAACGTTTAAAAAAAGTCTTAAAAGAATTGTTTATTAATAATATTTCTAAATTTGCACATAGTTTTTATATGGAGATATTTCTTTTTAAGTACTGCAGACAGTTAGGCGACAGAAAGCGTCGGTGGCTCAACCGGTAACGACTCGGTCCATCTAACCAGAGGTACCGGGTTCAAATCTGGACGGCCAATGTACCAATGAGTTTTTCAAAAACTTACGTACATATACTTACCGATTGCTTTAACGGTGAAGGAAAACATCGTGAGGAAACCTGCATACGCCTGCGACGAAACTCGAAGGTTGTGTGTGAAGTCGACCAACCCGCACTGGGCCCGCGTGGTCGACTAAGGCCTAATCGCCCTGATTCAGGGTAGGCTCGAGCCCCTCGGTGGGGACGTATATGAGCTGATATAATAATAATATTAAGTACTACAGAGAATCTGCTAAATTTTAGTTTTTAAATTGAAGTCTTAAGAGAAATAACAACGTTAAACATTGAAAAAGTGTTATAGTGTGGTTATTGTCTTGACTTTTTACACGTGAAGGAAAAAACAGAGACAACTGTTTTACAAATGCCTCGCCTTAATTACAGATTTTATTAATAACTAGCTGTCCCGGCGAACTTCGTTCCACCTTACACTACACTAAACTACACTACACTACACTAAACTACACTACCCTACCCTACACTACTCTACCCTGCCCTACGCTACCCTACCCTATCCTACACTACCCTACACTACCCTAACCTGCACTACACTACCCTACCCTACACTACACTACCCTACCCTACACTAAACTACCCTACCCTACCCTAAAACCAATAATTTTTTTGACTGATAATATTTTTTTTTTGATGAATATCATATTTTAATACTTATTATCCTATTCCGGACGAAGACAAATGCAAAAACACAAAAATCATAAAAATTGGTTCAGCCGTTCTTGAGATATATATGGTGTAACTAACACGACTTTCTTTTATATATATATATATATATATAATAAAATATATATAGATATTGCGCACTCTAATAAAGAATTATATTTTAAACCCCGTCAAAACTTAGCTATGGTTTATTACATGAAACTTAACAAATTTCCAATTTTCAAGCGCCTTAAAACTTAATTATGACTATTTACTTGAAATTGAAGAACTTTTCACATTTTAACCCCCACCATAACCTAACTATGGCTTATTACATGAAACTTAGCTTCTTTCCAATTTTCAACCCCCCCAAAACTTAATTATGACTCTTTACGTGAAACTGAGGAACTTTCCACATTTTAACCCCCACCATAACCTAACTATGGCTTATTACATGAAACTTAGCAACTTTCCAATTTTCAACCCCCCCAAAACTTTTCAAATTTTAACCCCCACTAAAACTATGACTGTTTAAATAAAACTGAACATTTTATCATATTTTACAACCCCACCAAAACTTAACTATAGCTGTTTAAATGAGTACTATTCCCTATTTTTGACCTCCACCAAAAACTAACTATAGCTGTATACAATAAAGTAAGCAACTAGACCTATTTGAAACTCCCACCAAAACATAACTATGTTGTATTTTAAACGTCCACCAAAAATTAACTATGCTTGTTTACATATAAGTGAGTTACTTGTAATTTAAGTTTAAAAATTAACTTTGACTGTTTTCATTAAAATGAGCAACTTTTTCTATTTTAAACCCCACAAAAACTAAATATGGCTATTTACGTGAAACTAAGCAACTTGCTATACTTTAATTAAACTCTACCAAAACTTTACTAATTAATTATGGCTGTTGACAAAAAACTGAGCACTTTTCCCTATTTTAGACCCCCACCAAAACTTAAACAATTATTGCTGTTGAAATGAAACTGAGCATTTTTCCCTATTTTAAATCCCCACCAAAACTTAAACAATAATGGATGTTAACATGAAACTGAGCACTTTTCCCTATATTAATCCCCCCACCAAAACTTAACTAATTATGGCTGTTGACGTAAGACTGAGCACTTTTCCATATTTTAGACCCCCACCAAAACTTAAACAATTATTGCTGTTGACATGAAACTGAGCATTTTTCCCTATTTTAAACCCCCACCAAAACTTAAACAATTATGGCTGTTAACATGAAACTGAGCACTTTTCCCTATATTAATCCCCCCACCAAAACTTAACTAATTATGGCTGTTGACGTAAGACTGAGCACTTTTCCATATTTTAGACCCCCACCAAAACTTAAACAATTATTGCTGTTGACATGAAACTGAGCATTTTTCCCTATTTTAAACCCCCACCAAAACTTAAACAATTATGGCTGTTAACATGAAACTGAGCACTTTTCCCTATATTAATCCCCCCACCAAAACTTAACTAATTATGGCTGTTGACGTAAGACTGAGCACTTTTCCATATTTTAGACCCCCACCAAAACTTAAACAATTATTGCTGTTGACATGAAACTGAGCATTTTTCCCTATTTTAAACCCCCACCAAAACTTAAACAATTATGGCTGTTAACATGAAACTGAGCACTTTTCCCTATATTAATCCCCCCACCAAAACTTAACTAATTATGGCTGTTGACGTAAGACTGAGCACTTTTCCATATTTTAGACCCCCACCAAAACTTAAACAATTATTGCTGTTGACATGAAACTGAGCATTTTTCCCTATTTTAAACCCCCACCAAAACTTAAACAATTATGGCTGTTAACATGAAACTGAGCACTTTTCCCTATATTAATCCCCCCACCAAAACTTAACTAATTATGGCTGTTGACGTAAGACTGAGCACTTTTCCATATTTTAGACCCCCACCAAAACTTAAACAATTATTGCTGTTGACATGAAACTGAGCATTTTTCCCTATTTTAAACACCCACCAAAACTTAAACAATTATGGCTGTTAACATGAAACTGAGCACTTTTCCCTATATTAATCCCCCCACCAAAACTTAACTAATTATGGCTGTTGACGTAAGACTGAGCACTTTTCCATATTTTTAACCCCCACCAAAACTTACATGAGACTTACATGAGACTGAGTAGGTTTCCCCAAGGACAATTCTAAGAGCAAAAAAATCTAACCACACCGGTGCCGACAGTGAAGCGAGTGTTCCTGGTAAGGTGTCGGTGACGTTGTCGGTGTCGGTGTTGCGAGTTCAATGGTTTTTTCCCATCTCAAAAAATTCCCAACGCGCCTTAAGAAGTTTTCACTTTGAAAATTCGGACCTTCCATACAAAGATCTATCGGTTTGTGTCCCTTGCATCTTTTAGTTAGTTGAAATCGCGTGTGCAAGTACGATGCACTAATTGGTCCGTTTTCCATCATCATCATCATCATCATATCAGCCGAAGGACGTCCACTACTGGACATAGGCCGTCCCCAAGGATTTCCACTACGACCGGTTCTGCGCTACCCACAGTGCGGTCCACCGAGTGGGAGGCCTACCTGCGCTACGTTTTCCAGTGCGCGGTCGCCACTCGAGAACTTTGCGTCGCCCACTGCCACTTAAGTTTAGCAATTCTGAGAGCGTTGTCGGTTACTTTGGTTCTCCTACGGATCTCCTCGTTCCTGATTCGATCACGCAGAGAAACTCCGAGCATAGCACGCTCCATTGCCCTTTGGGTGACCTTGAGCCTTCTTATGAGGCCCATAGTAAGCAACCATGTCTCAGTTCCGTATGTCATCACTAGCAACACACACGGGTCAGTTTTTATTACATTTTATTGTTTTATGTAAGTGTTGGCACTATAATCAAACGAGGTTCGACACTTGTATTTGTATTTACGATTGAAAAAAAAGGCTTAAAAAACTTGTTTCTTCTGGGTTTTTAAGGGACCTTTCCTTAATTAGGGTTCCGTAGCCAAAGGGAGAAAACGGGACCCTATTACTAAGACTTCGCTGTCTAAGTCTGCCCTTCTGTCACCAGGCTCTATTTCATAAACCGTGATAGCTAGACAGTTTAAATTTTCACAGATGAAGTATTTCTGATGTCGCTATAACAACAAATACAAAAAAAATAGAAAAATAAAAAAAAACCCATTAAAAATGTGTTTTTTTTAAACATGAAGAAACTAGCGCCATCTAGTATGACGGTACGGAACCCCATGTGTGCGGTTCTGACTCGCACTTGGCCGGTTTTTCTTAATACTTGTTACGAAATGCGCCATAGTAACATATATTAACAAAAAAATCAAGATTTTTAATACTTGTTACGAAATGCGCCATAATAATTACATGTTACGAAATGCGCCATAATAATTACATGTTACGAAATGCGCCATAATAATTACATGTTACGAAATGCGCCATAATAATTACATGTTACGAAATGCGCCATAATAATTACATGTTACGAAATGCGCCATAATAATTACATGTTACGAAATGCGCCATAATAACACATATTAACAAAAAAATCAAGTTTTTTACAACTTGTTACGAAATGCGCCATAATAATTACATGTTACGAAATGCGCCATAATAACACATATTAACAAAAAAATCAAGTTTTTTACTACTTGTTACGAAATGCGCCATACTAATACATATTACGAGTAAGTAAAAATTTCAATAAGCTACTCGCACCTGTTACGGTTCAAAATATACAGCCGTTTGAAGGTAGGAAGAACGGACAGACGGACTACGCTCGCTTAGAGTAATAGGGTCCCGTTGGTACCCTTGGGGTAAGGAACCCTAAAAAGATACCTACAAGCATGACTCCATCTCAATTTCAATGATTTATCACACCCAGGCCTGTCCCTGTTGGGAACAAGTAAAATATATGATTGCCGCCATAAAAAACGGATTTTGTCACCATTTTTTTCAGCAGAACGAATTACTGTGAGATTATGTGAATTGGCGCTTGAATGAAATAAAAAAGATTTTGTTCTGCACGAAAATATTGTATTACTTACGTATACAGAGTGACTGTGTATGTTTTCGAGTGGCGAATGCTCACTGGAAGATGTAGCGTAGGCAGACCGACTCGGTGGACGGACGACTTGGTGAAGGTTTAACCACCTCCGTGGCGTAATGGTTACGGCCATTAGCGTCACATCAGGAGGTCGCGGGTTGAGTAGTCAAAAAGGAATCTAAAACGAACTTTTATATGTTTTTACTCAACTGTTCAAGAATGAAGCCTTTAATCTAAACGATTTGATGGACTTCGGAGACCGAGGTGTTGTTAGATTCGCCTTGATCTCCTGAGTGAAATAAGATACGTTTTATGCTGTTAACTTTTAATCCTTTGTTATATTGGGTGTTAAATCTTATATATAAAATTCTTGTGTCACAATGTTCGTTTCCGTACTCCTCCGAAACGGCTTGACCGATTCTCATGAAATTTTGTGAGCATATTGAGTAGGTCTGAGAATCGGCCAACATCTATTTTATTTTAGGGTAGGGTAGTGTAGGGTAGGGTAGGGTAGGGTAGTGTAGTGTAGGGTAGTGTAGTGTAGGGTAGTGTAGGGTAGGGTGGTGTAGTGTATGTAGGGTAGGGTAGGGTAGTGTAGGGTAGGGTAGGGTAGTGTAGTGTAGGGTAGTGTAGGGTAGGGTAGTGTAGTGTAGTGTATGTAGGGTAGGGTAGTGTAGGTTAGGGTAGTGTAGGTTAGGGTAGTGTAGGGTAGTGTAGTGTAGTGTAGTGTAGGGTAGGGTAGGGTAGGGTAGTGTAGTGTAGTGTAGGGTAGGGTAGGGTAGGGCAGTGGTATGTAATGTAAGGCGGTACGTAGTTCGCCGGGACAGCTAGTATCTATATAATATATATATGAAATATATATATATATATATATGAAGATGATGCCGAAGTTAAAAGCGGGCTTACCAAGATTCCCCAACGCAATGGAGACTGGCTATCTTATCTTCAAGCTGGAGCACATCAATGTTGTTAACACTGTTTTTTGGCGGCAAGACTTAGATAAGATGGTGGTAGCTAGCCAGGCGGGCTTAGAAATGCCCTACCACCAACCAAACCGAGTCTTACAAGTTGACCCCACCGGGAATCGAACCCGCGGCCTTCTGGTGTGAAGCGAATGGACTAACCATTACGCCACGGAGGCGGTTAAAATAAAATGTAAGTGTTTAAACGTATATAAGTATTTATATCAGTCTCTTGTTTCCATAACACAAGGAATCTTACTTTGGGGCCAGATGACCATGTGTGATTGGTCCCAGAATATTTATTTCTTTATTTATATTAGTGAAGTTATTAGAAGTGAGGCACTTACTACTAACGTTTTCTTTCTTAGCTGCCAGACCACCGTAAATTTAAGTGACAATGCCTTTTGTTTGATGCCAAACATCAATCAATGAGCAAGTTGTGCCTACGGGCTACGATGTGTTCAATAATTTATCTACCCAAGCCAGATAAAAAACAATATAGTAAATATAATTTATTTTAAATTTCAATGTAGAATTATTTATTTATTTATTTTATTTCCTTAATGAAACCTACAGCAGCATACAATTTTATTATTTGAATTTTAAATACAATTTTACAGGCTAAAAGAGAATTTTAATTATATTTTATTTTTTATATTTTTAATGCATATCTCCTCCAAGCTCAGTAACTTAGTCCACTCTTCTTGTAACGATTTGAGCCTATAGAAAAAAAATACTTTGGTTGCTCAACGAACCATAGACTGGCCACAGCTGCCTTGACTTCCTTGACTTCTTCATCACTGGAAAATAGCTCCTCTGGGTGAATTTTTTTCAGGTTTCGGAATAGAAAAAAAAGTGCTTTAAAGTAGATGGTTGAGCCGCTAAAACCCACAGGAAAATATAGGGTCTTAAAAAAGGTTAACACTCAAACTGGGGCTTCTACTAATAAAACTCAACCTCCGTGGCTTAATAGTTAAGTCCTGAGGAATGAGGTCGCGGGTTCGATTCCCGGCGGAGTCTAACTTTGTAACACTCGGTTTGGTTGGTGGTAGGGAGTTTTCTAAGCCCGCCTGGCTAGCTACCACCATCTTATCTAAGTCTTGCCGCCAAACATCAGTGTTAACAACATTGATGTGTTCCGGCTTAAAGATAAGATAGCCAGATCTCCATTGCGTTGGGGAATCTTGGTAAGCCCGCTTCCATCTTCGGCATCATCGTCACTTACCATCAGGTGAGATGATGTCAAGGGCTTTCCAATTGAGAATAAAAAAAAATATCTAACTGGACTGTTTGTCCCAGGTACACAATTCGGTAACAACTTCGAGTGTAGAGCCTCCAACCTTCAGAGGAGTAGGTATGACACGGACGTTTGACATAATTTTCGTCATGTCTATGTTCTTTCTAAGACCTACTACTTATGATGCGGTAGGTATATTATTTTTTGAGAATTATATTTTCATATTTTTACTTTAAAAAAAGCGTCGGTGGCTCAACCGGTAACGACTCGGTCCATCTAACCAGAGGTACCGAGTTCAAATCTGGACGGCCAATGTACCAATGAGTTTTTCAAAAACTTACGTACATACTTACCGATTGCTTTAACGGTGAAGGAAAACATCGTGAGGAAACCTGCACACGCCTGCGAAGAAACTCGAAGGTTGTGTGTGAAGTCGACCAACCCGCACTGGGCCCGCGTGGTCGACTAAGGCCTAATCGCCCTGATTCAGGGTAGGCTCGAGCCCCTCGGTGGGGACGTATATGAGCTATTATAATAATAATTTTTACTTTCAGTGATTTGTAGAATGTCTGTTATTCAGTTCAGCTGGTATAACTGCTTTTAAACGGGCATTTACTGTTCACGTGGAAGAGCCAAAACAATTGAAATGAGACCCGATTCTAATTCAGAAAGCCTATTTTATTTCCCTTCTCTTTTATGAAAAGTTTTAAGGCTACACAGATTAAAACTTGGCTTCTATTTTATACTCTAAAGTTTGATGGTTTTGCTGTGAGCCTACATTGGCGACTGACTTTATACTTTGAGCGGGTTCCCAGAAATTATATAAGGGTCGGTTAACGGTTTATTTAGGCTCTTACGGTGTTTATGCGAAGTTTATTGAATTTACACGAGCCGACTTGTCTTTAGTCTACTTTGTAGGTACCTAGTAGGGTTGCCAACTTTTTTCGGATCTAACCCTTTAGCAAGCAAGAAAACACACCCTGGACACTTCATACAACGGACCAGAAATTACATTTCAAAAAAGGAATGACGAAACAAACAAAATGGCGGCGAAATCCTGTACGTTCGACAACCAAACAGTAACCAATCTGTATCAATCTGGGTGACGAGTGGATCAATGTTAACAGCATTAAAAAACTTATCAATTGTGCACAAAAAGCATACTTTAATGCACAAAATAACGAACTTGGATACCTACGTAAACGAACATTAGCAAAGAAATATATTTTACCAATTGAGGCGGCCTTACTGCTTAAAGCAATTTCATCTACTAATTATTAATTCTAATAGAAATACATTTTATATTTGAGTGAAATGGGGGCTAAATAAAGCATACAAATTCATCATTACATAGTAGCAAGTTTTCAACACTGGCAATTCGCGAGCATGTTCAAAGCGAGGCGAGAGCCCAGACCACACCCTGGACACTTCATACAACGGGCCAGAAATGACATTTAAAAAAAAGGAATGACGGAACAAACAAAATGGCGGCGAAATCCTATACGTTCGACAACCTAACTATAACCAAGCTGGATCAATCTGGGTGACGAGGGGGTGAGGTCGCAATCTAGTGTCCATACTGTATGTTAGTACTAATATAGTATACACTTTGCTCAGACTGAGTACCTTTGGGCAGGAGTGAAAGCTGGTCGTCACGAGATCGCAACAATAGGGGATCGGACTCCTAGTCATTTGAGTTACTTTTTAAGATATGTCAAAAACAAAATTTTGTTCAAAAATGTTTGAAATACCCACAAGTGACGTCATAGATTTTTAGCGTCATCGACGAACTTATTTTGTGAATTTGATCAATTAAAAATTGAAGACGTGATGGGAAAACAAAACTAGTAAGGTTTTTTGAAACTTCAAGGGGAGACCAATTTAGGAAACCATATTTCAGAATTTATTTTTGATGCAGTCCGATCCCCCATTTCGCCGCTCGTTGCAAGTTCTTCGTATTTTCGCCGTAAGATCGATGCGTGCTGGATACAGGCAAATTCGCAACGAGCTTGCTCTGCGTGAATCGTTTACTACTCATAGTTCTAAGTGTGTTGATGATAAGGTCTTGAATTGCAGACTTAAAGAAAGATTTATGTTTTTTTTTAGGTTCCGTACAAAAAAATAAAACGGATCCTTATAGGATCACTTCGTGCGTCTGTCAGTCCGGCCGTCTGTCCAAGCCCATTTGCTCCGAATCTACTGGACTAAAGCAGGTGAAATTTGGTAGGATAGTGTTATCCTATATGACCCAAACACAGATGTGCAAAGTAAATAAATAATTAATAAAAATAAGGGACATTTTTGGGGGACAAATGAGAAAATTAAAAAAAAAAGTTTTGCAAACCTTACTGTGTCATATATCAAATTAAAGGGCTAGTTTTGGGGATCTCGAATATATTTTTGTTTTTATAAATTATTAATAGTTTTTATTTTATTCATGAAAGAAGACGAAAATTAACCATCCCCCCCCTTGATCTCCGAAACTACTAAGCCTAAAATTTTGAAAAAAATAAAAAAAGTACCTTGCTTGTATTGTAGATTACAGGAAAACCTATAAGAATTCTGTCAATTGAAAATAAAGTGGTAAACTCAATATAATACGTTCACTAACGGAAAATAGTTCACTAGAACACCACAAGATAGCGATAGTAGTAGTTAACTCGCGTCTTACTGTAAGGATTTTCACTTTGCCATTGTACGGAACCCTCTCCACGCGAGTTCAACTCCCACTTGGCCGGTTTTTTATTATTGTTTCTACATCATTCTTGTTTACTGTTAAGTTTTGTGTTAAGTTGTAGTGTTGCGTCTAATAATTATTTAAATCTCTTGAATCGACTGATTAAAAAACGACTTTTTCCTCCATTTTTCCCTTTTTTCCTTCGTGGAATGGACTGTAACAAAATTGGTATATCTTGGGTTTGTATTCCTCATGCTGAACAACTTTCCCCACGGAAACCATAGACAAATTGTAAATCTCTATATACAAAAATTAATCTCTATTAAACTTGGTCATCGCATCACGCGTGAACGGCTGGACAGATTTCGCTAATTCTTTTTTTGTTGAGTTCGTTATTGTCAGGAGAAGGTTCTTATGTAGAGTAGGGTAGGATAGTGTAGGGTAGTGTAGGGTGATGTAGTGTAGTGTAGTGTAGTGTAGGGTAGGGTAGAGTGGGGTAGTGTAGTTTAGTGTAAGGTAGGGTAATATAGGGTGTGTAGTGTAGTGTAAGGTGATACGAAGTTCGTAGGGACAGCTATTAAAAAAAAAATATTCTTTTTAATTTGTCTATGGGTTTCGTAGTAAAAGTGTTGTTCAGACGACGCTTAAAATGTGAAGAACGACCGACTTCATTTACAAAATTGTAGCGTTAAACCGGAGACGTGTTTTTCTAGTGATTGGCACCCACTTAACAGTTCATATCTTGAAAAGTACTGTATCGATTTTGATGAAACTTGCACTGTTCCCTAAGTTGAAAGATGTTTGATCCAATAAATATGTTCGTTTTCATATATACATTCAAACAAACATAAATACATACAAACGTACACTTATGAAATTTGGAACATCTGTTTAGCCCACATAACATACACGAATATCGTGCAATTCCAATAGTATTAGATACATACGGGTTGAATTGATAATCTCTTTTTTTGAAATCGGAAAAAAATTCGCTCTCCATACATAAATGCAATTGATTAATCATAAATTTGTATGAAGAGCCCAATTTTTTTTTGCGAAATCACTATGGGTATCTATCATCTTGGACAAGTGGTTTAGTGATGAGTCAAAGCACCAATTTCATTCCATCATTTTCTTTTAAATTTTTATTTTTTTCATAACTATATTGTTGACCACTGAGGTGCGTGTACGTTTTTCTTGGTTTTGGCTGAAAATCAGCGTTGTGAGTACTCTGCGACCCACAACATTTATGCTGAGCCTGGACCAGTTTCACTAACTTGGCACCACTGACACTGTTTCATATTTTTTATATAAACTAGTAATATTTGTCATTAAGTTTCATTTATTTGTTTGTTTATTGTTAAAATGTATTGTGCCTTTTTAGTGAAATAAAGTTTTATCTATCTATCTATCTAATCAAAGGGTCCTACACTAATTTTGTTACACCCTGTATCCTCTTAATGTCATGCATGACCTTTCTTTTAATAAGACAATAGGGATGACGACAGCATCAGAAATAAATTATGAACTCTTGATCACTAAATTGCACTTCTACTTAAACTTCGGAAAACCATACTCGTTTTGTTTTCCATCAAGTCTTTGATTTTTTATTCATCAAAATCACTTAATGAGAAAATAAATGATGCTGCAAAACTATGACGTCACGCCTAGGTATTTCAAAAATTTTTAGGACAAAATGTCGTTTTTGACAGATGTCAAAAAGTAAATCAGATGACTAGCATTCGTCATGCCTATTACCTAATTCCTTAACTTCCAAGAAAAAAAAAACAAGGAACTTGTTTGCCATATCTCCACTGAAACGTATCTGACTGTACTTCGATTACGTCACATAGCATTAAGCGAGGACGGAAACCTCGACGCGTTGGGGCGTGTAATGTAGACGATGTTATTTCGCTGCCTCTAACAAACAACATACAGACATAAATCAAGAGTATGAACAAAGGGGAAGTCACTACAAATCGTTGCATTGGTGAATAAAAGAAAATACAAGCCCGTGCCGAAATCTCACTGAGCTTCTCATTTCCTTCAACTAATAATAGGTATGACGACAGCATCAGAAATAAATTATGAACTCTTGATCACTAAATTGCCCTCCTATTTAAACTTCGGAAAACCTTACGCTATTTGTTTTCCATCAAGTCTTCGATTTTTAATTTACCAAAATCACAAAATGAGTACATAAATGACGCTGCAAATCTATGACGTCACGCCTAGGTATTTCAAACATTTTTAGAACAAAATGACGTTTTTGACAGATGATAAAAAGTAAATCAGATGACTAGCATTCGTCATCCCTATTTAGAAGGTTGCGTTATACTATGTCCAACCGTAACCACACACTGGACTCTTCAAATAACGCATCAGGTGATGTGCTGCCAAAGGTACTCAAACTTTGGGTAAATAAAAAAGAAGATAATGTAAGGATCTCTTTACAGTCGTCTATTGCATCTCTTTGTGTATGCGCACTGGCTGCTCGTAGTAAATAAGATTAAATTTTAAATAGTAACGGCACGCACGGTAATCATTTATAATTTCGTTTCTGGATCTGACGCTGGTCGCGCGTGGAACCCTCAGATTCTAGTATTTCTGGGTGCGCGTGCATAAAAGTTTTGAAATCAGATATGCATATTACTTTTTAAAAAGGTTCAAGTCAAAAACAATAAGACGTAGAATTTAAAAGATTGGAAAGAAGAATCTACAGTTATTTTGCTTTCGAGATAGATTTCAGCTACGTTCCCGAGCTTCGGGGTTCACAGGAGTCCAACGAAGTTGGTGGAGCTCTACTGCTCCTAACAGTAGGTAGCCAGTTCCCCATTGCGTTGGCGAATCTTGGTAATCCCGCTTCCATCTTCGGCATCATCAGATAAGTGCAAGAGCCTATCAATTGTGGATAAAAAAACCAGGTGAGGCTGTGCCGGGGCCGGCCATACAATGGTTTAACGTCAAACATTTAGTTTTGACGTCCCTGATCTTAAAGGAATGACGCTTCGGGCTTCGCCCTACGTGGAGGTTGGCCTGCGGCCTCGCGGTTAGGTGGTACAGCTACGAAGCCTTAAACTTGTCAGGCGTTTTGGCTATGGAGCCTTAGCCTTCATCGTGAAACGGAAACAGATCTAAGTCTCTTTCTTTACTTTCGTAACGGTCCAGCTTTTTGACTTGGTATCCGGAATGTGATTTCATGTCAAAAATTTCCTGGAAAATTTCGGTATCTCTCCCATTTCTGTTGTGGCCTACAAATAACATATTTTTATGAGCTCTGAACAAATATGTTGCTTTTTAGGGTTCCGTACAAGCAACGGGTGACCAACGAGACCCTATTACTAAGCCTCCGCTGTCTGTCCGTTTGTCAGCGGGCTGTATTTCTTGAACCGTAATAGGTAGACAGTTGAAATTTTCACAGAATGTGTATTTCTGTTGTTGCTATAACAACAAACACTAAAATAAAAAAAAGTTAAATAAATAACGGGGTCTCCATACAAAAAACGTGTTTTTTGTAGGTCTTTTAAAGTGCTTTTGATATAGCTCTATCGTTAAAACGGTAATACATACAAGCGTGAAACTTGATGTGATTATAATATTAATTTTGTAGTAAAACAAGAAATAATAAAAATTGGCCAAGTGTGAGTCGTACTCGCGCTACTAAGTCCGAACTGAATGACAAAAAAAGCATGTTTTTGTCGCTGGCGTTGATGTCTTTTGTTTGTAATGTGAACAGGTATCATTGTCATCATTATATTATGTAGTTGTGTGAAGAGATTTGGTGGTACGGAACCCTCGGAGTGCTATTCCGACACGCACTTGGCCTGTTTTTAGGTTTCCGTACCCAAAGGGTAAAAACTGGACCTTATTACTAAGACTCCGCTGTCCGTCCGTCCGTCTGTCACCAGGCTGTATTTCATGAACCGTGATAGCTAGACAGTTGAAATTTTTACAGATGATGTATTTCTGTTGCCGCTATAACAACAAATACTAAGAATCAGAAAAAGTAAAAGTCCCTCCCTACAAAAAACGCGTTTTTTTTAAACGTGAGGAAGCTAGCGCAATCTAGTATGATGGTACGGAACCCTTTGTGCGCGGTTCTGACTCGCACTTCACCGGTTTTTTTAAAGTAATAACATATGTATGTATGCAATAATAAATAAATTGGCGTATAAAGAAATACAAATGAGATCGTATTTATACGTCGGCGCTGAAAATGGCGGTGAGGCTGAGGCGTCGAACCGCTCTCGTAATCGGGTGATGGATTGGAGTAGCTAAGTGAGCGTATGTATATATTCGTATGCTACGAACATACACACCGTTTTGGATGGTGTGTGGATGTAGAAAATTTGGAAACGCTTATCACGTTTAAAAACGTCTCCAATCGCATAAAAAAAAATACTGAATGGAGTTTGATAAAATATAGTTGTTGAACATAATATAAACTTGTTGAACTCTAATTACATAAGTACTGTTTTAGTTAGGTACTCGTGCATGCACTACCTGTTTTGCGTTTGTCTCCAAACAGCGGGTTGTCTGGAAGAAATCGCTTTGAGCGATAAGACCGCCTAAATTGTACCGCTATAGTACCTATTTAGGTTTCTTTTTTACATTTTTTGTTAAGTTTTTATAATTCGTTTATATTTTTCGAAATCGGACTTATGAAATTGTTATGCGTGGTCTTTATACGTAAAAAAACCGGCCAAGTGCGAGGCAGAAACGCACACAAAGGGTTCCGTACCATCACACTAGAAGGCGCTAGTACAACAAGTTTTGTACCATCATACACTCAAATATATGCACGAACTTAATCTTACCCCGGGCACGGCACGCCATACTTTTGACTACATACTCTGTAAATTTAGTAGCTAATCCAAGTGCCTTTAAGCGAGTTTTAAAGCAGCGGCAGCGAAACCTTTTGTTGTTATAGTATGTCGTGCGTGCCTCAATATCACGTAGGTACAAGTTAACAAAAGACTGGACACTAATTATATATCTACCCACATTTTTATTATTTTTATAGATGAGATTAGCATTAAAACTTACCTTTTGTTCTTAAATTAGGGAAGAGACTGGTTACCCACAACACAGGGAATCCTAGTGTGGGGACCAGGGATACTTACTGTGATTTAGCTATAAGTCTCTTTTTGGTGCAATAAAATATTTTTAATTAAAAAAAAAAATACTAGATGGCGCTAGTTTCTTCACGTTTTAAAAAGAACAGGTTTTTTGTATGGAGATCCCTTTATTTTTTTACTTTTTCTCAATTTTAGTACCTATTTGTTGTTCTATCGGCAACAGAAATACATCATCTGTAAAAATTTCAACTGTATAGTTATTCATGGTTCATAAAATACAGCCTGGTGACAGACGAACAGACAGCGGAGTCTTAGTAATATGATCTCGTTTTTACCCTGTAGGGACGGAACCCTAAAAATGAGACTTCCTACTTTTTTGAATTCAATTGAAAAGTAAAGATGTCTTTGATGGTGCGCTCTTCAGCGAATTATTTTTTTTTATCTGTGGGCGAGGTTATACTACAAATCGTTTACTATGAGATGGCATTGGCATAACCTCGAGCGAGGTATATTCGGAGTTTCCTTACGCGAATGAGAAATCCGCATGTAGGGGCGTATTTACCCTATGTCCAGGGGGGCCCGGGCGGCAAGAGGTGAGGGGCGGCCTTTTTCGGTTGTCCTTTCGCCAGTAGTAGTAGGAAAAGTCGTAGTAGAGTTATTTTAGGGATCCCTTTGGTTCACCAAAAAATAAAAAAGCTAGCCATGTGCGAGTCGAACTAGCGGTAATAAGGGTGACGAACCACTACGAACATGCAAACGGAAGGTTACAGTAAGGTGACGTTTATCGTGTGGCAGTACGGAACCCTTAGCGCGCAACTCCGACTCGCACTTGGCCGGTTTTTTGTCACTTAGAGGGGTGTTTTTTTTGTGCCCGGGGCGTCGGATTCCTAAATACGTCTCTGTCCGCATGAGAACCAAGGTAACCGATATAGCGCACCGAATTGCTAAACTCAATAAGTAGTGGGCGAGGCACATAGCATATAGAACTCATGGCCGTTGGGATTGTAAAGTTCTCGAGTGGCGACCACACAATGAAAGAAGTAACGTAGGCAGGCCTCCCACTGGACGTCTTTCGGCTGAAATGATGATAATCAGTACGGGTGGGTAGTTTAGCAATACAGGGCTCAAATGATGATGATGAGTACCGATAAGTAGGTTGGCAATGATGATATCAGCTCATATACGTCCCCACTGAGGGGCTCGAGCATACCCTGAATTAGGGCGATCGGGCCTTAGTCGAGCACGCGGGCCCAGTGCGGGTTGGTCGACTTCACACACAACCTGCGAGTTTCTCCGCAGGCGTGTGCAGGTTTCCTCACGATGGTTTTTCCTTCACCGTAAGAGCGTCGGATAAACGTACATATGAAATCTAAATTCGAAATCACATTAATACTTGGCAGGATTCGAACCACGACCTCCCGGACAGGAGGCAGTGGCCCTAGCCGTTACGCCACCGACGCTCTTAATAATCAATAGTCGCTCTTGGAAATACAGGGCTCAAATGACTATGATAAGTAACGATAAGTAGGTTAGCAATACAGGGCTCAAATTATGATGATAAGTAACGATAAGTAGGTTGGCAATACAGGGCACAAATGATGATGATAAGTAACGATAAGTAGGTTGACAATACAGGGCTAAAATGATGATGATAAGTAACGATAAGTAGGTTGGCTATACAGGGCTCAAATGATGATGATAAGTATCGATAAGAAGGTTGGCATTACAGGGCTCAAATGATTATGATCAGTACCGATAATTAGGATGGCAATACAGGGCTCAATTGATGATAAGATCCGATAAGTAAGATGGTAATACAGGGCTCAAATTATGATGATCAGTAACGATAAGTAGGTTGGCAATACAGGGCTCAAATGATGATGATAAGTATCCATAAGTAAGTTGGCAATACAGGGCTCAAATGATGATGATAAGTACAGATAAGTAGGTTGGAAATACAGGGCTCACATGATGATGATAAGTCACGATAAGTAGGTTGGAAATACAGGGCTCAAATGATGATGATAAGTGCCGATAAGTAGGTTGGCAATATAGGGCTCAAATGATGATGATCCGTACGGGTGGGTATTTTGGAAATACAGAGCTCAAATGATGATGATAATTACCGATAAGTAGGTTGGCAATACAGGGCTCAAATTATGATGATAAGTCACGATGAGTAGGTTGGGAATACAGAGCTCAAATGATGATGATAAGTACCGATAAGAAGGTTGGAAAAACAAGGCGCAAATGATGATGATAAGTCACGATAAGTAGATTGAAAATACAAGGCTCAAATGATGATGATAAGTACCGATAAGTAGCTTGGCAATACAGGGCTCAAATGATGATGATCAGTACCGATAAGTAGGTTCGCAATACAGGTCTCAAATGATTATGATAAGTACCGATAAGTAGGTTGGCAATACGGGGATCAAATGATGATGATAAGTCACGATGAGTAGGTTGGCAATACAGGGCTCAAATGATGATGATAAGTACCAATAAGTAGGTTGGAAATACAGGGCTCAAATGATGATGATCAGTACTGATAAGTAGGTTGGCATTACAGGGCTCAAATGATGATGATCAGTACCGAGAAAGTTGGCAATACAGGACTCAAATGACGATGATCAGTAACGATAAGTAGGTTGGCAATACAGGGCCCAAATGATGATGATCAGTACTGATAAGTAGGTTGGCAATACATGTCTCAAATGATGATGATCAGTACCGATAAGTAGGTTGGCAATACAGGGCTCAAATGATGATAATCAGTAACGATAAGTAGTTTGGCAATACAGGGCTCAAATGATGATGATAAGTAACGATAAGTACGTTGGCAAAACAGGGCTCAAATAGTGATGATAAGTAACGTTATGTAATTTGGCAATACAGGGCTCAAATGATGATGATAAGTAACGATCAGTAGGTTGGCAATACAGGGCTCAAATGATGATGATAAGTATCTATAAGTAAGTTGGCAATGCAGGGCTCAAATGATGATGATAAATACCGATAAGTAGCTTGGCAATACAGGGCTCAAATAGATTTTCTGACAAAATGGACCCAAAAGCTGTCCGCCACACGTGCTTTTTTGCAATCTTGCATGGG
Source organism: Coleophora flavipennella (assembly GCA_947284805.1). Taxonomy (NCBI): domain Eukaryota; kingdom Metazoa; phylum Arthropoda; class Insecta; order Lepidoptera; family Coleophoridae; genus Coleophora; species Coleophora flavipennella. The sequence goes on along the minus strand of OX369283.1, from coordinate 6,537,323 downwards.
TGTCTGTAAAACGAGGAACTAACAAGTAATTCTGTTATTTAAATTGACAGCTTAAATTTAGCGTGGATTACCACAACGCCTGGTACTGGTGTTCAGCGGCTGTCCGCGAACTTCACCAGGTCCGTTGCGCGGTCGCCACCCTAGAACTACCCGAACGGCCGTCCGTGTTACGAGCTACTATATGCCCTGCCCAAAACCTTCTTCTTCTTCGTCGTTCCAAGTATCGTGACCACATAGTGTCCTCCATTTGACACGATTTTGGGCCAGGTGAACTCGTGTTCCTCTTCTTGCGCTTTTTCCCTCAATCTTTTCCAAAATGATCCCCAAAAAAACCCAAACCCTTAGTCTATTAAAAAATTACATGTATTTACGCAATTTACGACATTCAATCGGCAGCATCGTTTTTGCAAGATTCAAATTATTTTTTCAAAATAGGTGCAAATTACACTTTTTCTGACAGTCATTAAATAATAATAACATAATGTCATCGTCATGTCAAATAAACAATCATTAGTTAATGAGGTCAAAATTCAATCCTTGAAATAAACCAGATTATGTCATTAGAACATAAAACAATATGACACGAAAAGTTATACATAAAAATCATTGAATGTCATTGATACCTTTGACAAGAGTAGGCCAGTTCCCACGGACAGCACACGGTCACGAGTATAACGCGAGAGTCAGCCATCGCTCCCATTAACCATATTAGAGGGAAAGGAACGACCCGGCTCCAGATGCGCCACCATCCGCACGAACGTTAAATAGGGATATAGAAGCAAATTTTTTGGATTTAATTTTGGCGAATAATTGAGTCTCGATCAGCTGTTTTAAAACAATTTTGCAAGGGTGGTATTTTTGAGAATTCTAGCGCACGGAAATTCGTGTACTTACACGTGTTCGCCGACTTCGGCGAAAAATAAGAATCTAAGCTCATCATCATCATCATTATCATTCACTCAGAAAGCTTTGCGAAAAAAAAGTTTTTATCTACACTTGTAATTATTTGAAAAATTTTGGTTATTTAAAAGTAAAAATACCATTGTTCGAATTTCGAATTTCCCTTCACATTTTTTCGAGAGCCAAATTAAATTATTGTATCTCATTTAAAAATGGATCTGCATCGAGAACATTTTCGTGCCATGACTTTCTACGATTTTAAATGTGGCCTAAAACTTTATGAGTCATTTAATCGACTTCAAATGACTTTTATGGATGAAGGACTTTCAAAAGCGATGATCTACCGTTGGCATAGCGAGTTCGAGCGCGGTCGCCTTACTTTGGGGTATGAACAAAGGAGTGGTCGTCCTACGAGGGCTGTCACGGAAGGAAGTGTGCTGGCAGTAAAAAAAATAATTTAAGAAAACAGGCGAATTAAATACGAAGAGATTCAGCATACACTGCAGATTATATCGGAAAGCGTTCATAAGATTCTACACGAGCACCTTCGCGTGAGGAGGATAGTTTCGCGCTGGGTGCCGCACAACCTCACCGAAGCTCAGAAGCAGGCCCGCGTGGAGTGGTGCCGTGATATGATTAAAAAATTTGAAGCAGGCTCGTCTCGGCGCGTTTACGACATTGTGACAGTTGAAGACAGTTGAAGAATCCTGGATTTATCAATACAATCCAGAATCAAAGCGTCAGTCGACAGTTTAGCTGTTTCAAAACGAACCAACGCCTACGAAAGTGAAGCGATCGAGAAGCGCAGGGAAAATTTTGATCGCTAGTTTCTTCACTTTGACGGGGTATATGGTTTCAATTCCATCACGAGACCAAAACAGCGTCAACGCCGAATGGTATACCACAAAATGTCTGCCAGAAGTTTTGTCTGCAATGAGCAACAAGCGACCGAACACCGGGCTTCGCGGGGTACTGCTTCACCACGACAACGCGCCCACGCACTCAGCGCTCAAAACGAAGGACTTCCTGGACACCACACCGGTCAGAGTCTTGGGTCACCCTCCTTACAGTCCTGATCTGGCACCGTATTACTTCTTTTTATTCCCTAAAACAAAAAAATCAGCTGAAAGGGATACAGCTTTCATCGCCGGAAGACGCGCTAGGAGCGTTCGAGAAGGCCGTGGAAGAGGTGTATGCGGCGGACTGAAAAAAAATGTTTCGAAAATTGGTTCAGACGCATGAAACATAAAACTTGTAGAATGGTGGAGAGTTCTTAGAAAAGATTTAATGGAATATTTTATCCATAGAAATTAGTTTTTTAGTTTCTCAAAACTTTCTGAGTGTCCTACGTATGGTTTCTGTTTAGATAGAAAAAGTTAAACAAAATTGTTAAGAACCTACTTACTGAAAACTCTTTGTGCCTTGATTATGTTTGTAATAGCTCAGAGTAATTATTATACTAGTAATAGGTACCTAACTGAGAGACAGAACAACAGCGCATGTTTTTCTTCCTTGGTGATTTTTGTTTTTATTTATTACTTATTAGTACGACTTAGTACTAATATAATATACTTTGGTACAAAGATGTTGCTATTTGTGGCTGTTTGTAGTTTCAAGTTACTATTTTATGTGTTATACAGGTTATGTTGAAACTGGGCATGTTTTGACCCATAAAACTGAACAACTTTTGTTTTATAACCTTAGTGAAATCGTAAAAAAAATGAACTTCCAATAAAATTTTTAATAATTAGCCGATCGATTTTTGTAAGGAGTCCAAAAAAGAATTTACGGTTCCAGTAAAGTTGTAATATAACGTAACCATTCCGGGAGTGCCAACATAAGTGAAAACTTGAACAAAACTTTATACAGTTTCATAAGATTTGACCCTGCGAGTGTTCCTGGTAGGGTATCGGTGACGGTGTCGCGAGTTCAATGGTTTTTTACCATTTCAAAAATGCCCAACGCGTTTTATAAGTTTTGACTGTGCGAGTGTTCCTGGTAGGATATTGGTGACGGTGTCGTGATTTCAAATTTCAATGGTTTTTCCCATCTCAAAAATGCCCAACGCATTTTATAAGTTTTGACCCTACGAGTGTTCCTGATAGGGTATCGGTGACAGTGTAGCGAGTACAATGTTTTTTGGGCATCTCAAAAATGCTCAACGCATTTTATAAGTTTTGACCCTGCAAGTGTTCCTGGCAAGGTATCGGTGACGGTGTCGCGAGTTCAATGGTTTTATCCCACCTCAAAAATGCCCAACGCGTTTTATAAGTTTAGAGTGCAACGTAATTTTTTTGGCTTTTATTTCCTAACGAAATGTTGCCCAAAAAAATAGCAAAAAAATAATTACTAATCTAGTTATTTTTTGCTCTTATTGTATGTACGTAAATGAAAGTTGTTCAGTTTCTTGAGTAGTGTATACCATTTGCACTATTCAGCGAATAAAAAGTCACCCTCTGCAGAATCTCAAAAATATCACCCCTTCTAATGAGAGTTGAGGAGTCGTTGAGGAGTATTTTAATTAACATTCTTTTATGAAACTTGAACTTTTTTTATACAGGTAAGTGGTTTTCTGCGGTCTTGGTACAAATTTAAATAATAACTGGTTTCTTATTGAATTAGGTGCTTGGTTGTTTAACCCGGCGGGAGTATGGTAAAGAAATGTAACACGGAATGTGTAGGGTATATTATACCCATATTTAAAAATGGCTGTACATACGTAATATTTCATAATACATATTAAGTAAACGTATTTTTAAGTAATATGGTGTATTTATTTAAGAATTTAATATGAAAAACAGTCTATTATGAAATATGTTTGTATTAGTAATTTGAATAAATATTTAACAGTAAATTTTTGAAACCAAAACATAGGCACTTTCAAATTAGCCATAAAATAAAAAGAAACACATGTAACTATAGAAAAACTTTGAATTATTGAAAAAGACACTCCAATTTATTGTGTTGCTCAAAAATATATATAGTTTTTACTTTGGAACACCTTAAGAAATTTAGCAGTGAATTTGCAGTAGCCTGGTTCAATATCAGAGTTAGATTCGTCCGACGAATCGTCCAAAACTTCCTCCAACATGGACCTTAGTTGCCTTTCTGCTCTTTCCGTGTCCGTTTTCAACCAATAACTACGATAAAAATCGGTAAGTATGCAAACAAAACTAAAACGGCACTATATGTTTTTTATCCGACTGCGCCAGAAGGATATATGGTTATGTTTTTCGAGAGTATGTATGTATAATTGTTTGGCACGCTCTGCGGCCTGAACCTCTGGATGGATTTTAGCTTAAGTTTTAGGGTTTTCCAAATTACACAGAAACGCAGTCGGATTTTTTAGTTTTTTAAATTACCATTTTTTATTGCACAAATTGTTTACACCAGCTGTGTGGCGGGTATGAGATGCTGAACGATAACAAAATATGTCCTACTCAAAGGGTGGTTAAGTTATGCCTGCAAACGTTTAATTTCCCTCTCTCGAAACTCATTAACTCCAGCTACTCAAAGCCACAAATAGTTTGGATAATGATTTTGTAAAGTACCCTCACTTTAATAAGTGGGTGGGTATGACATATCCGGCCAGAGTCTCGCCGGGTTAAAGAAAAGCCTCGCCCGATCAAACTTCCGTAACGCTCTCGTCACGCATTCACCAGCTTACTCCCCAAGTCAAGCGTGCGTTAAGAAGTTTTACTTCAAAAAAAGAACATTAATTGCATTCTTCTTTCTTTTTATTTTATTTTCTCATAGGTTGTGATGAAAAATTGTGTGTGTCACACAGGGTCAAAATATTTTATTCTCGGGCGACGTATGTTGAATTCCTCGGTAAGCTCAAAATTCCACTTTAATCTCCTTCACTTAGCTCAGAATTCAAGCTAACACCCTCGGAACGAAAATATTAGTTTGTCCCCTTGCGTAATCAATTTTTTTTGTAAATACACATCAAAAATATATTGTGTGGTGGCACGTGATGAAACTTGGCCCGTTTTATGTTTCAGTCCCGCATTTTTTCCGCTTCTATTAAATTCAACTAGCTTTTAGCTTCGCCTGCGTGAACATCGCTTTTATGACTGTCTTTGAAGGCTCGTGACCATGGACATGTGTTTTTCTCCAGATCCCTCAGGAACTCTAGCGGGCTATTATAATTAGCAGTCTATGTCACTTCCCACCCCCTCAACCAATTCTATACAAAAAATAACTTTAATCCGTTGCTCCGTTGCGACACCGACGTTTAATTTCTTAACGTTTTTTAAATTGTCTCAGGAACTGCATCCGACTACGCTATTTTCACGAGATAAAAAGTAGCCTATGTTTGCATCCAACTAGGCTATTTTCACGACATAGAAAGTAGCCTATGTCCTTTCCCGTGTCACAGTTTACCTCCATGATTAATTTCGTCAAGATTGGTTAAAGTGTTAAAGCGCCAAGGTCATAAACAAATAAACACATTTTCTAGTTTATAATATTAGTAACAAAATTTTATTTTGTTTATGAAAACACCATTTAGCACAGTTTCATTTCATTATTTTATTCCAGCAAATGATCATTCTCATGGTGTTTTTCGTATAAATGAAAAACCGCTGAGTCGTAATAAATATGCTGGAGAATTAACATAAAAGTATTTTAAGTCTTAAGGCGTAGGAAAGAGGTCTTACAAAGTATATTGTGCGACGAAAGCCTAGCAGGTGGGGTAGTATGGTAATGATGGCGAATCGATCAGTGCCTTCCTTATTATAACCTACTTCCATATATTACATACTAGCTTTTGCCCGCGGCTTCGCCCGCGTGGATTTCGTTTTTATGACTGTATTTGAGGGTAAGTGGTGCGCAAGCCGCAAGCGGCCCGCGAGCGTGGTAATGAGTTTTTCCCAGAGCCCTCAGAAACAATATTGGGCTATTCTGAATAGAAGTCTATGTCATTGCCCACCCCCTCAACCAATTCTATATAAAAGAACCTCTTCAGTCCGTTGCTCAGTTGCGACACCGACGTGCGAGAACGTGGAGTTTTCCCCAGATCCCTTGGGGTACCATGTCAGGATATGCTTATTAGTAAATTATGTCATTTCCCACTACCTCAATTATCTCTGTGCAAAAAATCACAGCAATCCATTGTTCCGTTGCAAGTTAGTTAGTTCCCCTCAGGAACTGCATCGGACTATGCTATTTTCAAGGGATAAAAAGTAGCCTATGTTCTTTATAGTGACACAGGCTACCTGCATGCCAAATTTTTGACGCTTTTAAGTTTAGTCAAAGTGTTGACGCGTGAAAAGTTAACAAACAAACAAACACATTTTCACATTTATAATATTAAGTAAGGATATATATATATTTATATCTATTGTAACAAAATTGGTGTAGATCCCGTTAACTGTGACTTCTACTCATCATACTGAACAACTTTCGTTCCATGACTTTGCTGAAATCGCAAGAAAATAATAACTCTTAACACAAATCGATGTATCTGATATAGATATATAGCTGAATCTGAAATGTTTTTTTTACATTTTTGTATGGAGGGTCTATTTTTTTAAGAATTGACTATGGGTTCCTTGGAGAAAGTTGTTCAGTATGATGAGTAGATAAAGGGTGCTACATTTTTTTTACATCCTGTATACTTTTATAGAGCGCCGGTGGCGTAATGACTAGGGCCACCGCCTCTTGTCCGGGAGGTCGTGGTTCGAACCTGCCACGTACCAATGTGATTTCGAATTTAGATTTGATATGTATATACGTTTATATGACGCTCTTACGGTGAAGGAAAACATCGCGAGGAAACCTGCAACACGCCTACGAAGAAACTCGAAGGTTGTGTGTGAAGTCGACCAACCCGCACTGGGCCCGCGTGGTCGACTAAGGCACTATCCTTATAATTCAGGGCAGGCTCGAGCCCCTCGGTGGGGACGTATATGAGCTGATATGAATGAATGAATGAATATTTTGTATGCACAGTACTTTTAGGATCATCTGTGCTTATACATAGCATACAAAACTAGCCAAGTGCGAGTCGGAATCACGCACAACTACATGTCCGCTGCTGAACAAAGGCCTTCTGCAAGGACTTCCACAATGACCGTTCCTGCACTACCCGCATCCCAACGGCTTCCCACGGCCTTCACCAACTGGTCGGTCCACTGACTGGGAGGCCTGCCTACGCTACGTCTTCTTGTGCGCGGTCGCTACTCGAGAACTATTTTGATTTTGAAGGTCCATCTTATACTAATATTTTCATTGCGAAAATGTGTCCGTTTGTTTGCTACCTTTTCGCGCTTCAACTACTCAACCAAACTTGACGAAATTTAGCACGGATATAGCCTGTGTCACGGGAAAGGACATATTATAGTAGTCGGATGCAGTTCCTGAGGGAACTAAAAAGAGACTTGGAGCAAAGTATTTACTCGTATATTAGTACTAACATACAGTATGGACACTCCCTGCCGCTCTCTAGATTCCGACCTCACTCCCTCGTCACCCAGATTGGTACGAATTGGTTACAGTTTGGTTTTCGAATGTACAGGATTTCGCCGTGATTTTGTTTGCTCCTTCATTTGTTTTTAGAAATGTCATTTCACGATCGTTGTATGCAGTGTCGGGCGTGTGCTTGGAGTTTCTTTGGCACGCTTCGTAGCCTTGATGGATTTTGAAGTGCGAGGTGTCGTTAAATTCTTCTTGATCCCGTGACATATATACGTAAGATACATTTTCACTTAACTAGCCAAAGAAGAGAGTTTTTATGCAGTCTTTAAGTCGCTATGAGCTACGACTGCTTTTGGTTAACTTAAATATTCGTTTGGTTTTTATCATCATCGTCATCATTATATTTCAAGAACAGACAATCTGTGTGCGAAACAATATAAGAAACTTAAATCTAATCACGTATAAACACATATTCGATTCTATGTTAACATTTTATAAAAAAAAAACAATTTTAATGATGTCAAATTTAAAATTAATTAATGTAAAATTTTAATGTCACAATTATAAAAATCATCAAAAAAATAACAATTTTTCTCCAATAAAACCAATTTTAATTTATTCTTGATAATGCCAACCCTAGTTTTGTTTAATAGGGGATCGGACTGCATCAAAAAAAAAATGAAATTTAATTTCCTAAATTGCTCTCCTCATGAAGTTTCAAAAAACCTTACTCTTATCTTACTCTTATCACGTCTTCAATTTTTAATTAATCAAATTCAAAAAATAAGTTCTTCAATGAGGCTAAAAATCTAGGACGTCACTTGAGGGTATTTCAAACATTTTTACAACAAAATTTCGTTTTTGACAGATCAAAAAAAGTAACTCAAATGACTAGCAGTCCGATCCCCTATTCTGTCGGAAGTATATTAAAGAATGCCACGGATCGATACAGTGGACAATATTTAACATGGCTCAATATTATGATGTGTCCTTTCAGACAAAAAAGGCAAATTTTAAATTCCTGCTACAGATGTGTCAATTTAGTGACTTGTTTCCAGTACTGAATAAAAAAAAACTCAACCAGTCGGAGAGTGCCGACCGAAGTGAAAACTTTTTACAGTTTTACAAGTTTTGACCCTGCAAGTGGTCCTGGTACGGTGTCGCTTACATTACAGTGTCGCGAGTTCAATTATTTTTATCCATCTCGTTTTATAAGTTTTTTTATTTTTTTTATTCACAATTGGTCCCTTTTTATCCCTTGACAACATCTCACCTGGTGGTAAGTGACGATGTTGCCGAAGATGGAAGCGGGCTTACCAAGATTTCCCAACGCAATGGGGAACTGGCCATCTTATCTTCATGCCGGAACACACCAATGATATCAACATTGATATTTAGCGGCAAGACTTAGATAAGATGGTGGTAGTTAGCCAGGCGGGCTTAGAAAATGCCCTACCACTAACCAAACTGAGTCTTACAATTGACCCCGCCGGGAATCGAACCCGCGACCTCCTGTGTAAAGCCAGTGAACTTTGCCTCTGAGCTACGGAGGCGGTTTTTAAGTTTTGACCCGGATAGATAGATAGACAATTCATTTATTCATTGACAGTTTACAGTGTTCCTGGTACGGTGTCGCTTACGTTACAGTGTCGCGAGTTCAATGGTTTATTACAATCTCGTTTTATAAGTTTTGAAGTTTTAACCCTGCGGGTGTTCCTGGTACGGTGTTGCTTACATTACAGTGTCGCGAGTTTAATGGTGTTTTTCCAATCTCGTTTTATAAGTTTTGACCCTGCAAGTGTTCCTGGTACGGTGTCGCTTACGTTACAGTGTCGCGAGTTCAATGGTTTATTACAATCTCGTTTTATAAGTTTTGAAGTTTTGACCCTGCAAGTGTTCCTGGTACGGTGTCGCTTACATTACAGTGTCGCGAGTTCAATGGTTTATTCCAACCTCGTTTTATAAGTTTTGAAATTTTGACCCTGCGGGTGTTCCTGGTACGGTGTCGCTTACATTACAGTGTCGCGAGTTCAATGGTTTATTCCAACCTCGTTTTATAAGTTTTGAAGTTTTGACCCTGCAAGTGTTCCTGGTACGGTGTCGCTTATATTACAGTGTCGAAAGTTCAATGGTTTTTTACAATCTTGTTTATAAGTTTTGACCCTGCGGGTGTTCCTGATACGGTGTCGCTTACATTACAGTGTCGCGAGTTCAATAGTTTATTACAATCTCGTTTTGTAAGTTTTGAAGTTTTGACCCTGCGGATGTTCCTGGTACGGTGTCGCTTACATTACAGTGTCGCGAGTTCAATGGTTTATTCCAACCTCGTTTTATAATTTTTGAAGTTTTGACCCTGCAAGTGTTCCTGGTACGGTGTCGCTTACATTACAGTGTCGAAAGTTCAATGGTTTTTTACAATCTTGTTTTATAAGTTTTGACCCTGCGGGTGTTCCTGATACGGTGTCGCTTACATTACAGTGTCGCGAGTTCAATGGTTTATTACAATCTCGTTTTATAAGTTTTGAAGTGTTGACCCTGCGGATGTTCCTGGTACGGTGTCGCTTACATTACAGTGTCACAAGTTCAATGGTTTATTCCAACCTCGTTTTATAATTTTTGAAGTTTTGACCCTGCGGGTGCTCCTGGTACGGTGTCGCTTACATTACAGTGTCGCGAGTACAATAGTGTTTTTCAAATTTCGTTTCATAAGTTTTGACCCTGCGAGTGTTCCTGGTACGGTGTCGCTTACATTACAGTGTCGCGAGTTCAATGGTTTTTTACAATATCGTTTTATAAGTTTTGACCCTGCGAGTGCTCCTGGTACTGTGTCTTTTACAGTACAGTGTCGAGAGTTTAATGGTTTTTTCCCATGTCAAAAATGCCCAATGCGCCTAAAGTAGTTTTCACTTCAAAAATGCCTTCAAAATCTATTGTGTTTGAAAAGTTGAAACCCTTATATGTATGTAGATACCTACATCGATTTCCTTTACCTCCAAAACGAAATCATTTATAATCAATTCATTTCCCTCCGCCTCTGAAAGCCATCAAGTACAGTCGCCACAACAAAAATATGTTGCAGTTCGTTTAGTAATGATAGAAGGAGAAAAATTTAAAAAAAAACCGGCCAAGTGCGAGTCGGATTAGCAGTTCTTAGGTTCCGTGCCACCATACTTCTCCACACAACTAAACCTACCTACCTATCTACCTTCTCTGGTAACCCATAACACAGGGAATATCCTACTTAGGGGCCAGATGACCATGTGTGATTTGTCTGAGAATATTTATATTTATTTCATATTTTTTTATAGTATAATTACCGTGATAGCTATTCACATTACAAGCAAAAGAAATCAACGCGAGCGACAAAACTATACTTTTTTTTGTCAATCAGTTCGGACTCTTTAGCGGGAGTACGACTATCACGATTTTTATTATTCGTTGTTTTAATTGAGTATTAGTATTATAATCCTACTAATTTTGGAAAGAACAATTTAATGTATTAATGTTTTTACCATAGAGCTAAATCAAATTTACTTCTAAAGACCTATAAAAAACACGTTTTTGTATCGAGACTAATTTTCAAATTTTTTTGTATTTTTTTAAATAAAATGTGAAAATTTCAACGGTCTACCTATTACGATTCATGAAATACAGAACGCGGACAGACGGACGGACAGACGGTGGAGGCTTAGTAATAGGGTCCCGTTGGTCACCCGTTAGGTGTAGGGAACCCTAAAAACCAGCAAAGTGCGAGTCGGAGTTTCAGGGTTCAGTACTAAAACACATTTGGGTACGAAAACGTACAATCATCAACGAGTAACACAATCGGATTGAAGGACAAACTTATTGATGTGTAACATCTTTGCTCTCGCTTTCCTGCAATTTGTGGGAGTGATTTCGTGAAATGGGACGACGGAAATGTGTCCCATTGTAACAGGAAGTCGCGTTTTTTCAGGCTTTAAAAGCGCGGAAAAGGCAAAGGTATCCATGACCATACAGCCTAGTCTGCCGTATCTTTGCCGTCCTTTTTTCAGTCTTTAAAAGGGCGGAAAAGGCAAAGGTATCTATGACCATACAGCCTAGTCTGCCGTATCTTTGCCGTCCTTTTATAAAGTATTTTGTCACATGTTACACATCATATGCGAGTACTGTAGGTCTCGCTCATTTTTTTTTATGTAACAGTTTATTGTGTACAAATACGATGACAAACAGGCCTAAAAGAAAGTCATACAAAGGGTATGACTTATTTCTAATAAGAAATTTCTTCCAGCAAACTCGGGAAAAAGTTAGTTTTAACTGAAACGGCAGACAGGTACACAAAGAAAAAAGCTACATATTATAGTATTTAATATAAGAATACAATATTGTAAAATTCATAATTTTATAAATAATTTAATTCAATACATATGCAGGGCTACTTATACAAATAAACATATAATATAGAATTTATATAACATACAATACATGACTTATCAACCTTAAGAAAAAAGAGAGAGAGAGAGAGAGGTAGTGCTCCGTGAGTTTCTTTTTGAACGAAAACTGACGGCATTAACAGTGAAGGAGTAAGAGTAAATGTCAGTGCTATGAAGAGGAAAGTTCAGGAGGGATTTTTGGTGGGATTGGATTTGTTGCTCTGGCTGACGCTTCCAAGTGAAGCGCTCGCGTAGGTAACTAGGAGAGGTAGGTTTATGGAGGATGTTAAATAGGAGACAGAGCATGTGAATGTTCCTACGCGCTTAACAACTTGACTTTGTAGTTTAACAAAAAATTCTCCCATAAATCGACATACGTCACAGTCTTTTCTCCACCTGCAAATATAAATTTGTGACCGCATTTTTTTTATTGAATATAACTACAAATTTACGGTTTTCGTATTTTTTAATTTACTTGTGCTGCGAGACCTTGCTTCTTGCTAAATTTCATGATTCTAGATCAACGGGAAGTAGGTGCCCTATTGCTTTGATTAAAGCTTATTTTTTTCCACATTTTCAACCGACTTCCAAAAAAGAAGGAGGTTCTCCTCAGAACTTTTGACTGGGTGAACCGATTTTCATGATTATTTTTTTATTTGAAAGTTAGTGCTTTCCGTGTGGTCCCATATAAATTTTATCAAATTCGGTGAAGCACTTTATTTGAAAATTAACAAAAACTAAAAATAATAATGCAAAAATGTACTAAGTTGTTGCGATGGTTTTTTAACGTGTTTAGCGTTTTCAATTATCAAGGAACCATCGACCATAGAGTTTGATATTAATTTCAACTGGATAACTCCACGCGTTTTTGAGAAAAAGAGTCTTAATAGACAGACAGACGGACAATTTGAAAACATCCTATAAAGGGTTCCTTTTTTCTCATTTAAGGTACGGAACCCTAAAAAACTAGTCAAGTGCGTGTCGTCCTCGCGCAATGATGGTTCTGTACCAAAACATTCAGGTTGACGGACAAACTTAATTTTATATGTTAATATTTTTTTTTATGACGTATATCGACGTTACTTTTAATTCTTGACCTGAAAATGTAAGTATATAATCGTTTTTTTTTAAAGTATTAAATATACGGGTTGTAACAGAATATCAGCGCTTTGGTTTTAGTAATAATAAAACCACAGCACCATGCTGAGTCTTGGACCTGTTCGGCATAAAATTTAATTTTAGTTTTTAGTTTTAATCTTTAGTTTTAGTTTATTTATATTAAGTACCTAATACAGACATTATTTTTCCATTTATTTTTTTCCGAACAATCTTCATTTCTGTCTTTCTTTCTAACAAAATTGGTGTAGGTCATGGTTCATGCACAGATTAATTGTCATCCATCAAGCATTGTAAATCACCCCCCCCCCGAGAGGGTAGTGGCTCGCGCACCGCGCTCCCATCTAGAATTGGTCCGAGTCGGTCCGGCCGAACAGATTTGCTTGTTTTTTACATGAAAGGTATTGACGCATACATTTGTCATCAGTCAATTTAAATCACCTAACTTTCACCCTTCTCAAATTAATAATAAATATTAAAACAAATATAAAATCTATTTTGAGTCCATCCGGAAGTTCTATCAAACCGATTTGCTTATTTTTTTACAAGCTTTTATTTAACTTTTATTTAACAAATCTGGACGGCCAATGTACCAATGAGTTTTTCAAAAACTTACGTACATATAATTACCGATTGCTTTAACGGTGAAGGAAAACATCGTGAGGAAACCTGCACACGCCTGCGAAGAAACTCGAAGGTTGTGTGTGAAGTCGACCAACCCGCACTGGGCCCGCATGGTAGACTAAGGCCTAATCGCCCTGATTCAGGGTAGGCTCGAGCCCCTCGGTGGGGACGTATATGAGCTGTTATAATAAATTTAACTTGCAATGTACTAGTATGTATGTTTGTTCGGGTGGAATCTTGCAAGTTAAATTTGACCCACTTCCCGGTTTCTGATGGAGCTGACATTTTGCATGCATAAATATATTGCATGACAATGCAATACTAAAAGCTTGTACCTAAAGGTTTCAAGGTTATTCGAAAATAATTACTTTAAAATGAAAGGTAATCATGCACACATTTTGTCATCAAGTATTGAAAATCACTTAACTTTCACCCTTCTGATGTTTTAACCCAAGACTCAAACGCGATTTTCATTTATTTCTTTCTCAATGTCTCCGCGTCTAATAAAAGTACCTAAGCGGTTTGTTTTGGTCTAAGAACACTGGTGTACTCGTAGTTTCTCTGCGTTATCGAATCAGAAACGAGGAGATCCGCAGGAGAACCAAAGTAACCGATATAACTCACAGAATCGCTTAACTGAAGTGGCAGTGGGCAGGGCACATAGCTGGTAGAACAGATGGCCGATGGGGCAGTAAAGTTCTCGAGTGGCGACCGCGCACCGGAAAACGTAGCGTAGGCAGGCCTCCCACGCGGTGGACCGATGACCTGGTGAAGGTCGCGGGAAGCCGATGGATGCGGGCAGCGCAGGACCGGTCGTCGTGGAAATCCTTGGGGGCGGCCTTTGTCCAGCAGTGGACGATTTGTGGCTGATATGATGATGATGATATCCTATTCCGGACGAAGGCAAATGCAAAAACTCCAAAATCATAAAAATTGGTCCAGCCGTTCTTGAGTTATAAATGGTGTAATTAACACGACTTTCTTTTATATATCGTCCCCATATAGGAAAAATTCACTAACCTACAAAACCAAATTTTACAGTACAGCCGTTCAAAGTTTCAAATTAAAAAAACATGTTTAATTTGTGAAAGTTAGTTTTTATGTTTTTAGAAAAATATTGTAAAATTGAAAAAATATTAGCTCTTTTGGATGCTTTTACATTCAGAGCTCTAGCTTTCATGAAACAAATGTTATAATGCAATAATTACTTTTACCAAAAACTAAATCGTTAAAGAAACAAAAGTTAGTGATTTTTACAACACACTTAGTGAATTTTATTAAGAAACTATTAGTTTAAAGTGATGACCATTTTAACTAATTACATACACTGTATTAAACTTTTCTAAAATAACTTTCAGTGTTTAAGAATTGAAATAAAAATCATATTATATTTATAAAAATCAACTTTATTGTTTCATAAAAATTGCACTTTCAGTAATATGTTGCTTAGTACAATGCTTATTTACTTTCATATGTTCCGTCATATCAGCTCATATACGTCCCCGCCGATATATTTTACTTAATTATAGTCTTAATCTCTCATTTGAAAATTACTAGGAAACGGGTTACAATCACACTTATGTACTAAATTATAACAGTTGCGTACTGAGGAGTACTTTTTTCTTTTTAAATTGCACTATGCATACTATCAACTTCCATCGTTGAATGGCCAGACTCAAGATACTTTTGCTCAATGATTTCTAGATTTCCAGTCTCCACTATATACAGGTAATATCAGCTCATATACGTCCCCGCCGATATATTTTACTTAATTATAGTCTTAATCTCTCATTTGAAAATTACTAGGAAACGGGTTACAATCACACTTATGTACTAAATTATAACAGTTGCGTACTGAGGAGTACTTTTTTCTTTTTAAATTGCACTATGCATACTATCAACTTCCATCGTTGAATGGCCAGACTCAAGATACTTTTGCTCAATGATTTCTAGATTTCCAGTCTCCACTATATACAGGTAATTGAAATGAGGTTTACAAATCACTAGGCCAACATAATGAATTAAAATTATTTGTTTATAAATCAGTTCAGAATAATAATAGATACTTACTATAAACTGAATTTAGAATTAAAACAAGGTGAAGCTGGCGATTTTTTACGCAAAGTAGCCTACATCCTTTTTCAGGGTCATGGGTCATACGAAATTTTATCTTAAGCTGCTCGCGCAGATGTCCTTCGCACGTCCACTCTAGCCTTGGTCTACTCAGCGATGGAAACTGTGCCTCTGTTTGGTACCGTATCACCCACACGAGCAAAGTAGACGTTCAGCTAAACCCAGCCATGCGTATTATCTCGGGTGCGTTAAACCCAACTCCCACACCATGGCTTCCTTTGCTGTCGCATATCCCCCCCCCCTCCCCCCACAACTTAGGAGGACCTCTACCGCTGCTTCGGAGTGGGCTAAAGCACTCAAAAACCCAGTGACATATCAAATGCCCAACGCCAAGACTCTCGACGAGGTTCCACCATGTCGCCTCTCATCACGAAAACCCATTTGGACGGACTCACAAATAATGTGTTTGTACGACGTCCGAATGGAGAAAACAGTAGCATGCTTCGGATTGCTCACCCCACAGTTCGTATGGCTGGTTTTAACCAAAATCGTAAAATCTGGACCACACTAAACCGCATAAGAACTGGCCAAGCCAGGTGCAACTACCAACTGCACAAATGGGGAATTAAGAGCTCCCCTAGCTGCGACTGCGGGGCTGCCGAGCAGACGACGTGGCACATCGTAGTGGAGTGTCCGAATCGGTGTTTTAGGGGTGGCTGGGAGGATCTGAACAAACTCACCCCGGAGGTCAAAAGCTGGATCCAGAATCTTGATATTGATTTGTAGTTTATATTGTAGTAACTAAATGAACTAACAATTTGCAAATAATTTAAAATTACCTACATTTTATGAAACTCTCATAATGCTTCACAGGGGCGGGAAAGGGGTGTATCTTAGGTATTCGTCACGTAGCCAATATTCTTTTGGAAAATTTCGAGCTATATTAAATTCAAATTATGACGCGCAGCGTTTAGCGCTTTTTACTCGCAAGTGGTAGCACTAACGCACATACCTATACCGGGATTCAGACTTTTTGGCGGGAACTTGTAGCGTCCAGTTTGTAATTTTTCTTTTATTACCCAAAAAAATACATTTAGTGGTTTTTATGTTTCACATTGATAGTGTAATAATCAGAAAAGTACTATTTATGCTACCACCCCGTGATCAACGAGTCGATGTATCCGAGTGGAATAATGCTGGCAATGTGTTCGTCGAAGATGAATGAGATGAAAAATAATTGAGAATAAAAGACAAAAATACTTTTGTTTTTGTAAATTAAGTTCCTGTTACAATATTTTTTTTAATTAAAAATTTAAGTGCGTTTGACTGCAACTCACCTGATGGTAAGTGATGATGCAGTCGAGGATGGTACACACAAACTCAAATAACGCCTATTCACTCTGGCCTTGAAGATCTCCAAATTATAGGAATCGGGAAACACTGACGCAGGCAAGGAGTTCCACTTCAGTTCCAAGGAGTTATGGAACATAAGTTTTTTCTTCATGATAAAATTTTTTGTTTTACCCCCTTCACGCCTTTGGTGACTACCCGTAGTATATTCCAGACCCCCCCCCCCACCCCCTCCTCTTCACGTAGTAATTCAAAATATGGTTTTTTATCATTTTTAGCAATAAGAAAGTTAACTTTTTTTAAATACTTATAATACGACGCTTACCGCGTGACGCAAAGAGTAAGACGCATACATACAATTAAACAATTGTATGTATGCGTCTTACTCTTTGCGTCACGCGGTAAGCGTCGTATTATAAGTATTTAAAAAAAGTTAACTTTCTTATTGCTAAAAATGATAAAAAACCATATTTTGAATTACTACGTGAAGAGGAGGGGGTGGGGGGGGGGGGGGTCTGGAATATACTACGGGTAGTCACCAAAGGCGTGAAGGGGGTAAAACATAGAAAAAAATGGGTCACGTAATATGGGTACGTTTCCTTAACTTTTATAATGTGTTTTGGAAAAAGTCACATAGTATACTTACGGGAACTGAAATTCATTTTAGATCTAAAAGTGTGCTTTGGCAAAAGCCACTTAGTCAACAAAGTGAGTTTTACATAATTATTTTCAGGTTTGACACAGTATGAGAAATAGTCACTAAACACTTATAGTGACTATTTGGTAATAAAAAAAATAAAAAATCACGATTGTAATATTCACTAATGATATTTGATGATTTATTAGGATGAAAATAAAACTGAAAATCATTTCGAAAATTCATTAAGATCTATTAGTGAACTGGAAGCTAAACTAAAGTTCGTTAGTCAATTTTGCCGAAACGATAATGTTGAAAGTTTGCAATTAGTGAGAATTCCTCATTTTATTTCTCAACAACTACGTACCTTAGGGATACCAGAGTAAGATGGGAATGTAGAGAATGATTTGCCTAGTACGCTAGTACAAAAAAGTGATTTTGGCCAAAAGTGCCATTTAGTGACTTTTCCCTGTAAGGGGACGATATATAGATAGATGAAAGAAAAAATGCAAAGACAGGACGGGCAAAAAAGTCAAAATTTAGAAATAAAATATCAAAAAATAATAAAAAAACATAATACAAAACAGATCAAAATTAAACAAACAAAAAAGAATGACTTCGTCACATTCATGATCTTTTACAGTTTTTAGAAATTGTCATAGCGCCTTTGAAAAGATCATTCTGTCCATCCCTCAACGATCGGTGACTACCGGAATTTTTCTTTTTGTGCCTTAATTATTGGGATTTTCTCTTCCGCGTTTTTTACCGCTGAAGTCATTAATTTATCGTTAAGATAACTTTGGCAGACGGAGCTTAAGGGTCCAGATTTCTTGTTGAAGCTGATATATTTCCTGGAAATTTATTAATGACCTGTATAAGAGTAAGTAACTATTAAAAAGTTGTGACTAACAAGGAAGGGTACCCAATATTTATTTATTTATTTATTTTGATATATGTTATAGAGTAGTCTAAAATGACGGACACGTATTTTTTTTTAGCTGCCCAAACTCAACCTGTTAGGAGAAAATGGCCTTAAAAGTACTGAAAAATGACCGAACCTTCTAATTTATGAAAAGAGATTTGTTCAAAAAAATTGATAATTAATCACTGGTTTTGTTATATGTTGGAGAACATGAATAAAGATTGGGGACGTGTTTTGTCATTTCACCAAAAAAAAAAAAAAAAAAAAAAAGTTTGTAGTGAAATGACAAAACAAGTCCCTATTCTTTATTCATGTTCTGCAACATATAACGAAACCAGTAATTAATTATCATTTTTTTTAACAAATCTCTTCTCAGAAATTAGAAGGTTTGGATAATTTTCAGTACTTTTAAGGCCATTTTCTCCTAACAGGTTGAGTTTGGGCATCTAAAAAAAATACGTGTTCGTTATTTTAGACTACTCTATAACATATATCAAAATAAATAAAATCGGAGTCGGACAGTTGGGTACCCTTCCTTGTTAGTCAAACTTTTTAGTTTATTTTCGATCTGTTTTTATATTACCTTCTTTTAAATTTATTTTTATAACCATGTTTTCAAAATTTAGATTTGTTATTCCTGTCATTATCTTCTTTCTGTCTGTTCGTTTTAATTTGCATTTTCTGCTATAACATTATTTTCCGTCTTCTCATTATTTTCTGTTTGATATATCAGTTTTGTTACCACATTTTATTCATTTAGATCCTGGTCCGCTTGCCCTCCAAGTCTTCGTAAGTTTTTGTGCGAGTTAAGCGAGCTTTTTGTAGAGATTTTAACCGCCTCCGTGGCGTAATGGTTAGTTCATTCGCTTCACACCAGGAAGTCGCGGGTTAGATTACCGGTGGGGTCATCTTGTAAGGTTTGGTTGATGGTAGGGCATTTTCTAAGCCAGCCTGGCTAGCTACCACCATTTTATCTAAGTTTTGCCTCCAAACATCAGTGTTAACCCGGCGGCACTCGCTACCGGGTAAAAAATACCCCAGAGTACCTAAATTTGATTATTATTATTTTTCCAAACCACCTGGCAACTTAAGATTCTATTACCTTCTAACCGATAGCTAATACACACGCACACCAAGGGACAATTAGTTCGCATGAGACGTTTGACGACTACGGACGAATAAAGCGTATTTTGACGCTTATTTACTATGGTTTTTTAACTGACTGATGGTACAAAAGATTTTTTTTTAATCAATTTTGATACTTTGTAAGGCCAAGCTATTAATTGAAATAAATGAACATTACAACTTGCATTTACCGTTTTATTTATAGACAGTGATGTCCTTAACACTAATGCATCATCAAACTTTTAAATACAAAGTTTTATTTATAGATAGTGATGTCCTTAACACCAATGCATTATCAAACTTTCAAATACAAAGTTTTATTTATAGATAGTGATGTCCTTAACACCAATGCATTATCAAACTTTCAAATACAAAGTTTTATTTATAGATAGAGATGTCCTTAACACCAATGCATTGTCAAACTTTCAAATACAAATATATAACGCCAATCAGACTCTGGGGTATTTTTTACCCGGTAGCGAGTATTCTTGTCTGAAAACACCTAGCGCGCAACGCCGGGTTAACAAAATTGTTGTGTACCGGCTTGAAGATAAGATAGCCAGTTCTCCATTGCGTTGGGGAGTCTTGGTAAGCCCGCTTCCATTTTCGGCATCATCGTCACTTACTATCAGGTCAGATGATGCACAGGGCTACCAATTGTGAATAAATAAGAACTTGTAATCTTTTTGCATGGGAACAAACCCAGGTTCCTTGTTATTTCTTCCAAAATGGCTAAAACTTGTGATTGTGAGGTAAGTACTAAAACTTATTATTAAGGTATACTGTACTGGGCTGTTCATTATTCCAGGAAAAATCTGAATAGAGTACATCAAACCCTGATTAATAGTATATTTCATCAATTCTAATACACCACTCTTCTTTGCTACTAAAAGCGTATTTTTAGGGTTCTGTACACCAAAAACGGTGACTAACGGGACCCTTTTACTGAGGTTCCGCTGTCCGTCTGTCTGTGTCTCCGCGGGCTACATTTCATGAAACGTAATAGGTAGACAGTTTAATTTTCACTGAATGTGTTTTTTTGTTGCCACAATAGAAACAAATAATAAAAATTAGAAAAAGTGAAAAATACGGGGTCCCCATACAAAAAACCAGATTTTAAGATAAGATAAATATCCTTTATTGCACATCAAATATACAGAAATGAAATAGATATTAACTAGCAAAATACACAATGATATGCAAAGGCGAACTTATTGCTTCAAGCGATTTCTTCCAGGCAACCTTTGGTGGATGGAGAAGAAAAATTGAAACGATACAAATACATGAATAAATATATACAGATATACAATAACCATATATCATTTATTATATACACACAAAGAATGTATAAGAATAAAATGGAAGGAACACAAGTTACACTGAAATAGAATAAGAAAGTTTAGGAATAATTGCAGATTTAGAAATACTCGTAATGATCTAGAAGTCTGTTTTTGAAGTTGCTTAGGGATTCAGACAGCCATTTTTTCCTTTTGAGGTACTGAACCTTAAAAAACAATATTTATACTCGTAGTTTGCCGTTAAAGGGAAGGCTTATAGCGTTCTCTGCTTTAGTTCTTCTCTTCTTCCTGCTGCTGCGAGGTTCTTCTCAATTTGGTCCAAATAAGAAGGTATCTACTAACAGCATCCTAAAGACTTTAGCTGATAGGTTTTTTTATTGTTAAAAAATTGAGTGCGTTTGACTAAATCGCACCTGATGGTAAGTGACGATGTAGTCGAGGATGGTACACGCAAACTCAAATAATGCCTATTCACTCTCGCCTTGAAGATCCCCAAATTGTAGGAGTCGGAAAACACAGACGCAGGCAAGGAGTTCCACTCCATCGCTGTCCGCATAATAAAATATGAGAAAGCGTAACGCTTCGTGCGTATAGGCTGAATATCAACAACAAAGGGGTGTAACCTCCCCCTGCGTCTCGTTGACCGAAGGTGGAATGAAGCTGGGGGAATGAGGTCGTGCAGTTCTTGAGGACATTCTCCAAGTAAATTCGATAGAAAACCAAAAGTTTGTTATCACGAAACTACTATCTTATTTCCTTGATCGCCCTCGGCGCAGGTAAATGGAATTAATTATTTTATTCACCCTTTTTATGTGGTATCTTTGTGTCAGTTTTAGGGTCCCGTACCCAAAGGGTTAAAACGGGACTATATTACTGAGACTCCGCTGTCCGTCCGTCTGTCTGTCCGTCTGTCACTAAGCTGTATTTCATGAACCGTGATAGCTAGACAGTTTAAAATTTTGACAGATGATGTATTTCTGTTGCCGCTTTAACAACAAATACTAAAAATTAAAAAATGTGAAATAATAAGGGGGTACCCATACAAAAAACTTGTTTTTTTAAACATTAAGAAACTAGCGTCATCTAATATGATGGTGCAGAAACCGACAAAGTGCGGTTGTGCCTCGCACTTGGTCGGTTTTTTATGTTTTTTACCCGATATCTTAACAGATTGTGAATTTTTCTTTAGGGTGCTGCCGGCTTGGTTTCACATAAATTTAATCAAAATCGGCAAAATAGTGTACTAAATGCAATATGCAATAGTGTAATAAATGCAATATGCAATAGTGTTCAATAGTGTGTTAAATTCAATATGCAATAGTGTACTAAGTGCAATATGCAATATTATGCAATAGTGTACTAAATGAAATATGCCATTGTCTACTAAATGTAATATGCAATAGTGTGCTAAATGCAATATGCTATAGTGTGTAGTAGTGTACTAAATGCAATATGTAATAGTATTCAATAGTGCGCTAAATGCAATATATGCAATATACTGTGTACTAAATTCAATATGCAATAGTGTACTAAATGCAATATGTAATAGTGTGCCAAATGCAATATGGAACAATGTACTAAATGCAATATGCAATAGTGTGCAATAGTGTACTAAATGCAGTATGCAATAGTGTGCAAAAGTGTACTAAATGGAATATGCAATAGTGTGCTAAATGCAATATACAATTGTGTGCAATAGTGTATTAAATTGTTACGATGGAAGTCTGTTTTTTAACGTGCTTAGCGTTTTTAATAATTATTCTTAAATACTTCTTTACTTCTATACATACAAATTATAAAACAAATTCGCGCCGCGTCTGTCTGTCTGAACGCCATAAACTCAAAAACTATTAAACGGATTTTTATACGGTTTTCACCAATAGACGGAGTGATTCATGCATGAGGAAAGTTTAGGTGTAGAACTCCTCGCGAGCCGCTTGTAGCTCGCGCACAGTAGACACTCTAGTGCCTATTAGAAGATTATTACCATCATGGACCAACATCTTCAGTTTTCCTAATCTTTTTTATTTAATTTTAGTCCTAACTTCTGTTATCTTAAATCTGGAAGCCACGAAGCGTAGCGATGGCCCCCTCCCGCTCCCCAACTTGTCCTAATAACTTCATTAATTACCGTCCTCCCTTAATCCGAAAATTCGGCCATTTTCGGCCAAGTTCAAATTTGTTAACTGAGTCGGTACAGACGGCGGTGAAAGTGATAGCTCTTATTAATGGGTATTTAAGTTTAAATTAGAGAGTTTGGACAGATGTAAATTAAATTAAATTGTTTCTGAATCACCCCAATATGCGGTTTCGATTCCCGGCAGAGGCTAGGTTGGTGGAAGGGCATTTTCTAAACCCCCCTGGCTATTAGCTACCACTATTTTATCTAAGTCTTGCAGAAACAATTATGTTTAAAATTATTAAAAAAATAAAATTGTATAAAAAAAAAATTAGCGAGTAAATTGCCCTTGGCATCATCTCACCTGATGGTAAGTGACGATGATGCCGAATATGGAAGCAGGCTTACCCAGATTCCCCAACGCAATGGGGAAATGGCTATCTTATCTTCAAGCCGGAATACAAAATTTTTGCAACTTTCGCTGCAAGGTCTGCTGGAAGAAATTTCTTATAGAAATAAGCTGTACCTTTTGTATGTTCTTGTCTAGTTTAATGTTTGTTTGTCCCTATTTCTGTGTACAATAAATTGTAAATAGATTAATGTTAACCGGCTTGAAGATAAGATAGCCGTTCCCCATTGCGTTGGGGAATCTGGGTAAGCCTGCTTCCATCTTCAGCATCATCGTCACTTACCATCAGGTGAGATGATGCCAAGGGCTTACCAATTGGCAATTTACTCGCCAATTATTTTTTTTCATACAATTTTATTTTTTTATTAATTTTGATGAGTTCATAATTCGTGTACCAAATATATACTTATTTGTAATACATGACAATTTATGAGTTAGTCGCAAAATTTAACTTAATTTGTAGGAGAACCATACAAATACATTTTTTTTACAAAAACCAATGGGTAATATTTAATAGGTAAACTTCAGAAACTCCGATATGTATAGTTTAATTAAAAATAGTTTGAGCCGTTTTTGAGAAAAAAAAAACAGTTTTTCTTGTATGAGATAGCTACTTTTCAGTTTGACGCTACGAAAAAACTAATTAATAACTCTTTTAGTAATTTAAATCCCTTTAGTTCGAAATTTAGTCCCAATCGGAATAAAGATATAGCCTCCGGAGCCAAGCGAGACGGCCGGACGCACGGACGTATCGACGGGATTGTGATGTTCGCTTTTCGCGCATGCGTTGACACATGTGACTTTTCATTCAAAAATCAAAATATTTTTATCACAAAACGCTATCCAAATTAACAAACAATTGATATCCAAAATAATTATCTCAAACCTGTTAACTTCCTAAGACCCATCTCGGGTCTTATATTTTTACTTGGAAATAAATTCATCTGTCCACGAACGGAATTTCTAAACCTACGACCTACTTACCTATTTACCGTAACCTACTCGTAAATACCGTATCCGCCGTGTGACAGTGTTAATGATATAGAACACTTTTTACGAAAATAGGAAAAACAATTTTTTGCTATAACTATACTTACTCTACCCTACGTGCGGACGTACCGCACTACGGTGTCGAAAAGTAAAAAAAAGACAAGAAAAAAAATTAAAAAAAAAAACAGTAAAGTAACCCAGTAGCATAGCTGGGCCAGTAGCATTGCTAAACTTAAGTGGCAGTGGGCGGGGCACATTGCTCGTAGAACAGATGGCCGTTGGGGCAGTAAAGTTCTCGAGTGGCGACCGCGCACCGGAAAACGTAGCGTAGGCAGGCCTCCCACTCGGTGGACCGATGACCTGGTGAAGGTCGCGGGAAGCCGCTGAATGCGGGCAGCGCAGAACCGGTCGTCGTGGAGATCCTTGGGGGAGGCCTATGTCCAGCAGTGGACTTCCTTCGGCTGATATGATAGCTGGGCAATTGGGCATTTTTAATAAAATAATTGACTTCGTAAATTGCTAAGCAGTTAATAAAAAAGTTAACTCCGTTAAACTTTTAAGCGTTACATTTCGGAAGATTTAACGTAAGTTAATCGTTAATCCGTTAACACGTGATAAAATTTCATTTTTATATCTTTACGTTAATGATCAACTTTTAAAAACTGTTTTTGGCTGTTTTTGAGTATACTTGGAGTGTATAATTTAATCATCTGGCATAATGTAGATATTGCCCTTCATGAACATTAATATGTTGAAGTTCTCGTCTGAAAGTGAGGCTCGTTTCGGAGTTAAAATATCTTTGCCCGTGGAAAAAAGACGTTCAACTGCAGCGCTTGAGGTTATAGCAGTATTATATTTCATAAACAAATTAATGAATAACGATTTAACGGACTTTAGGAAATTTAACGGAAGTTAACGAGTCCGTTAACATTTTTTAAAATTAACTTAAAAGTTAATCCGTTAGTCAAAATGTTGACTTTGTTG
The DNA here is from genome assembly GCA_947284805.1 of Coleophora flavipennella. NCBI lineage: Eukaryota > Metazoa > Arthropoda > Insecta > Lepidoptera > Coleophoridae > Coleophora > Coleophora flavipennella. Next base: position 6,511,944 of record OX369283.1, on the reverse strand, counting down.
ATTAACGATTAACGGATTAACGAGTTGGGTATTACCCAACTTTGCCTAGTAGGTAGTGATGTCTGGATTTCCGGCTTTGTTTTTCTGGGCCAAATGGTAGTTACATAAGTAACTGTAGGCACACCCTGGACACTTCATACAACGGGCCAGGAATGACATTTCAAAAAAGGAATGACGGAACAAACACAATGGTGGCGAAATCCTATACGTTCGACAACCAAACTGTAACCAATCTTTATCAATCTGGGTGACGAGGCGGTGAGGTCGCAATCTAGAGAGGGGCAGGGAGTGTCAATACTGGATGTTAGTACTAAATATAAACATATACTTTGCTGTAGGTTAGTTGGTTTTTTAACTCATACGAACTCAGTTTTTGTAGGTGATGGTCTAGCATTCCCACCTTATCCTATGGAAAGAATAAAAAAATAAATAAAATAAATATTCTGGGACAAATCACACATGGTCATCTGACCCCAAAGTAGGATTCCCTGTGTTATGGGTTACCAGAGACTGATATATATACTTATATACGTTTAAATACATACATATATAGATATTTAACACCCAGACACAGAGCAAGCAAATCTGCTCATCACACAAATGCTTGCCCTGGGTGGGGATCGAACCCACAACCCTCGGATCAGTACTCAAGGGCACTAACCACTGAGCCACCGAGTCAGTCAAGTCCGTGTCCTAGCAGTGGGGACGCAGATATAACAGCTGATTATAAAAACAAACGCCTCAAAAAGGGACGGGTGGACAACGCGACGTTGCCACATCGATCGTAGATAAAGTACAGAGGCTAGCACGTCAAGCTAGACACTTTGGACTTTGTACCGTTCTTATGTCTTACGCGTATGGATCAAAATCGCACTGCGAGTGTCTAGCTTGATATGCTGGCCTCTGTACATCGCTCGCGTCGTGCCGCGAGCAGGCTTTGCTCGCCTCCGCGCCTTGTGCGCACTTCTGGCAGCGCCGGAGCATGTCTTTGTTTTATTGCGTCTCCATTGCGGGTTTTTGCTTATTTATTCATTTTTAAGTTTATATTTCTTTCTACGTGATCGAATCAGAAACGAGGAGATCCGTAGGAGAACCAAAGTAACCGTCATAGTTCTCAGAATTGCTAAACTTAAGTGGCAGTGGGTGGGGCACATTGCTCGTAGAACAAATGGCCGTTGGGGCAGTAAATTTCTCGAGTGGCGGCCTCCCACTAGGTGGACCGATGACCTGTTGAAGGTCGCGGGAAGCCGCTGGATGCGGGCAGCGCAGAACCGGTCGTCGTGGAGATCCTTGGGGGAGGCCTATGAACAGCAGTGGACGTCCTTCGGCTGATATGATGATAATGAAGTTTCTTTTTCTTAAAAGTGTCGGTGGCTCAACCGGTAACGACTCGGTCCTTCTAACCAGAGGTACCGGGTTCAAATCTGGACGGCCAATGTACCAATTAGTTATTCAAAACTTACGTACATATACTCACCGATTGCTTTAACGGTGAAGGAAAACATCGTGAGGAAACATGCACACGCCTGCGAAGAAACTCGAAGGTTGTGTGTGAAGTCGACCAACCCGCACTGGGCCCGCGTGGTAGACTAAGGCCTTATCGCCCTAATTCAGGGTATGCTCGAGCCCCTCGGTGGGGACGTATATGAGCTGTTATGATGAAGTTTCTTTTTAAAACATTGTTTGTGTTAGAGGTGTTTTTGAATATTTTATTATTGTTTTTGTAAAATAACATCAAATTTTGCTGTGTTTTTTGCAATCAAATAAACAGTATCATCAGTAGAAACCCCTGTTAAAGTTTCCGGGAGTGGTCTTTTTGCACCCTATACAAGGTCTAACAAAATTAGCTGAAACTATTTTAACTGGTGCTTCTACCCATGAAACTGAACAACTTTTCCCATGAAACCCATAGTCAAATCGCAAAAAAAATGGTTCTCCCATACTAACTCGATCAGCTGATCAGCCAACTTAGTATGGGAAGTTCAAACATTTTTTTGTGGTTTGACTACGGGTTTCATGGAAAAAGTTGTTCAGTTTCATGGGTAGAAGCACCAGTTAAAATAATTTCAGCTAATTTTGTTAGATAATATCTACATGAACCAGCACTTTTTGATTTAACTGTACCAACATTATGTCCATTCGATCAAAGTCGGTGTGAAAACTTCTACAAGAGAGGTAGGTACTTACTTAACTACTTGTTGAAAATAAACTTTTTAACGCGTATTTTTTAACTTAATAGCCTCAAAGGCGCAATGGTTCAGTCCATTAGCTTCACATCAGGAGGTCGCGGGTTTAATTCCCGGCTGACTCTAACTTCGTTTGACTCGTATTGGTTGGTGGAAGCTAGCTGAAGGACTAGCTAGCATCATTTTATCTAAGTCTTGCCGCCAAGCATCAATTTTAACAGCATTGATGGGTTCCGGCTTAAAATAAGATAAGATAATTGTTTATTTGCAAGAATACTTTACAATTAGGTCTTAACATAATTAATAGGTAGTACTGTATTCAGCCGTCAAGAAAGCATGCAAATATTTCAACAGGAAATTAAAAGTAAATTTTAAATTCTAAAAATTCTTTAACACTATAAGAACAGTGATTTAAGAGCCAACCTGTCAACTTATTTTTATATAGATTACCTTCTAACGTTTTAATTTCAACTGGAAGCTTATTAAATAGTGCGACACTCATATTAGAAATATTTTTTATATATATATCTGAGTGACAAGGAGGTTGATGTAATAGATGAATATACTGAACCCTTTTTTGTCTTATGGTAACATCTCTCAGGTTCCTAAAGTATTCTGGATGATTCTTAACAAATAGACAAACTTTCTTTATGTACAAGCACGGCAATGGCAAAATTTTTAATTCCTTAAACAATGGTCTGCAGCTATCTCTAAACCATGAATTACAAATTGCACGTATACACCTTTTTTGTAGCTTGAAACTTCTGTCTGAGTCGACAGAGTTTCCCCATAGGATCAAACCATAACTAAGTATTGACGATACATGTCCATGATACGCTGTTAAACCAGCTTCCTTCGATACAGTTTGTCTTAATCGTCTTACTGCAAATACGAAACGTTCCAACCTATTACACACAAAATCAACATGATCTTTCCAATTAAGACGTTTGTCAATATTAATACCTAAGAATTTATATCCGCTAGCTTCTTCAAGCTTGTTAATATTATAATTTACATTTAAGAATACTGGTTTAGTCGCATAGGAGTGAAATTGTATAAATTTAGTCTTATTTATGTTCACATTTAGGTTATTTTTGTTCATCCATGTCATTATTTCCATTAAAGCGGTATTTATTTTTGATTCAAATGTCATTTTGTCTTTGTCGCATTCAATAACTAAAGTAGTGTCATCCGCAAATAGTATACATTTGTGATTAGTGGCTTTTGGAAGGACATTTATATATAGGAGAAACAACAATGGTCCCAAATTACTGCCCTGTGGAACTCCTGAACTATTGATTCTAAACTGAGATCTGTATATTGTTTTCATAAAAACTTTACCCGATGGATTGAGCTTGGAAATTTCCGTACATTGTTTCCTGTTCCCCAAATAGCTTTTGAACCAGTCTAATGCTTTACTCCTGATAGCCAGTCCCCCATTGGATTGGGATATCTTGGTTAGCCAGCTTTCATCTTCGGCTTTATAGTCACCATCAGGTGAGATGATGCCAAGAGTTTACCAATAGGGGATCGGACTGCATCAAAAATAAATTCTGAAATATGATTTCCTAAATTGCTCTCCTCTTAAAGTTTCAAAAAACCTTACTTGTTTTGTTTTTCCATTACGTCTTCAATTTTTAATTGATCAAATTCACAAAATAAGTTCGTCAATGACGCTAAAAATCGGTGACGTCACTTGTGAGTATTTCAAACATTTTTAGAACAAAATTTCGTTTTTGACAGATAATAAAAAGTAACTCAAATGACTAGCAGTCCGATCCCCTATTGTCGATAAAAAAAAAGAATATGACAACCAGTGAGTTGTTCACTCTTGCAAAAAATTTGGTAATCGATGTGTTTTATTAAAGTAATTCAAGGATATTAAAGCTATGAAATAAATTAACTTCCTTTTCTTTAGTAATTAAAAATAGGTAAACGCTACATTTACTTGTATTAATATACTAGCTGGTCCGGTGAACTGCATACCGCCATATACTACACTACACTACGCTACACTACACTACTTTTTGTAGATAATGCAGGATTTTTTTAGGTCACTTTTACACCTTGGGTTACATTATTAGAGTTTCAGTAAGAATCCCTATTTTTATTTAAATAAAATGTAGCCTATAGCAACCGCTGATAGTGTAGCTTCCTTTTAGTTTTTAAAAACTATTTATATTTAGATTGTCTTATGCTTGACTTATTATAAAACTGAAATATCTTTATATGACATTGAAATTAATAGAAGATACTTAAGTAATTAATTGTAATTTTATATTGTATGCCTGTTTGAGGTAGACTGTTCTAACAATAAAAATTGCAATAAGAACTAGCACATAAGCTTAACAATCAGACAATAAATAACATTCATTCATTCATTCAATAATTCGAACGGTTTTTTTTTAATTTTTTTTTAATTCTCTATTGGTAATATAGTCAATTAACCTATCTTAAGGCCTTAAGTGAGTTTTGCACATTCCTTCAAATGGCGCTAAGATCTCAGGTCAAAGGTGGTTAAAAAGATCTACAATGTTAGATATCCAGATATCAAAAGTCTCGAATTAGCCAAAAAAACCGTCCTTTAGAACACATTTGTTCTTTTTCTTTCGGTTGACCGAGATCGCTTACCAATGAGAGCGGATACGTTTGTAAAAAACAAAAGGCGATTTAAAAGCTTAGAGGATTTGGTCCGGGAATGGCGCTTAAATCTGGCAAACAACGAAAAGTGGTTTAACCGTGTTTTAGCACTTTAAATAACTTTTATCCGGTTTTCTGCTTGATACAGGCGCTTAATTCGACTTTTAGTTGGTTTATTGGGTGTTGTTTTTAGTCGCAATTAATTTGTTTAGTTATAGCTGTGATTTAGTTCAATTTGAAACTGACTAGCCTTTCTATTACTAATAGTCGGTATCATCCTTTAATATATAAACATATATAAAAATCAACGTGGGTATTGTTCGTATTTTTACCGTTCATCCGAGTGCATTGAAACTTAGTACTGTTGTTCCGCGCACGTCCGGGATGGTTACAGGCAAAAAAAAACTATCATCATCAATCCATATCCATGATACCATCGATATTCATGCAGGCAAAGCCGCGGGAACTTACTAGTACCTTATAATTAAATTACCAATTATTAACCACCTCCCCGGGGCGTTAAGTCTTTTAGCTTCTCATCAGGAGGTCGCGGATTCGATTCCCTCGCCTCGCTAGCTACCACCATCTTATATAAGTCTTGCCGTCAAACATCAATGTAAACAAAAAATTATGTGTTCTGGCTTGAAGATAATATAGTCAGTTCCCCATTGCGTTGGGGAATCTTGGTAAACCCGCTTCCATTTTCGCCATCATCGTCACTTACCATCAGGTGAGATGATGCCAATCGCTTAACAATTGTGAATAAAAAAAATATCTGATTTTATTAAGTGGTTATAAAATTTAAGTCACTGACCATGACTAAACCAGCCATTAGATCAAAATAGGCACTAAAACATAAAACACAATAGTCTGCCAAATATTGCCTCCTACAGATTTTGCTCCTATACATTATTATCATAATATTTCCTATCACTACCGTTTTCATAAGAAGGACGCACGTGTTTCGAATGCCGATTGTACAGCATAATATATATCCTTTATTGTACACAAACATTTAAATGTCAAGAATTAGAGAGGACGTGTACAAAGGTGGATTTATCTCTTTATGAGATCTCTTCCAGCAACCTTACCGGGTGTTAGGGAGACTAAAGTATGGGAGGCAAACCTGTGTGTACTTAATAATCATTAAAACTAAATAAAATAAAATTCAGTAAAAACTAACCTAATCTATCTTCCTAATACATACTCGTACTTATTGGTCTTACTAAAATAAATATTATACAACTAGCTGTTTCCCGCGGTTTCACCCGCGTGGACAACGTTTCTATGACTTTTCGAGGGTGCGCAGTGCGCGAGCCGCAAGCGGCTCGCGAGCGTGGTAAAAAGTATCCTATGTCTGAATCCAGGTCCTAATCTGTCTACCTACCAAATTTCAGCCAAATCCGTTCAGTAGTTTTTGCGGGAAAGCGTAACAGACAGACAGAGTTACTTTCACATTTATAATATTATATAAGTAGGGATTAGTAGGGATTAAACTAACATGTTCTGTAGGGAAAGAATATGCTCTTTAAATTTAGTTTTGAAAGTGTTAACAGAGGGGCAGTCGCGAATGTGGATGAGATGGTGAGATGATGCCAAGGGCTTACCAATTGTGAATAAAAAAAAATTAAAGAGACCAGTGTTTAGAGGTAGGAGCTGAACCTAAGTCCAAAGTAAAAAACTGGTAATTTCATTTTATTCTTTACATTTCGTCGTTTTAAGGTTTTTATTTTGAGGCTAAGTTTTAAAGACCTATCATGATGCACGCGCACCCAGAATTACAAGCGAGGATCTGTGAGTTCTAAGCGCGACCAGCGTCAGGTTTAATAACAAAAATACGAATTAATGCTGTTAGGCTGTTAAGAAAACTCTTTGAAAACAGAGATTTGCATTTTACAGGCAAATCAGACCGATGTAGTACCTCTAGATTTTCTTAGTCGATTACATTAAATAAACACTTCAATATTCCGGTTGGATTTTTAAAATTTATCGTAGTTTTCAACTGAAACGAAAAAATATTGAAAAAGTGCAAAAGTGTGGTTACGTAAAGAAAAAGACAGAGACAACTGTTCCAATGAATGCCTCGCTTTAAGGCGAAAATAGGTACGGATTGGTGAAAGTGTCGGCGAACTTTACCAGGCACATGAAATTTTATTTTAAGGCTTTAAGATGCCTAAATATAAGCAGGTTGATAACGTGTTAAAATAATATCGAACGTAATTTCATTCATTTTAAGTTTAAATCAATGCGGGCTTTGACACGGCTGTTACGTTGAAACCGATTGCCCAATTCTCGATTTTTACATTACTTTTCTATACTTTCAAATAAGTTTTAAATAAAATATGTGTTCAATTAAAATGAAAGGTCATATAGTCTTCGATTTTTGTGTGTTGGTTTCATTCAACATTAACTATTTGTTTTCGTGAAATTTTACAATTAATGCCAAAAACAGGGTCTACAGTATTTTTTTTTAAATCAAAAGTGGTTATATTTTTAGGAATTGTATTCAATTACACCGATTTTTTATTAAATACTTTAAGTATATTATATATTTTTTCCATAGTAATAGCTTTACACATTATTTCGATAATTTGAATTGAATATTGTCATTTGACCCATCTTAAGGCCTTAATTTAACTTACCTAGGCCTGGTGAAGGTCGTGGTAAGCCGCTGAATGCGGCGGGCAGCGCAGGACCGGTCGTCGTGGGAAGCCTTTGTCCAGCAGTGAACGTCTTTCGGCTGATGTGATGATGATGAGATGACTTAACCGTTTTTCACATGTAAATGTCATTTTTACCTCCATACATATTAAGTAGATTTTTTTTAAGTTTTTAAAACTCAAGTTCTTACTGATACACCATTTATTAACCATGCTAGGTAAGTCTCGACAGAAACTGATGATGTCTAGACTAGCATAGAATAACAATATATCGAGAGGTGAAAGAGCTACCTGCTATCAACTTTATTTTCCCCTTTGGTCATTCAGACGTTTAAGTATCAAGATTTTTCAGTGGTATTTGTTGGACGAGTGTGATGGAGTCTGAGAAGTATTCTCACAAATTTTATTTATGTAGGTTCATAATTTGGCCTGAGAGGTAGTGATGTAGTTGTCGCAGCTATTTATACAATATGGCGTGCCCTAAAACTACTTTAAGAAAAAAAACTCCGAATAAAACCGAGTCGGACGGAGCCCCGCTTCGCCGTGCCTCCTTTCCTCGGTAGAACAAGACATGCCTAACCTAATGTAATCTAACCGTCTGTCTGTCCGTCCGACTCGGTTATACTCGGAGACTAGCATAAAATAACAATAAAAGAGCTAACTGCTATCTACTTTATTTTCCCCTTTGGTCATTCAGATGTTTAAGTATCAAGATTTTTCAGTGGTATTTGTTGGACGAGTGTGATGGAGTCTGAGAATTATTCTCCCAAATTTTATTTATTTAGGTACATAATTTGGCCTGAGAAGTAGTGATGTAGTTGTCGCAGCTATTTATACAAAATGGCGTGCCCTAAAACTACTGTAAGTAAAAAACTTCGAATAAAACCGAGTCGGACAGAGGCCCGCTTCGCCGGGCCTCCTTTCCTCGGTAGAACAAGACATGCCTAACCTAATGTAATCTAACAGTCTGTCTGTCCGTCCGACTCGGTTATACTCGGAGACTAGAATAAAATAACAATAAAAGAGCTACCTGCTATCTACTTTATTTTCCCCTTTGGTCATTTAGACGTTCAAGTATCAAGATTTTTCAGTGGTATTTGTTGGTCGAGTGTGATGGAGTCTGAGAAGTATTCACTCAGATTTTATTTATGTGGGTACATAATTTGGTCTGAGAGGTAGTAATGTAGTTGTCGCAGTCATATTGTAGGATCAACCGTTTTACAAAATGGCGCGCCGTAAAACTACTGTAAGTAAAAAAACTCCGAACAAAACCGAGTCGGAAGGAGTCCCGGCGAAGCGGGCCTCCTTTCCTCGGTAGAACAAGACATGCCTAACCTCAAGTAACCTAACCTTTCTGTCCGTCCGTCCGACACGGTTAGTCGGAGTTTTTTACACAATAGTTTACAAAGCGGCGAGCCGTTTTGCAAAACGGCTAATTCTACAATTTGGCTGCGACGGCGATATAAAGATCAAATTTAAATGGTTTAAAGTACACACAGTATCAGAAGGTAGTGATGTAGTTGTCGTCGCCATATAGTAGTAGCAACCGTTTTACAAAATGGTGCGCCGTAAAACTACTGTGAGTAAAAAACGGCTTCGCCGGACCTCTTTTTCTCGGTAGAAGAAGACATGCCTAACCTAAAGTAACCTAACTGTCTGTCTGTCCGTCCGACACGCTTTTATTGGGAGTTTTTTACGGGTGTCAATTAAATGGTTAGCATAGTATTGTTATTTCTGTGAGCAGAAAAATATAATCGGTCAGCAGAAATAGCTAATCGGTCAGCAGAAATAGCTAATTGGTCAGCAACTCATGGTCAGCAAACATTTCAAAATCAATCAGCAATTTATGTCATTCTGGATGGCTGTAATTATTTTAAACATCCCCGTACTACACTCTTCCTACAGTGTTGAGTGGTCGACGGAGCCCCTTCGGGGCTCCTACTTCTGTGTTCTCATGTTAAACCTAACACTACGACTGTGCGGGGAGGCGAGCTTAGCTCGCCTCCCCGCACAGTCTCCGAACCTAACGGATCCGAGTCGGGGTGCTCCGCAAGTCCGAGCTCGCTTCGCTCGCTCCCGCTTCCATTTAGAACTCCCCGTACCACACTCTTCCTACAGTGTTGAGTTGCTGCTTATAGACATGTTTTTCTGCCGCTCAATCATGAAATCTTGCCGCTCAAGTAGTTATTTTGCGGACCGAATGTTTATTATGCCTTTAAAAATATATATTTCGTTTTTTACTTAATAGTTTACAAAGCGGCGAGCCGTTTTGCAAAACGGCTAATTCTACAATTTGACTGCTACGGCGATGTAAAGATTCAATTTAAAAGGTTTAAAGCTACAGTATCAGAAGGTAGTGATGTAGTTGTCGTCGCCATATAGTAGTATCAACCGTTTTACAAAATGGCGCGCCGTAAAACTACTGTGAGTAAAAAACGGTTTCGCTGGGCCTCCTTTTCTCGGTAGAAGAAGACATGCCTAACCTAAAGTAACCTAACTGTCTGTCTGTCCGTCCGACACGCTTTTATTTGGAGTTTCTTTCCTCAATAGTTTACAATGCGGCGAGTCGTTTTGCCAAACGGCTAATTCTATAATTTGGCTGCGATGGCGATATAAAGATCCATAATAAATAGTGTAAAGCTACAGTATCAGAAAATCTATGTGATAAAAAAACTGACAATTGCGAGTTAAACTCGCGTGGAGAGGGTTTTGTACGTTTATTGAGGACTTCTTATAGGTTTTCCTGTAGCTACCACCATCTTGCCGCCAAACATCAGTGTTAACAACATTGATGTGTTCCGGCTTGAAGGTAAGATAGCCAGTTGTCCATTGCGTTGGGGAATCTTGGTAAGCCCGCTTCCATCTTCGGCATCATCAATACTTACCATCAGGTGAGATGATGCGAAGGGCTTACTACTTATGAATAAAAAAAAACTATAGCTAAAGAATTATTTACTACTTTTATTTTACAGATTTAAGTCTTAGTAGTTTAGGATATAAGGGGAAGAATCAAATTCCACCTATTTTTCTTAAATAAATTCAAAACTATTTAACTTAAAATTTTCAAAATATATATTTTTGATTCTCACAACAAGCCCTGTTATCTGGGGGCACGGCAGTGCCCCGCCAAGACGAGCCAAGCAAAGCGCAAGTTTTTGACAGATAATAAAAAGTAACTCAAATGACTAGCAGTCCGATCCCCTATTGTCGATAAAAAAAAAGAATATGACAACCAGTGAGTTGTTCACTCTTGCAAAAAATTTGGTAATCGATGTGTTTTATTAAAGTAATTCAAGGATATTAAAGCTATGAAATAAATTAACTTCCTTTTCTTTAGTAATTAAAAATAGGTAAACGCTACATTTACTTGTATTAATATACTAGCTGGTCCGGTGAACTGCATACCGCCATATACTACACTACACTACGCTACACTACACTACTTTTTGTAGATAATGCAGGATTTTTTTAGGTCACTTTTACACCTTGGGTTACATTATTAGAGTTTCAGTAAGAATCCCTATTTTTATTTAAATAAAATGTAGCCTATAGCAACCGCTGATAGTGTAGCTTCCTTTTAGTTTTTAAAAACTATTTATATTTAGATTGTCTTATGCTTGACTTATTATAAAACTGAAATATCTTTATATGACATTGAAATTAATAGAAGATACTTAAGTAATTAATTGTAATTTTATATTGTATGCCTGTTTGAGGTAGACTGTTCTAACAATAAAAATTGCAATAAGAACTAGCACATAAGCTTAACAATCAGACAATAAATAACATTCATTCATTCATTCAATAATTCGAACGGTTTTTTTTTAATTTTTTTTTAATTCTCTATTGGTAATATAGTCAATTAACCTATCTTAAGGCCTTAAGTGAGTTTTGCACATTCCTTCAAATGGCGCTAAGATCTCAGGTCAAAGGTGGTTAAAAAGATCTACAATGTTAGATATCCAGATATCAAAAGTCTCGAATTAGCCAAAAAAACCGTCCTTTAGAACACATTTGTTCTTTTTCTTTCGGTTGACCGAGATCGCTTACCAATGAGAGCGGATACGTTTGTAAAAAACAAAAGGCGATTTAAAAGCTTAGAGGATTTGGTCCGGGAATGGCGCTTAAATCTGGCAAACAACGAAAAGTGGTTTAACCGTGTTTTAGCACTTTAAATAACTTTTATCCGGTTTTCTGCTTGATACAGGCGCTTAATTCGACTTTTAGTTGGTTTATTGGGTGTTGTTTTTAGTCGCAATTAATTTGTTTAGTTATAGCTGTGATTTAGTTCAATTTGAAACTGACTAGCCTTTCTATTACTAATAGTCGGTATCATCCTTTAATATATAAACATATATAAAAATCAACGTGGGTATTGTTCGTATTTTTACCGTTCATCCGAGTGCATTGAAACTTAGTACTGTTGTTCCGCGCACGTCCGGGATGGTTACAGGCAAAAAAAAACTATCATCATCAATCCATATCCATGATACCATCGATATTCATGCAGGCAAAGCCGCGGGAACTTACTAGTACCTTATAATTAAATTACCAATTATTAACCACCTCCCCGGGGCGTTAAGTCTTTTAGCTTCTCATCAGGAGGTCGCGGATTCGATTCCCTCGCCTCGCTAGCTACCACCATCTTATATAAGTCTTGCCGTCAAACATCAATGTAAACAAAAAATTATGTGTTCTGGCTTGAAGATAATATAGTCAGTTCCCCATTGCGTTGGGGAATCTTGGTAAACCCGCTTCCATTTTCGCCATCATCGTCACTTACCATCAGGTGAGATGATGCCAATCGCTTAACAATTGTGAATAAAAAAAATATCTGATTTTATTAAGTGGTTATAAAATTTAAGTCACTGACCATGACTAAACCAGCCATTAGATCAAAATAGGCACTAAAACATAAAACACAATAGTCTGCCAAATATTGCCTCCTACAGATTTTGCTCCTATACATTATTATCATAATATTTCCTATCACTACCGTTTTCATAAGAAGGACGCACGTGTTTCGAATGCCGATTGTACAGCATAATATATATCCTTTATTGTACACAAACATTTAAATGTCAAGAATTAGAGAGGACGTGTACAAAGGTGGATTTATCTCTTTATGAGATCTCTTCCAGCAACCTTACCGGGTGTTAGGGAGACTAAAGTATGGGAGGCAAACCTGTGTGTACTTAATAATCATTAAAACTAAATAAAATAAAATTCAGTAAAAACTAACCTAATCTATCTTCCTAATACATACTCGTACTTATTGGTCTTACTAAAATAAATATTATACAACTAGCTGTTTCCCGCGGTTTCACCCGCGTGGACAACGTTTCTATGACTTTTCGAGGGTGCGCAGTGCGCGAGCCGCAAGCGGCTCGCGAGCGTGGTAAAAAGTATCCTATGTCTGAATCCAGGTCCTAATCTGTCTACCTACCAAATTTCAGCCAAATCCGTTCAGTAGTTTTTGCGGGAAAGCGTAACAGACAGACAGAGTTACTTTCACATTTATAATATTATATAAGTAGGGATTAGTAGGGATTAAACTAACATGTTCTGTAGGGAAAGAATATGCTCTTTAAATTTAGTTTTGAAAGTGTTAACAGAGGGGCAGTCGCGAATGTGGATGAGATGGTGAGATGATGCCAAGGGCTTACCAATTGTGAATAAAAAAAAATTAAAGAGACCAGTGTTTAGAGGTAGGAGCTGAACCTAAGTCCAAAGTAAAAAACTGGTAATTTCATTTTATTCTTTACATTTCGTCGTTTTAAGGTTTTTATTTTGAGGCTAAGTTTTAAAGACCTATCATGATGCACGCGCACCCAGAATTACAAGCGAGGATCTGTGAGTTCTAAGCGCGACCAGCGTCAGGTTTAATAACAAAAATACGAATTAATGCTGTTAGGCTGTTAAGAAAACTCTTTGAAAACAGAGATTTGCATTTTACAGGCAAATCAGACCGATGTAGTACCTCTAGATTTTCTTAGTCGATTACATTAAATAAACACTTCAATATTCCGGTTGGATTTTTAAAATTTATCGTAGTTTTCAACTGAAACGAAAAAATATTGAAAAAGTGCAAAAGTGTGGTTACGTAAAGAAAAAGACAGAGACAACTGTTCCAATGAATGCCTCGCTTTAAGGCGAAAATAGGTACGGATTGGTGAAAGTGTCGGCGAACTTTACCAGGCACATGAAATTTTATTTTAAGGCTTTAAGATGCCTAAATATAAGCAGGTTGATAACGTGTTAAAATAATATCGAACGTAATTTCATTCATTTTAAGTTTAAATCAATGCGGGCTTTGACACGGCTGTTACGTTGAAACCGATTGCCCAATTCTCGATTTTTACATTACTTTTCTATACTTTCAAATAAGTTTTAAATAAAATATGTGTTCAATTAAAATGAAAGGTCATATAGTCTTCGATTTTTGTGTGTTGGTTTCATTCAACATTAACTATTTGTTTTCGTGAAATTTTACAATTAATGCCAAAAACAGGGTCTACAGTATTTTTTTTTAAATCAAAAGTGGTTATATTTTTAGGAATTGTATTCAATTACACCGATTTTTTATTAAATACTTTAAGTATATTATATATTTTTTCCATAGTAATAGCTTTACACATTATTTCGATAATTTGAATTGAATATTGTCATTTGACCCATCTTAAGGCCTTAATTTAACTTACCTAGGCCTGGTGAAGGTCGTGGTAAGCCGCTGAATGCGGCGGGCAGCGCAGGACCGGTCGTCGTGGGAAGCCTTTGTCCAGCAGTGAACGTCTTTCGGCTGATGTGATGATGATGAGATGACTTAACCGTTTTTCACATGTAAATGTCATTTTTACCTCCATACATATTAAGTAGATTTTTTTTAAGTTTTTAAAACTCAAGTTCTTACTGATACACCATTTATTAACCATGCTAGGTAAGTCTCGACAGAAACTGATGATGTCTAGACTAGCATAGAATAACAATATATCGAGAGGTGAAAGAGCTACCTGCTATCAACTTTATTTTCCCCTTTGGTCATTCAGACGTTTAAGTATCAAGATTTTTCAGTGGTATTTGTTGGACGAGTGTGATGGAGTCTGAGAAGTATTCTCACAAATTTTATTTATGTAGGTTCATAATTTGGCCTGAGAGGTAGTGATGTAGTTGTCGCAGCTATTTATACAATATGGCGTGCCCTAAAACTACTTTAAGAAAAAAAACTCCGAATAAAACCGAGTCGGACGGAGCCCCGCTTCGCCGTGCCTCCTTTCCTCGGTAGAACAAGACATGCCTAACCTAATGTAATCTAACCGTCTGTCTGTCCGTCCGACTCGGTTATACTCGGAGACTAGCATAAAATAACAATAAAAGAGCTAACTGCTATCTACTTTATTTTCCCCTTTGGTCATTCAGATGTTTAAGTATCAAGATTTTTCAGTGGTATTTGTTGGACGAGTGTGATGGAGTCTGAGAATTATTCTCCCAAATTTTATTTATTTAGGTACATAATTTGGCCTGAGAAGTAGTGATGTAGTTGTCGCAGCTATTTATACAAAATGGCGTGCCCTAAAA
Organism: Coleophora flavipennella; assembly: GCA_947284805.1. Lineage (NCBI taxonomy): Eukaryota > Metazoa > Arthropoda > Insecta > Lepidoptera > Coleophoridae > Coleophora > Coleophora flavipennella. Next base: position 6,496,883 of record OX369283.1, on the reverse strand, counting down.
CTACTGTAAGTAAAAAACTTCGAATAAAACCGAGTCGGACAGAGGCCCGCTTCGCCGGGCCTCCTTTCCTCGGTAGAACAAGACATGCCTAACCTAATGTAATCTAACAGTCTGTCTGTCCGTCCGACTCGGTTATACTCGGAGACTAGAATAAAATAACAATAAAAGAGCTACCTGCTATCTACTTTATTTTCCCCTTTGGTCATTTAGACGTTCAAGTATCAAGATTTTTCAGTGGTATTTGTTGGTCGAGTGTGATGGAGTCTGAGAAGTATTCACTCAGATTTTATTTATGTGGGTACATAATTTGGTCTGAGAGGTAGTAATGTAGTTGTCGCAGTCATATTGTAGGATCAACCGTTTTACAAAATGGCGCGCCGTAAAACTACTGTAAGTAAAAAAACTCCGAACAAAACCGAGTCGGAAGGAGTCCCGGCGAAGCGGGCCTCCTTTCCTCGGTAGAACAAGACATGCCTAACCTCAAGTAACCTAACCTTTCTGTCCGTCCGTCCGACACGGTTAGTCGGAGTTTTTTACACAATAGTTTACAAAGCGGCGAGCCGTTTTGCAAAACGGCTAATTCTACAATTTGGCTGCGACGGCGATATAAAGATCAAATTTAAATGGTTTAAAGTACACACAGTATCAGAAGGTAGTGATGTAGTTGTCGTCGCCATATAGTAGTAGCAACCGTTTTACAAAATGGTGCGCCGTAAAACTACTGTGAGTAAAAAACGGCTTCGCCGGACCTCTTTTTCTCGGTAGAAGAAGACATGCCTAACCTAAAGTAACCTAACTGTCTGTCTGTCCGTCCGACACGCTTTTATTGGGAGTTTTTTACGGGTGTCAATTAAATGGTTAGCATAGTATTGTTATTTCTGTGAGCAGAAAAATATAATCGGTCAGCAGAAATAGCTAATCGGTCAGCAGAAATAGCTAATTGGTCAGCAACTCATGGTCAGCAAACATTTCAAAATCAATCAGCAATTTATGTCATTCTGGATGGCTGTAATTATTTTAAACATCCCCGTACTACACTCTTCCTACAGTGTTGAGTGGTCGACGGAGCCCCTTCGGGGCTCCTACTTCTGTGTTCTCATGTTAAACCTAACACTACGACTGTGCGGGGAGGCGAGCTTAGCTCGCCTCCCCGCACAGTCTCCGAACCTAACGGATCCGAGTCGGGGTGCTCCGCAAGTCCGAGCTCGCTTCGCTCGCTCCCGCTTCCATTTAGAACTCCCCGTACCACACTCTTCCTACAGTGTTGAGTTGCTGCTTATAGACATGTTTTTCTGCCGCTCAATCATGAAATCTTGCCGCTCAAGTAGTTATTTTGCGGACCGAATGTTTATTATGCCTTTAAAAATATATATTTCGTTTTTTACTTAATAGTTTACAAAGCGGCGAGCCGTTTTGCAAAACGGCTAATTCTACAATTTGACTGCTACGGCGATGTAAAGATTCAATTTAAAAGGTTTAAAGCTACAGTATCAGAAGGTAGTGATGTAGTTGTCGTCGCCATATAGTAGTATCAACCGTTTTACAAAATGGCGCGCCGTAAAACTACTGTGAGTAAAAAACGGTTTCGCTGGGCCTCCTTTTCTCGGTAGAAGAAGACATGCCTAACCTAAAGTAACCTAACTGTCTGTCTGTCCGTCCGACACGCTTTTATTTGGAGTTTCTTTCCTCAATAGTTTACAATGCGGCGAGTCGTTTTGCCAAACGGCTAATTCTATAATTTGGCTGCGATGGCGATATAAAGATCCATAATAAATAGTGTAAAGCTACAGTATCAGAAAATCTATGTGATAAAAAAACTGACAATTGCGAGTTAAACTCGCGTGGAGAGGGTTTTGTACGTTTATTGAGGACTTCTTATAGGTTTTCCTGTAGCTACCACCATCTTGCCGCCAAACATCAGTGTTAACAACATTGATGTGTTCCGGCTTGAAGGTAAGATAGCCAGTTGTCCATTGCGTTGGGGAATCTTGGTAAGCCCGCTTCCATCTTCGGCATCATCAATACTTACCATCAGGTGAGATGATGCGAAGGGCTTACTACTTATGAATAAAAAAAAACTATAGCTAAAGAATTATTTACTACTTTTATTTTACAGATTTAAGTCTTAGTAGTTTAGGATATAAGGGGAAGAATCAAATTCCACCTATTTTTCTTAAATAAATTCAAAACTATTTAACTTAAAATTTTCAAAATATATATTTTTGATTCTCACAACAAGCCCTGTTATCTGGGGGCACGGCAGTGCCCCGCCAAGACGAGCCAAGCAAAGCGCAAGTTTAATTTACCACACGATATAGTTTACAAATATATGTCGGAGCGCAAGGACGTGGCGCCATCTATGCATCCGTCGAAGCACCATGTGTTTTATCTTCAAACGTCAAGCGGTTAGCTAGGATAGTGATAATAGTCATCTTTGGCCAAGGCGTGGTCTGTGCGAGACCGGAACCCGGAAGTTGGTAGTGTTGGTACTTGTTTGTTAGCCAATCAGAATCGTTGTGATTATCGAACCATTAAAGACAATGCAGCCTACCTACAGAGGCCACGACAGAGGCGCCAATTATTTTACGAGCACTTTTGATCGAGCAGCTGAACTGTCAACTTGAGAAGCCAGCCCCGTGCCGAACTCATCGCAGTCTATAAAATAATCGGTTTTCATCCGAATCATCGTGAAGCCTCGTGTTGCAAACGTGTGTGAATATTGATTGTACACTCCAAAACTTCTCAAAGTCGAGTTTATTTCTTAGATACGACCAAAACCCTTCTGATGATTCGAAATATATATTTTTTTATGGCCTCCATGTTTAAAATTTATTTATTTACGTTACACGTCCGTCTTTGAGTCACTGAATTACATATGTGTACCAAATGTTAACTCAATCGGTCTTGTAGTTTCGGAGCAAATTGGCTGTGACAGACGGACGGACGGACGGATAGACAGACACGCGAGTGATCCTATCATAGTTTCGTTTTTACCTTTTGAGGTATAAAACCCTTGAAAGGATAGAATACAATGTGTTCAATAGCCTCCAATCCTCAGCCCAAGTCTTAGGAGACTGGTTTAGGAAATGGATGATCGAATTAACCCAAAGAAAAGCGCAGCGATTCTGTTTACTTTCAAACAGCTCAGTTATATTAACAACCCCATAGACCACAACATTACCATGTTCGGTAGCTCTATCCTTGGGAGCGCTCGGTCAAGTATCTGGGGGTAACCCTGACTTACTTTCAAGGACCACATAGAACGAGTTCGCAACAAGGCCGCGTTCGTACTAGGCCGTCTCTAACCCATGACCAATAAGCGGAGTAAACTGTCCCTTAGAAATAAGGTGACACTCTACAAAACTTGCGTCCGCCCCATCCTCACCTACGCCGGTGTAGCTTTCGCTCACACCAGTCCCCGTCTCATACACCGACTTCAGGTCATCCAAAATCGCTTCATGCGTAGAGCCACGGGTTGCCCGTGGTTCCTACGGAATGAAAATCTCCATTGCGATTTAGAGCTCCCCACCATAGATCAATACCTGAATCAGGCCTCCATCCACTACTTCAAGTCTGCCGAACACCACCCCAACCCCCTACTCGTAAATGCCACCGTTTACGAGCTACCCGCGAACCCCCTTCGCGTAATCCGACGCCCCAGAAATGTACTCACTGACCCCGACGACCCGACCACGCTAGCCGTAGCTGCCCTGACCCTGCCCCCTAACCCACAGAGAAACACTACTCCGACATTCTGCCCTGCACGTACCAGGCCGCTTCTCTCCTATCCTCCCCCGTCCAAGCAACGACCTAAGCCGAGGTCCGTGCCCACCTGGCCGCCCTTAGGCAGTTGCATCTTTTGCTTTGCACTAGGTTGAGTGCCTTCCGCAATCGCCTCCCCTGCCCGGTGAAGTTGTAAAGGCCCCCACGGCCAATAACAAGCTTGTCCTTTCAAAAAAAAAGAATATAATGTAAGATTTATATTTCATGGGATTTCGCCGTGATTTTGTTTGCTCCGTCATTTGTTTTTAGAAATGTCGTTTCACGACCATTTGTATGTAGTGTCCGGGGTGTGCTCTTGTCCGCATATTATAAGTAGTGCAAAAATGTGTTGAAATATTAGGTAAATTTCATTTAAATAAAAACTTACAAATTATTGTGCTCAAATGTTTACTATCTTAAGTACTTAATTAAGGAACCTCCAGGTCTACTTATATGAAATTTTAATCTAAATTCTTTAAGTGTGACTGTATGTGTTCTTATATGCACTTATTTTTAACTGGAGCTTGTACTTATGTAACTGAACAACTTTCCCCAAGAAACCCATAAACAATTCGCAAAAAATTTTTTAGACTTCTATACAAAGTTTGCCCGCCAGCTGATCGAATTGCATGGGAAACTCGCATCAGGTTGTGTGTGAAGTCAACCAACCCGCACTGGGCCCGCGTGGTCGCCCTAATTCAGGGTAGGCTCGAGCCCCTCGATGGGGACGTATATGAGCTGATATGATGGAATTCAATGTGAAGTCTATCAAAACTACTCCGAACTTGTATGTACAACCTCTTTAATCCAAACAAGAAAGATTGGCTAAGTTTATCCGGACTTTCAACAGCATTCAAGACATCACTAATGTCTACGAGCACAGCTTGCGCTGACAATGTTGACACGAACTTTGTTCAGTCATGCTAAGACCATATATGAGCTGATATGATGACCGGGTCATAACGCCAATAAAAAAAAAAAGTATTCTAGAGCAGCAATGGATGACTCAAAGAAACAGGTAACAGCATTCAAGACATCACTAATGTCTACGAGCACAGCTTGCGCTGACAATGTTGACACGAACTTTTGTTCAGTCATGCTAAGACCATATATGAGCTGATATGATGACCGGGTCATAACGCCAATAAAAAAAAAAGTATTCTAGAGCAGCAATGGATGACACAAAGAAACAGGTAACAGCATTCAAGACATCACTAATGTCTACGAGCACAGCTTGCGCTGACAATGTTGAAACGAACTTTGTTCAGTCATGCTAAGACCATATATGAGCTGATATGATGACCGGGTCATAACGCCAATAAAAAAAAAAGTATTCTAGAGCAGCAATGGATGACACAAAGAAACAGGTAACAGCATTCAAGACATCACTAATGTCTACGAGCACAGCTTGCGCTGACAATGTTGACACGAACTTTTGTTCAGTCATGCTAAGACCATATATGAGCTGATATGATGACCGGGTCATAACGCCAATTTAAAAAAAAAGTATTCTAGAGCAGCAATGGACGACACAAAGAAACAGGTAAAATTCCAAAACGATTACTAAAATGTGTGTTGAATTTTATTTCGAATACTTAAAATGAAATTAAGTTTATGATAAAATTATAAAAAACGCAGCTTTTATAGCAGTATCTGACAAGGAAAAATATAAAATGTATATAATATATGTATATAATGCCGCATCTCATACAATTTTCTCAATTTAACCTGCGATAAAAGTAGTTAAATAAATACAGAATACGATTAAAACTTATCGGCGACGCCTGTATCTGCCTCCACATAGGCTTGGGCAAAAAAATATCGATATATTTATCAATATATCGATATTTTTTCATAAAATATTTAATATGTATTTTAAATATTTATATAACGTCGATATTTTTATTTTTTATAAGGAGAGTAATAAAATTTTATGAGTAGTTAAATTTTATATGTAGGTGCCGTTAACTGAGGCTTGTTCTCATTACGACTTTTCCCAGGAGACCTATAATCAATTAGCAAAAAATAATTTTAGCTCTATCAACGAATCGATTTTTTAAGTATTTGACTATAGGTACCCTGGAAAAAGTTGTTTAGTATGATTAGTACGAGTAGAAGCCCCTGTTAACGGGCCCTGCACCAAGTTTGTTATAGCCTATATATCGATAATGGATTTGATTTTGATTCGTTTAAGGGCCAACGTGTTGGAATTACTATCTTAACCTAACTCAGTAATATGGCCTTGCGAAAAAAGAAAAACTTACCGAAATATCGTTTTTTTATCTGTAAGTCAATAAATACACATATCCGCAAAAAAGACATCCACTGTTGGACATAGGCCATTCACCAAGGATTGCCACGACGACCGGTTCTGCGCTGCCCGCATCCAGCGGCTTTTTGAGATCCAGGTCAACGGTCCACCGGGAGGCCGGCCTTCCTAAATCAAAAAAATAAATAAACTTTATTTACGTCCACATTTAATTTTAGTAAATTTATAGCTTTACATTTACACACGCACATTTTTTGAAATAATTTTCCATTTCTCTTTATTGTTTATAATTACTTTTATTTTCTTCCTTACTAAAAATTGACCGCTTGATAAAAAAAAATACTAGTTGCTTAGCCGCCACTTGTTAGTTCTTTTTCGTTTATTGTTCTCTTGACCACCACTAGACAGGCTGCAGTCTTGAAGTGCCCACCGACACGCGTCTAAGCTACGAGTGAAAAGAGAGAATATTGGAGGGCAGGAATAGGGTCAAATTTAGTAAAAGATGGGATTTCCACAAAATTTTATACATATTATAATAGAATCATTCTAATAAAAGTTAACAAAAAAGGTTAAAAAAACAGAAAGGACATAAAAAGGTATGACAGCGGGTGAAAAATATGAAAACAAAAACAAATTAAAAAGAAGGTAACATGAAAACAGATCGAAAATACGCTACATAGGATGACTTCGTTACAAGGGGTCACAGTTAATCGGTGTAGTAGGTATTATAAGTTTACGAAATAATACTTACGTATACTTATGACTTTTTAAATTAGAACTGCATATTAATATCAAAGTGCACCGTTTTAAACTATGTTACAATAAGAAAGATGAGTTGAATATCGATACTGTTTATAAAATCAATACGATATTATGTCGATGTATTTTTCTCACTTGCCCATCCCTACTCCACATCTGAAAGTTTTCCTATTAATTTGATAAAACGCCCGCAGGTAAACTTGTACAAAATTACCGCGGTATTGTTATAAGTACTTGCTCGCTTAGTCAGATAACAGTTTGACTTTAGAGATTGCACTAAACCTAACTTAGTCACATAATCAAGTTTTATGCTTGCTTGTATTTGTGACTGTTTTTTAGATAGATTAAAAATAAATGAATGAAAAATAACAAGTTTCTTGTATGGGATCCTTTAATTTTTTATTATTCATCATCATCATCATATCAGCCGAAAGACATCTTCTGCTGTACAAAGCCCTTCCCCGAGGATTTCCACAACGACAGGTTCTGCGCTGCCCGCATCCAGCGGCTTCCTGCGCCCTTCACCAAATCGTCAGACCACCGAGTGGGAGTTCTTTGTAATTATATTTTCATAGAAATAACGTCACGTTCGCGGCGTTGTCGATGGCGTAACGGCTAGGGTCGCTACCTCCTGTCCTGGAAAGTCGTGGTTCGAATCCTGCCTCGTACCAATGTGTTTTCTAATTTAGATTTCATATGTACGTTTATCCGACGCTCTTACGGTGAAGGAAAACATCGTGAGGAAACCTGCACACGCCTGCAAACAAACTCGAAGGTTATGTGTGAAGTCGACCAACCCGCAACAACTCCACTAAGGCTCAATCGCCCTAATTCAGGGTAGGCTTTAGGCCCTCGGTGGGGACGTACGGAAATTCTAGCGAATATTATGAGCTGACATGGTGAACTTCACGTCGCGTGCGATATCTTTGACATGATAATAAGAGTGATTGATATAAAAATATAATACAATTGTAAGAATTCTTAGAATAGATTGCTAACCTTCATTCATTCTGAATATGGTATCTTAGTCCTCAAACTAGATGGAGCCAGGTACTTTCAAATCGATTATGTTTATTTTTAATATTTTTCACAAATGACAGTAATTTTGTGACCTTCAGAAAGAATGTAATATTCACCTACTTATTTTGAAAAAAAAATCCGCGTGCAACATTCACTCCCGCTAGTGACGGTGACGGGCTCCGTGCCACCTGCGCCCCTTAGCGGGTTCATCTTTGGCAGTCTTAATAAGAGTGATTGATGTCTTACTATTCCGTGCCACCTATGAAAAAATATTAGGTACGGTTCAACGGGCCATCTGTTTTACGAGCTATGTACCCTGCCCACTGCCACTTAAGTTTAGCAATTCTGAGAGCTATGTCGGTTACTATTGTTCTCCTACGGATCTCTTCGATTTTTCTTATTATTTGTTGGGAAATCCGCCATCATAACACATTCTGTGAAAATTTCAACCGGCTTCTATTACGGTTCAAAAAATAATTAGAGAGATTGCAAGGTATTGGCCGTTATGGCACGGTTTGGGTGCGTAACCCTAAATCCAACCAATGACTTGGCAACATGGTGCCAACCCTAGCAATAAAGTAATAAACATAGGTAAACAAAGCGATAAAGTAATAACTTTTTTCTCCACAAATAAGTATGCATCGCACGTCCGTCGAATGAGTGGTTGATATTGCAAGCTTGTTAGCTTAGGACGTTGTCAACCCGTCGAGTGATCAATGGAATATTGTAAGGGCATATGGGGTCATTGACTAAGCTTCTGTATTAGTCAAGAACAAGCTTGTCACACACGACGCAGATGTGTATAATATTTTATCTGTAGATTAAATAACTTACGAAAAACCTAAAATCTTTTTGGTACAAGCTTTTATTTGAAAATAATTTTTATGCATACATCAATACATATCAAACGAGGCAAAACTCGATGGGGTTGTGTCGTTTTATTGCGGAGTTCCTATGGCCACCTTCCAGCTCCAGCATCAGATCAGCTCTATGTAATCATAATATTGAATTGTCACGCGATATATAAATAAATGGGTCAAATTTAACTTCCAAGATTTCATTACAGACACCGGTACAAGTGTAAGTAAATAAAAGCTTGTAAAAAGATAGACACTCACAATATGATTCTAAACCATATGCGCAAGGCGGCTTAAGAACGTTACAAAGTGCAAAGTGTCTAACCCGATGTGATTTTTAGTGTACACCCGTCAAGTGAGTGATTAAATATTGTAAGGTCATAAGGGGTCATTAACTAAGCTTCTGTATTAGTCAAAAACAAGCATGTTACACACGACGCAGATAGTATAATATTTTATCTGCGAGTATCTGCAGATAAATAAGCTAGACACTCACAATACGATTCTGAACCATACGCGCACGGCGGCATAAGAACGGTACCAAGTCCAAAGTGTCTAACTTGATGTGATTTCTAGTGTACACCCATCAAGTGAGTGATGAAATACTGTAAGGTCATATGGGGTCATTAACTAAGCTTCTGTATTAGTCAAGAACAAGCTTGTCACACACGACGCAGATACTATAATATTCATACGCGCACGGCATAAGAACGTTACAAAGTCCAAAGTCTCTAGCACGATGTAGTTTCTAGGATGCAATGTAGCTCAGTGGGACTTGAGTGGTTGGATCGATCACACAGGTTAACTGACCTGAATTACGGTCGTTACCTGGATGGGTGTGACTGCTAGTGGAATTTTTCTCGAACGTTTTCGTGCTACGCAAGGCATGTAAAGCCGTTGGTGTCAGTTCCTATTACTAAGATGGCAGTCGTCATTAAGCCGTGTCAAATGCCTTATAGGCGGCTTGAACTTCTGACTGTGGGGTTCGCCACTAGCCCTACTGTCTATACCAACCCAGACTTGGGCGAGGCACATAGCTCGTAGAACATATGGCTTTTGGCTTAGTAACGTTTAGGGCCAGCTCCCTCTCGGTGGACCCATGATCTGGTGAAGTCGCGGGAAGCCGCTGGATGCAGGCAGCGTAGGACCAGTCGTGCAAATTCCGCCTGTGTCCAGCAGTAGACGTCTTTTAGCTGATATAGCTGATAATATAGTAACTTTGAAGTAGTAAGCGTAGTTCTGAATGCCATGTTTGAAACTCATCGTTCAAATCATTCAGGCCACAGTGTCCAATCGTTCGTAGCACAGTGCCGTATTTAACTTGCCTTTCACAATGCCTTAGTGACATCTAGTGACAATTTTGGAAAGTTATATTCAATTGTCATTAAATCATACCTTTGGGCTTTTAAGTATAGTAATGATGTTATTACAATAGACCATTGAATCTCCATAAGCAAGCGTACTGGCCACGCGTATTTAAGAATCCTGTAGTTTAAATTATAACGGCTCGTGTTTGGAATGCTTTCATCATTCGTTCCATTTTTCACCTCTCGATCGAACGTTGGTTACGGCGTGGAACCCTCAGATCGTGGCTGTAAATCCTGGGACGCCTGCATCCTCGAGTAACCGAAAAGCAACAATAAGGCAGCATGCAAAACTAATTTCCACGCTTTGTGATACTTTGCACAGAGATGATTGAGAGTATGGGAAATGGCATAAACTACTAATTTCCACGCTTTGTGATACTTTGCACACAGATAATTGAGGGTGTGGGAAATGGCATAAACTATTAATTTCCACGCATTGTGATACTTTGCACAGAGATAATTGAGAGTGTGGGAAATGGCATAAACTATTAATTTCCACACTTTGTGATACTTTGCACAGAGATAATTAAGGGTGTGGGAAATGACATAAACTACTAATTTCCACGCCTTGTGATACTTTGCACAGAGATAATTGAGGGTTTGGGAAATGGCATAAACTACTAATTTCCACGCTTTGTGATACTTTGCACAGAGATAATTGAGGGTGTGGGAAATGGCATAAACTACTAATTTCCACGCTTTGTGATACTTTGCACAGAGATAATTAAGAGTGTGGGAAATGGCATAAACTACTAATTTCCACGCTTTGTGATACTTTGCTCAGAGATAATTAAGGGTGTGGGAAATGACATAAACTACTAATTTCCACGCCTTGTGATACTTTGCACACAGATAATTGAGGGTGTGGGAAATGGCATAAACTACTAATTTCCACGATTTGTGATACTTTGCACAGAGGGTGTTGGAAATAGCATAAACTACTAATTTCCACGCTATGTGATTCTTTGCACAGAGATAATTAAGGGTGTGGGAAATGGCATAAACTATTAATTTCCACGCTTTGTGATACTTTGCACAGAGATAATTAAGAGTGTGGGAAATGGCATAAACTACTAATTTGTATAATCCGACATAGTTTCCGAAGGATCTGGAGAAAACTTATATCTACGCTCGCGAGTCACCCCCATATAGTCTTAAAACGACGTACACACGGGTGAGGCCGCGGGCAAAAGCTGGTATATTATAAAACGTAATTTCTTATGTACTACAGTGATACCACCTTACTTGTTTTTAAATAAAAAAATAACAATAAAACTGGAGAGGGTCCCAATTGATTGTGAACTTTAGCCTAGCGGAGCAAATTCACCCAGTGAGGAAGTAAGTTCCAAAAGCACACCTCGAGGAAATCTCAATAGAATTACTGCGTTTTATACAGTCGCTAGCTGGTTTAGGCGTATTCATCATCATCTTATCAGCCGAAAAACGTCTGGACAAAGGCCTCCCCCAAGGATTTCCACGACGACCCGTCCTGCGCTGCCCGCATCCATCGGCATCCCACGATCTTCACCAGTTCGTCGGTCCACCGCGTGGGAGGCCTGCCTACGCTACGTTTTCCGGTGCGCGATCGCCACTTGAGAACTTCACTGCCCCAACGGCCATCTGTTCTACGAGTGTAGCGATTCTATGAGCTATGTCGGTTACTTTGGTTCTCCTGCGGATCTCCTCGTTTTTGATTCGACCACGCAAAGAAACTCCGAGCATAGCACGCTCCATTGCCCTTTGGGTGATCTTGAGCCTTCTTATGAGGCCCATAGTAAGCGACCATGTCTCAGATCCGTAAGACATCACTGGCAACACACACTGGTCAAAGACCTTTGTCTTGAGCGTATTACCTGGTACTCAATTAGTTCATTTGGATTTGTCTTTCCTTCGGCTTTTTTGATTTGGTAATTTCACAACCTTAGTCCGACCCTGGATGGTTATAATAAATCAAAACTCCTCGACGGCCTCGCATCTTTGACAGCACCGTATTACTTGTACGGAGCTGTTGTTTGCGGCGTGTTTGCGGCGTGTTTGCGATCGCGATGTGCACAGTCGTTAATATTGCATGAGATAGATCAGAATAGGTTCGCGGTTCATTTTGTGTTATTTTCTCCTCACAGTATTATGAGCGAGAATATATATTTGATAAAATTAAATGACGGTGACGAAATTGAGTTTTGAATTGAATGCCTCTTTTATGCGTTTAATATCCCTTGCCCTTTAAATGTATCTATAGAATAGGGGCATTTGGTAATTACAAGATTATTATTTTTTTTTTATAAAAAAGAGCGGTTCGCGCGATTTATGGAATGCGTTCTCGTGAGTCGCTCCGAGATAAGTTCAAAGATATTAATATACTGACTTTCCCCTGTCAGTACATTTATGAAAAAAAAATGTACGTTCGTAAAAATCTGCATCTCTTTTCACTGAATAGTGACAGGCACAGTCGTAATCTTCGGAATAGGAATATACTTCAAGTAACTTATACCAGACTTAGCAAAATCAATAAGTCATTTGTGGGTCAATGCACACTCATGTATAACAAATTACCTGTTGATGTCTTAAATTTGTCAGAAAAACAGTTTAAAAATTGTGTCAAAAGAACTCTTTGTAAAAAAGACCTAAAAAAATGTAAGACCCTTATTTAATTCCTACCCACCTTTGATTTCGTTATTGTTGGTTAATGTCGTGTATTTAAGTATAATAATAATGTTTCATACTTTTCCTAAAATTTTTTTCCTATAGTTGGTTTTCAGTTTTTTAAAACTTACTTTTTGTTTTTCTATCTGTCTGTCAGCGGGCTGTACTTCGTGAAACGTAACAGCTAGATAGTACAAATTTTCACAGTGTGTATTTTTATTGCCGCTATAACAACAAATAATACATTTTTCTAAACAATAATTAACGGAAGCCTCCATTCAAGAAACTATTTTTATTTTAAATGTAAAGAAACTCGCAACATCTCTAGGAACTAATAGTATCTATTATATAGTATAGTTGATTTATTTAAGATGTTTTGGTACGGAACCCTCGGCACGGAATTAAAAATGAAAATATTCCTTGTGACCCGAAATGCAATCAGTGGCGTAGCTACCGGAGGGTTAGACGGGGCAGTGCCCCGGGGCCCCCAAATTCAGGGGGTCCCTCGAACTCTGACTTACAAACTGTTAATTGAACTATAGTGAAAATTTATCCCCATTTCTCCTAAATTCTCAAACTTAACCCATGTTTTGAATTTTTGCAATTAATTATCCATTTATTAATTCCTAAAAAATATTCTGGAGTATACGTCGAATCCGGAACACGGCGAATACGGAACAAACAATTTTAAATAGTTTAGTTGAGGCCCTAGTTCATTTCTTGCACCAGGGCCTTTGGTTACCTAGCTACGCCACTGAATGCAATGCTTACTATCAAATGAGATGATGATGCCAAATTGACCGCCGCCGTGGCGTAATAGTTAGTCCATTCGCTTCACACCAGGAGGTCGCGGGTTCGATTCCCGGTGGGGTCAACTTGTAAGACTCGGTTTGGTTGGTGGTAGGGCATTTTCTAAGCCCGCCTGGCTAGCAACCACCATCTTTTCTAAATCTTACCGCCAAACATCAGTGTTAACAACATTGATGTGTTCCGGCCTGAAGATAAGATAGCCAGTTCTCCATTGCGTTGGGGAATCTTGGTGCGAGGTGTCGTTAGGTAAGCCCGCTTCCATTTTCGGCATCATAGTCACTTACCATCAGGTGAGATGATGCCAAGGGCTACTACCAATTGTGAATAAAAAATAAAACAAAAAAAAAGGCTTACCTATAGTAGATAAACAAAAATACGATTTTTCTTATGCTATTTACAAATTATTTTTAATCTTTTTTTAATTTTTTTATTCACAATTGGTAAGCCCTTGGCATCATCTCACCTGGTGGTAAGTGACATGATGCCGAAGTTGGAAGCGGGCTTACCAAGATTCCCCAACGCAATGGGGATCTGGCTATCTCATCTTCAAGCCGGAACACATCAATGCTGTTAACACTGATGTTTGGCGGCAAGATTTAGATAAGATGGTGGTAGCTAGCCAGGCGGGCTATGAAAATGCCCTACCACCAACCAAACCGAGTATTACAAGTTGACCCCACCGGGAATCGAACCCGCGACCTCCTGGTGTGAAGCGAATGGACTAACTATTACGCCACGGCGGCGGTCAATTTGGCATCATCATCTCATTTGATAGTAAGCATTGTATTCAGTGGCGTAGCTAGGTAACCAAAGGCCCTGGTGCAAGAAATGAACTAGGGCCTCAACTAAACTATTTAATTTGTTGACCCCGCTGGGAATCGAACCCGCTACCTCCTGGTGTGAAGCGAATGGACTAACCAATACGCCACGGAGGTGGTTAAATCCGTGTGTTTTGGTTTCTTTTTTTTATCCGACTGTCCAACAAGGAGATTAATGTTTGTGGGGTGTATCTATGTAGGATGCATGTCTGTTTCTTTGGCTGAGCCTCTAGCCTAAACGGCTTTATGGATTTTGTAGTGCGAGGTGTTGTTAGATTCGTCTTGTTACCAAAAGTGAATAATGGTGTCGATTCGGTGTTACACGACTTAACTTGTTTGACAGGATTAAACTAAATTTATGCATTCTGTCTTTTACTCTCTGTATAGAAAAGACAAGGATAGAATGCTTAAATTTAGTTTAGTCCTGTGAAATAAGTTAAATCGTGTTACACCGAATCGACACCAATGTTATATTATAAGCAGTCGAGTTTAAATTTTTAATGAATCTTAACTAGGGTGTTTTGGAGAACGATGTGGGCATTTTAGGAGGTGTTAGAGGGGTCTCATTCTTCATCATACTTACTTATCTTCTTCTTACCTCTGTTAATTTTTTTTATTACCAGTAGGTATAATTTAATATTTAAAAACAATAATTGTTTGTTCGTATTTCATGCGCTGTCTTTATGTCCATCTGATTGCGTTGAAACTTCGTAGAGTTGTTGTACGACTCGCGTGCACGCCTGAGAAGGTTATAGGCTAAAAAAAGACTAAGAGGCTCGCCCATCGCATATCATCGATATCCATGTAAGCGAAGCCGCGGGAAAAAGCTAGTAGGTTACAAATTGTTAAGCGACTGTCGGTGGAAACGGCCCTTTAGATTCAATGTCGGAAGCAGAAAGTATGGATGTAAACATGTTAGTGTCGTTTCCTATGATAGCATCGTTGGCCCTGTCTGATGATATGTTAATGGCATTAACTCTTTAACGTTTGTTTGTGTTCAGGGTAGGAAGTAGTTCGTTGTATTGGGAGGTTAGGAAGCTTGACAAATGGAGGTACAGTAAGGGCAAAAGTATATTACTACCCGCATCATCATCATCATCATATCAGCCGAAGGACGTCCACTGCTGGACAAATGCCCCTCCCAAGGATTTCCACGACGACCGTTTCTACGCTACCCGCATCCAGCGGCTTCCCGCGACCTTTCACCAGGTCATCGGTCCATCGATTGGGAGGCCTACCTACGCCACGTTTTCCTATATTTCCTACTACCCTATGTTCGATAAACTTCTTAGACTTCTTAGAGAAACTGTGCTAGCAGTGATGCGGCCAACCACGAAAAATGGGTGAATCAGACGCTAATTACCACGAGCTTCTTTAGATCCTTAGTCTACCTGGGAAAAGTATATAAATATAAGTACTAACAAACAGTATGGACACTCCATGCCGCTTTCTAGATTTCGACCGCACTCCCTCGTCACCCAGATTGATACACATAGGTTATAGTTTAGTTCTCGAACGTATAAGATTTCGCCGTGATTTGGTTTGCTCAGTCATTTGTTTTTAGAAATGTCATAACACGACCGTTGTATGCGGTGTGACCTGGGGGCTAGCCATCCAACACTATCTGTTTCTTCGACGAGCGGTCTCCATTTTGAATCATTCTTCTCCAACGGTTCCCACTTCTGCGAACTTTATTGTGGCGTGCCCATTGCCACTTAAACTTGTTAAGGGTTATGTCAATAACTTTAGTTTTTTACTTAAGAGCGACCGCGCACAGCTAGGGGGTAAAGAAAGAAATGTCATCTTAAAAAAAACTATTTTTATCCATAATGTGTTCTGAAGATATCACTAGTATAAACCAAGTACATACAAAAAAATAAGTTCTCATCGGTGCGGGGCGTGGTCCAATTGTTCTGTCCAACCAGTTGGACCACGGCCCTTTACTATGGGTCGTGGTCCAACCTACTTTTGTAGTTTATCTTACAACCCCGCTTCACAGTCCCGTGGTCCAATTCTATTACCTACATGATCTCGTGTACATTGAAAGTCAGGCAAAATAGTAATAAAAAAGTGTGTGTGTCAGCTCCGACGCACGACTGGAGTTTACTACTTAAGTACGATTGTCTAAACAGGCACAAAACAGGGCTTGACTTTAGTTTTAAGTTTACTCTGCACAGTTTTTATAACTAATCATTCCAATTTCCGGCCTCTTTTCATAGCTGATGTGTCAGGTGTTTTAGCTCCCATGGTCGCAGCTACTAATGATCCATTTGGTGTTTGGCAGCGACTAACCTCGTATGCTTTAGATGCGCTTATACGAGCATATATTAGGTCATACCATAAAGGGCTCTAACATTGGTTTTGTGTTGACTCTTCTATTAAATCAAGAGCATTTTTGTTAAGTTTCTCTTGTAATGTTTCTAGTAATTTGTTGACATCTTTCTTTATATCATCACTCACTTGAACAAGGAAATGAAAACTGTCGAACATCACTGTGTTTAAAGTCGTTCTGATTCTTTAAAAGTTCACAATTCATAATTTTCTTCTTTTTTGCTTCTTGAAGAAACCCGTGGCAAAGGTCTGTGCTGGTTTCATGATGTGGAGCTGTTTTTTTTTCAAATTTGATATACAGTGACGTATTTCATAGTAGTCCCTACTCTCGAGAGGACGGGTTTTTTCCAGTAACATTCACGCAAGGAAGGTTCTTCACTGCGACGATGGGTCCACATCAAAAATGCCACTGCATGCTTACAACTACCAGCTAAAGCTGCACAGTCCAAGCAGTCACTTTGTGCTCGGGGCAGATCTTGCAATTGGGTGTGCAAAGTCCTGATCCACGACGTAGTTGCACGTACCCAATAGCATCGTCACCATAAGATTCTCGTGCAGCCCTGAAAATGCAAACTAATTACTAACTGTAAACAAAATTTATTCTTTATAACCTAAAAAACTACTACTGAAAGAAAGACTATTATTTCGCCTTAGCAGAATTAAGGTCACTTACGTAGGTAGTGTTATATTATTTTATAGTACTCACATTGCTGTTTTTACATTTCTCAGCTCTGCAGAATAAAAATCGGGGTTATTTTTAAAGAACATGATTGCGTCCACTTTGGGCAAGTTTCTGCTATCTGCTTTCACAAAATTGACACCCATGATGGAGTGGAATACCAAATTATATAAAAATCACAAATTTTAAAATCTTATCAGATCAAAAATTGTAAGACTGCAACAATAACAGATCTGATTTGATTACTGTGTTGTGACTTCATTTTAGATTTCGTTGTGACTTATATTCTTTTTGTCAGATTCAGCCAATCCTGACTGTTTTGTATCACGTGACAGAGGTGCGCACAATAGGTTGCGCGTAAAAAACGTAACGCGCAAAGAGAATATAACAAACTACGTTTTCGATCACTAGATTTTACTCCTCATATTTTTTTCATACCGGGCGTCTTATATGCAAATCGATTCTTAAGGAGTAAACTCCAAAAATATATCTTCTTAAACATATATTTTTTTTGAATTGAAACTTCTTTAGACGGGGAGGTATGAGGATTGACATAAAATTTTGCAATTAAGATAGTTTTGGTAGTATGTTGATGGATTCTAATTTATTTATTCAATAAACAGGCTAACAGCTGACCCAAATCGCCTGAAAGTTAAAATTACACAAGAAAAACGTCATATCTAATTTTAGATGTTAGTCAAACTTAAATGATTACTAAAATTAAAATCTAAGAAAATTTCGGCAATTTTACACACAGTACCAAAGCTGTCAGCGAATATGTCGACATCGTATTGCTGAGCGAGCATATCACCGATCATCGTGAACGCTCGTGCGGTGGGCGCATGTCGCGCATACCGGGTGCGCGCGCGCGCGACCGCCCTCCGCAGCAAACGCGGACGCCGGCGCGGAGCCACTACTCCCGCCTCGTCTCTCCCTATTTGAGTAGGTACCTGGAGATCAAGCCTCCCTAGTATTGTTACATCTTCCATCCTATTATATACCTATGATACGCAAATAGTGGACCAAAAGCAGTAATTTCCGTCTATAAGCTAGCGTTTCTAATGCAACCATTCCCGAAACGAACAATGACGGATACATATACGGGTGGGTAATAAGCATATGATCTTTTGTAGATGAAACGCGCTAATTTCCTCTGGATTCTATCTATCATGAGGGTATGTTTGTTTTCACAAGGATCCCAGACAATAGGACCAAATTCCAATTTGCTGCGGACATTTTATGTATTGAATAAGAGCCTAGCAACCAGTGACTTATATATTACTGGCGTAAGGACCCGGCCAACGCGCGCAACTAATGGTCCCAGCGAATTGGTGCGAAAATCGAAAGTTTCGCACACTCGCAACTCAGTCGTCTGCGGAAAATTGTACAGTGCGGTGGAAAGATATTCCATATAAAAATGCCTTATTGTGTTGTTAGTGGCTGTAAAAATCATGAAAGAAAGGCTAATAAGAAACATGGGATGTTGTATCATCGTTAAATAACCTTACATTGTATTTTTTCTTGTAAACAAATTAAATAAACGAATTTTAAAGCGACAATTCTACCAAGGTTCATTTAAAGCGGCACTGACGTCAACTCTCGCCCACGCTAGTTCGTACGAGTTATGTTAGATGGCGCTACTTTTTGTTTGTATCAAGAAAATCTGAGTCAAATATGGAGACGGGCGGATCCTTCTATTCAAATCTGTGCTAGCAACCCTAGTATCAAATGGACTAGAGGCTCTCATTATAAATACTAGAGTTCTATTGGCTTGCTTGCACACCGTTGTCACATGATTGTGAAATTCCAATTAACTGTCCAATGTCAGTCTTAAGTCACGGATATCATCGACTCTGTCCAGTAGGACGTCAGCTAGATGGTAATTTGCGAGATTAGGAGAGCGGATGCTAGCAAAGGTTATGATTTTCAATTGTAAGTAGTAATTTGTTGTTTATATTATATCAAGTAGCGGTACTTCCTGTTTAGGCAAAATGAATTAAAGGATACTCTTTAAAATATACGAAAAATGCAAAAGTCACAAAAATGGCTGTAACAATTTTTATACATCTTTGCAATATGATAACAATTATTAGTGTGCTATTAATATTTGCTAGCATTAGGTATGCTAGCAAAATCCATTGTAAAAGGCAAACCCCCATAGTTAAATTTATGCCTGATTTTTTTCAAGTAAAACTTCTTTACGCACGCTTGACCTGGGGAGTAAGCTGGTGGATGCGTGTCGAGAGCGTTACGGAAGTGTTATCGGGCGAGGCGAACGGAAGTTGAGAGGGATATATAAATTTGTGACGATAGAAAGAGAGTTACTATTTATTTTTGTTTACTAACGACATCGGTTGCCAAGGCCACAATATCGGTAGTCAAAACAATCAAAACAAACATATAAGATAAAAAAGATTTGATCATTTTCAGAGGATAATAAATCTCTTTTCATAAACTGTCTATATCTCCATATGACAAAAAGATTTGATTATTTTCTGAAGATTAAGTATTTACCTTCATACATATAGATGGAGTTAAATAAGTTTTACTTCAGTCGTGTCGTATTTTTTTTCATAATTCCATCCACTTCTTATTAATATTGCTTGCCTAAACTAGAGGTTACATTTGTCCAGCAGTGGACGTCCTTCGGCTGATATGATGATGATGAATGATGAAACTACCTGTAAAAAAACTACTCTCATTTTAAGTAGTTTTGATTTGACGTGCTCTTGTTTGTACGTTTTCTTAATAAGGTAAGTGCACTGCTGATGCACAACTTATTTACAATATGTAAGCTGCTGCGGGTGCCGTCAAGAATCATTGTTTCCCAACCGTTATCCGTTTTGCTGGCAAACTGCCACTGCTAAAAATAGGCCTCACCAAAGGACTTCCAGAAAGACCGATTCTGCGCTGTCCGCATCCAGCGGCTTCTTACGACCTTTAGATTATATAGTTGGTCTACTAACGGAAGGACTACGCTTCGTTTTCCGGTGCGGAAACGCTAGTCAAAAACTTTACTACGCTTACGGCCGTCCGTTATACGAGTTATGTGCTCCGCCCACTGCCACTTTAATATGGCGAATCTACGAGTTATATCAAGTACCTGTATATTTTCAATACAGTTGCTCGAAAAGTGGTCCTTCATGTGCCAGTCAAGTGGCACAAAATTGATTTTACCGCACACGTGCTTTTACTTTATCACTTTTTTAATTTTTAGACCACATTCTAATCTCAGGCTGTCGACATTTTCAGTTTTTACAATAGGCCTGACTTCACTAACTTGCTTAATTTTAAGTTCAATTTGGCATACATGCCTTTTGTACGCAGTAGTAATAGGTCATCTTTGCCTCTTTGTTGTGAATTACACATAGCAACCAACCAATTAAATTGAATTTGATGTTAAGTTGAACAAGTGTTGAAAGACGCAGAGGGAGAACGATATGGTGTTGTTATAGTCATCCTTCTCACACTAGAAAATTTACAAAAACTGGGTGGTACGCAAGCACTTTATGATTCTTGTTGGGGCAACCAAATTCGCGCCATTTACAGTGCCAGTGGTACGTGTTTGTTTGTGAAAAGTGATTAGCAATGCAATTTATGATTTTACCTGTTTTCTCACAACTGTATTGAAAAACTTCGTATGGTAAAAAGGTAAATGACAAACTCGTGACGATGGCAAACCCTCGCCTACGGCTCGGGCTTACAAAGTCACTCGTTTGTTATTAACCTTTTTACCACCCTTGTTCCATAACGAACTATTGTGATTTACTATGAAACTACGGTAATATGTGTTCCCTACCTATTATGTTGACCTACTAACCCTATCTCTTCCACGTTTGCGGATTTGCTTGGGGCAAACCAAAAAGCCCTCGCTGTGATGAAACATTGGGCCAAAGTGTTTCAAATTGAAGAGTAAGAAGACTAACTATGTTAGAAAACTGTAAAACCGCTCTTGTATTTCTTTGTAACTAATAATTTTCGAAAAGCCTTAAAGCTTTTTGGTATAAGCTTTTATTTGAAAAGAGTTTTTTTTATATTAAGAAAGCCAAATGCTCAAATGAATACTTAAAAAAAATACTTACACGGTTCCAAATTCAAAAAAGACTGTGTTTCATACTCAAATTAAAAAGTGTTATACAATTATATTAAAAACTAGCTTTTGCCCGCGGCTTCGCCCGCCTGGACATAGCTTTTATGACTCTTTTTGAGGGTGAGTGGTGCGCGAGCCGCAATCAGCTCGCAAGCGTGGACATGAGTTTTCTCCAGGTACCTCAGGAACTGTATCGGGCTATTCGGATTAGCAGTCTTTGTCACTTCCCACCCCCTCAACAAATTCTATACAAAAAATAACTTTAATCCGTTGCTCCGTTGCGACGCCACCGATGTGCGCGAGCGTAGAAAACAGTTGTCCCCAGATCCCGCGGCAACTATGTCAGGATATACTTATTAGTAAATTATATCATTTTCCACCTCATCTCTGTGCTAAAAATCACACAAACTCATTTTTTCGTTACGATTTTAAATAACTTAACGAACAAAGATTATTGTTTTAATTTCCTCAGGAACTGCATCGGGCTATGATAATTTCCACAAATATAAAGTTGACTATTTCATTCCCAGTGATACAGGCTATTTGCATGCCAAATTTCATCAAGATTAGTAGAGGTGTTGAAGTGTGAATACGTAACAAACAAACAAACACATTTTCACATTTATAATAATAAGTAAGGATTTTTAAATCTTAAATAACATATAGAGCGTCGGTGGCAGGACGGTTAGGGCCACTATCTCCTGTCCGGAAGGCCGTGGTTCGAATGCTACCACTTAAAAAAATCTATACGAATATCGATTTCATACTTACGTTTATCCGACGCTCTTACGGTGACAAAAACATCGTGAGGAAACCTGCACACGCCTGCGAAGAAACTCGAAGCTTATGTGTGAAGTCAATCAACCCGCAATGGGCCTGCGTGATCGTCTAAGGCCTGATCTCTCTAACTCAGGGCAGGTCGAGCCCCTTGGTGGGGACGTATATAAACTGATATGATGAAATAACACATATACCTATATTATCGAAAAACTAATTCAAATCATTGCATCAATCTAGTAATAAAACTTCCTAATAATATTAATATGGGTCAAATCCTCGAGTCGTATCAGCTCCAAAGTAGCCCATGACGCACTTCTCGTTGCCGCGCTGAATGGCAATAGACAACCTTAGCAGCAGGTAGGACCACACGTCACATCTCCTCTCTCGAAGGCGACGGCCAATCTCCTTTGTGAAGGCAAAGGCCTCTGAGGGTTCAGTAGCCGGTTGTCTCACAGACCAGCGGCACAAAGCAGTAATTTGCCTTCAAGACCAAGTACTTATTATGCTTCTTTCTCGCCGCAAATTGAGCAGCAGTACCGTACGGGTGAGAAGTGAGGCAGAAAAAGTAGAGTCCCAAAGCAGGCACGTTCTTCTCTTCCATAGCACCTGTTTAAACCCTCGGGCCTTTTGCCATCACATCGACTAAAGTCCAGTGGCTGCATCAATAATGGAATATTCCATCTGGCCGATACCAGTGCCCTCCGAGTGAGGTCATTATGGAATTGGTGACGTGGGACTGTTCACAAACAACGACCGCAACTCAGTGAGTGATGGCCAATTGCCTCCACCGTGGACCCGCAAATACATTGATGAGGTTCACAGATATTGATATTGCAGGCGGAGAGCAACTGCCACACGCAAATAGTCGCCGTCAGAAGAGTTCCCATATCTGTGCCTCCTGTTAAAAGAAGCTAAACTCGATTTATGTGTTTTTAATTTTTTTACACGATTGCAATCTATAAAAAAATACCTATCTGTTCGTGTATGAAACACATCGCTACGTGCCATAATTCCAGAGAGTTGTGTAAAAAGCGTATGCTGAAAAATACATAAAAGAAATCCACTCAAAAGTATGAAATAATATTTTAATGTTTTAACAAAACTTAAGCGCGTTTTATTATTCCTGCAGTGCCATCTATTGACATTTTGTTGCTATGATTATAATGTGTGGCATGTGTAGCTTATATGTTGAAAAAGTACTCTATATTTATTATTGTAAGTATCGATAGATAATTTCCCACGGGACCTCTTTTGTTTTCCTGGATAAATAATACCCGACTATACAATGATGTTCAAAACACCCCATCCCAATGTAATGGTTTCATATTGTTACGTTGAGTCATTCTAAAGATACATTTTTTTGCATGACTGCAGGAATCCTTCTTTTTTTGGGATCCACAATGTCCCATTTTTAGTTCGCGATAAGGGTATCAACGTATAAAATTTGATTGTAATAGGTCAAGCCGCATTTGCGTGGTGAGCCATTCTTAAAATGAATACTTTTGATTTTCCCACGGGAACTCTTGAATTTACCGGGATAAAAAGTATCCTATATGTTAACCCGGGCTATAAGGAACCACCATACAAAATTTCATCAAAATCGGTCTGGTAGTTTTTGCGTGATGCGCGAACATACAGACAGACAGACAGACAGACAGACAGACAAAAATTCCAAAAGTTGTTGTTTTGGCCTCTGTATCGTTAGTAATGTCCACCACAGTTATTATTTTCCAAAAATATTTCATGTACAGACACGGCCCCGTTACAGTTTTATTATATTATAGACTAGCTTTTGCCCGCGGCTTCGCCCGCGTGGACATAGCTTTAATGACTCCTTTTGAGGGTGAGTGGTGCGCGAGCCGCAATCAGCTTGCAAGCGTGGACATGAGTTTTCTCCAGGTACCTCAGGAACTGTATCGGGCTATTCGGATTAGCAGTCTTATCCCCATTTCCCACCCCCTCAACAAATTCTATACAAAAAATCACTTTAATCCGTTGCTCCGTTGCGACGCCACCGACGGACGGACTTTTTCCTCAGGAAAGTAGACTATTTGATTCCCAGTGATACAGGCTACCTGCATTCCAAATTTCATCAAGTGAAGTGTGAATAGGTAACAAACCAACCAACACATTTTCACATTTATAATATTAAGTAAGGATTTCTAAATCTTAAATAACATATAGAGCGTCGGTGGCAGAACGGTTAGGGCCAGTACCTCCTGTCCGGAAGGCCGTGGTTTGAATCCTGCCACTTACCAATATCTATACGAATATCGATTTCATACTGGTATGTACGTTTTTCCGACGCTCTTACGGTGAGAAAAACATCGTGAGGAAACCTGTACACGCCTGCGAAGAAACCCGCGTAATCGTCTAAGGCCTGATCGCCCTAACTTAGGGCAGATCGAGCCCCTTGGTGGGGACGTATATAAACTGATATGATGAAATAACACATATACCTATATTATCAAAAAAATAATTCAAATCAATATATCAATCTAGTAATAAAATTTCCTAAAAATATCAATATGGGTCAAATCCTCGAGTCGTATAAGCTCCAAAGGAGCCCATGACGCACTTATCGTTGCCGCGCTGGATGGCAATAGACAACCTTAGCAGCAGGTAGGACCTCACGTCACATCTCCTCTCTCGAAGGCGACGGCCAATCTCCTTTGTGAAGGCAAAGGCCTCTGAGGGTTCAGCAGCCGGTTGTCCAGCGGCACAAAGCAGTAATTTGCCTCCAAGACCGAGCACTTATTATGCTTTTTTCTCGCCGCAAATTGAGCAGCAATACCGCACGGGTGAGGAGTGAGGCAAAAAAAGTGGCGTCCCAATGCAGGCACGTTCCTCTCTGCCATAGCACTTGTTTAAACCCTCCGGCCTTTTGCCATCAGATTGACTAAAGCCCGGCGGCTGCATCAAAGATGGAATATTCCATCTGGCCGAGACCAGTGCCCTCCGAGTGAGGTCATTAAGGAATTGGTGACGTGGGAATCTTCACAAACAACGACCGCAACTCAGTGAGTGATGGCCAATTGCCTCCATCGTGGACCCGCAAATACATTGATGAGGTTCACAGATATTGATATTGCAGGCGGAGAGCAACTGCCACACGCAAATAGTCACCGTCAGAAGAGTTCCCATATCTGCGCCTCCTGTTAAAAGATGCTAAACTCGATTTGAATGTGTTTTTAATTTTATAACACTCTTGCAATCTGTAAAAAAATACCTATCTGTTCGTCTATGAAACACATCGCTAGGTGCCATATTTCCAGAGTTAGAGTTGTGTAAAGTAGCGTATGCTGAAAAATACATAAAAGAAATCCACTCAAAAGTATGAAATAATATTTTAATGTTTTAATACAACATAAGTGCGATTTATTATCCCTGCAGTGCCATCTATTGACATTCTGCTGCTATGATCATAATGTGTGGTATGTGTAGTTAATATGTGGAAAAAAAGTATCGATAGATAATTTCCCACGGGACCTCTTTAGTTTTCCGGTATAAAAATACCTGCCTATACAATGATGGTCAAAACACCCCATCCCAATGTAAAGGTTTCATATTGTTACGTTGAGCCATCCTAAAGATATTTTTTTTTGCATTCCTGAAGGAACCCTTAATTTTTTTGGGATTCGTAATGTCCCATTTTTAGTTTGCGATAAGGATATCAACGTGTAAAATTTGATTGTAATAGGTCAAGCCACATTTGCGTGGTGAGCCATTCTATAAATGTATACTTTTGATTTTCCCACGGGAACTATTGAATTTTCCGGGATAAAAAGTATCCTATATGTTAACCCGGGCTATAAGGAACCACCATACAAAATTTCATCAAAATCGGCCTGGTAGTTTTTGCGTGATGCGCGAACATACAGACAGACAGACAGACAGAAAGACAGACAAAAATTCCAAAAGTTGTTGTTTTGGCCTCTGTATCGTTAGTAATGTCCACCACAGTTATTATTTTCCAAAAATATTTCATGTACAGACACGGCCCCGTTACAGTTTTATTATATTATAGATAAAAAATGATCCTGGGACCTTGAGTCCACCTCCAAAGTTCATCATCACATCAACTTCAAAATACCAAAAGAATCTTTTGTCACCAGGAATACGGATTCGTTTCAAACTTCAGCTCAATTAGACTCCTGGAAGTCGCTCTAAATCGATCGCAAGATTTGAACTAAACACATACAAACCTTTTTATAACATGTGTGAATTTTCAAAAAAATCCAGATAACCGACCGTGGCGAATGTCGACCGTTTCTTTTTCGTCCATCCTTTCGCCCCATTAAACCCCGAAGCTGTAGTTTTCGCCTAATTCACCCGCGTCAAACGCCGCCGGCTAGTGGGTCTACTCGACAGCCGCAGGGTGACTGTGGGTTAAGGCCTTCATAGGATCCTAATAAAAAAATCAAAATTTCAGCTCAATCCCCTGGAAGTCGCTCTAAATCGATCGCAAGATTTGAACTAAACACATCCAAACATACTTATATAATATTTTTAAAATATGTGTCAATTCTCAAAAAAATCCAGATAACCGACCGTGGCGAATGTCGACCGTTTCTTTTTCGTCCATCCTTTCGCCCCATTAAACCCCGAAGCTGTAGTTTTCGCCTAATTCACCCGCGTCAAACGCCGCCGGCTAGTGGGTCTACTTGACAGCGGCAGGGTGACTGTGGGTTAAAGCCTTCATAGGATCCTATGGATTTTGTGAGGAATAAAAATTTTTAAATGGTCAATTGAAAATTTCATAAGTAGCTTTTACTCAAGATTTCAGCGATCCAGTCCGTAAGGACACAATCCCAGCTAAGGTAACGGAAAAAAAGTACCTACAACGCACGAAACTAGTGAATCATTTATACCGATTGCTATAAAAAATTGGAAAAATAATTTAAAAAAAATTAG
Source organism: Coleophora flavipennella (assembly GCA_947284805.1). NCBI lineage: Eukaryota > Metazoa > Arthropoda > Insecta > Lepidoptera > Coleophoridae > Coleophora > Coleophora flavipennella. The sequence continues at coordinate 6,469,784 of OX369283.1, read as the reverse complement.
TTATCTGTGAAGTCGGTTTACGGACGATAGTTTAACGTGATAACGTAACGGGACAATGAGCGTAACGGGACAATGAGTCATCCTTTTTCGTGCGTGCATCCGGTGTCCATGGATTTATTAGACGTTGTTACGTCAAAAAAACTTGAAATTTTTAAGTACAACTTGTTTGAAAATATTTTTTATTGTTTTTCATTTTCTCAGCAAAATGTTTCATTTGATACCCATATCTGATGAGGTGTATATAAATAACTGCTCCGCCATCTTTGGGAGTCCGCCATATTGGATTTAGAATGACGTCACTTAGCTAACCATGCATCGTGCTCCAAACTTAAGGCCTTAAGATAGGTCAAATGACAATATTCAATTCAAATTATTGAAAGACTGTACACAGTCTTTTAATTATTTGAATTGAATGTTGAGTTTACAAAGCTATCACTATGGAAAAAATATATAATATACATATAGTAATAAAAATCAATTCAATTAATTGCAATTTTTAAAATATTTTCACTTTTGATGTAAAAAAATATACAGTAGACCCTGTTTTTAGCATTAATTGTAAATTTTTTGAAAACAAATGTTTCATGTTGAATGAAACCAACACACAAAAAAAAAATTGTTACTAAGACCTTTCATTTTAATTGAACAATTTTTTTTTAAACTTATTTGAAAGTATAGAAAAATAATAAAAACATTTAAAAATCAAGAATTGGGCGTTCGGTTTCAGCGTAACAGCCGCGTTGAAGCCCTAACACGTATCAACCTGCTCGGATTAAGGCATCTTAAAGCTCTAATGTGTATTCAAATTACAGTTCAATCGGAAACCGGAGAGTGGTTCTTATTTAGCTTCCAAGATTTGTCTCAAACTAACTCACTAACACGGCAAGCTAATATAAAGCATGTGAAATGAATGAGACAGTATGGAGATCTTGTGCAATGATCTTGTTTTTAACGGACATCAAAAAGAAGAAAGTTTTCTTTTCAACTGTATATTTTTATGTATGTTACGCAATTACTCGCCTCTTGTAAACTGATTTTAATAATTTTTGCTTCCAGAGAGGTTCCATTTATTTTTTTCAATACAGTTGCTCGAAAAGTGGTACTTTATAATGCTAGTTTACTGTGCGCAAAATGAATTTTACCGCACACGTGATTTTTACTTGGCCTTTTTTTTATTTGTGGCTCTGAGAAGGTAAATTGTTTACCTTTTTACCACCCTTATATCATATTAACTATTATTATAATCAGTGTTATACTTGTTTAGAAAATTAACATAAACAAAAAAAATAATTGTACTTGGTTATTGCTATTGAAGACAGTTTTTTTAAGGTGTTCAGCGTGTTCAATTTTAATTTATCTGTACTTAAATGTTATCTATAAATGGTGCCTCACATTACCGCACTTGGTGGTAATAAGTCAACTGACAGTAAGTTGAGTAATATTTCATTATCTGCCAGACCAAAATTTTTTTCTTAAAGTAGTTTGGTGCAACGTCATAGTTTCTCAGCGTGGTAATTTTGTGACTGATTTATAAAAAAACCAGACAAGTGCGCATCGGACCCGTGCACT